>JACCIA010000005.1:6795000-8045000 GCA_018906985.1 Apocrypta bakeri
AAAAAATATTCAATAAACAACCTTTTTAAGTACATCGACCGTATATGCCTATACGACAGTGACTCGTAGTCGAGTAATTCGATAAAACTCAATCGTTTGTCAGTAATCGGTATTATCAAAAAATGAGCATTACGAGCCACTGCAATTTAACATCGACAGATATTTGATACATTCGAGACGCTTTTGAAGGTAGAAAAAAATTATCGATTCCTTAAAATTATGACACAAAATGCAGGTAGTTTAAATAATGCGATTTATTGCAAATCGAGCATGCGGTGTCATTTTGGCAATCTGAATCTAATAGCGATTAAAGCGATTTTTTTCTTTCCGACTTGTGGAAAAAATGTCTTTTTGTCTAAGAACATTGTCTGAGAATACAAAATGTTCGTTACAAAATAATACGGGAATTCTATAAGGGGGTATCATGCTCAACTTTTACCGACTAAGTCGATTTGCTCAAAAATTAATAAGTCCACTGAATAACACAAAACCAAGAGATAGCTTTCCTCTGCCGTTACTTTCTCTATTACTATGCTAAATTTGAATCGAAAATGTTCATATTATTTCGAAAAAAGCTTGAATGAAATTTTCAATAGCAAAATGTGGCTACCAATTTTAGCTTTTCTCAAAAACCTGTGAATATTTTCGTTTCAAACTTGATCCAGTGATAGATAGTGCCAAGGCTGCGAACAATTAACTCTTAGTTAAACGTAATTCAACGGACTTATTAAGAACCAAGCATTTTTCTGTCGTTCTACCGCTGTATCGACTCAGTCGGTAAAAATTGAATATGGTGCCCCTTTAAGAAAATCAATATTTACTGTAAGCGCGAAATACGTTATTAAATTCACATAAAAGCTTATTATTATATATAAATGAGGCAGTATAAAAAAGCGATAATTTCGAAAGTTTAATTGTTACATTATAAATAAATCAGTTTATATTTATTACATTTAGTACTTGCTAAATCTCTCTATTATTGCATACTTCTTAGATCTTTCATATAACATATTATATTTATACTCTTTTAAGAACTTCATTACAGCGATAACCTGCTTTACTTCTTATTTGTATAAATATTTCAGAGTTTGATTTGTTCAATGCACCTGTAAAGTTGTACTCTTCGATGCGATTATACCTATTACAAAAGTACTTTCTTTAAAAAAAAAGTACTAACTCCGTAAGTATAAAAAGTGATTTAAAATATGTATAGACACACTATGAAAACGTACTTTCAATTTCATAAAAAAAGTGCAAAATTAAATCTCGCTTCAACTCGTTGAAAAATCCTTCCAGAGTACCTTCAGGATCGTACACCTTCGACTAATCTCTAAAAAGCTGCTTCGTCTTTCTAGAGCCTAACTCACGGCGTGCATAATTGTGCGAATAAAAAAACAGTACACGTATATTATATATATATAAAAAAGTGTCTAAAATAAAAATGAACAAAATAACACATGAATCACATTCGTACTAAAAGAGAAAAAAAATATAAAAACATCCTAGAACGATGGATCCAGGCCTAGCAATTGGACGGCATCTCATGCCTGCTATTGACGTGTGTATACTTTTCATCGTTATACGCATATTTTATTTTTCAGCGATTCATTCGGAGAATTTACTTATCAGGTGACGGAGGATCTTGAGGTTGTCCATCCGGTTTCGTGTAGAGAATTTCGGCGTATTCGGTTTTGTCATCGGTAACTCGTCTTGGTCCCGTTTGCTGTTGTTGGTGCACCAGGTCTAATTCCGCGTAGACGATTCCTCCCTCGTGACCTGAAGTTGGTGTTTCCCGAGCAGTGGTTACTCCACTGGCTGGAATCTGTAATTGGAGATGTTTCTGATCGATATTTTTTTACGGCGCTCATATATTCGTTAAGTTAATTGATTTTTTTCTATCCGCTCGTTACGTAGACGATATATACGCGCTTTTAATGGGAAAACGATAGCAGTCGATCGATTTTTTCTCGCCTATTAACGGTGATACGTGTTACAAGGGCGCAATAAATTATGATAATTACGTTTCCCGTTGGTCGCAACGAGCTGCTGAATAAATGATTTTAAATTCGTTGTATTTTTTAGTCTTTTGATTGGCGCATCGATTTAATGATTTAGATGTGGATTGTTATTCATATCTTGGATGTTAATTCAATAAGCTGATGAAGTCGAACTGCTTAATGACGATTGGAATCGGTGAGAGAACAATTTTTTTTACGAATATTGGGGGAATTGTTAAAGGGAGAATTGGTCGTTGTTTAGTAATCATATTATTTCTTTGATGAGAACATTGGTTATTTTTGATATTATTAGAAACTTAGATCTCAATTTCTTATATGGATTTTAATTTAATTACATTGATGAATTGTTAGTCAGACTTATTAGGCAATGATGGTTTTGGGAAATTTGTATGTACAATATTATATTCATTTATTATTAGCTCAGTCGGTAAACTGGAGATGAGACCCCCCTTAAAATATACTCCAAAATAATTTTTTACTAAATAAAATTGATTATAAACATTGCAAAGATATGATACATCGTTTCAATTTCAGATTCCCTGTTATAAGAAAGATTGTTGTCTGTAAATGCATACCTTCTCATCTTCCATGGTAACAACTGTGCGTACTGTATCGGTATCAGCACCGGAAACCTTATCCTTGTTGCGCTTGAAAAGCTGCGAAAGATTGATTCTCGGTCTTTTGCTGCTTTTACCGGTGTCGACTTCGCTCCTCGAGTAACGTCCAGTGCTCTCGGTGTCGCTTCTACATAAAAAACTAATTTTCAATATTCCGAGGAAATGATAACCCGAGGGTGGGATCTGCGTAGAATGAAGTGATTAAGCTTTATTCGAAGAATTATTTGAATTTAATTGTCATCGTTACATGTTTGATTGTTATTAATTTTATTTTGCTTTGGCTGCATTGAATTTTTAAAAATGATTGACAAATGATCTATTAATTGTTTCAGTTTTGTTAAATGTATTTTTAATACATAAGTGGTAATTTTGCGTTATAAATAAGAAACGTAAATACAAAGCTTTAATAATCATGAATATTTCGCCGTGAAGTTATAATGTATTTTCAAATAAAAAATAGAACTTAATTTAAAAATTTAAGTTCTATTTTTCCAGGTGCAGGTTTGATTTATGAAGTTCTTGCGTATTTTACAATTACACCAGGTATATATTGGCAAAAAATGCAAAAGAATATTTAATTCTAAATTCGTCGTTTTTAAAATAGTATATATTATGGTACAAGAAGTAATAGAAATAACGAATTTCAATTATTTTTAATCTTTTTTAATTAACCGTTTAAATTCAAATAATCTTTTTCTCGCAATGTTATATATGCCACAACAGACCATACACATGTGAAAATTAACAAAACACGTAAACACACACATAAGGACGTATCGTAAGCTGCAAGATGGCAATTAGCCCCAAACATCTATGTAAACCATCAGCTCCAAAAATTAAAAGCAGGAAGCTAAACAAGCAGTGCCGTCTACAGTATTATAGAGTATAATACTCCATTACTTCGGAGCAAAAAAAAAAAATAGCGCAAGAAAGCCGTTTAAACAGGAAGTATTTGGATGACGAATGACAGCACATATAGCTCGGCTGAATATGAATATTATTGTTATACTTCACAAATTAACCATCGAATTTTTTTCAATTTATCAAAATGAACTCGAGGTTCGAAAAACAAAAGGGACGTTTTCTTGCCTTCGCGGAGTGGCATCGTCTGTTTTTGGTTTGACGAAACGAAGTAGATTAACGCTCTCTGCCGGTTCCGCTAAGTCTCTGTAAAACGTGCGATTCATGCGAACAAATCATAACTATACTCTTGAGCTACATTGTATATACCGGATGTCCAAAAAGTCTGAAATCACCCGCATAACTTAACGGATAAGTTATTTCTTTTTTTAAGTTAAGGTCATTCTTGTAGTCAATTTTCACGATGAATTCACGAACGTGTCAATATTATCTTTGTCAAACGAAGATGAGAAACAAATTGAAGCGCATTTGGATAAAACAAAAATTTGACTGCAATATGTGATAACCTAAAATCGCTATTGTATGTAGATCAGTTCATTGCGAAGAAATCATCGATAAAGATTTGTAAGGCGAATTTCAATTATCGTTACCGAAACCAAGGGTTACGATTTAAAAAGTGCGCTTGACCTTGAAACAACAACCTTCAGTATCAAATTTATTGCAAGATTGAAATTCGGGGGAATTGTTCAGTTTTTAAAACAAACTTTTTGGACACCCTGTATATTTTCCATGGTGATCTTAAACAATAGAGTAAAGAAATCATTTTATTAACAGAAAAACAAAAGAAAGGTAATAGAAAAAGAAATAGGTGTTAATCGTAAATCCAATGTCTACTTTCTTGAGGGAAGCAACTTTGAAAGAAAATACCTACAAATTATTAGTTACAAAGATATACTGTGTGTAATTGATTTGAGACTGTATACTTACGATTCGCCGATGTTTCTTTTCATTGAGTCACCTGAAATGAAATATTAGCAATTACAATACTTGTAAACAGAAAACAAAGTAAATAAATAATAATTTTGTAAAAATAATTTCAAGTACATTTTGTCGAATTTTGGCATTCGTTCTATGAGTTCTATGTGTTGATAGTGTATGAGCAATGAATATTTTATGTAAAATAATTTTATATAAATATATTAATTGTTAGTTCTTCATATTTATGTGTTAAGGAAAAATCTGACGAAAAATATGTCTTAACTCATCATTTAAACTCGCATGTATTATTGTGTAATAAATTAAATGCAATGACAGTATACGTGAAAGATAACTAAATAATTATTGATATTAACTTTTAATAAAATGAATTGTTTTTCTGTAACATCTCAATCTAAAGGTTCGTCTGAAGGTATAATTTTGAATACACTGATCAACAGAATATATAAAAAATCATAACCACCGCAAAATGATTTTAATTTTTAAGGAGGTATCATACTCGACTTTTACCGACTGAGTTGATACGACGATAGAACGATAGAAGAATGCTTGAAACTTAGTTAATCCACTGAATAACACAAAACTCTTCGTGATTACTAGGCCAAATGAAACAAAAATATTCATATGTTTTCGCTTCAAACTTGGTACAGCGATTGATAGTGCTAAGACAGAGGGCAACTAACTCTTGGTTTTACATAATTCAGCAGACTTATTCAGATTCAAGCAGTTTTATGTCGCTCTACCGCTGTATCGACTCAGTCGGTAAAAGTAGAGTATGAGACCCCCTTAAAAGATTTTAGTCTGATTGAAAGTATTTTATAAGAATGAACATAATTTTTCTTCTTGTCGTAATGATTAATCAATTGTTCATAGCTATTTATTAACTAAAATTTGATTTGGTCTCCATCAAGGGATAAATTTGATGGTCTATATTTTAGTTTCTGTAAAATTTACTTGTAAGCACGTATATTTTCAATCTATTATAGGTTTTTCATGTACTTGATCTTTTTTTTGTATATGTATATTTACTGATCATCTAGCAATAACGTTGAAATTCAGTAAATTAAAAAATATTGCAAAAACAATCAAATACACCTCATAAAATATGGCAATGGTCAAAGGAAAAGTAACGTTTAAAATAAAGATTTAATATCTCAATAAGTAGTAAGTAATAAGGATGATAAAATCAATCCAGAATATATATTTAAAACAAATGTTTTTATTTCAAAAAAAATCGTATGGTTTCCTAAGTATAATATCATAGCGATGAATGAACTTATAATTAATATTACATACAGCTTTTTCTATATATTAATTTCATTTTAATCCTTAATCATTTTTATCATTAACCGATTTACTCCTTATCGCAATTGTGTATCTACAAGTACAGATACAAAATTTTTTTTTATCTTTCGCTCTCCATTGTCTCTTACTCGTCTTACACCGTTGCTTCACATTATCTCATCGCAGTTCCGTAACATTTAGATTTAGATTTTCTTTTATATTTATCTTCAATTCAAAGTATAGCGATCTCTGAAATCAAGTGAATCGGTGTTAGGTGCTTTAGAAATTAATATTATAATCTATTGATAAAATCTGTGCAACTAAGTGAACGTGACCAGTGCGTGGCGTATACTTTAACGACGAACAATTTGTTTCGATTAGTAAAAAGTTATAAAAAATCTGTTAAAAAAGCTGTAAAAATTTAGTATTAACATTTTTTTCAGAGAGCGCCTACTTTATGTAATGATAATAACTGTTCTCATTTTTTGTCGTTGTAATACCTAAACCTTATATTAACATAAATATATATTTATATATATGTTTACTCCATTGTATGGCCAACGATCATGCCTATATTATATAGTTGTATTTTTCTGATGAGTTTCTTAAACTTCCTTTTCATACGCTTATGCTCAATGAAGATAAAATGCAAAAGAAATTATTCCTAATTTTAATTCAATTGAAAATTTTCAATTTCAGCACGACCATTACGAAGTTAAGTAAGTTAGCTTTTCTACGATTACATTACAGTTAAATTAATTCTTAAACAATAAGCATATCATAATTCATCGAATATTAATAATAATAATAATAATAATAATAATAATAATATCATAATAATGTACCACAATGAACATTTGTACATTAAAAACGCGTTAGCTTTTTTCGCGATGCTTAAACTTAGCGTTACAGCTGCTTAAAGATTGTTATACGTAAATTCGTGTAATTTTCCCCCTTGTTCGAGACTCGCATTTGTCGCAAGCTCAAACTTAATAATAGTCTCGCATCGACAATTTCAAACGCTTCTTTTTTTCCATTCTAGGTTTATTAATCTGGCAAATTGATGAATTGCTCGAATCATACACTGCTAAAAATTCATTAGTATTTTAATTTACTTGAATGCAAAAATTCAAATAACTTTTAATTAAATTTACAAAATACAATATCCACAATCGAGTAAAAATTGTTTTAAAATTCGTAGTACACAAAATTCACCTGAAGCTTGACATATAAATAAAAAATATTGTAAAAATCGAACCTGTATAATTTAAATATACACGTATAAACCTATTATGTATACACTCGATTAAAAATTAAAAACGTCAAGGTACAATACTCAAGCTTTGTTATTGACCTGTTTAACAAATTTTTAACAGTGTAGATATACGTGTACAGTCAAAAAACATATCCTTGTCAAGAGTCAAATAAAAGTGATGATTCGGCGTAGATAACGCGAAATATGACAATCGCAAATAGAAAGAGAGAGAGAGATAGATGCTAAGCGTTAAAATAGGCTTACGAGGGAATATGACTGGATGAGAGAAAAAAAAACTAAAGATGAGTTACGAATGTCTGCAATGTTATCAGTCCCTCGTTTTACGGCTCGATATAGTTCATGTTATATTTTTTTATGGCAGTGACCTCAGTATCAACGCACTTGTTTTCATTATTATTATTATTGTAATAGAGCTCGTGCGCTTGTGCGTGATGGTAGATATGCCTTGAAAAATTTTCAAAACTTTTTTGTTCTTTAGTGAAACTTGAAAATTTGTCTACAAGGTAGTTTAAAACCAAATCTTTTACGGCTCATGCTACATATAAAAATGTCGTATCAGTGTATTTATTTTTTTTCTTTCATTATTACTGTCTATTCCTTTCTTTGCTTTGTGTTTAACTTTCTATTAGTTTAGGGTAGTATGGATAAAATGACATCGAGTCGAAAAATGTACCGCAGCGTTTGCTGTTATCGGTGCGTTACACATTGACGTATTATGCATTGTATATATCTTAAAATTTTTTTTATACTAACACGCGTTTTTTTTTGTTCTTTATTTAAACCTTATCTTAGTAAATTGTGATTAAAAGATCAAATTCGTTGCAAGACTGCAAAAAAATCACTTTGACAAAATTAAACATCTTCGCGGAGTAAATTAAATTTTTCGGATCGTTAAATCTCGTTTGAATTTTCACATCGTAATCGGTTGGTTATTCTTTGGCGAATGGAATCAAAGTAATTTTTTGAAGTCGTGCATCGACTCTGCATTCTTAAACATCAAGTAAAACGTTACTCTGCCATTTATAACATTTTATTTTCTCTCGAATATGAATAGTAACGACGGGTCTTTAGCTATCGACGCTTATCAACATAATTCATCGTTAGTATATCGTTCAATCTTGTTACAATAATATTTATAATATGTATATTTATATATTTCCCTTTTCCATCTCGTTAATATATATTAATATATATATACAATGCGCGCGGATAAGTCGAGGCAGGCCGCCGACGAATTTCATTTTTAATGCTTCGCTAAAAATTCTTTTCCATATAGATCTTTCATTTACTTCTCACTCGGGCTCTTTGATTAGTTTCTTTGCGGATAAATGTAGGATTTTTTACTTTCCTTTTTAGCTGCGAAAACATAAATAACATTCAATGTCAAGTCTTCGTTATTTTCATTCTGTACTTCGATACTTTATGAGTTTGATTCTCACGCACGTCTTGATATACTTGTGTTCTAAGAGCAGACATTTTACGCTTTGTTTAAAAAATGTTATGTGTTCTCCAATGAATTTTGTTGTGTTTTTTAACGTAAACGTCAAAGGTTTCCGAAAAAGATGTGAAGTAAACAGTTGTTCGAAAATCTGATGATTGTTTTTATTGGCAATCTCTTTATTTATGACAGTTATTTATTTATAAAAATCCTCTATTGATAAAACGATTACAAAGGTAAAAAAGAGGAATACAATAGGGGTTGACAGTCCAATGTTTTGACGATCCATTATTTACTTGCGCAGAGCATTCAAATCATTTTTTTCTTTAAAGAAAAAAATCTGTTTTAAACTTACTTTAACTACATTTCATCCAATTCCAACTATTCGGAACTAAAGGTTTCAAATAAATAATTAAATGAACTTGCATTGATAGGTGCATTTTGAACCCGAAAGATTGCTCATTACAAACAAGTCAAAAAATCGTATTAAAAATGACATTTACCGATTAATCGCACAGTCGTTTAAGAATTATTTAAACTATAGTTTACGAATCATCGAAATCGTTACGGAACCGAAAAAATTAATCTTCGGACAATAGAGTGAAATTCAAATTTTTTGTGCAATTATACAAAGAATCGTCTAAACGTCGAAACTCTCCCGTCCCTAATTAAAAGAACAAGTATAAAATTACAGGGTTCTACAATCTCAGTACAGGGCAGTTTTTTAATATTCCTTGTTATCGTATTAAAACAACTCAGTGAGCAAAGAAAAAGCCACTGGACGATGCGAGTTTTACTTCTTCTCTTATTTTTTTGCTTTTATACCGATAAGGTAATGCTAAGTAAAAAATTACCTGTACAAAAGTACAAACAACCCTTATTGTCGACAACGATAAGAAATAAGTGAAGCTCGATTGCTTCAATAAATAAAATGTTCGATAAATCGCGACAAATACAAAATGTAGAAAAAGTTGACGTTTAGAGAAAGCGCGTTTAAGATATTTTGTTGTTAGTGTTGCTGTTGCTCTTGTTGTTTTTTAATGAGTCGATCGCAAACATTATATAGAAAAACAAAAATCGCTTTTTTCATTTCTAGATTTCGATCGAAATATTGTGTTTTTCTTTTGTTTTATCTAGTATTAGATACTTTTATCAAAATAAAACCAATAAATAACCTCATCGTTTACACTTATTTAAAATTTCGGTGTACATGAAATTCAGACAAACGCTAACTACGGTGCTAAATTACAAAAAAAAAATAAAACATCATCTCTCGTTAGTGCTTCACGCGATTTTTTTCTTCTTACAAACTATAATAGAAGATAACTTAAAATTTAAATGCTTTCGCTTAAACTGCATCCGCCAGACAGTAAAACATTTATTTATAAAAAGTATCGTGAACTAATCAACGAGGAAATTGTTATATTTCTTTTCGAAAACATTGATCTTATTGTAATCATAAACTAACTATATAAGTGAAATCGCAAAAGATATTTTGCCAGAGTACGTACATCTAACTAAAATATAGTTTACTGTAAATGCTACTATAGTAAGAATGCGCTGGAATAAATCGAGATTATTGAAAAAAAAAAACATAAAGATTAAAGTTGAAAGATTACTGTACTTAATAAAAGCGATGCAATACATATATCTATATATATATCAGCATAATTGAGCTATTTTAATAAATTTCTAATTTACATTATTAGTATAATAGAAAATTTGATCATTGGACGGATGCAGTCCTGGTTAACGCAAATCCTAATTTTTAATGAAAAAAATGCGTACGAATTCAATGGGTTAACTTTGTTGATCCCAGAGAAATAAAGTAACGCATAGAAGTCGCAACTTCCGTATATATATTTAAGGTCAGATCATGTCAAATAATACTGACCGAGTGGTAAGTGCTTTAACGCTTTAGCTTGTAGCTTTAAATGAAACCTTTTTCTTTTCAGTTTATTACGGAATGTTTAGAAAACATGTTTAAAAAATATTTCATGCTATAAAAAAAAATAATTTAGTTCAAAAGAAATAAAATTGAGACACTAAAATATATATATAAATCTTTGATTCGTATAGTGGTGTGATTAGCATTTCTGATTTTTCTTTCGTTCGATGAATTAAACATGTGAATCGCGCGAAAATTAAGCCCTCGTGTACGCGATGGAATGATCGTTACTAAGTGGAGTTTTCGTCTAACAGGATTGAGTTATTTTTTTTAATCATTTAAGCTATGTCTTTTATCTTCTTGTTAAGCTATGTACAAACTCACATATGGAAATATCGAAGTAACGCCTCGGCGTTTTTCACTTCAAAATTTAACGATGCGGTGCAAAAAAAAGATTAAAAAAAAATCAAGCGAAAATAAGAACATCTAAAAAAAATCGCTAGCTGACGTTACTTCGTCTTGCAAGAAATATAAAAAAAACGTCTCATAATCCAGAGCGTACGTGAATCGCTCGCGTACGAGAAATAATGCAGACACAAGAAAAAAAAACTTTAAATAATTACCATCGATTTAATCTATAGATTTAATATTAGAAGAGCCTCTCCGAGGCGATTCACGCACGTTCCATACCGACGACGACGCCAAGCTTCATCATTTCGTTACTTCTTTTTTGTTTTTTTAACATTACTTATTAAAACGCATATATAGAGAAAGAGGACGGCGCCGCTCGCCCGAGGAAAGTTTCGTTCGTTCGATAGGCGTGTATAATGTTCTCTCGTACGTGTTAGCGAAGGTAAGAATGAATAAATTTCACCCTCAAGCTTCACCACCACCTCCTAACACACACTCACACACATCGCACAGAGTTAATTACCGATGTTCTCTACACATACGCTATACACATATCTCGCTATGCATGTACATGTATAATATTATCGAATCGTCGATTTATTCAGGAAGTCACTCGAGCCGAGCTTTGTGTAGATTCGAGTGGATTCCGGGTTTGCATTTATTTATTTAAATGTTAATTAATTTTTTGTTTTGTTTTGTTTTTTTTCTTTACTTGTCGATGACAAACGATTCATATTAGCAGTAAGTGAACGACAAGGCTGTCGCGGCGCTCGTTAACTCGCGCGATAAGAAAAACGAGACGAGAAGCCTCGAAGCGCTGGTTTAGACTGGCGTATCGGTCTTCTTGTCGAGATCCTTCTTGATGTCCTTGCTGTTATTGATGTCGTTGCGTCCGTTGACGTATTCGGTACTGGCGTGTATTGGATTCTCTTGGCCGTGTTGGGAAGCGGGTAATTTCTCGTCGGTTATGATGTGCTGCTCGTGATCGTGTTGGTCGTCGTCCTCGTCCGAACCAGGCGTGATGTGCGCCTCGCTGCCCGCGCCCGCGCCCCCGGCGGCCTCTTCGTCGCTCCGGCGTCTCGCTGCAACAAGCAACCCCACCAATATCGGTCAAAGGCACTCTTTTTTTTTTTTTTGACGTGTGGATTCATGATTGTATTGATTTTATTATTTTTTTTTATTTTTTATTGGAATTTTCTAGTTTCTAATATTGGCCATGAGAACGTCGGAATTGATTTGAGAAAGACACTTCCGAGATTCTGATGACTGGATTGACTTGTGGTCGGACTACTGGAAAATGTTGCTGCTATGGTTTGTACTTTGTTGGTTTTGTTAATTACTGGAAAGCTGGTCATTCGATTTGGATTTTTAACGAATTGTTGTTGCTCTGGTAGAGGTTTAACGAAAAATTGGCTGAATTATTTACCGATTAACTTACTTTTATAAATGAGCTAACTCTGATACTAATTGCAGTTCGTTAATTGATCGGCAAATATCGACATAAGTCGAATTTTTGGTAAGCATCAGTATTAGCTAATTTACAGATAAATATCAGAGTTAGTTAATCTCTTTTTTTGTAAATATCAAAATTAATAATTTTTTTTTGGTAAGTATTAAAATTAGCTAATTTACGGCTAAGTTTCTACCAGAGTGTATTTGTGAAAATTGGAATGACTAGCTCTTGAAGTTACAGTGCATAGAAAGCTATGGATCTATATTGATTGTGAAATCGTTTAAGAAAATCTATGGTATAAAGTAATTAGAAGTGAAAATACCATGCGGTTTAATATTGACAAAATCAACGTCTAGTAACGTCTCAAAATAATACGTGTGAATTTTGATTAAAAAAAACAATTTTTTTTGAGACGTTATTATTAATATTACGGAAGTATATAATTTATGTTAATCGTATAATTTTAAAAGATAATAAGATGTAAAAAGTCATCGTGCTAATTGATAAATGACGTGCAATTAGACTAGGAATTATTAAGTTGAAAATAGTGCTAGTTACTCGCAAAAGTTCAATATTTAAATTTTTAAAAGAAAATTTAACTCGCCTACGGTGTGTGCAATTACGTAAATACGTGTAAATCCATGCGTAATAGATGTATTTGTGATTCAATTTATGTTCAATTAACGGTATATAATGAAAATGATCTTTATCCTTATTATATAAGTGATACGATACGATGATATGATAAATGAAGTATCTATTAAATAGGCAATTCTTAAATTAACATCAATTGTTTACAATCAATTGGTAAAAAGCTAAAGCTATTTTTACTTTATTGTCAAATAATTAATAATTTCAATGCTATTAAACGTGTTTTCAATGATTTTATTCCTCTTTTTCCGCGTGTAATTGTAATTTCAATAGTAAAAAATTACTGAATCTTCACAAAATATTGAAGTAGAATAAAACTTGTACGAATACAATGATGAGTGCATGCATTAATTGATTAATTAATCAAACATAAAAATAAGAAAATTCCTTTGACATGTTATCGGAAAAATAATAAAAATAAACAGCTAACAGTAAGAAACTGGAAAAGTCAATAAATTACAATTCCTGACTTGTCCACACTTGCCTTCGCCGATTTGTAGCGGTTGCTTGTTATTCGTTATTTTTTTTTATTCAAACACTATTTGTGAAGCTGTATTAACTTCGTAGGTTCGAAATAAATTATGCAAACTGCGAAATCTCATGCAAAACATCGCAAGTTCAGCATCATGCATCTCGTGTTTCTGTTGTTTCTTTTTAACTGAGTAAATCGTATTCATGTTGTTTAATAGTCCAAATAACGTTTATTTAATTAGACTACACATTTCACTATGTCTATGATAAAACGAAAATTTTACTCTCTGATGCAATTTTTTAGGAAATTAATAACCGGCTATTAATCAAATAAGCAATCAGGTTTTAATAAGATCATTATTTTATTATTAGTTCTTTTTAGTTTCAAAATAAACGAGACTTCGTTCAAGGGGGTGCCACGCTCAACTTTTATGATGCGACGATAGAAGAATGTTTGAAAGTTAGTAAATCCACTAAATAACACAAAACCAAGAGTCAGTTGCCCTCTGCCGTCATTTGCTCAATTACTATGCCAAATTTGAAACGAAAATATTCATATATTTTCGAAGAAAGGTTGAACGAAATAACAAACTATTTTCGGTTCAAATTTGGAATAGTAACAGAGAAAGTAACGGCAGAGAGCAACTAACTCTTAGTTTTAAGTAATTCAGTTAACTAATTAAGAATCAAGCATTGTTCCGTCGTTCTACCGCTGCATCGACTCAGTCGGTAAAAGTTGAGTATAACACCCCCTTAAAAGATAATCAAACTATTAACTAATAATAATTAAATAAAGCTACAGAGCAGAGCTACAGCTATGAAATGACCAAAGTTAATTTTGACAAGCACTCGATGATTTAATGAAAATCCAAATAATCAAAGAGTAAAAGTTTTGTTACATTGGTTTTTTAGTTGCGTAAAAAACTTGTGTAGCATTTTTGAAATGACATCTCGTTAAAATACGATATTTCGCTGAATAGTAACGACTTCGAAAAAGACAAGTTTTTCACGCTACAGCGCTACGGGGATAAAAAAAATTACGTCGACTCTCCTAGTAGAAACTTATCTACAGATTAGCTTATTTATCCATAAGTGTCGATATTAATAGCAGAATATAGTTAATTTTGTTGGTAAAAATTTCACCGGATTATTGCTCAAATTATGGTGTAATATTGACCAGGGATAATCGTCTAATTTAGAAGAGAATAATTAGAGCCCAGAATCAGCTAATTCATCGATAAGTTTCCATCAGAGCTTTTTATGCATATGAAATGATGGCTAAGAAGATGTCGACTAACGGACATTAGCGAATGTAAAAATAAAAACTAAAAATTAAACACTGGCAGTCACGATATATATGTATATATACATATGTCGCGCACAATAACAATAAAGGGTCGAGCGAAAATGGTCGAGCGGGAAATTTAAAAAGAAACTGCTATGTGATGCGTCTGCCATGGAGTAGCTGTTTGTTTTCTTGCGGCGACTTACCCCTGGACAGTCTCATGCCTAGAGCACGTAATCGCACGCTTAATGTAGATGTTTCTCTGGATTCTTTACTTGGCCCGACTTGCATGCTGTCCTATCGGTAGCAGCACAACACACAAGACATATTTTCATTTTTTTTTTATACATATTACATAGTTACAGCTGGGCAAATCAAACGATTATTCAGCATATTTAGCTTTAAAAAAAAGAAAGAACTAGTTTTGCGTGTATTTCTAATTTGTCTGTTTCTCATTGCCATTGCCTTTGTCGATTTTTGAAAGTATTCGTGTTTATAGGTTTATCAAAATTATCACTATTCCTTTTGTTAAACGGTTTGCTTTTTGAACGTGACCTAGAATTGTTATTGGATTTCTTAGTGTGTCCAGATACTGTGTTTCGCTACTAGTGTAGACTAATCGAATGTATTCTACAACGGCTTAGATAATACTAATATTCATTTCTTATTGTATACAACTAATAAATTCGTATCGTTTCCTAATTTAAAAAATGTATTGTTAAAAAAAGCTCATCACCATCTACAAGAACAGTATTGAAAGAGTTTTGTTTTTTTTCACCAACTACGCCCGTAACCTTCATTTATAAGATTGATTCGTAAGAATAGATATAAAAATTGTTTAAATTTATCAGATTTATACTGTAAAATAGGCAATAAAATAGAAAAAAGCTTTTGAAAATTGATAACTCACCTGCGAAGCACCAGCGACCAGTCGCGCGAGCGAAAACTACCAAGAATACAGCAAGGACCAGTACCAAAACTCCAACGACAATTCCAATTATCGATCCGGCGTCCAAATCAACTCCTGAAAATTCCAAATAATGTCAATCAATTCTTATAGGCTAAATGTTGCTGTTTTTATTTTTCATTTGCAGTAAGCAGCTAAAAATTTAAGAAATCACGTCTAATGTAAGAAACGACAATAAGAACGTAAATATATTACTTTTTGGTAGAAACTTATCGATAAATTAACTGATTGCAATGTTAAATTTAACGTTCATTTCTAATAGGTGTTTGAATGCGACGAATAACGTTCCAAGTATTTGTCCAATACAAAGGTATATTTAACCGGTGCGCATAGTGTTGCTTCGAAAATTAGAATTGTGAAACGAAATGTTAAATGTATACGAAATAAAAATTGTGTCAATCGTAGATATAAACTTACTGATAATAAAAAATAAAATGTTAACACAAATTAAACGATAACAACTATATATGCAACGTAGAAAGTGACATTTACCTAGTGCGTGCATGTGTTCGGAGATCTTACCGTAGAATTGATTAATTCGATCCATAGCTCCTGCGTAAGCATGCGGTGAAGGTATTTGCGATTAGAAAGTTATAGATGCATAATTAGCGATAGTTTCAATATTGATGGAGATCAAGTTAGATCATCGACACGTGACTGTGAATAATTCGCGAATTTAGGATAGTAAATTACAGTCCTGTGTCATATTCATTTTTTGTTATCTTTTTTCGTCATTTTTCGAAATAAATAAATAAAAAAAAATCAATGGCTATGAATACTTTTTAGTCAAAGCTCAGAAAATTTTTATTTCTATGCAATGAAATGTTAAGCATAAAAGCGGTAAAAATGTTAGAAAGTTTATATATATATTAGTAAAAGCAAACGGAGACGAAGAAGCTGGACAATAATCACAATCAATGAGTGTCGGTGATATACTTTGTACACTTCTTCAATGACATTATCGATGTGGATATACATATTATTATAATTAATAGATTTTAAATTAAATTTAACTAAACTGAGAAAAATGATCGAATCAAATGTAATAAAGTTTGCTTGAAATTTACTACGTCGCGATATGTTCTTGTTTTATAAGCAATTTTATTATTCTTCTATCCGTCGTGAAAATTAACATAGTAAAATTTTCAAATAATACTTCTTACGAAGAATATTAATTTTTACTATATTACGTCTGAAAGTTTCTAAAATGTCGACAGCGCTAATCGCGCAATTGTATAATTATACATTTTAGGCTCAAAATTTTATAATTAGTTGTATGAAAACTGCTATATTGTGCATTAAATACCTGATGAAAATTTCACTAGATATTGGTCAACCATAAATGCAATTATCTGAATTCTGCTGTAATGCTTACCAGGGATTTACTATAATTTTATGAGACTATAAATTTACTACGTAATATAGTACTTTCACTATATTACATTCACTACATATACCCTTTTACTATATTATATACATTATAGTAATATTTCAATAGTTTTATTAGATGATTTTTCTCAGTTCCCACATCATTTACGTCGATCGATTGTGCTTTATTCAGTGATCGAAATCACACAAAAGTGATAAAAATATTATTTAAAAAAACTAAAAACTTCAAGAAACTCACCAGCTGGTTCAGAAGCAGAAGATAAGGTAATCTCGTATTTGGCGTATCCTTCGCTGTTGTGAGCTTCCAAACTGTAAACCTTCTCTGTGTCGGATTTTTGAACACTGTCAATGTTCAATTCAACGCTCCAATATCCGTGACCCTAAGCGATTGAAGATGTTAATAAAAAATATCCAAACGAAACGAAAGAGGAAACAGCCTCACGATCCTCGTAAAGAAAAGAAAAATAACGACGATCCCTGAGTGTTCACAAATATTTCTAAATCTCCAAGTAAACACAGTCGAATATTATACTTCCAAAGCAATATACAGTTAATCAAGTGGATTTGTTTGCGTTATAAACGCTGGGTGCGCTTCGGCGAAAATAGAAATCAAACAGCTTTTTGTCGCGAGAGTACACAACGTGTGAAAAAAAAATAATATGAAAGCACACCCAGTAGGACCGATAAGCCAGGAAAAATTGACGCGCGAA
Organism: Apocrypta bakeri; assembly: GCA_018906985.1. Lineage (NCBI taxonomy): Eukaryota > Metazoa > Arthropoda > Insecta > Hymenoptera > Pteromalidae > Apocrypta > Apocrypta bakeri. The sequence goes on from JACCIA010000005.1 coordinate 6,812,716, forward strand.
GCGATATTTTTCCGGGCTTTGTTTGCAATGGCAAATAGCGAATTTTCATTTCCATCGCTTAAACTAAGGGTGAATTTACCAAGTCAACGGCGGATGAAGTCTGCAGACGACCAGTGGCGTCAGGATGTCCAGCGGCGATTTTGACGTCAGCAACGTTCCACGTGAAACTGGGCATTGGGTTGGCTTGGACGGTTACGTTGACTTTTCCTGGGCGACCGATGTCGTAGCCGAAACGGTGGATTGTGTCCTGTTTCTGTGGTGGGACTGTAAACAGAACATTTATGATTTTTCTAGGATTCATTACTTGCAGTTTGGAAGCTTTGATCAATTGGTCTGAAGAAATTTGTTGACGCTAACAAAAATTGCTCAACAATCTAAGACAACTATTTTAATCTATGGGTACGATTGTAATTGTTTAGAATCATTAATTTGATGTTCTTCAAAAGATTGTATCTTATCAGCATAGTCGTTTAGATAATAACTGAATTTCGAATAAATAACATTCATTCGAATGAGTACATAATAGTAACAAATGAGCGATCCGTCAATCGTTACGAGGTCGAAATAAAATTTGATTGTTTCCTAGAATGGAAACGAACGAGATAATTTCACAATTTCCAAAGATATCCATTTCGTTTGTATAAGAATCGAAATTCAGAATTGGTTCTGATGTCGAGAAACGACGTCGATTTTCAAGTTTCAAGTAAGTATATACTCACAGTAAACTTCGAGCTGTCTAGTGGTTTCCAAAGGTTGCTGAAGAGCGATGTGACTTGCGCGGCATCGAAGCGTCTTTCCGTTGTCGCTTGGGGTGACACTGCGGGAAGTGTTCAATTCAGCAATGTTGTTCTCATCAAGTCGGCGTCCGAACATAATTGGCCTTTCGTCAACTCCGATGGATTCGTTATCTAAATAAAAATAAACGTCATAAATAAATTATAACTTTATCATGCATTACGCGTGTATGGATTCAGATAATCGAGTGAGTATTATCTATGCCTATTTATAAATCGATTTAAAGTACACTGAGAAAAACATTTTGACTTTACAATCAACCAAATACAATCCTATATAGAGTTTTAAGTATAATGTGTTTAATGCCCTAATGTAAACTTAGAATTAACACACGGATAAATTAATTGAAGTATATCCTTGATAAAAAGCACTCCATAATCTGGTCAGTTCCTGTTCAGGATTATGGCTAATTTATGGGGAAATTTTTAAGCTTTCATATTTCGTCACTAAGGCGTTATTTCTTGGAACGCTGATTGTAATCAAAAATATATGTTTTGTCGCGTGCGTGCCTGAAGGTGACCACCTTCCGGGCATGAGCTCAGTAAAGCATGCTTTGCTGTGATATGTGTATATTTCCGGTAGGTTAGATCAACAAATTCCAGTGACCGAGGTCAGTTTATGTACTTTAAGTTTGTTTACTAAACCAACAGTAGGTGACGTCGAATTTCTCCTACCTCCAAAGGGATAGATTTTCCATGAATTATAAAGACACTTTAATAAATAAAAGTTTCAAAACAAATGGATGTTTGAATGAATTTTTTTCTCAGTGTAACAAATCATTTGAAATATACGTATTCTTATTTGTCCGCGATATTTACTGAACGAACCCTAGGTGGCGTCCAGTTTATGTACCTTTAAACGGACATTTTTGCGCTGTTAATGCAAAGGACACATAAAGATAAATGTTTCAATCAATGTGACATTTTAATCTAAAGTTTACTTAACAGAAGTGTCCATCTTAAAAAAAACTCTATGGAACAATAACATTACGAAGTAATGTGAGATTCGAAATAGCCATGTGCAATCTGTAGTGTAAAAGTATGCTATAAGCTTCTTTTAAACGTTTTTAGACACTTACCCAAGTAGAGAGAGACATTCGCGGGAGGCCTGCCACCCTCGGCAATGCAGCTGACGATCATTTTCTCTCCAGCTTTGTAGGGATGGTTCTTGTTGAGACTGAGCTGTGGGTTCAACGGCGGCCCTACAAAGTTCAAGTATAAAATATAATTCTTTTACTCCGGTCGGTCTACCGTCGTACATCACTGGATGCTTTCGCGTGCCCGCAAAGTGCAAGCTCTTGTACCGTGGACAAACTTTGTACCATAAAGCAAATCTTTCATTTACATTTTTCTCTCTTTTGAAACCGCGGAACTTCGCGCAAGACCGCGTTTTCCGCATGTTTTTAACATAAGGCTAAGAGACAAAAAAACAACGTGCACTTGATGTAGTGGATAAAGGCCGCGTTTAGTACGACTTTAACGTTGAAACTTTTCGCATGAATCTCTCGCCTTTTTTTTTGTTCAAGTATCGTTTGGAGTGATACATTTTTATTGAATCTAATAGCCTTGTCGATCGCGCGAGCTTATTTTTTTTTAACCGAGAAAACGAGTACACGAAAGTAATTAAAGAAAATTCTTATCAAAAATATACTCACTTGCAACAATCATGCGAACGACGGCGGAGGTCTCAGCGCGAGAGTTGTCAGGCGTGAGAAAACAGGTGACGTTGCCGTCGTACCTTTCTTTAATTTGGGATATCGTGACACCACACTCTCCCTTGGACAATCCCTCACCATAGTACGCGATGCCATCTTCCGCGGATTGACCATCGTATAGTACGAGACCGGTCTCTCCAGGTATGAGGAAGCGACATACCTTTAGTGGTACCGGGAGCTTACAGAGAATCTTCTGCTCTTGACCCAGTTTCACTGCCACCTGGTTGTCCGGTACGATTTCTACCGGCAAATTCTGCCTGAAAGCTGAAATCAAACAAACAAATTAGCGCATCGTGTCTAAATATTCTAGGATAGCTCGGTTAATGGTCCGAAAAATATTCGATCATTACAAGTCCAATAAGGTAAACTGAATAGGTAATTTAAGAGAATATACTACATGGGACAATCAATTCGAATTTATTCGACAAATGTAATTGTTTTATAAAATGTATGCGCACTTTTATTTAATCCGTTTGTAACTTCATCACTCGGAATTCATTACTGATTGTAATCTGTATTGTAATCAGTTCTTATGGATCACATTATGGACTTATCATTTCAATCGAACTTTATCAGGTTCGGTTTTGATAAAGATCCATCAAGAATTCGAAAATAGCGGGAAATTCAAAAGTCAAATACTCATTTAATAGAAATAAGCATGAAGAGTCAGTTTAGGTGTACCAACGACTCGACGTTTAATAATCCGGCAATTTTCGCTCGTGAAAAGAAAAAGGCTAAAGTGGTTCTCAGGTGAGACATTCGAGAACTAAGCAAAAAATTCACCTCGTATTCTTTGCGTATATATATATATATATAGTGAGAGTAAGAGAGAAAACGGAGTTCTTCGCGCAATAAGTCTAATAAGTTGGCCCGTGGGACAGGTTCGCTGACACAGATAGGAGAGAGAGAGAGAGAGAGAGAAAAGCGGGTATTACCGAGTGCGCGGAAAGCGAGATTTACGGGACAAAAAGGCAAGAGTTGATTAAACCACCCTCTATGTTCGTCTCATTTCACAGGTATATACATATATACTAGGACCAATGCGTTTTTACCAACTCCACGCGGCAAATCTGACTCTAACGCGTGTGTTGAATTTATACTACTGCCATACCTTCTGTTTCTTACGAACGCAGGTTGAAGACTCTTTTCCAAGTTATTTATGCACTGGCAATTTTTTCATTTTCCGCGCTTTAATTCTCCACGTCGAAATAAGATTTTTTATACCCCCATATATGCGTACATTCGCATCGAAAGCTCGTCCGCTTGTTAAAATAAAAATGTACATGTATTTTTCCATTTATATATATATATATATATATCTGTATGTGGGTGTGCATATATGAGATATTTCAAAAGCGACAAAAGCTGGACTATACACGGAACGAACGTATAATTGCTCGAAGCCTCGTAATAAAGTCTAATAACCATCGGTTGCAGACGTCAGGCATTGTGAATATTGCGAACGGAGCGGGAAAAAAATCCAACGAGAAGGCGAGTATCACTAGCCGTTCGAGAGTCGCGTTTATATATATATATATATATATATATATATATAGCATCCATTAATAACCGCATTGTCAAACTCGGGATTCCGGACATCGGAAACGATATCGTTCGGGTGTTAATGGCAGCCACCGAGACGTGCTTCTGTGTGTTTGACTCTTTTATTCTTAAAAGCAGACCCGGATGAAAATTTTTCGGTTTTTTTTTCGTTCATAACTGAACTTGCCTTTTTTTTATTGCAGTTTGTTTTATTTTTTACGACGTGACTTTAATCGTTTTATGTTAAGTTTGTCTTTCGCTAATAAAGTTGATAGTAAAAGGGTTGCGACGTTTCTTTAATTTAGTCTATTTTCTTATGTTAAATGGATCTTCAAGCTTTTATATGTATTTCACATAGGTTTTATGCTTTTGAAATTAAGTAGACAATTTATTATTTATTTACGCATAAAATTCCCTTGTCCTTTAAGTGACCAAACGTAGTTAAAAAATAGACTATGGTATTTTTTACTAAATGTCACCCTCCTTTTTCTAAAATAATAAGAAAAATGTATTCGGTATCGCGGATGATAGGTAACGAATACATTCGTGGCGTATAATCACAATTATCTGGATGTAACTCTAGCAATTAGTATTATAAATAACATTTGACTATACCACAGATCCCATTTAGTATGCTATTATATATTATCTTCCGTATATACCTCGAGGCACAACAATAATTAACTATCTACACAATTTCACGTGACAAGTCAGGAATATCCGTTTCCAAGCTTGCGTTCACTTCGATAACGAATGCCCACAGACTAAAAATCACGCTAATCAAAAAATCCTCTCTTCCAACTCAACGCACGTGAGATTCATTCACAAAGGCGGCATTGATATGTCAAAGTCCTCTGGCACAAAGCACTGTGGTTCTATCTCTAATACAAAGCGAAAAAGATAACAACGACGAGCCAAAAAAGCGACGTGGAAGGAGAGAGGGCGCTATCGCGTTAGGCGGCCGGAAATTTTATGCAGCCACGCACGCGAAGCATCAATCTGACGGGTTCGCGGGTACAAACAAGACATAGCGCCATTATGTTAATGGCGAGGGAAAAATTATGATAAACCGGCCGTGACGCCGAGCGCACGCCCGCCAGCGATTATCATATTTCATTCTCGCTGAATTCGATGACAAGAGAAAAGAGAGAGACAGAGAGAATTATAATTCGCCGCAGCTGTATTGGATGAGTGACGGATTAGTCAAGACACACCTTTGGTTCCAAGAGCTTCCATAGCTAGAGGGTTGATGGTTTGGTTTAATTAAAATGTGGTCCATAGTTTTTATCAAGAATATGCTCGATGAAGATTGCTGATTGAGATATTATGGGCTAACAATGGCAAACAGTACTCTGGCTATCAGTATTGGTGTACCTTTGTTTCAGAGTCAGGGTGATAAGTACGGGTCAGAATTATAATGATGTAAATTTGACTCGATACTGGTATGCCAGATTTGAACTGGAGTTCAATAGTATTTGAATAATATACAATACTGATAAAACAAAGTTAGTTAGATATATGAAGTCATGTTTGAAACCTTTGCACAACTAAATCTTTAGATTGGAAGAATTCGATGTAAACTAATCAAGTTAAAATAGGTTATTTATCGGCATCTGATTAAAAGAATAGAAATTCTTAACACTTCAATTTTGATATTCAATTTGATACAACATACTTGTCGTTACAGATCTAGTATTGGGTAGTTAATCTATTCATACTAGGAATAATTTAAATTTTGGATCAACGACATTTGTATACATTTGGTTTTAAGTACTTGTCCAATATGTATTTTATATTATGGTCAGTTCTTATGATAAGTATCGGTAACACTATTTGCTACTATTGATCCATCTCCATTCTTAATAGGAAAGTTGTGTAAGGCTTCAAATGCGGCTTTAGTCTGGCAATATTTCCTGTCCCAGTATTGCCATAAATTATTCAGGTACTTCGCAATTTTATGTTCAAACCGGGAACATTAAATTTCAATATTGAAACAAAGACTCGCCGTCACTTTAATACAACATATTGCTCAACATCCCATACTATCCCTAATCTGTTTAAATCAAAAACCTAATTTACAAACGAAGAAAGAATATTTTCAAAATGTATTAAAAAAAAGCTCCAAAAAGCCAACACCAAACCCTACAAGAGTTCGAATTATACGTTCAACGCTCGTGATTGACAATATATTAAATCCGCCTCCCTTATATTTATGTAGCAAACTCTATTAAACTTTCGCCGCATCGTTTGCTCCATAATGCATCGCCAAACGTCGAGTACAGCTCTCGTCGCACACACACTCACGATTACATTTTTAATATGCTAAACAAGATCTGAATTTTGTGCCTACATTTTGTAATGACATACCAACAATGACGATATAGCAATCTGTCTCTCTCTTTCTCTCTCTCTCTCCCTGTCATTTTGCATCTCCAACCGAGGAGTACGAGTGTGCGGAAAAGCAAAGCCGAAGCGACAGCATAATATGCATGGACTGGAAACTATGACGAGCTAAAGTTCGCCATTAGGTTTGATTATCATCTCTGTATCGGTAGTGCGTACATGTGTGTAACGCATACGTATTGCGATACGAGTTTACGAGCCGGGAGGAGGCGTAAAATTTGCATGCTTTATTGCGGCTAGTCAATGACAACGAATTTAGTTCGCATGACTCGCGGGTACTTTACCGTCAATACGGCTATATTCGCTCTGTTACGCCCTTCGCATATGTATATATATATAATATGTGTGTTTGTGTGTGTATATATATACATCTATCGAGCGAGCAACTGCAAGCACAGTCACGATAATAAATTTTATCGTCGCTCATCGAATCAGTCTGACAAATTAACGTATACCACTTTATACGCGGAAATTGCTCGCGTGTTCGTTATTTTCATATTTTCTTTTTTTTTTGCATTTATCGAATCACGCGATGACGATGCTATTTACAAAAACAACGTAAACATAACGCGTATACGAGATGCTCTGCCTTTGCAACGTCGTTGAAAAGCTTTGTAAATGTAAAACAGAAAAAAAAAGTTCCAATTCAATCAATGTTACGCGGAAGCTTACAAAGTCCTCGAGTCGCATGCTCACCGACCTATTTTGCATACATAGTGCCAGCAACGAATAATCCGGTGAGCGACCACAGCCAACTGTATTAGACGCCGTTCTCTAATGCCGCTAATTTCCTGCGGTTGTGTCGCGAGAGCATACGTTGACAAAATAAAAAAAAAATAAAAGAATGCACAACAGAAAGACACGGGGAGCATAGCTGTAAAACTTAAGCCACTTTAATGCACGATGATGTTCCATATCGGGTAGCACACGGACGTGTCATAACCGTTAAAGTAAGCTCGAGCACAGGCTGCTACTACGGGAATATGAGAAAAGGAATTTGCCAGTGTAGCAGCTATTACAGAGCTTGCGTCGTGGTGACAATCGCGTTTTCATAGTCGAAATACACGGGCAAGCTTTAAGCAAGCTTTTGAAAAAAAAACTTCAGTCCATATACGTTGAAATCGTAAGAACTATTTTCAATAACGAATTGATCTGCGGCTTATCGGAATTTTCGGGATCACTGCTATCCACAAATCATCGTATCTGTTGTCGCTGCGGTTTTCCTCTTTCCGAATATACGCGTGTACGTGCGGCGAGGAAGCACCGGTTGAAATTAGATCGCGACGTCGGCACCGCCTGTGTCGATAGTGGGAAAATTCAAATTAGATTTACAGCTTTGCAATTAGCCGCGAGCATTGTGAATTAATGAAGAGCTGTTGCTGTGCTGCTTCTGCTGCTGTTCTCGATGATTTATACATACGCGACTGAGGTTCCGGGAGATATATATTATAGATCCTGTTCGCGAAATAGTTTTATTTTTTTTCAATTTTTCATAGCTGCATTCGATTATCTGTCTAAGTTTCCGTAGTTACAAATCTTGTAAAATCGAAAAAAATCAAATTATTCTAATCAATATATTTCTAACCGCCAGCCCCCCCCCCCTCTTTATTAATATGAAGATTGAATCGCAGATGATTAGTTGTGTAAATTTTGAATTTCATAATCGATGAATCGTTGTAGGATTGAAGTAGTAAACTGCAATCAATATTAAATCGTGCGAATAAAAATCATGCAGTGGGAGAAGGAGCTGTCTAATCGAGCTTCTCCTCCACCTTATTCTGAGAGTATTGAATTTAGAATGGAAATAACTACATACATGTTTCAATTAATTATTTATCAGTTGTTATCCAGTTGATAAGCTAAACATTATCAAATGACACAAATACAAATATGTATGAACACCCCCCCCCTCCCTTCCTCCATCTTACATAAGTAAGATTATCTACAAAAACAAAATTCATTACATACATTGTTGAATTCTTAATCTATCAATTGTTTCGAAATTACAAAACTAAACGTCAAACAATGTAAAAAATCAGAACAAGAGTTACTTAAACTTCGATCTTCCCCCTCCACTTTATTCTAAGCTTATCCACTATCACGTTATTTATCATTTGCTATAAAATCGACGTGCTAAACTTCAAACAATATCGAGTTGTACAAATGTAAAAATATCACCCCCCACCCGAAAATTTATTTTGCAAAATGCTTCTCTCGATCAGATAAGCAAGACATGGCTGCAGTTCAATTTTTGCTCAGCGCACAGGGATACGACCCTTCGACAGCGTAGCTTTTTCGAAAATTCCATATAAATACACGAGTGCGCGTGAGGTCGTGTAATCGTCCGGTGGGCCGCAAACCGACGAACGTTGCAGTTCCGTGCAATTTCCCAATGATTTCCAATTTTCTCGGGCTGTTAGAGTCGCGCGTTCTCTCGCTCTCTCTCTCGTGTATCCGGCGACGGGCCGAGATTGCCGTCGAGGTCAGCACTTCGTGGACTCGGTTTTACCAACTGCATGTGTATGGGGTGTGTACGTGAGCGCGGGATCTAATCGACTTTGCTTAATCAATTCGTTTACGAGCGAGGCCTTCGTCCGAACTTCTTGCGCGTTAATTACTCCGACAAGTTTTTCTTAATACTTACATTTCGCGAGCTTGTTTTGCTGAATTTATATACGCGCTTTTCATTCTTGATTGTAAAGTGTTGATTTAAATAAATAAAAAAATTAAATATACCTTATGATGACTTAGAAGTTATAGTGTAAATAACAGCATGAATTTACATGTTACGTTTTAAGTACGCAGTTGTGAGCGTATATGAAAATTAAAATACGTTTTTCTATCATATTTTATATCTTAAATACACGAATTCCAATCAACTATGCATTGCATTTTCTCGTAAATAAAGTGTACCCGCGATGAAATATTTTTTGGTAACAAAAACTGAATTGTACACGGTCATCGGAAATATTTATTTGAATGAAACGCTATATATAAGAAAATATGAGTCTAAATTATAAACGCATATTTTAATAAATTATTAATCGTGAGCAAATTACATTTTATTAGAGCAGCAAGATAATTATTAACTTCGTATTTAAGTATCGTTTAATGGATTAATTTAATTGTTGTATGTTTTAATTCCAGTTAAATCTTGTATTTGAAAAAGCAATTTTCTTAAATACATTAAATTTTTGACTGTGTTAATATCAATGTACAATCAATGAATTTCAACAAAGATTCAATAGAAACTTTTAATTAGTTCATGGTAAGATAAAAAAAAATTGAATTATATTCAAGTAACGACGCTCTTACGAGTATAAAATTATCTTTCCGAACTTTGACATTAAAATGAAGGACAACATTTTTAACAGTGTTTGATCGGAATAAACACTGTTCGTATCGGGAGTACATAACACGTTTGTACTGAAAGTTTCGCGGATACAATTTGAAAAGTTATTTCATTACTCCACACTGGACTTGATTCGATAAAAGTACATACAAATATTTTCTCACTCGGAAGACATGGAGTATCGCTCGCGAAAATCGCGTCGACTGAGCAAATAATCTGGAGATTGATGGACTGCTCGTACAAGATAATGAGGGCACATACCGCGAACATCAGGCGTGGAATCCCATTAGAATAACTCTCGGTGATTTTTTTTCACGAGGGAAGTTCTACTTCGTTTTGCTTCAGCGAAACTCACTCTGTGAATGTTAATAGCTTTCTCTTCGGTCGACGAACTTTTGCTTCTACGGGGTTTCCCTTAGTTTCTTACGACCTGTCGATCAAACGACGCCGAAATACAGTCTCTTGGGAAAGATGGAAATAAGATTTTCGAAATGTTTCGTGATGAGTACTTGGGGAGACAGTCGTGAAAATATGCATTGATTTATGCTAATTACATTTGCTCTATAGTCGCTGTTTCGCAAACAACTCACGAGTCGGTACGTCCTTGCATTTATTATACGGTGTTTTTTTTATTTGTCCTGCTGTAGCAGCTGGTGAAATAACAACGTTTACAGGTGTAGAAAAACCAGATGATGGCGAAAGTTTATTTCCGGCGTACCCGACAAAAAAAAAGTTTATTGTCGGCAAACAGCGCGAGAGCTGTCGGTTAGTATACTTTCGACACCGTTTGAACATCGTCAACGAGTCGGAACTCGTGAAACAAAGAACAAGTATACGAAAGGGGAAAAAATAAATAAAACGAGATGAAACTGGGACAGCACAGAGGGAATAAGAATACTGTCTTATAACGGCGCAAACAACTTCTTTACCGGTAAAACGTTGCTATTAACATTTTTTTTATTAATTTAAAATAAAGAGTTGGGGTGCGGACGTTTAGACTATGCATTTTATTAGTTATTCGTGCAGAGTTTCTGATTAGCTTTATATTGTGAAAAAAATGCTGAACAAGCATTTATGATTTTTACGATTCCTGCAAAAGATGAGAAAAAAAATTTAACAATCGTCCGTGTAGCGGAGTTATACATGGAAAACGTAAAAAAACCCCGGCTAACACGTAAAAAAAAAATTTATAGTTTAAAAAACATGTGTTATGTTCTTTAAGACGATATAACAAACACCTCTTGTCCTCCTTAAAATAAAAAATTACCCTTTTTAGAGCGACAGAAACAATTTGATTAAATTTAATTAATCGTAACCACAATCCTATAAATAGACTACATTACATAAATTGAGAATGAAAAAAATGAATCGTGTAAATATTAAACTCTCCTCTCCCTTCGTACAATAAAAAATTACGCTTTTCAAGAGCGACAGAAAATTTGAATAAAGATCATAACCGCAATCTCATGGTCGAAGACAGAAGACATACACAAAACAAGGTGCAATCCTCGACGAGAAAGTCGTAAAACCAGTAGAGAGAATAGAAGAGAGAGAGAGAGAGAGAGAGATACCCGGAAAGACTAAGAACATTCCGGCATTTTGATTCTCAGGAGCTCGAAACTCGCGCCAATTTCATCCAGACAGCCGCAAATCTCCGCGGAGATTAAGGTCGGTTTACACGGTGCTAAATCAACTCTTGAGGGGGTGTGGGCGGGGGGGGGGATGCCACTCCCCCCTCCCTTCCTCTCTCGTCGCGACTTTTTGGCCTCTACGAGATGGAGGTTACTGGGTATAATACCGGAAGGATTCGTGCAACCCTCTCTTCGGTATAATTTATGGCGGATTATTTTTCCCGTTTTTCTTCCGCGAAGTGAAGGGTCGCGCAACCGAGATCTCGTTTATAGGCTAGGGGATGCGATTGAGAAAAGTTTTTCTCTTTCCTGAAACTCGTTGGAGTGAATTTTCTTCTTATACGAGTAGGGTAATTAGCTCCGAATACGAGCTGCTAGAGAGAGAGAGAGAGAGACTATCGTTAAGGTATTTTCAAGCTCTAATGCGATTGCAGCTACGGCGTATTAGGGGGATTTTCTTCACTTGCTTTATTCGATTTTTATGGAGTTTGGTAATTTTCAGAGATTGGAATGCTTGAGATTTTATGTTAGTAGTCGCTTCGATGACAAAAAAAAGGAGACAGAATCGTGTGGATGGATCGGTTGGTACAGACTATAAAAGTAATTCTGTCGACGCTATAAATAAATACTTTTGGAGGTAGGAAAGAATCGCTGAGTAATAACTCTGCTTTCCATTGGTGTGTACGTGTGTATATGTATACCTCAGACATTAATGTTTCACAGTCGTGTACTGACTCTGATTTTACGATGATATATATTACGTTGATGTACAACAATACAACGAAATAAAATTATACTACAAACCATTTTATACATAGAGCTTCTGGACAATTTTAAATAAAACAGTAATTGAATATTGATTTCTGTCTTTTTATTTACGAAATCTATATGCAATGATAATTTTATTACGTTAATATATAAAAAGACAGAAAGAAGTGAAAAATCGATTTTCAATATTCGATTACTGATTTATTTTACAATTGTTGAAAGCTCACGGCAAACCGAAAGAACAATGGCTTTCCTGATTTAACTTGATTTCCGACCTCGTTGATGCCTTTGCTACTGGTATATAATATATATATATATTATGTACAATATACATATTCCGCACGATCCGAGACCACAAGAGTTTAAACGGTTTTACTCGCCGATGATGACGTTGAAATTGAGTTATGTAAAGTAGATTCCATATTAAATAACTGTGTATAGCGTTGAGATAGGGTGTGAGTCGACACCGAAGTCGTGAACCCGCAAACTTACTCCAGCGTCTGTATTATATGTATATCTGTACATCGAAAGTGTTCGCTATAGCGGTGTGACCTTCGTTGCGCATATAAGAGACGTTTTAATCTGTACAGTCAAGATTCATGAAAGTTGCACCAATGCCACATATATATATATATGTATACACTATACATACCATTGGTATTGTGTTTATTATATCTATACACACTTTCATAAGAATGATATGTTAATCACTGGTGATTTAAATACATACTCTGTCGCAAAGTTTTATAATAATATAGTTACGGTTGATTAAAAGCGCATTTAATTAAACTTTACTTTTGTTACGGAATCGACTTTACATTCTATATGCAGTAGAGATGATTTATACATTAATTAAGTATGAAATGCAAATGTCATTATATACACCATAGCAGCTTTCAATTTCTCTTTCGATATTTTTTTTTATTCAATTTTTTATGTGAGTAGTTATAGAAGCTATAGACGAAGTTTCAAATGAAATATTATAATTTCAATTATGTTAGTCTGTATGAATAAATCAACGTTATAATTTGATTTCTATTGCGTTCGTCTAGTGTGAAAGTACCCTAATGTCATTTCAATGTTTTCATTGGTTAACCATAAAAAAGGGCGAATTTCGTAGTAAGTCTTTGTAGTATAAATTAATTATATTATCAGAAGTAAAAAATAATACACACAACCATTAAATAGATTGTCAAAGAGAGAATCAAAAAAATTAAAGCCGTTTAAGAAAAGTTTCGATTGGACAGTTATAAGCTTCACACCCATAATTTGAATGGAGTTGGTTTTAAAGAAGGCACGAAATGTTTATAAATTCAAAATTTAATGAAAAAACACTTGGAACCAAAATCTATAGTACAGCACGTCCATAGCGCGTCCAATAAGAATCAAGTAAAACTAAAATAAGGAATAAGTCTTCATCTTACAAAGACAAGACCCTAAAGGCTCGAATTTCCCAAAGCCTCGAGCTCAAAACAACGTCGTCGTTCTTCTCCGGTTCGTCGCTTTCTTGCTCGTTCCCATGTGATCAATTGCGCGAATTAAGGCTGCGCGCGAATCCCGCTACAGTGCTCCGTTATTTTCCCGTAGACGGTTCGAGCAGACTGCAATGAAAATACGAGGAGATAACGCGATGACGATTTGCGATTGTCCTCTGAAGATCGCGTGGAATTTAAATGGGCGTAAAGCCAAGGCATTATAGCACTAAGAGATGGAAGACTTTTGCGAGTAATTGTTAACGTGCTTTTAAGGCGAGACGAGTTACGATTTCGAGGTGATAAGGGACTAATTTACATATTTTGTTTTTACGATAACAAAAAAAAAACCCCTAGAAAAGCGCGAAACAAATGATTATGATATACATATATGTATATAGATATGCATAAATAGGAGAGACAATGCCGAGAAACTAGAGGAAGCTACGTATAGCAGCTATATTCCACTTTTCAGAGGGAAGGAAGCTGAGAATATATACAACCGGAGTCTCGCGCGATTTCTACCGCAGCTAGTGTACGTATACAATGCGCATACGAATATGCAAACGGTCGTTATGGCCAACGTTCAGTTTTATAAAAGTTTCGTTAATCGTCCGTAAGAGAACAATTTATTGATAGTAAAAAAGATTTTTTTTAATAAAGATGATGCTTAGATGGCGCCACTAATAACAAATCCATGTGATTTTTAAAATGTCCTAACTTTCAAACGACATTTAGTTGATTGTAATTAAAGTATGCCTGAAGTATACCAGGCGTTGACGATACCAGATGACAGCGTATTGTTTAGTTTATGCAAGTACGTGTCTAACTTCCGGAATATTGATATTTTGTGTTCGAATTCTTTAGCAACACGCGAAATGCATATTCATTAAAAGACTGTATAACTTTTAAATCAAACGTTCGATTACCATGATATTTTAACAAGTATGATTTGAAAGGTTAGGTCTTCCAGAAAGTAATAGTGGCGCCATCTGTATTTCACACAATATTTTAGGAATGACCGATTGGAAATATTTTGTGAAAATAAGCTTCAGCAGATTTCAACCAGCAAAGTCTAACAATAAAAAAAATCATAAAAATGTTATAACACTAACGCCCAAAAGTAAAACGTCACCATAAGACGAAACCCAATGCAAGTGTTGAAACATCCCCTCGTATAGTTTGACAGGATCGAGTTGCTTTCGACTCTGAACTTTTCGCGATATAAATCAAAGATTTATTATCCCTCTCTTGCGAGACAATTGTCGATGTACTTTTCGCGCGTCCTTTTCCACAGGAGCAAAAGACACTTTCATCCAACGAAATGTACTTTATCTTCGCGCGTTGTGTACTGCGTGTATCTGTGATGTATCGAAAATTTGTAGCTGCGACAGCAGTAAACCAACTTTTTGACGCTCTAGTGTGATGATAAAGTAGTTATTGAACTTTCGCCTATTACCAACCCCCTTTTTCTTAATTTTTCGGTGGAATTTATTCGACGAGTGTGACATGTTTATATGATCGCGTAAATTATCGATGTTGGGTCGACCGAACGAGCTAAAGATAAATTTCAATCTAGAAAACGCGATTGGAGTTGGAAATTATATCAAGGTTAGCGATATGTGGCGTGTCAAACGAAATTTTGATACGTAGAAAGCAATTGAAATTCATTTTGAATAAGCAAGATCTACTTGATAAAAGACAGAGATTTGAATGTAAAACAAATTAATATTTTCAAATCAACAATCAATAACTTAGTTACATAAGAGGCAAACCAAATAATCGAATCAGGTCACAAGATATATATACCTCTCGAGCTGATCGTCAATCCTAGGTGTCTGTGTCCACCGAACGGAAGAGAAAGTAACGAAGTAGAGTGGAAGAGGAATAAAAAAAAAGCGTGCGCGCTCGAGAGAATTGTCCTTTAAAACGGATTAACGGCATGTAATTCTACCCTAGAGAGTCACTTTGCGCGACGATGATTTTTTTACCCTCTCCACGATCGAGGTGACACTCGAGGCCGCCAGTGCACCGAAGGACCATCCATTAGACGTTGAAATAAGGCGAAAGAACAGCGAGAAAAACCACGAGATTACTCCTAGCAAAGTTCGCGTGAGAATGAAAATTAAGACGAAGTTGAGGAGGAAAAAAATCTTAAGACGATTATTTTAAAGCGAGAGTATAAAAACTACAATAATCGTTCTTTATATCGAGGACAGGGGGAGGGGATATTTAGATGATTTATTATTTATTTAGTGATTTATTATGATTTAATTTTTTTAGTATGATTTGGTATTGTGCGAAGTTTACGTTGGCAATTTCATAGCTATTGATTGATTAGGAATTCAAAGATATATATAACTAATTTTAATACTAATATGGAGGGGGTATAGTGTCGAGGGGGGTCGGATAATATTTTTATCCGAATACTATTCTAATAGACGATTCGTATGAGAATAGAATACTTTTTGAAGAATATTTTATTTTCAATTCACAACATTTAGTAAAATAAAATTTTTTTAATTTAGCAACTAATCATTTTCAGCGATATTGTGGGGGATGCAATGCTTAGATGATTTTTATTCATAGAATTTGATGTTTTTTTAAGATTAATAATGATGACGAGTAATTATGATTCTTACGTAAAGCATAGTTATTTAATGCACAGGTGTTGAAAAAAATTATATATCAAATGATAAATGCCTTTTGATATCGCTCTCGAGTTATGACGATTCTTGCTTTCTCTTTCTGGACTTCAAAGTGCTTCCCCCATTTCCCTTGCACACCGGTCGCTCGGTGCTTCTCTCGAGAGGAGGTAAAGTGATTTCATCGTCCGACTCGTTTCGGGACATTGGTACTTCCGGCGAGGAAGTGGTTCCACTTCATAAAGTGGAATTGCTTCGTGAATTTCATTTTCTCAAAGTACAACGATTTAGAGCCTTTAAAGAAGCTCGACCCCCTCCCCCCCCTCGCGCGTGAGCAGTAAAAGCGTAGTCTTTTCCTTCTCGATGCCCTTTAGGACTCTTATCTTTCTCTCTTTCTCTCTTATCGATGAACTTTCTCCAAAACATCTTTTGGACCTGCAATGCGGCTTTACAATTTAGCCGGATGAAAAACTGTTTATTCCAGCGAGAAGCTTGAATTTTTCACAATACGACCAAAAGAGTGGACGTCGCGTGGCTCAATGAAATTCAAAGTGGATTCTAGAATTGAGACGATACTCGCAAAGATTATGAAAAATAAATTTCTATTTTTTGTTCGTTTACATTACAAATACGTCCGTTCGAATCGAGCAGGATTCGATTAAAATTCCGTTTTCGTCGTTATATTTTGACCTATAATCGATATTACAAAGTCATTAAGCCGAAAGAATATAAAATCAAAAGATATGCGGCTGAAAACGGGCGCATCGATAAAAAGTTCAGAAATCCCTTTTCGAAATTCACCGCCGTAAACTGCAAGTCGGTAACTCTGCTCGTATTTTTCTCAGTGGTTCGAATCACACCGGCAGTTAAAAGCACAAGGTCCCCGTAAAATCTTGACGCTTCCTGCTCTGAAATTAATCCCGTATCACAAGCGAACCTCGGGAAGAAAAAGTCTACAAAAAACAAAAAAAAAAAAAATCTCCAAAACAAACGAGCACGGCCGGTCAAACAACACCTAAAAAAAGGCACCTACAGATTAACGAGTTCCGACAATCGTTGAGCGCACCGCGTTATTTTCGCGTGCGAGCATACCCGCGGCAACACGCAAAGTCTAGTCTCTCCCCGACGAGGTCCCGTTACGAGGCTCGTATATAATTCATAGCTTTCTCTCTCTCTCTCTCTCTCTCTCTCACTCGGAGTGAGCTCGATATTATTTGGCGCTGTGCCCTCGGCTGTATATATAGTCGACCCACACCCGAAACGTGAATTACGATAATACGCGGACGCCACGGGATTTACGAGGAGAACCGGAGCTTCCTCGCGCGAAAGCCCCAAAGCGAACCGCGTTATTCAAACCGCGAGCTCGATCTATCAAACGCGTTAATCCACGGCTCTTTAACTCGTAGCCCCGAGCTAAGCGACAACTAAACGAGGCTCTTGACGAGTATCTTTTGATTCGACGTATGGAAAAGACTTGCATCGTTGGAGACAAATATTTATACCCGGAAACAGTCGTAAAGTCGAAACAGTGCAATTTCGTGTTCGTTGTTTTTTTTAAAGTTAAAATAATTTACTCTTCGAGGATGATCGTATAAATTCATTGCAAAAGGGATTACACGTTTGAATGAAGGCTTTTTATTTATTTGCCAAACCGGACATTTTTTAAACGTTTTATGTTAAGCGTATATTTATGAAAATCTGATTTATGGATCTGTAATGTGGAGAAATATTGTACCAAATTAATTTAATCGAGTTTTTAAATCAGAAATTCTTTCGATTGGCAGAATTACGATTACTTCGAAATTTCAAAACATATAGATTTGCCATTAGTTGAATTATCTTGGATAGGGATTTATTTAAAATTTGTCTATAAAATTGTAGCAACTTATTAGGTAAGTTAATTTTTTTGTATCGATAAAAATATACTTAGATCCAAAAGAAAATATTTACTATGAATTGCGCAAAGAACTTACATTACATTGTATCTCAAAATTTTCGAAAAAGTTCTTAATCACAAGTAACACATACTCAATTTCAATTAAGCTTTATATTTACTTGTGATATCTGAATTGCAATATATTCATTTTAATAATGAATATATCTACTAGATATCAAAGGTAAAGTTCGGATTTACTGTTGCAGTACACCTAATGGTAAATTCGTGTGAAAATCTGAGTCGTTTAATGCGATAGTATATTTATTTATATGGAGACCAACTGGAGCTTTCGCGTCTAAAGTATAAGAATAATATCCTGGTCCTGAATAATCTTAAGTTCAAAGGACCACGTTGAAGTTTAGGGTACATAAAAATAGTATAAGAATTAATATGCGAATTTTAACCGTTAATTACATGCATTTGCATTTTGCCAACACGTAAACCGAAAGCAGTAAAAAAGCCGTAAAGAAAAACTGTTAAGTTCACATTTAAATTCAAAGTGTCTCGTAAATTTTTTAGCGAAATAAACAAATCAGTTAACGTAGTCTCTTGTTCTCACTATGCATACTTCTACTAAATTTTATTCTCCAAAATTTCCTTATCCAATTCCTACACTTGGTTATGACCGATGTATGAGTTTCGGTTCATTTTTACAATCATATAATGTATTAAAGGCGTGCGATAAAATGCAATTGATTGCCATTAATGTAAAATCTACATAATAATTTCCATTGCGCAAACAATCAATTAGCAGTAAACGAAAATTAATTCACTACAACAATAACGCGCGAAATATCGAATTACGTTTATTATACTAGACATTCGTGAAAATCCAAATGTATATTCAAATTCCGTTTGACCCGATGAAAAATGTACAACGAGTTCAATTAAATCTCAATTAGCCACGTACGTGTCGCGACACTGCGAAAAATCTCTCTAATTCAAAAGTAATCCCCGAGTATGCCACAACTTCTTTCGCGCGTCAGTTAAACGTTCAACAAAACGACGAGCTTTCGTTGATTAAATTAACATTACACTAGCTTATCTGCTTTTTCGTTCTGCCGTACAACCGCACACACTCGCACATCACCGAAGAGCGAAGTGAAGCAATCTCCGTCGCAAAACGCACTAGAACTGTTAATTGCATTATCATTACAAGAGCTGCACACCTGCGAATATTACCATATCCCACAGTGCGATATCTCCTTAGTGGGGCAGCTCTCGGAAGAGCTTTGATCCCGAGCAGTTGTTTGTTCCATAAGATGAATGTGTTGTTCGTAATGGATTTTACGCCTATGAATATAATATTGGATCGTCTCGAGCAAGAAAATATATTTGTTTGGTAAACTAAGGTATATAAACATGAAAATAGATAATTTCGCGCATCGATATTTAACTTTCCTAGTTGTATCGAATATTATCTAAATAAAATTGTAATTACTACACGATAGAACAACGGGCGAATGTGTATTAAATTAAAATTCGTAGTCAATATAAATTTGCAAGTAAATATGTTAATATTCGAATCGAATATTGAATTCCCGTTACATATTTCAAATTCTACTAACTTTTAACGGTAAATTTAAATTAAAATTTATTTTTACGAAAACCACAACTAATTGCTTATTCGAAATTCAACAAAAGCACAGCAGCCACGTACCGCTGAACAAAAAGCTTCGCGCTATTTAATTAAGCGCCAGCGTATATAAGCCGAACGAAAAAGCAAACACACTAGTTTCCGAAAACCGGTTCCTAATTCAACGCAATCCTCTCTCTTTCTCGGGTAAACGAAAGCGCTTCCGATGCCCTCTTGCAAATACGCCTCCCCTTTTCTCTCTCTCTCTCTCTCTCTCTCTCTCTCTCCTCTCTCTCTGTGCAATGTGCATCTTTATACAAAGTAAGGTGGGGTGTATCATACGCGTAGCTCGCGCTGGAATTTAATCTTGCCATTGTTTCATTGTCGAGAGAGTATACGGTTGCCCTTCGTACGAAGGAGGAGGAAAGCCGCCTCTACCTAGCCATAAAGCTCGTTAATTACCTCGAAAACTCGCACAGGCTCTTCTACGTGTATAGGTATAATACGAGTCTCTATAATTGCTAGTCAACTGGAACGACCTGAGCCATTGACACGGAAAGGAGTTTTATAAGTTTTTGTCGCGTTAATAGCTTCTCTATATACTATGTGTAATTAATTCCGGAGACTCCGATTACGTAAGCATCGTTAATTGCTACAAGTCGAATATGTGGAGGGGGATTTACATTTATTTCGAAATGAGTTTATTTTTCGTTATTTGTTTTAATTGTATAACGTTTGATAAAGAAATCATTGTTCGTCTAAATTTCGGACTGATCCCTCTCTCTTTTTCTGATACGTGAGAGGGAATAGGGGAGAAGGATCGAATGTTTGCACGATTCATTACTTTTCATGTAGGACTTCTGATTGTTTTTTTATTTTGTAGGATTTCATCATTCTGCGTAAAGAAATGTAGAGTCGTTTAAAGGGGCAAGACACCTTTGAAATGCAAATTACTAAATTCAAAAATTTTAATTCTTACAACAATGTAACTATAAATTATATTTATTCTAATAATAGAAAATAGTTTTACCTTCAATTTGAAAGGTTTAGCTCTTCTATAGGTAGTTACAACAGAAAGTAGAAAATTCACTCACCGAAGGATTTAAAGTCAACCAATCGATCTACTGCGCTCAAACTTGGTAGTATTACTTTTTGATACACTCCATTCAATATAAATGTAGAGATTTTAAATTGAATGATTAGAAGAAATTTGACATTCTAAAGTGTGTAATTTTTTTTTAATAATTGGTTAACAACAACGAATTCTAGGATCCAACCAAGTCTGGAGTGATAGGAATGAGCCATACTTTAAAATCAGTACTAGTCAACTAGTTGAAGTCAGTACAAGTGTCATTGTGACTTGTACTTATCTCACATACACATAAATCTCGTGAGAAGAAATTCAAGATGATCAAGTTACATTAACTACCTTAATTCTTTACCGCAATTCGGATTCATTCTTCTCAATCTACTATCAAAACAAGAGTTACTCAACGTAATCAACACTGGTGTCCAGTATACTATTTACCAATAAAGACTCTCCCCATCTCCCCACCTAATCGGTACACGAGACATCTTCAGTAAGAAAGCTAGTAAAAAGACGTCCATGGCTTATCAGGAAAGTCTGTGCGAGCAACAAAGCCACTTTCAAATTCGAAATCGCGACAACTGTCGTACTTTTCCAAGGGCGCATTTTTTTCATTACCGCGTGACTGCTGCATGTACATCAGCTCACAATAACCGTCTCTGTGTTCCAACGACTAACGACCACATGACAATGAACCCCTTGATCCGGATCACAGAAACCGCGTCTCTGCCTTTCTCTCTCTCTCTCTCTCTCTCTGTTCCTACAACAACGAATGCGACTCTCGACGGGGACTATTGTTCTTTACGCGAGTTTTCACGATTGCTTTCCTTGATGCATCCGTGTGTCTATACAGATATGTATCCTATACAGATATGCACGTGTTATATATCTACACGTATTTATTGACGCTTTAGGAAAGAGCGGAGAGAGACGTGTCTTGGATTTTCGAAAGCCGGAAACGCGGCCAAGTTTCAGGTGTGTCCGGTGCGCTGGAGCTTTTTTCGAGCTCTCGATCGGAAGTTTTGATAGGAAAACTTTAGCCAACGAGGATGCATATAAAGCTTTTTGCAGAGACAAACTTTTCGCACTGCGGTTCTCCAAATTGATTTCGCTTTTTCAGAAAGGGACGGAGAACTCGGTGTCGACTTTCCAATAATAACTTTTCAATGGAGAATCCGCGATGCTCCATGATTTTAGTGCGTATGTGTGTGAGCGAATAGAATGAAAAAAATCTTTGAAAAACTTCTCTCGCCTGACCGTGAATATGATTTTTCTCGTTGCCTCTCAAGAGTTCGCCGTCGCAATCAACGTACCTGCAACACAAAACAAAAAGAAACATCGTTAATTTATTTATAGTCAAGTCGTATGTAATGTCGAGAGAGATAAGCCTCTCTGCAGAACAAATATATTAGCCGGTTGCAATTTTCACGTTAGATGAGAAAATTGCAGACGTCATTTCGAAAAGAGTTTAATAGCCTCGCAATAAAGCAATTCATCGCATCCTGTGGTATCCAGTTTAATAATACAATGAAGAAACCTCGAAAAAGCAGCAAACTAGTCGAACAATGCCGTAGGCTAACGTTGGCGCACAAGGGTAAGAGTAAGAAAAAAAAAACACTTTACAAATCACAATTACTTTCGCCCTCATAATTTTAAAAGCCTCAGCAGACGTATTCTAATTTGCGTCGCGACGAGAAAGAAGCCTTGAGAGTGAGAAGGTGTAAAGGGGAGTAAGTATATATATATATATATATATATATATATATAAATACAAGATACACGTTTCAGAAGAAACTTTCTAGGCTACTCTATTTTTCGTATTTTTTTCAAATTTCTCAGTCGCGTTACCTTAAGCGGGCGATTAAACGACTCTGAGTCATGATCAATTGAATAGTGCACAGTAAGCTCAGGTGTATTAAGCGATTTACAAACGAAATTAGGATTTACGAGATAGAACTGTATAAACAGTTGAAATCGGTTCTAAAAGAGTAGACGTTGCATGTTATTAACAAAAGAATGAAAACAACTTCGAAAGTAATTTCTCATCGTAAAAATGGACTGATTTAAAGTTGTTTCATAGGAAATTTGCTGCAAAGTACAAAAACTTAAAAATATCAAGAACGTAAAATTATCACGTCAATAAAAAAAACTTTTCAACATTTTTTTATGGAAACACATTAATCTACCCATGTGAATTTTTTTACAAACTTTCTTAGCGTAAGTTATAAGCAATTCATCGACTAAGACTCAATTACTGATTTTGCCATTGATCGACTATCAACGAACTCGTTATTTTGCGATTATTTTCACTCTTTTCTTTCTAACTCCCGAAGCTTACAATTTTCAACTGAAGCACGATCACTATTTCCTACTGATTACTTTTAAAACCGATTTTAGTTGTTCATTCAATTCTACCTCTAAAAACCTTAAGAAATTCTAATTCGTCTGGACCGATGCAATAACAAACATACGCTCAAGTTCGATTTCGAGAATAAGCGACCTTCATCTGCGACATTTATTGTCAATTATTCATATAGTTCGCCTTTACATCCTAAAAAAAGTTCGAATTCGCCAGGACCGTAGACTGAAGCCTAATTCCCAAAATGATTTCAGTTTTCGAGGGAATTCGAGGCGAAAACAGCGAGATATATTTTTCCATTTTCTTTTTAACTTTTCACGAAGAGAGAAGAAAAAGAAAATAAAGAAGAAGCAAGAAGTCGGGTAAACAAAACCTCGCGCGCATAACGCAACCTCGGTACGCGCGGTGTATCTCATTTGAAGCGCGCACCAGACCGGCTTGCCTCCTAATGAGGACCAAGCCTTTTCTTCCCTGGTCTGCATATATACATATATATATACATATATATAGATACCTATACGCCCACGAGAGAAAGAGGCTTATCCCTTCAGGCTTTTTATTTTCTCTTCCCTCTACGCGCGTATATACTCTCAGTTCGCTCATCGCATTTATCTTCGGATCTCCATTGAATGATATAGCGAGAAGCTCGCCGTGTTAGGAGATTGTGTTCCGTCCCGAGTATTATATTATACCGTTTTAATTATGCCGGGGATTATCCGTAGTGAGTTTTTAGCGTTTTCTCTTTCTTTATAATTGCAAACGTATGGTATTATTGAGCTTACAAGGTGCAGATCATGAGTTTTCGCGTTACATTAATGCTAAAATTTTAATCAAATTTTTAATTATACTTGCTAGAATAGCATATTCTGAACAATTGGGTCAGTGAATTTTTTTATTTACACTTTAATAATAGTGAATTTCAACTTTACTTTTAATAGTCATTGTATATTTGCTAATAAATTAGTAGAAATTACATGAGTATATTGTTTGGAATAAAATTAATTAATCATAATTTGGTGAAGAATTAGTGATGACAACAGGGATTTTTAGTCTACTTTGAAAAGCAAATATTTTTAGTATGTATTTTTTCAAATTTTTTCTGAAAGTATTTATTAGTAATCAAAAATTTCATATCAATGATCAATATTACTATATGAAATTTAAATTAATCTTCAAGCTCACTGTTTATTCAAATAAATATAATGATTAGTTTAAGGTAAATATTTATGTAGGATTATCCAAAGATATCATATTTTCGACATTCAGTCTACAATACAAAAATTCATTGTTAGAAAAGAAGTGACACGTTTGAATATGAACATTTTTAAATCGAATATGATAGCAACGTATTATATAATTTTTTAAATAATGAGTTCGACTATTGCAATTCGAGTATAAATATTAGTTTTTAATTAGCTCATATTAATAAAGACTGTCCATGAAATGTTGGAAAAAATGTTATTCAAATATTCAATTATTTTTCGATCAGTTTAAATTATAATTTTATATTTTATAAAAAAAAAATATTATTTACAATGCTCCGGTAGAAAATTGTGTAAACATTTTGAAATATTAAAGAAACATCAATGCTAAACAGTAAAATTTCACTATTTCACTTTACAAAGTATAGAAAATGAGATCGAGCAAATATAAGAAAGTCAAAGGTAAGACAGAAACAAACTGTTCACATTCACGGAAAAGAGCATATAGAGTATGATTAAAAGTCGGTTCTGCACATACCCCTCTGCGGGTTCTCGAACATTTTTTTTTTCTTTTTATATATACATAATACACACTAGTGAGGTTTGAAAGGGCCAACGAGGCAGTAGAAATAATAATCACACACTTTGTGGTGCATGCAGAGACGTGAGCTTTGCTTCGAAGGCTTTTCAGAAAAACCGAGATACCGGATAGTTTGGTGAAAAGGAGAAAAAGAGATAAATTTTCGAAACGAATCTGGATTTTAATGGTGTGGCTGAAAATCTCGCAGCGATTCTATTTATTTTTTGAAAGCTTCATTTATTGTAGCAAAAATCGATGGAGAAAAAATTACGAGATAAAGAATAAGCTGCAAAAAAAATGTCATTAAGGAATAAGCACACTGACCCAATTGAGTTTTCGGTCTTGCATTAAAAAGTTCTGTCTGTTCAAAAAAAGGAAAACTTTGAAAGAAGTAAGAGACAAGAAACGATGGACAATTGCAGTTAAAGCGAAACAACGGTTCTCCAGTCTGATGTAATGAAGTTAACAATGCTATTTTCTCGAATTCTTTAAGAGTTCGTTGGTGAAAATTAATTAATTGTCGTGACTTCGTGTATATATAAGAAAAGAGACGATGGTAGCTTCGCGTAACAGGTGACGTACAAAACTTTCCAAGACGCCGTTCGCGCTTGGGAAATTCATTATAAACTCTACGTTGGCTATTTTTCTCTTCGCAAGCTCGAGAGAGAGAGAGAGAGAGAGAGAGAGAGAGAGAGAGAGATGGAGCTTTTTTTATCGGTCGATCTTCGACTAAGTCTAATTAATGATCATTTCCTGTTTTTATATACACTGGATAGCTATTATTTACGATAAACCGACACATCATATTTACCTCGTAAATATCAAGGACAATTAGTGTTATTAATTGATAAAACTCTATAAGCGATTCATTTTTTAACACGTCAAAAGGTAGCCGGTTTATTTATCGATTTTCCTTTATATTTTCTTCGATAATTTTAAAGTGAAATAATCATCGGTATAAGAAAACAATATATTCAAGTTGACTATTTGTACTGACAGTATATTTAAGACATGAAATATTAACATATTAAATACTTCAAATTTTAATTAAACATTATGCTAACAGTAGTTAAAATTAATGATTCTCATCTTTAAAGCTAATAGTTACACATTAGACACTAAGTTGTAAGTGCATATATATATATATATATATATATATATATATATATATACCTTGGCTCCTTGTAACACACTGTGATAAACGACAATTTAATACGGCTTTCTACGGAAGATGAAGTGTTACCGGTATATTCGTAATATTTTTATTTCAATATTTTGTATTCTTTGTTTTAAGAAATTTGTTCATTAAATTAAAAAAAATAAATTTCACCAATTCAATAGTGACGTATATACATATGTCAAAGCTAAAGCTGAGATTCACTGTTACTAAAGTGAAAAGTATGAACAATTCGCGGTATCAGTTTAACAGAGTATATATGCACAGGCGCGTATGATGTAGCACATCAAAGAAAACGATTTAATGAAAGCTCATCAAATTGTACGTTCTATATACATTTCTCGGTTGATGCCAAAGTCACGTCGTCAAATGACGGACGACAAGAGATAGATCTCGGCATATACACGCGCGGCAAAGTCGCAATAACAAGTACTAGAGAGGCAAAGGTAGTATATACACACTATATATAGTCACATGAATTTCTCAGCCTCCCATTTCCGGCTTTATCTCCTTCACTGGCCATTAAACATCGAAATAAAAAACGGGAAATGTCAGGACGACGACTTCGGTATATATACATACGTTTGGTGTTCCATTTCTTCCAACAGATCTCTTTTTATGCACTGGTCTACTGACAAGCTTCGACGCATTTCTATTAGGTATTTGTAGTATATTTGCTTTTTCTGCGAATACAATTCGTATTATATGCCTTTTTTCTATATAGCGACTTATTTTTCCTCCGAAAAATCGTCAACCTCATTACGTAAAGCTTATGTAGTACAATGCAAGTGTAGCGTGTAAAAAAGAGCTAATTTCGTCGAAGCAATATTTAATTATGTGCAGTGGGTTTAATCTACCGTTAAATATGTCACTCGCTAGTAACGTAGTCAAGATACGAGATCGATGAAAAGGCGATGCGCTAATTGGAACCTGATACATATTACGTAAAGTGCCTTTACTACGCGTGAGTATATATTCATCTTGCGAATATATGTATATGAGTGAAAATTCTTGCGACAGTGGGTAATTGCTTGTAATAGATCAGTAATTGCAGTTGACGAGTTGCTTTGCTCCAGAAACCGCACTAAGTGTTTCCTTGAGCAATTTCATTTCCCACTATTATATATGCGTGATTCTCTGATAAATCGTTACTTTAGGAATGTTTTCCTTTTTAGTGGAAACGTATTACAAATACATCTGTAAACATACTTCATGAATTTCATTAGAATTTTTTGGACTTTTTTCTGTCAATTACATAAAAGTATGAATCTGCAGTTTGAAATTCATGTTTAGTTATTATAAAATCATTAAAATAGTGAATTCGACTAAAAAACGTTAATATGTTCCTTCAATTCTTTTTGAATATTCATCTCAAGGTATGAAAACTGTCGGAAATAAAATTAATCGGACACAAATAATGAAACTATTCATTATTCGGATTCATCTTACGATGTGATGATCACATTATTTTTTTCGTACTCATTGCACACTTTCATAAATTAATCTAATTTTCTTTTTATTATATAATCTAATAGTTTATATTTGTAAGCACATAAAAAATCTTGATCTTACAGCATGTCCTCGCGACAGACAATATTACACTTTTTTAACAACTTGCGAAGGTGAATTTTGTCTCTCATCCCTGATAAACTGCATATTTTACTTAAGTATTTGACGTATCGCTGTAAAAAAAAAGTAAGGCAAAGACGACGAGAAAATGTCTGGAGAGAATTTATTCCACTAGTTCGAAATCTACACGACAAAAGCTTTAATCCCAGCTCATGTTTACCCGTGGAAAAAGAATGAGAATTCCCCAAGGAAACACAAATAAAATGTCACGTCGTCGATATTTTTTTTTATACTTCTGCTCTGACTCCGACGTCGTTCTTCTCAGCTTCATTCTGTCGGGCGCCGGTGAAATTACAGCTTCGAGAAAAGAAACGCGAGATAACGCGACTTTGTAGTAGTCGTAGTAGCGTCGGTTTGAATGGTATTACCATAATAAAGGTTGCGCGGTGATACCGCGTCTCGCCGATTGAATTTACGCACCGTGAGCTTGCAAGCTCTCCGAGCTTCACGAAAACTTAAGGGCTTGATTTTTTAAACGCTTCATAACCGTCGACAGCCAAGCAATCTTGTCGCAACTTCTAAATTCTTTGATATAGATTTTTATTAAAAGCTCTCGACGCGGGAAATTTGAAATCAGTGGTATTAATTCAACGATAATATACAGTCGGTAATTTTCGAATTCACGGTGATATTTCATTCACGGCCACGCACGAGCAGATAATGAACACGTGCTCATAAGTAGGCGAGCATAAATAATAAACGCCCGCACCGTGTATTATATTTTAAGGGAATAGGAGCGCAGATTAAGTACAGCTACGTGAGCGAGAGGGAAAGCCCGTGAAAGCACTTCCTCGACGGCAGGAAAGAGTTTATGTTTCTGTTGAGATTTAAGTGGCTGATGCAGTCGTATGAGCTTAAAGTAAAGCTGCTTAGATGCTTCTGAGAAAGAAAGCTTTTTGGCTTGCGGTCTCGTACAGAAATCATCCTCGTTTGTATAATAGTTTGAAATTTATATTCGTTCATTATTAACTTTGTGGGAACAGTTTATAAAGCCAAAAGGATTGGCTTTGTAAAATATTAATTTTGGAACTTAGGTATAATAACGCTGTAATTAGATATGCTATTAGTTATTTATTTAATCGGGTATAGCGAACAACTATAAGCTGGACTTACGGTTTATTTATTATAAAGCACGGAATTTTGTCGAAAAAGCTCTCTTGATATAATAGTTTGTATAGAGGAATAATCTCTTCAAAGCGAAGTTAGCTTATCGTAATTACGTATGCAAACACTTTAGCTGAAGTATTCGAATACATTATTTTCCATTGAATATAAATTATTAGAAGCAATAGCAACTAGAGTAAATTTCGAGCATCATGGCCACATAAAATACGTTTAGGTAGAAATTTCGAAATTATATCGAACGTACTTTTGGAATAGAAAATTTTATACTCGGAATTAGAATTTTAGGAATACCTGTTGCAAGCTTTAGCAGAAGACAAAAGCTCTCGGGCAAATTGGATTTTTCGGGGGACCCACAGGAATTGCATTCCTAAGAACGACGTCGCTTTGCTATAATTATACTAGTAGGCAATCGTATACGTGCAGCCGTCCCCTTCTACGTGAAATTAGGAGCCGAGAGCGAAAATTTAATCAACGAGATATCCACCGAACGACTCTAAGTGAATTATGCACTCAGCGTATACGTGACGAGTCTGACGAACGCACGTATCGAAGAATCATTTAAAAATCAACAAAAATGTGTGTACATAGTGTGCCAGGCTGTAGTCGACCAAGTATTCAATTACCTGTGGGATTTACGATCCTAGAGTGTGTTTATCGTTAACTAGGGAAATAAGGCTTTTATATGACATCGAAATTTTAATTATGGTAATACGTCGACGGGTTAATGCACTTGCCTAATCCAATTTCATATAGCAAAGTTATACAACGTATGTCTAGGCACTTAGGGGTCTTTAAGGATTTAAGGTAACTTAGTTTACAAGTGAAGACGATGTTAATGCAAGTATCGTGTAGCTGTGTTAAGTGCACGTGACAATGCGTTATTCTACGTGCTAACCCATATTGTGCGTTTAATATACGTGGGGAAAAAACCAGTTAGTTCTGAATATTTTCGTACTAATATAACAAAAGAGAGAGACCGCCTGGTCTTATGCTGACCAAGATCCCTCGAAGCTTATCTGTCCCTATAGATTCTGTGACCAGTTGCGATCTCGTTGATAGCCTTAGGAGATGCGATGCCGAGACAAAGCTTCAGTAATTATATTACAGGAGCTTTACTTTGATCACTACGGGGGAAGAGCTGTAACTACGTCATTGCAAGCAAGGGTTACGTATGTGCGTAATGCAAACAGAAGGAATTTTGCCCATGAGATAATACTAGTTATTGGCTATGTCCTTGACTATGATTCGAAGGGATGCTCTAGATATTGGATGATTTCGCATTGGATGATGACAATTGAATCCAATCGACTTTGATAGATTTTATTGAAAATATTAAGACAATTGAGTGTCAAAACCATTTGTTACTTTAATTTAAGGTTTGCTACGTCTGAAGGCTGTTTGAAGTTTTGAAAGCTGTTTAATTAATACGTGAATTCATAATAGTGGTAAAATAATTATAATATTTATTCACATGAGGGGTTAAGGGCAATGTATAATTGTGTACTTTGTACCTGAATGCATCCGAAATTTGGGAAGCTTGAACGTATAAATTTATTAGAACACCACATGCTCTCGAATTAAAAGCTCATGAATTTTAAACTAATATAACCGAAAAAGTTTATCGTATATAGTTATTAATTCAAATTTTCAAAATTAATTAATTAATTAATGTTGATTTCGTATAGCGATTTGTTAATCACTTAACATTGTCAAATAATACTGACCGGTTGTCATAAATAATTTATTTATAATAACCAGCCTAGAATAATGAATTCAAATGCATCAGATATCGGTTTGTTAATCCGTGAACTTTGTCATCTGATACACACTGGTGATCACAAATATTCGAACACGTAACGTTAAACAACGAGAATTTACTTTCACATAGTAACTATATAGTCAACGGTTGAAGCTAATAAATCCATCCGCTTGTACTAGAAATGATAAATAATTTTAGTAATTACCATCCAGCGGACATAGACAATCTACATATTATACTATTTCGACATCACCAACTTTATCACCCACAATTAGCTGTTCCACTTGCATTGCTCAAACTCACAACAACAACAACAACCCCAACAGCCTAATCGTTTTAAATACAAATCACTCGGAAAAGCTATTATAACATCGCCGAAGCGAATCCGCGAATACATTTATCCCGCGATCCTGTAATTACCGGTTGCCAATCTCTTGACTAAGGAAAAAAAGAGAAAGAGAGAATGAGATGGCACTTTACGTTATCCAAGCGTGCAAAGTTATGAAGCGCCTACTCCGTATATCCTTGACAACTTTTCAATCCGATTTCCGTGAAAATCCCATCAGATTACCTTAAGCCTTGGCTCGTTATGTCCGATTCACTAGAAATGCAGTCGTCGTTTACTCTAATTTATTTAGCTTTCATCAAAGTGCAATAACGAGCACGAGAAACGCGAGCGAGACGAGATATACATAAAACCAGGATCAAAGTTAATAAAAGACGAAGAGGAACAAAAAATTCGAGTAATGCAAAGCAAAGCAGTTTCATTATTTGAGAAACTATGTATATAAAAGTACATCAAATATTTAAGTAGACACGAGGCTGATATCGTAAAGTGAAAAAGAGAGAGACACTGCGAGGAATCCTCGACGTCGGCATTTGATTACGTGTTTCTTGATTGAATTATGCTGGGGCCGATGGTGCGATAACATTGCCTCCAGCGCTGTTTTTTCATGTCTCACAAACCCCGCATTCGTCAAGCTTTTCTAAACGAGCATTGGTTTTGACGATAAAATCAACTTGGCCTCGGGAATGGAAGCGAATGTTGATAATCTATAATCGTATAGATACCGTAGTCATTGATAATTTTACACGTGTTTTCGAAGCAAAAATCATTTACTATACTGAAAAATAGCGTTAGATTCAAAAAATCGTTTCTTGGGATAGAACTAGGGACATATTTACTTGAATCTGATCTAATGTATCTAAATCAATTCTGCATTATATAATATGATTACCATTAGTTAATATTCCGTTATTTATGTAAATTTTATAACTATCCAATTAATATTTATAGATATAAAAAAACAATTTAAAAAAGCAATTACTTAGTGATTGTTTCATTTATCTCAGAAAATATTTTCTCCTCGCAAACAAAGATTTTTTAATAAATAAATTTGTTTAACTATAGAAATTTTTTTTTCAGTTTACTCTATTTTTGTAATAATATTTCTTCTATGTTAAAGTACTATGTGTAAATTACACGAATATCTAGAGAATCATTAACTGGGGATGTGACTTTAAATATAGTAGAAGTATAAAACAATTTTCATAATTATTTTTAGCATATTACTCGAAAGTATAAGAGTTAAGAACGAATTATTATTACCCCGCTTATCTCGATATATTCGCAATCAACCAATTGAAAAAAAAAATAAAATCGTATACCATCAAATATCGTAATTGTAATTATTACATTACACTACACCCTATCTTATCAACCCCAATTTTTTTTGAATCATCGACAATAAATTGTGACTCAAAATTATCCCCTAACGCATTTTATTTTCGTATATAAAAACAAAGCTATCAACGTAACACTCGCGGAGAATAAAATTTAATACTTTAAAAGTAGTCCTTCATTCTCGCCATAATTCACCGAGCCCTCGTGCCTTCACCGCATTTCTATCGCGTAGAGGGTTGCTATACGGTGGGCACTTTTCTTAAGTGCAATCGTCTTTTCCACCGCATCGACGTTATTATCGACACACGACTGTCCCGGGGCGTCGTTGTCCTCTCTCTCTCTCCTATGGGAACAATTACCAGTTCAATCGCCAAGCCCAGCCAATATCCGGCTACTGACAACCCCCAACCGAGCCATGATCTTTATGAACTTTGTGTACACTATAACTAGACAAGTCTGTATAGTACGCGTCGTGCTTATCCGTTGAATTCAGTTACTTTTTAAAATATTCGCGTTATCAAAATGTATAGATTGTTTCGTTTTTATTGGTCTCTTTAAGGACCAAGTGGGAGGCATGGAGTAGCTTCGCGGAAAGGTAGGTCGAAAGAACAAACAACTCCTATTCCGGAAAAAGTCGGAACTACGAAAATGAGGGAAAAAGTTGGTCGTAGGGGTATGAGGAGCTTCTCATAATCGCTGCTCGTAAGTGCTGGCCATTAAACAAACTATTTAACAGCGGGTCCTGAGTTCACGGCTCGCAATTACGTATCTCTACTCGACGGTTGCTCAGAAGTTTGAAAGGCGCCAACTATGTCAATCTCCCGGACGTAGTTCTATGTAGTACTAAGCAGTCAAGCTCTACTGGGCTCTTGAGTGCGCGAAGATGGGAAAGCGACTCTCTCTCTCTCTCTCTCTCTCTCTCTCTCTCATGACGATACTTCAAGTTTCGCCAAGCTTCATGAGTGTGCCGTTCTCTATTTATATGTCTATGTATATTTCTTGTATGAATATTTATATATGAATTTTTTTATGTTGATACCAAAGATCAAACCTTTTCAAAAGTGACTTTCAAGAGTATGATGACTTAGGAGGTTGTTATGACTTGCATCTAATTTTTCTGGTCTATGTGTCAGAAAATGGCTCATATGTATTATAAACATTTCAATTTAATGGTTCAAATAACCTGCAATTTATACGTACATAAAAATTAGACTGGAATAAGCTCACTATGGAATATCGCCAAAGCTGGTTAGATACACATTGGTACATGTATGTATACGAATTATCCAGATTAAGTGGCATCAGTATAATTCTAACGAATTAATTTTAACGCGATAAGCGATGAATAAATCGTAGGATTTCACTCACAAGAAGAAAAAAAAGAGAAAATAAAGCAACGGAGGACAGCAGTGTCTCATGAAAGAAAGGAGAATATACTATGCATTCAACAAACTGCTGAGATTCCAAGCCGGAATTACGAGTAGCAGCGTAGCGCGAAATTAGTGTTTTGGCTTTCGGGGCCAGATGACCATCCAAAGCCATAATTCACCAAGCTAACCAGGTCGTACGTTGCTGTTCCTTTGTAATTTGTAGAGGCAACTGCCGTACACCCGAGAACTCGAACAACGAAAAAAAAAATGAAATCCGCCGACTAACTCAAGCAAGGGTCGAGAAGGTATTATATACCTTCATGCTCTCCTATCATGATCAGAACTGCTGTTAATAATATTATGGATCAGTATTGTCAAACAGAATACTACCTACCAGAACAGATTTATTTCGATTTATTTAAATCAGTATCATAAGAACGAATCAGAATTGTAACAATGGATTGGTAGACCAGGATTAGAATTCTAACATGTCAGTTTTGTTCTGGACACAAAATTTGACTCAAACGGTATCTAAAAAATTACCAGAATTTGGTATATATATGATAAGTAAAAATACGTAATTTATTGAAATCCAATTAAAATTTTGGAGTAATAATATTGACACATCACAGACTTGAAGTACTTCACCAGAACAAACATAACAGAATCAATAGCACTGCACCCAAGTACTTGTGTAATACATATTTTATAATAACGGCCGGTTTTTATCACTCCAGTTATGATTGAATACTGGACAAGTACCGATTACAACTTTCAAGGTCTATTCTTATCAGAATATTTCAAATTAACGTCAAACACATGTAGGAATCAGCAAGTTTAACGGTTTTTGATCCGAAGCAAATAACACCCTCAAAAAAGCAACACGAATAAAGTACATTCTCTCCGCGCTCATGCATTGAAAGAGAAGCAAATCGATTTTTATCGAGAGAAATCCAACGGGCTGTCTCCTGCGCGTATTTCATTTTTCGAGCGAAAAGCGCGTTATGCGGATCGAACAACAAATCCCAGAGAGTCGAAGCCTCTCTGACAGCAACTGCAATTTGAAATATTAGAGAACAGTCAGTCGATTTTACCTCTGAGAGATTTTCCATAGACCTGATAGACAAACGAATTTCAGAGAATTTTTTTCCTCTCCTCGATATATACACATTTTGCCTGTTCGTTCACTTGTCGAGAGAGATAAAGAGACAAAAGCTGAACTATATTAGGTCAAAAAGTTTTCAGTTGTAAGTGGGTAATGCCAAGGAGTAATTATTCTCGAAGTGGTTTGCAAAAAAAGGAAGAAAAAAATAGACCACATTCAAGAAGATATTCGTATAAACTTACCGACAGAAGTTTTAACTTCTTTGAAAAACTCGGGTAGAGTGATCCTGACGGTTACTAATTTGAAAAAGCGAATTTCTTTTGATTCCCGTAGATGAAGTTGTAGCAGCAATGGAAAGAGCCGGGCATCAAAGTTACCGCAGAGATTTCCCGAGAGGATTTTCATATCAGTTTCGGAAATCGTAAAGAGCCGTGGGCAGTGATCGTATATATTTTCGCAACGACTTTATACCGCATGAAAATTCAACTTCCAATATTCGAGCCGCTGCAGGCGGATCATCGTCGTTTCTCGTACGGAAACTTCTGATCCGACAGTGGTTAATTTCTCTGGAGCGGCGGTTCGCGGGGAAATAATTAAAAGATGCCGCGCGGAGGAGAGAAACGATTAAAAGTGAAAGTAACCCGATAACTTTGTGTCTGGTCGCTCTCTTACTCTCTTATCGTCGTTATTAAATATTCATCGACTTTTTACGCGATTATTTTGCCGTTCGAGAAGTGTATATAAGTTCGGCTCTTTGTACGACGTCGCACAGTTGAATTTTCGTCTGTGAACCGCTAAGCATAAGTTCTACCTAGCTTGATTATTTGATTAAAACTTTTAATCAAGTACTTTTTAGGAATTTTTTTTCTTCATCGTGGTGATGTGCATATATAGCGTTGTGCTACGCGGCCTTCCACGATGAAAAGAGAAAAAGGGGGGGAAAGTGGAGAGAAATTCGTGCCAAGTTTCCTCATCAATCTCGAAAAAACTTTACATGCGGCCCGTAATGTTCTATTTCATTACGGGGGCTAAAGTAATTACTTGGGAAAAACGATCCCTTCTGCATTTACACACAAAGCAGATGTTCGAGCTGAGGAAGAATAACGAATTGATTAAAATATATGCGACGCGGTTCAATTGTGTTTAATAAGAAAGTCCTAAGAAGGCTTGCTGCTTTACAACATTTTCCCTGAATATTGCTATTTTTACAGTATATGAGCCAATATTATTGAAAGGAACACTGTTTACTGTGTTAATTATGATGAATATTTGTTTCAATATTGGGATGGTATGCCACATTTGAACTTGAGATGTTATGTTTGATGCAACTGGATTTTAACGAATATATATCAATGAGTACTAAATTAGTAATGTCAGCTTATTTACAATCCTGGAAGCTGGTCTTTGCCAATAATGGAGTAATAAATGAGGATATTACTTTAAAGTTTGTGTAGATCTAGTACTTGAGGACATAACTCAACCAATTCTGTAACATATGTATTGAAAAGTAGTTCAATCCATTGGTGTATTGTTGTAGATCCAAAATCCTAAGTAGACTCAAATAAATTACGTGCATCTACTGATAACCGTAATAACATTTATATCAAATTCTCGTAACGTAGAGCTGAAGTTAATCAAACTTTCAGATGCAATTTGAATCCGGCAAACTTCCTTGGGCCAGTGTTGTTGTAAGCAATTTCATCTGGAGTTCAAATCTGGTGTATCAGCATTTGGCCAGTACGTCATTACAATTTTGGTACATTTTTATATCTTGGTATTAAAATAAAGGATCAACGTCATTAGCAAATAATATTTTTATGATCAAAATATATTAATTATTATAATTTTGGTCTACACTTATCATCCTAATATTGAAAGAAAGATTCATCACTATGTAAGGTTGCATGCTGGTTGACAGTATTGGCCCAAATTACCATTCACAGCACTTCTTACCAGACTAGGTGCTTTTTTTTCTCGCTTGAATCTCGCAACAAATTCCGTTTCGAATTCATCAACCACGATAATCTTGACGTCGCGACACAATTATTGATGCAGCCACGAGCTTAAGTAACATCCGCGTCACGTAAGCCCTCGTCGTCGGTTCCTCGTTAATCCCCTATGTAAAGCGCAGCTTGGGAGATGCAATAATTCACGCGTAGCCGTGATATCTTCTCGTCCTCCTTCGTAACGGACTTATCCCGTAGCGGAATCTTTAAGCTTTGGAGAAAAAAGGATGGGGAATACGGAAACGGTAAGCGCACGTGTCGGGATACCTGCTGCTTCTATTTTACATTCTATTCATTTAACCACTGGTATATAACACACCGAAGCCGAAAGGTATAATCAATAAAAATCAGAGCTCGGAGTTAATTCGCGAAAAGCTATTTTGGAAAGCAACCGTAGAGGCAGAGTGAAACGAGCTTTTCCCTGCGCCACGTGTATACACCGAAACAAAAGAGACTTACTCGCCAAAGCTCGGCTCTTAAATTCGTCGAGTAAATGAAGGCAGGCTCGATACTAAATCCGACGCGGCTCGTAAAATGTGGAGAGCGAGATCTACTCGTTGCAGGTGCTGCAGCTGTCCTTATTGTGCGTACACAGTCCCTCTCACTGTCTATACAGCAATTCTAAAGACGAAATTATTATCACTGCGATACAGCTTGACTTCGTACACCTGTATATGTAGATCCAAGTTAACGTGCGACTGTGCATAGCGCAATGACGATTCGTCTCTAGTTTATTAAACTTTTCCACGGCTTTCTTGGAAAAATATTTCCCCCTGTTGGTTTAAAAATTTCCACTGTGAAATAAATTTTTCGAGTAACGAAATGTACCCACAGGAGGAGGATAAAATAACGCATACTCGTAAGTAGAAAAATCCAGTTATGATACGGTAAAAACATTAACCAAAGCAATTTGTCCCATGACGCTACAAGCGCTTCGTGGAAGCGAACAAAAAAGTGTGAACGAAAAAAATCAAGTTTACAACCCAAAGCTCTTGGCGTCATGTCGAACAACCTGAAACTAGAAAAAAATCTCCCCGCGTACTTTCCACGCGACAACTTGTCGCAATTTCTCGAAAATACTTGCAAGCTCTCGTACGGTTGCTCTATATCTATATAAGTGCATGTATACGTATGTGGTATGTGTATATATATGGACATATGCCCGTCGTGCGCTCCTCCGACATTAAGTTTACGCCCCGAGCAGAACTGTGTAGTTCAACACGTTGATAACCCCCCCTGTGTAACACAGTTGTGCCGTCATATTCTCGTGGGAGATGCTTTGAGCAAATGAGCGCGCAAAATACGGGTGCACCGAGAATGCCAGCGTTATTTATACGAGAGAGTTCCATGCGGGTGAATTAGTATCCATATCTTAATGGCGAAGTTTTGTATCAATCGGAATTTTATGTTTAGCCTGAGGTTGAGTAAAAAAAATCACTTTTTTTCTCACCACTTTTTTATGGACGATATAAGATTTAAATTGGAACGAATTTCTCAGTATTCAAATTGCGTGTACTTCCGTGTGTAAAATTTCGTGCAATTTTTTTGATAACGCGGATGATGCAAGGGAAACAACAAGTCAAGGCGGAAAACTAACAATATTCGAGGTACTGAAGCAAACGAGAAGAGATCATACTTGAGAGGTAGAACACGTCAGACCGCAGAGAAAGAGAGGTGGTGAGCATTTTCGTGCCTTCAATTTTGTGTATTTCGTGAGCATCATTCGAAATTCTATGAGCGGTACGACTGGGGCGCAAGAATTTCCCTCGAGAGGAGTTCACGCATTACCGATTATGCGATCATTCTCTCTCTAACGCACGTATACACTCATCTCTATTTATAGACAGTGGAGAATGGGGGCTGTTTATTCAACTCATTGTTTTTTAATGCAGAATATTTTGTTGGTATTGTTCGAAGATTATCAGAGGATTATGAATTCGAATGTTTTGCGCGATGAAATAATAAATCGATAAAAAACAGTTACCACCTTTATATACACAACTGTATATACTGTATTTCATGTATACCTACTACACTAAATTATTATCAATTTCATTAAGAGTAATTTACAACAGAATAGGTCTAATCCAATATCCCTTTCACTTTGCAATCGTATATAACGATTCGGCATTCGTTGCATCGCGTTATTCCTCCCCGTTAGCTTTATTTAGTTGTTGTCGAGCTTTGCTGGAGGATCATTAATTTTGATATGAACTTTTCCGTGGTTTAGTGAGT
The DNA here is from genome assembly GCA_018906985.1 of Apocrypta bakeri. Classification (NCBI taxonomy): domain Eukaryota; kingdom Metazoa; phylum Arthropoda; class Insecta; order Hymenoptera; family Pteromalidae; genus Apocrypta; species Apocrypta bakeri. The sequence goes on from JACCIA010000005.1 coordinate 6,851,868, forward strand.
TTGCTTTACGATGAGCAGTGGTCTGTGCGTGCATCAGACTATATTGGGCTTTTAAGAAATTAAATTTCATTGGGAGTGTAGTTGTTTAGGGGGGGATTTGATAAATCGATACACCGGGAAAATTGAAGTGATTCAAATTTAAGTACAGATGTCGCAATAAAATGAAATACTCGAATTACCATAAAAGATTATACAATAATTTTATAATTTTTTTTTTTAAAGCTTGCAGTTTATTCATAAAATACATCAACCGTAACGTTTTTCATCGTAAAATAAGACCGTTGCACTTCGTTTTACAAGCGTTGTTCCAACGAGGGAAAAATTTTTTCCGCAAAAAGAAAAAAGAATCAAAATTCAATAGCTATCGATCAAATTTCAAGCGCTAGCAAGAGTAAACACAAAAAGCGTAGGCAATAGAGAAGCTTTAGCGTAAGTACGAAAACCTGAAAAATGGAGCGACAAGAGAGACAGAGAGAGAGAGAGAGAGAGACACACACAAAAAAAGGAAAGAAGAGCCAAAAGACAAAGTGGCAAGTGTGCAGAGAGGAAAGTACGCCGCGCCAAGGTGTTGTGTCAGCGATCGATATTCCATTTCGCGAGGGCTACTATTTTGCGAAAGCTCACTTTTTCATGCGAAGGTATTTTCACAGCTATCCCCGTCGCACAACTATGCTTTTCAGAAGCGAATCGTCGGTTAACGTAGAGACTCGTGCATGTTTGATCAAGGAGCAAAAGACCTAGGACGTATATAGTCAAGAAAAAAAAGTATAAATATACAGAATCTGTCTATATCTAAAGGAAAGAGTCGAGTGCGCAGACAGGAAGCCGAAGAAAGTTTGAGATGAGATGGAGATATACGTACATGGAAAAATAAGGAGCAACGACGATGGGAAAATAAGAAGAGGAAACACGGGTCGTGGACGGGACGCGAAAAAAGGATATTTTTCTTTGGTCTGTTTCTCTCTCTTTCTCTCTCTCTCTCTCTCTCTCTCTCTCTCTCTCTGTGTATACATATGTGTTCGAAGCTTTAAGACATGTAAACAAGTTCAGACAAGGCGTACAAACCGATGAAAAGTCCTTTGTCAAAAGGGAAATGTTTGTGTATGTGTGGCGAGGAAGGCAGATGCATACGATGACTATGATGGAAATTATATAACTTTCCGAGTTTTCTGCACTCCCCGGTGTCCTCTTTTGAAACGTGCATTCAAAGTTGTTGTAATGATAAAAGTTTCCTTCGAAGTCGGACCATAAGATGCAATAATATTTTTCCTTAACACTCGAGTTTTTGAAATTATTTCTCCTTTATGGTATTATACAGCATAGCTTTTTATTATCTATATAATAAAGTGGAGAAAAAAAGAGGAACTAGCGAACGAGGGTTGGAAGCAATAAAACGCGAAGGTGAAGCCACGCATTAACTTCGACGAAGACGGTGTGGCAAAAGACGAGAAATAAAGCGAAATAATTGAGAGATAACGGAACATGTATAAGACGAAGCCGACAGGAGAACAGTAAGGAAGCGAAGTCGAGGAAGGTTTTCCGGTTTTTGTCGAGTCGTCGATTTCGAACCATTGAAAAACGCCTCATTGAGTTCTAAAAATGTATTGTTCGACACGACTGATCCTTTTTTTTATCGATTTCATACGTGAAGAATGTGAAAAATTTTCCAGGGTTGCTTTCTTAGAAAAATTCAATTTAACGGTAATACCAGCTTACATACTGTCCGAAAAGAAAACGAAATCTATTCGTATCTAAACCATGATTCCTCTATTATACATAGCTCCGATGGAACTTTTGGGCTTTCGACGCTTCTTTCCAAAAAATAAAAAAATAGTAGAGAGAAGCTTCAACAGAGGGACGCTTTACGGCGAAGTGAACTTTCTTTGACGCTTTTGCGATAACGTCGACGTCAGCGTTGGCGGCGACTCCATCTTTCGGGAGAAATTTTCTTACGAGCAAACTTAGTCCTAGAGACAGAGGGAGAGAGGGAAGACGAGGAGGCTGTCGCTCACCTTCAATGTCTTTCGCGATCGCACGTTTTCAAGTTCACTGGGTCCCATCCAACTTTGCACACCGCGAAACTTCTCTTCTAGAGCGCCGTGTAGATTTTTTTTTTCATTTTTAACAAATATATATTCTTGTCGAATGTGTACGATGGAAAGCTCTGTGACGACTAATTTTATAGATTACACTTAGGGTGTGGTAAGGAATGGGAAATTGCAACCTACACTGAACAGACCATCGAAATATGAACAGTATATAAATATGCTAAACCAATGTCCAAAACAGGTAAATAAATTATCAAATAATTTTTTTTCAAATAAAAGTAATGAATGTTCGAGAACCCCCCTTTCCCTCACTCTTCCTGTCTCGGTGATGTATTTATTAATCTTCGATATACAGAAAAGGGTAGTAAAGTCAAATCCAACGCAGTAAAACCGAAATAGAAAAACGTACAGTCAGCAGTATAGCCTTGGGACATGCTTCGCACAGACGAAACGCCTGATCCCCGGTCGTCACCTCACGTCGCGGTGCTATTTATTTCCCAAATCCTTTGCTCTGGCAACCTGGCCGATAAGGAAAAAAAAACCCTTTCCCCGCGGAGGAAATTTCGCGGCCGATTAGACTCGTATAGGTGTAAACGTTGATCCTTTTTCGAGCTTCCTGACTCGAAAAAGCCTGCGTGAGAAACGGAGGGAAGAAGAGATAGCACGTGAGGTAACTCTTGTGTGTAGAAGAGGTATTCCAGTGGGACATGGATGAAAATAAATTCGAAATGGCAATATCGAATTTGGAAAATCGCTGGATGCTGGAATTTTTGATTTTGTACACGTTTAAAAGCAAAGTTTTTTTTTGTTTGATAAACGGCATTCTGTCTGGTTTTATACGAAACTAGATTAACTCGCAGTTATGTTCGTAATTATGCACGAACGACTTAATCAATTTCCAGTTAATCATACAAGTATTTTTTCCAGGTAATAACAGGATACGAATGCCCATAAAATTTCTATCCTAATAACTCGCAGTGTATTCCGCAATTAGGTACTTAAGTTTTCTAAAACTCACATCTTAAATTTCTTCTGAAGATTCAGCTCGTTAATAACGAAAGCACGCCCCAAAAATAAAAACAAAATAATTTCCCACAGCATCATCCTGACTTAATGAATTTTTATACCTCAGTACATCCGCGGAGTGAGTGAGAGAGAGAGAGAGAAAAAGGAAAACCAGAGAGTAGCGCACGTATAGCACGAGTTGTATAGTCCGAATAAAGAGAAAGATGTAGGAGGGAGATGAAGGTGAAAGAAGAAGTGAGCTCGCGTTGCTGGTGAAAAGGAGCGCCAGCATTTTGTACTGACACGCATATAACAGTAACGCAGAAACAAAGCCTGGCCTCACCACAATGGAACTCTTTACTGCTGGAAACTCATCATACTGATCTGTCTGGAACGCGGCCCCTCGTATTGTAGGCAGTACCGCTGCCGCCAAATAAGGGGGGAAATGTAAAAAATTACGCTCACTGTCCTTTTGACGCGGCATATCGCGGATCTTGCCCGGAAAATGTTCTATCCTTTCTTATTATTTCCAAGGAATATACCATATCTTTCTGGGTTTTACTTTTTCGAGAATAGAATCGCCGGCGATGCGAGAAAATTTCTCGTCGGACTTGCATTTAAATCTTTTGATTTCCGTTGGATATTTCTAACCCAAGACTATTTTTACGGGTAAAAAAAAATTTTTTAGACGATTTTTACATTTGATATGGATAAAGTAAAATTTCCTGAAATTCAATGCGCTACACGATCCCTCTCGCTTTAAACGATGTCCTATACGTCGAATACTTCGAGAAGAGAAATAAAAAAAATTAAGCTACGGAGTTTTCGAGAAAGATCATTTAAACATCCTCGTTAACAAGTCGTCTTCTTTCGAAGTAAACTTGCGCTACTTACAATTACGTGACTCGGCAACTTCGGTAATCAACGGGTAAAATCATTCTCGCGCGACTCTCACCTGGAACACAATGAAAAAATACAAATTAAATTATATGTTTGACTATGAAAGAGCAAAATAAAAGCTTTCATCGTATTTGCTTCTATTTTTTAATTCAAAAAGCTCTGCAATCTAAATTTCTACTAGAAAAAAACAGAGCTTTTTTGCAAACCATTCGCTATTCCCAATAGTTTTGAGCCAAAAAATTCATCACGTGTTTGAGAAGCTCAAAAGGTAGTTTTGAATCAGACATTCGATCGCTGAAATATATCGCTCACAGAGCTTAATCATCTCGACAGTCTTTTTTCTGTAAAACGAGAAATTGTTTTCACCTTCGCAAATTTACGATGGAATATATGCGATGATGAAAAAAAGTTAGCTCGGCGGAAATTAACTCTTATCTGTCGAGTATCTGACTTTGCTCTCTAGACCTGGAGATTCTTTACGTCCTCGCCCTCTCTCACTCTGTCTCTCTTTCTGTCTTGGATCTCTTTTTTTATTCGACGCGCGAGGGGTTAATAAGATTTTTTAATATGATATATTAAGCCCTTTCCTTCGAATTTCCTTTTCACATTAATCTTTTGACTTACTACTACAATTGTTTGCTTGTATTTTTACGTCTATATATACTTTAAATTTTAAAGGTATTGTCGCGAACTTCTTTTTATATATAGTAAATTGCGAAATTAACTAATCTTTAATGCTAATAAGGTTGTAGTGAAATTTTAAAATAAAAACTTCGAAATTTAGAATGACTTTTTAGTCTGGAACTGAATAGTTTGGAAGGATATCTAAAAACGTTAGATTTTAATGTTAAAGGACATAAAACTGTAATTTAGACATATGTCAATAATCCGAGGTAATATCACGCGATTTCTAGTAAAATGTTTAACTTTAGCACAAACCTATCAAATGTATTTACAAAGTTTCAAGAAAACAAAAATTATTGAAGATATATTTTGACAGACAAGCCACTCGTATACCACAAATGTTAAAATTACTACAAATAAAGGATGTTTCGAGATTATCTTAACACCTAATGCCGTCTTGATGGAAACTTCGACTAATCGAATTACTTTATTTCCATAATATTACAAATGGCAATGTGACTAATAAATTGTCGTCATAAATAAAACGTTATTTTTCAATAAGATGTTTAGAATAACTAGATTAGTTTTCATTGATTTATAAGACTTCGTTATTCAGAAATCGAATTTTTGAAAGAAAACAATTTCTACTCTTTTATAAAAAAATTTTTTTTCAGTGTAGCAAATGTTCTTTCCAGAAGACCCGAGTTTTTTTAAAAAAACTAAACATACGAAATATAAAATTAAACAAGAATAATTATGAATGAAACATTGAATAAAACACAAACGATATTTTAAACGAATTTTATTACGCATAAATAGCTCAGTGATTTTACCACACTAATAGTAATTTTAACACTCGTTTAAGAGTCAGAAGTAAGTCTAGCATGACAGACTAAATAATTTTCGTTCTAAATATATTATCATCTATACGTTAATTCCAGCCTCAATTACTAGAATATCAATAGTATCAATGTCGCATATCAATAACGCGTCCTAGTTCCTTTTCAACGAATCTACGCTTTACAATCCATGCATACTACAGCATCCTCAGAAACGATAAATCAGAAGCAAATAAGAATTTTCCTCGCTAAAGTCCCTCGTCTCATCCCTTGCAAATCCTATGAAATTCCAATATGTTTACACGGGTGAGTCTTGCGTCAAAACATCGATAGAACTCGTATATATATGTATATAACACAAGAGCGAAAGCTAGAGAGAGAGAGAGAGAGAGAGAAAGCATCTAGCGAGCAGTAAAATTCCAGGCTGAAACTTTATTGCGGATAGCCAGTAGAAGCCGCGCGGATCATTTCGCAGAACGTTACCTTCCAATTCCAGGGAAGCGCAGTAGCAGCACTGATTGGCGCGCGATCAGATTTCGCGGCCTGACGCTACGCGCATCCATCGAACGTTTGCTTTTATCTCTCGCCTATCAAATTCTACCCCCACGTTTTAACGTATAGGCACACTGCAGCATCGCCGCCTCCGCCGCGTATAAAACGAATATTTACGAGAGCGATCGGTAAAATTCAGCTTCTATGCTTTCCACCATGTAGGCTGATGCTACCAATAAAAGCAACGAACACAGAGAAAGCTCGGGAAATGGACTCGTTCGAATACTCGAAAAATGATGCCTGCTACTGCTTTATGCGGTCGAGTAAGAGCGTCTGGCTATCTATAGAAGGTCTCTTGAAAAACGATGCAGAAACGGATGAGCTGTGTAACCATAGAGGTGTGCGTGTGCGCATAGTCTGATTTTTCTGAGAGGAAAATCGCTGGCCGCCGCAAGTTCTGTTAGATAGTGAAGAATTGCTTTTTATAGTTCAGGTGTGGGGAGTGTTAGTGAGTAATGGCTGTTTACGGGTCCATTGCTTTAGAAATCTGGTATACAGAGAATTTTCAAACGCCTATATTTTTCGATAAATCGTTGTATATACATTTAGTTGATCGAATTTCGTTCAACTGATGTTGATTTATGTTTGACACTTTTTATAAATAAATATCAAAAGTATGTGGTCTTCGAAACGTAGATGCATCTAGTTTATTTAATTATGAAAAAAGAATATTGAACCAGTAATACGAACTAAGTTTTGGCTTCAATACAGATTTGGAAAGAACCTAACAACTATGCGTTTAAAATGATATCCGTTATTGCCAATACAGTTTGTAAGTCCTTTTACAATATTTCGTGTAAATTGTATTCTTTTACTTGTCGAAAGATAGGAATTTAGTAATATAAACCTTTGGCTATAAATAACCCCAACGATAAAAGTCACAGCTGGATAAATCGGGAGGTCTAATCTTACTACGAGTGCGCACACGATATTCCAATTTCATTTCAAAAAACAAATGAAATAGGGGGGCAGCGTAAGATGAACTTTGTCTCTTGTAGTCCTTTTACATCTCGTCCTTTTCAGACACTCTATTTCGTATTTACACTTGAAAGGAAATTAAAATACCTCAGTCTTGTCTATGGCTCGAGCAAAATTGAAAAAGCTACAGGAATTCGCTGGCGCAAAAACCAGGTTCGTCGTGTCTTCAATAGAGATAAAGAAATAAAGACAAAGAAAAAACAATCGAAAAGCGTTCAAAAAAAACTAGGTCCACTCGATTCCACGAGGAAAACCGTATTCATCGATTTTTTTTGCATCTCTCGGTGTTCGCGCGTAGCCACTATCTGAGATTTCAAATAATGAAATCCCTTTAATCGAAATGGTTCTTCTCGAGTCCTCATTACAGACCAGCGATTTCTAAGCAGATGGATCGCGAGTTAGTGGTGATATTGAATCTAAGAGAAAACAAAAGCATTTATTCACGCGTACCACAGTCGAATCACCACATTGTTAACAATATCAGTAAAAGAGGTGCTGCAGAGCTTCGAAACTGGGTAAAGGATATAAGCTTTTTCGCGCTTCGCTTGGCGAAACGCCGCCGGCGTCGCGCGCTCTTATTCAATAGAGAGCTGCGAGAAATTTTTCTTTCTCCCGCTCTCTTTTTTCCCTCGCCTCCTCCGGCGATTTTCTCGGCGTCTGCTCCAGAGGCGCCGTGCGACGGAAAGGACAAATCGAATTTGCATCTCGCGAGATCGACCTTTATTTTCTTTCTCTTGGCGTCGCGTCGTCGACCGGTAGAGACGACGACGACGACTTCCGACGCCTAGAATTTCCATTTGGCGAATTGATCGACACCTTTCTCTCTCATGCGGCCTCTGCTACTGTGCTTCTTTTCTTCTTCTTGTTCGCGCGCTCTAGGGAAAGACGAAATTAAGTGGCAGCTCTTTTAATGCCTTCCGCCGACTTACTTAGAACTGGCGCGTAATGCTTTTGCTTGCGCCTCGTTTCTCTCATTCCACTTTTGCTACTTTTAAAACTTTTCCAAGGAGTCGAATCATTCTTTTAGTGGCTATTGTTGCGCGAGTTTTCCTTTGTACGTATACAGAGTCGCACGAATCTATCGTTTCCGTTAAGATTTGACTGGCCAAACCAACCAATCTGCATAAAGGAAAAAATATTCCCAAACTTTTGTAATTACTTAGAAGATTACAGTGCACAGAGCATAGTTGTCTCATGGATAGAGTCCCAAATTAATTTTAGTTAACATTCATACGGGGACCGAGTGATGCCTGCGCGTGGTAACTCAGACTATTTAGCCAGCAAATAGAATTATGCCACACGCGTACAAGTTTGCAACAAGATCGGAAACGGGAATAGAATCTTATTAACTAATTCTAGTTCAAGCGAGAGAGAGAGAGAGAGAGAGAGAGAGAGAGAAACAATACAATGCACATTCCCCCAACTCACATTATTTACCAGGTGTGGCATATACACTCGAGTTAGCTGTTATCATATGCACAAACAGAGCAGTGTGCCGCGTGCGGTACTGTTCCTGCCGACGCTCTGTTGCTTCTGCTGCTGTATTATGGTGCACTGCGTTAGCCTTATTCACCGTTGTAATTAGAGACAATAATTTCCTACGAGAGTACAAATCACGAATACGACTATTAGCGTTGAAAATGTTGGCTGCTCGCTTTACGGTGTTATATTATGATGTAATGTAGATAGGGAAAATGTTATAGCAAATATTACCGTAAATTTCTGGTAATTTTACTGTAAGGTATAAATCATCATGGCAATGAGAGAATTCTATGCAAAGTTCTTTCAATAAATTTTATTGCAAACAAATTTTATTGAAGTTGTACTATATGAAAGTATAACGAATAAAGGGTCTGTGCTGAAGTCGGCTCTATTACTTCGTACTGGATATTCGAATTTTTTTCAACACGATTTCATTCTTTTTGAAGCTTAGTTTCTCGATTTCATAACATTACATTTTCCTAAGCTAATACATTATGTTGTTTTAAATTTATTCCCTCCTCATTCTTTTGTGTACAATTGATAACATATACTATTGAAACAATTTTCTGATCAATAAAAGCTTTTAATATACTCTTACATAAAAAAGATAAATAGATTTTTTACAAAATAAATTACTATGTATCAAGTAGTATAACTGTGAGTTTGGTCGGGCAGATATTTTTTCTGTCAAAATTTCGGTTAACTTTAACTGCACTGGAGAGCATAGCATGTAAAACGGCTTCTCCTCTCGTATCCGTAATCCGTCACGAGTCAAGCTATCCCTTCCATATATAGCTCACCTCTCTCTCTCTCCCTCTCTTCCGGTACTCACGCGTTCGTATGCATACACCCAAACATCCCGGCTTATTCAAGGATCGTCGTGTCTACTGGCCACGAGACACCTGCCATGCATCAAACGATGAGTATCGTGTCCCTCCTGGAGTACGACGTCTACGAAGGGAGCACACATATACATATACGTATGTATACGCTAATGAGATTTCCAGATATGTTGGGACGATCGTCAAAATTTATGGAGGACTTCGTTGCTGTGGCATCACAACGTTGGCTTAGAAGGGGAATTTTCATTTTATGACATGATGTACGAATTTTATCAGGGAATCCAAAACTTTGGAATCAAATGGAATTGAACTTATATTTACTGTAAGGATATGTTATATATTATTTATAGCAACAAAAACGAATGCTGTTAGTTTACCAAAGGTAATTGAGAAATTTTAAACAACAATATGTTATATAGGAGTTGTTAAAGTTTGTTGATAATCGAGAATCGATCACGACTTCATCGAATGGGCACTAGCTGATTACAACATCAGACATATTGCATTTATAAACTCCAAGCATAGAAACAACATTTAACTGTCCAACTACAATGATAATATTTCAAACACCCTTACCTCATTCCCAACGATTATTCCACCTAAAACTGTAACCTCGGAGCAATAAACCCACTAGTCCACCGCCACCTTCCGTTTCACCTTTTACCAGTTCGCCTAATTGTAAAGCACATTCTCACTATCAGCTACAGCGGTTCCTCATTCTTATCTTGATGCATATCCACCTCTAACCCCCTCCTCCCACTACTTGCACATGCTCAGTTGTTCTATTTGACTCCGCAGGCGATTCCGGCTCTCTCTGTCTCACGCGCAAACACAAACAGCATGTGTAGGTTACACCGCACAACAGATGCAGGTCAACCAGTAGTGTCCTACTATCGGCCACCGTACACTCCACTGGAGCTTCTGTTCCTTCACGAGAATACGCCGTGTAGGTACATACCTATCTGTGTGCATACATGTGTGTGACTTGTAAGATGTGTACATGTTCGCGGTAGCCGCTATCTGTTCATCTGACCCAACCTCTGGTGCGGATTTGCCGAGTGGGCAATGCAAGCTCTAGACGCACTCTTCATCGAGTTGGGGTTTGATGATCTTGTGGTGGAAAAATTAGTTAAGGATATGATGGATAATTTTTTAGTGGGAAAGTTCTCGTAAATAGCATGTGACTATTTAGAGGATTTTGAATCTTTGCTGGGATATTTTAAAATTGACGTAGCAGTATATAATATATTTTCGTTATTAAAGATGAAAATTCAATTTGATTTCGAAAAAGTACACACATCAAATTGCCAATAGCTAATATTGATTTTGGACGAAAATGTTTTCATTTAATTAATTCGCTATTCAAAAAATATAATTAAATTATATTACGAAAGGTTGTTAATTATTAATAAGCGGCTTATTTTTCAATTGTTTTTATGCAATTTCAAAATGATGTGAATTTAATCTGCAGTAAATTAAATGTATTTCGTCGACAAAAAATTCTGAGAGTACATTGTGGAAAGCAAATAAATTTTGTGAAAAATATGAAAACGGTATTTGCTTAAGAGTCAACTAACAGCTGGTCATGTATACAGCAGTATTACTATATGTAGATTTTGAAATCGATAAAGGCCCTCGAGGTATAGAGAGTAGAGAATAAAAGGGAATCTCAATTGTACAGTCAACAAAGAAGTTAAAATTTTCTGGAGAATTAAAAATGGATCGATGCAACCCAATCTTTTTTTTCGATAAACCACTGCACAAACATAAATACTAGCACGAACATACATGCAGGTATTTTAGTTTCGCTTTATTTTGCCGATAAACCTATCGAGTGAAAGAGAGAGGGAGTTAGTTTAACTCTTGAACGATAAATTATACTTGGCCTGGCTGTCATCTGGAATAAACAGAGCTTGGGTGTAAACATTGAACGATATAAAATCGTTTGATTGATTTCTTTTGCGCAGTTAAATTTTACATTTTTCCAACAAAAAAAAAATGTTCCAAAATCACTTGTTTTTAATTAAACGCCACCTGGAGGAGGTGGGGGGCAATATTTAAATGTCTCATTCTGTTTCTAGTGCTAAACATTGGGAATTTATTTTTACCAACGAAAATTGTTTGAAGCTCGATTTTTTTTCTATTGCATAACACATCATAAATTTTTAATTCTAAGTTTTTCATGCGATTGCATATCTTTTGATACTGCTCTTTTTCTATTCCGTAATAGGTGATAGATAGTAAATTAAAAAATGAAAAAGCAAAGAGTATTCAATGATGCATAATATTGCACCTAACTCGAGTACAGAACCAATGTACCGGTATAACGAATATGAATTCATCGTCGCGGTTTCTCGATCTCTTTTGTCTGAGCCATCGACACGTGAATCCTTTTTAAGCCCTGACTCCAAACTCATACATACGCCTACTGTATCCAGGCAAGTTGACCCTCTCTCTCTCTCTCTCTCTCTCTCTCTACCTTTTGCCGTATATACATCGACCGGAATATGATTTACTCGGCAAAGCTGCTCGGGGCGTGATTTACAGTAGCCTGGCCGTCTGCTCGGGCGTTATCGTCAAAGACGTGTATTACAACTTCGGCCGCGACGGTGCGATATCGCATGCGTCGTACATAACGCGGAAAATTAATAGCGCAGCTGCCGCGTATGTGAGTGTATATCCATGGACATAGATACATCCATATACACACACACATGTATATATACAAGCATAGACTCTGGCACTAATGCGCACAGTACCGTCGCGCGTGCATAGCTTGCGAATATGCATGAGGAAGGTGTGGCGCATAAGGCGACGACGACCTAAAGGCTCTGCTACTGCCGGACTTGAGATTTCGGAAACGTAAATCGGCGAATTGCCCGCGTGACGAGAGCCACTGTACTATACATACTTTGCGATGCATTTGCAAAGCAAAACATGCTCTATGTGTATATGTGTACGTTTAGAGTTATGGGGTTGTAGGTATATATATTGGTTTTATATATACAGTGGAAACTGTTGTGTACTAGTCGCAAGCTGTTGTTGTTGTTGTTGCTGTCGCCGGTTTTCCAAAGTTTGTGTAAGAGGATGTTGATTATCGCGTAGTTTCGTGTTAAGCTCAACAATGTATCGGTCTATAACTACGGAAGAATTGTATTGATAAAGGAATAAAAAAAAATTCAATTGTCTCATTTATCGGTTATACAACCGGAGGCTATCGGTTGGAATTCCAAACGTATCCCGTGTGTATGTTTGTTTTCTATTTCGAAACACCAGTTATATTCTGTTCACTTTTTTTCCTACAGTTATGAGGTGTCCGCGTATAATCACGGAAGTTGATTCGCGATCTCCGACGCTTAATAAATTATGATTTCTGAATTTGCATATATCCGAATCCTTTTCCGTGATGTGCATAGCAACAATTGCAAAAACAAACTCCACGAGATAGATTCGATGAATAAACAAGGCAGAGGATGACGGGAAGCACTGGTCCATTAATCTTTAGCTGCAGGCATGGTTTGGAGGGGGTTTAATACGAAAAAGATTGAAACAAATGAACCCAAGCTTAACAGGTCTAATTGATTCGAAACGTTTTTCGACCCGCAGCGACATTAAAACAACGGATGAAGAGAAAAAAAAACATCCCTTACGGCTCCAGAAAATTAACACAGAAGACAACTGAAGGAAAGTAGTATACACATGAAGAGTGTGAGAGAGGGGAAGCTCAATTTGTCCAGCTTCGTTTAATTAGACATTCCCTATAGTCGGTTTTCCAGCAAAAGGGCATCTCGTACATACAAGACCTGATCCTCTTAATTCTCAGCGATGTCAACGAGGAAATAGTTTTTCTCATTGCGTCTAGAGACAGAGGGAACTTATACGGGAGACGGAACACAATTTGTTTGGGTTAAGAGCGATGCCAAGTTGTGTGCGTTCCTGCTGTACAGTGTAATGAATATAAAGCTCTCTCTCTCTCTCTCTCTCTCTCTCTCTCTCTCTCTCTCTCTCTCTTGCAAGCTCGAATCACCGAAGTGTACGAGAGAGACGGAATCATGCGCTAAAACGTACGAATACGACGCGTAGAAGATTGTGTATAGGTGAGAGATGCAACAGAAACGAAATTGCTTTCCGAGAAAGGCGAGAGATTGTTGTTCAGTTTTGGTAAGATTTAAATTTGCTCGATGTAAAACTTGTTACACTTCTATTAGTTCTCTCCTTACAAAGTATGAATAACATTTTTTCCAGAGAATCTCCAATTAAGCATACCTTCCCTTAACTATTTCGAGTATCAAGTTCAGCTTCGGAATTCAATAACAATGTTTACACATCAATATTTTTCCAAACTGAATCCACTTCCATCTCGTCCGATCAATCGTTCGCGTTCCACACTGGATATCTTCTTACCTCATCCAAATATTTTCACTGAAAAGCTTCTCCCAATACAAAAAGGCATTTCCAAAGAAGCCCAAGCGGTTTAGGGTCTCGACATGCTGCATTTCCATTCGATGTATATTTATATATACATACGTACACAGAGACTACGACTCGTCGTCGACTGATCGTTAAAATACTCGCGCGAGCGTGATTATGCGCGACAATGGACGCGTCAGTCTCGCTCTCTCCTTTTATTCGCCAAGACGTCTCATTTAATTTCTAATGGCCCTCGAGTGTATGGCAGGGGACAAGGCGTTGAGAAAAGGATAGGAAACGAGAGGGAGGGAGAGACGATACGGAGGCGCTAACGCGCGCGAGCGAACCTATTCAAATGTGTCGAGTTTACGGATCATGACATTTCACGCCTCGAGAGGTCTTGAGCCTCCTCTCTCTCCCTCTCTCGCTCTCTCCTCTTTACTCTGTACTTTTGAGATGACGGCTTCTACTGTTGCTGCCGCTCTAAGGGTATGTAAAATAATCTTTTCGTAGATACGAAGGGTGGCTTTCGTTATGTATTTACTCAGAGATTTTCAGTCCTGATTGTTCTGCTTACCCAGCTTTTGTTGATATAAAGATATTTTCTCTTATGATTGATCTTTGTTATTATTTGAATAATTGTTGCTCAGGTTGACTTTCGAAATTTTTATTTACAAATTCAATTTTAATCCTTATAATTGTATGCACAATAACATTCATTCCATGGACACTTTGACATCCTACTTTGAATTAATTATGATAATGATATTTAATACGCAGACGTTAATCTCCGAAAATTATTAATCAAGGTAATTTTATGCACTTTGATGTTAAATGTAAAATATTTGTGCTTGGCATTTTATGTATAAATATTAAAGCCACAAGTATTGCTCACTAATATTGTTGTACGCAACTAATTTTGAATATTTAACAGTATTAAGTGTATGTACTGCGGCACACAATTTTTTCATTCACTATTATCGAGCATATTTGACACTCATGTTATTAATCGAATTTATTTGATTTATTCGCAAACAAGCGATCATCGGTAAAGCACTGTAAAAATGTGCTTTTTAATAAAAATTAACACACGAAAACCATACTAATTACATCATGTAATTCAATAAAAGCGTTGATTTTTCGAACCGAACGAAAATAAAGCTGACATTAATCGACTTACAATTTTTACATATCAGGATTTAACATTCCTGAAATAAATCGAATAACGGAACAAATTCTAATAATAAAAAATTAAATTAAATAAATTATTCCACAGTAACGAAATCAACGGCGCAAATTATTCGTATAAAATATGAAGGTGATTCAAACTTCGCACGAAGTAAAAGTAAAGAACCTGGCGAAGCTTAAAAATTTACCGAGCGCAAAAAAATGCAAATCCAACATAATTCAGCGCGCAATAACTAAGCTCCCTTCAAAACCACAAAAAATGCCATCGACACGCACCCCTAGTAACGCTACCTTATATACGTACACGTATACAAAGACAAGGCGTCATTGCACAGCTGTATTTTACGAGCCTCTAACCATCGTCACCAGAACGAATGATTCGCGGGGCACGCGTGGAATTTATATCGGAAGACCCTCGCGTGAAGGTATTTCGTACTTTGTTCCTATATATATATATAATTGAATGTGAAAATGTCTTTATTTGCTACCGTACAAGAGGGGGAGAAAGAGTAGTGTAGTTCCGTGACGAATTTCGCGATTCGTTAATTTCCTTTGTTGCGAGGGGTTCCCTCTTCAACGATGATGTATGTCCTCCGGAAAGGGGAGCAGTGATGGAGTTCCCCGGCGCCCGATATTAAGTTATTATATGCGCTGGTTTACGCGCGCCATTCCGATTTGAATTTCAAAATCGCGAAAGAGAAAGAGAAAGATTGCTTGAATGATTAGTTGATTAAGCGACTTAGCTTCTATACGCTGATGTTTAAATCTGGTCAGTAGGGATTATTAATTAATTCGTGAAATTTTAACGAACTGTTACGGAACTACCGGGCGCGTGATTTCGTATATCTGCGCCGTAATTCTATATGGCGAGGTGATTAATTAGCTGAATTAACTTTGAATTTCTTTTGTTTTCACGCCGGAGATTTATTTTATCGAGGATCGCCATGTTGTATGCGAATAATTAACGCTTGGAGTACTATTAGCATCGTTATTAAAATGCTTTTTATTATGTTGAAGAGAACGTTTGCCGGAGAAATAAGCGTTAAAGTTTCCCATCTAGGCAAACTCTCAACCCTCTGTTTTATTCAGTATATACGTAATTTAGCGCAACTTTTTTATACGTCGTCGTTATGCGGAAGAGCAAATATTGAAAAACGTAAATCAATGCCAAGCATTATAAGTAGTGAACTAATAAAACCAGCCAAAAACTTGAAAACCGTCTTTATCCCAAGGTCTCGTTGCTAATTTTTATCTTCTGATTTCGAACAATTGAAAAATTTTCGAAGATAGAGCGTTATTGTGTGTATTAAACTATGCGCTTGCAAGTATGAAAAAGCTGACGCCACCTAGTGGCCATTTATAAGCAAAAGACACGCGATAAAATCGTTATATTTGTAAGAAAAAAGAGCAGTTTTCTAGTCAGTAATAGTGAAACATTTAAATTAATATAATTTACTTTCATAAAAAAATTTTAATAATTGCTATTACGTTGTTTGCATTTTAATTAAATATTTACACGAGTGTGAAAAAAGTATCGAAAACAGTTCGATTGGAGGCAATATTCCTTTGTTTCGATGCACAATTTCGTTTCAATACAAAATGAGTCAATTTAAAAATTCCACTAGTGAAAGAATGTTATGTTCCATTGATTTTGTCTTGCTACTTCAAATAAATTTTTTTTTTCAGATAACGTTTGGCGATCCAATAGCAAGTACGTCCGAAATAATTTCAATCCGCACTTACACAAGGCTTTTTAACTCTATACACAGACTCACAGAGCCAAGTAAAGTAAAAGGAAAGGGTATAATAGGAAAGTTGACCTGTTTTATATATACACACATATATAGGTATATATGTACAGTCAGAGAAGAAAAGTCTCTCGGACAAGGAAAGCGAGGTGTGGTAGGAGGAAGGTTGGCTGGCCGAAATAGAGAAGCAACGAAGACGGGAATCGACGACGAAGAAGACTAACTTTTTGATAGAATTAACAGTTGAAAGTCAGTTAGAAGTAACGACGCGAACATTTCAAGCCTCTCTTCGCAACTAAGGCCGATTGTCGATTTCTCTCTACGTCTGCCATTTTTCTTACTTCCCAAGCTTCTCGATTCGTTACTGTTACTATCCCTTTTTTATCTGCTCTCACTCAGCCAAAGGATTTTCGAGTGCGATTCTCGTCCTAATCAAGAAGTACTCTTCGAGAGCTTAATGCGCTTGAAAACTTTATCGACGTGTCGCTAAATCATCCGACTAGTTGTCTAAATCGATTAAATTTTTTGTTTTTCTCGAAAATCAAAACCGTCTCCTTGTAAACTCTATACAAGTCTATCAATTTTTTTGCTGTGCACGTAGTATTCGCTTTGCAATTAACAGCTGCCCGTCGTATCTTTTTCTCGTCTCTTTCACTCTGTCTCTCGTGGGAGCGGCAGGAAAATTGTCACGTCGAGTGTCATTGATTGAAGGGAAAAAAGCGAAACTGGTTGCCTTTGTCGTGCAGTAAAAAAATCACTTACAATTCGGACATACTGAGGGATTTCGTTTTGTTATGGAAAATTATAAGCAGGGATTATTGTTCAAATTTTCCGCGGATAATTCGCTAGGATTTTGTTAACGTTTCATTTCGATAGATCAACGAGATTTTACTTTGATATGTTATTCACTGATATTTACGATATTTTTCGATATTTTTAAAAGAGAAATTGAACGAACCTTAGTCGAATTTGTCTCGGAATTCAATTGCTCAAATTCGACTATGGAAAAATGAAATGTTGTCTTTATTTCGTTATGCAAATGGGAAAACACGAATCGTTTTGAACACCCTGTGTAAGGATCAACTCCGACTGATTCGATATGGCTTAACGCACACGGACCACAAATACATCAATGCTGATTTCTCATTAAGTCCGCGTCGAACAACTCGGTCAACGAAAATATCACTTTCTGCCCTTTAACCATGTCGGCCGAATTATGCATTCAAAGAATATGCGCTATCGGACATTTGCTGATTGGAAATTGGCCGAAGCGAACCCGTGTGGTTTTTTCTCTGTTTGAACTGCTGCGTATAATTTTCCGAGGGAAAAATGAATATTTACGAGCTTTCGATAGACGAGAGAGAGAGAGAGAGAGAGAGAGAGAGAGAGAGAGAAAAGCTGAACTATAAAAGATTTGAAAACATCGTAATATAAAATGGACATTTCCGGTTGAATAAAATTGATTTCTATTTCGTTGATTGAAACTGTGGCATCAGGTCTGTAAAATCCACGCTGAATATAATTTTGATACTAAAATAGTTCGTCGTTTCAAAGAAATCCTACTTTTCTGTACTTACTAAAACGAGCTTTGGCGTTAAGCTTGCAGAAGAAATCATGGTCAATTTACCTGTAACAGAGAAAAGAGAGAATTCAGATTAGTAACGATGTTAGAATTATTAAATAATCATCTATCTCGTAACGACGCATCAGTTATACTGAAAATTTAAAAAAGCTCGAGGAAAACGAGCTTTTTGCCCGGGACAAGCAATTAATCACCGAGTGAATTTTTTTTTAAATTTCAATCGTTTTTCCGCCTGTACTGCACTGCTCTAACGTTCAAGCATTCAATACACTCGCAAATACATCGAACTAAGGAGTCGCAATGACTGATGAGTTTGAGTGATTGATATGCGCGTGGAAAATCCACTGGCTATCGTTCAGTATAGATGGAGAAAGAGTGAGATAGAAGGAGTTGTCTCTTGTAGGGATATAACGATGGTCTATATCGCGGTAGGAGACGTTCCATTCCCTAGGGCTGTAAAGGCCCGAGTGACTTGGTAGAGGATAGGATCCTGTGTCATGGCGGGATAGCTCGAAGCTGCCACTCTCTGACCACACAGTCATTTGTCTGGATCAGCTGCCCGCGTTTCTACGTCGGCTTTCTGCTTCAACTCTCTCACACACAGATCTTGCTGTCACTTCTTGAGTTTCTCTCTCCAGACTGACCCTTGGTTACAACCCCTTTTCCGGCTCGCATGTAAATGTCCAAGTCGGGAGAGGGAGAAGCGAGGATCACTTTGCTATACATCGATCGTACTAGCGCTTCGGTGCGTGAGAAAATTCGCAAATGTGTTTTGCAAGTGCTTCCGCTAGTGTTTCGAGTATCGATGTTTTGGTTCGGTTCGTAGAGCTAACTGTGCCAAATTTGTGGAGAATAGAAGTGTTGTTATAATCTTGTAATATTGCGACTCGGTGATAGCGGTGAATCGACCGCTAACTGTGTAACACTAGTTATAACATCGAATCAAGCATTGTGAAAGCTCTCTGTATATAGGATATTCGATCCAACGTTAGATAAAACTATACCGCTGTATGCGCGCTGTCACTTTATTTTATTGGTATATATCTACCTACAGTTCGCGTTACTCGGTTCGCTATAAATTACCAAAGTACGCTTAATCAGAGCTCGCTACTTAATTGCTGTGCTAGTTCATCTTCTCGCAAGATACTCCTCTCCCTCTCTCTCTCTCTCTCTCTTTTGTTATTAACGTTAGGTATTCGCCGGTGCTGCACTTGTCATCGTCAGCACGACCAAAAGGCCCCATGTGGCCACCTGAGTGGAGCATCGGGATAGAGACGGTAATTCCCATCCCTCTGAAACGTCTCGCGTGAATTCGTTGCATAGCTCTCGTGACTCTCTGAGAGGTATAATTTTTTTTTCATTGAAAGATACTCTCTAGAGAAAAAAAAGCAGACACCAAGCGGATATATAACGCGTCGCAGGATTCGTTCACCAGGAACTTCCATTAGACACGCTTGCCACAACATCACAGAAAAGTCGATTTACGTCGTAGAGAGAGCTCAGAGGCATTTCGAGTCTGGGCCAAAGTAGGCATTCGTATAAACCTCGCGGGAAGCTGCTCTCTGAAACATCCGACGTTCGTAAATTCCATCCAAAGTTATACTTCTTCCTCTTTTTTTCTCTCTACCTCTCTCTTTTACTTCTTGAATATTTGTTTACATTTTTATATTTCTTTACCCGATGGAAATGTTAGCCTATGTCGTTGATAATGACATAGATTATTGTGACTAGTATTTTTGTATCCTACAGTCATTTGGGTTAGTATCCTCGAAAATTGATGAATGTGATCGGAATATACATTGACATATGAATTGAACAAATAGTGTTGATATTCTGCAATTTATATACTGATGGAGTACTTCAACCCAGAGCTACGTCAATATCGCTGCTCCATTCTAATTAGATTTCAATAAATAACAGATATTTACTTATGATATTGACATTGAATTCTCATTAAACGGAGCTGAAAAATGGATTAGTATATGACTAATTTTTTTATTTTTTTATCCCACGATCTTTTGGATCAATATTTTATAATCTTCAAAAATTGAGGTTTACCGCTAAGTATGACAACCAGACATGACGCCTTAACCACCTGAGCGAGTCTACTCGTTTTTTTATTTTCAGGGAAGTTGCTCAAATTTTTCGAATTCCTGTTTACATCGAGCTGAGGATTAAGGCAGCGACTTCGCGACAAAATATACAAAAGAGATCAAACGTTTCGCTGACGTGACTAAAACTTTTGATGAATCTCGTGGTGGAGGACGAAGCTCTTTTCTGTGTTGTCACGGCGCCGATCATAAATTACAGTAGCGCAAGTTCAGTTTAACGATGCACTATTGCAAAGCTGCCCAAGTGAGAGAGAGTGAGTGAGTATTTTTCATTTCGTTTTAACGCGCTTGTCGACGCGACGCGTATAAAGCCGACGACGACGCCTTTTTCGAGTGTGTTTACAATTTCCAGCTCTCGGTACTGCTATACGCTATCGCCGTGGAGCTTTTATTTGCTGGTCCTCGCGAAAAGTTGCATGAAAATATTATTTATGATGCGCAAGAGGATTTCTTTTTTCACTTCTGTGCTGCGAGTTTTACCTTTGTTAATAGTGGAACTACACAAGGTATGCGCGAACCAGATATTTTAGCATGTGCACCCTTTTGGCTGCCGTCAATCTAAATAAGCTGTGTATTATGTGAAAATTACATTTCCTATGTACATCGACCTAAAATACGTTGGCGCAGGTATAATCAATTTTTCTTAATTGTTACCGAGTAACTCTCACCGCTGAAATGTGGAACACGACAGGATGCCATCGCTGTATATACATAGCTGAGAGAATTGGGTTAATCAATACTTTGCATCGAAGCAAAAAAAAAGAAAAAAAGGACCGTCGCCTATCCGACATTCGTTATTTACTCTGACAGAAACATGTATATGTGTGTATATGTGCGTTGAATTGGAAAATATTGTAAAATCCATATAAGGTGAAAAAGCGATAAATTCAGTTGGTACGCCGCGTAAAAAGTTAATTGACAAACAAAAGGACGAGGCATAGCAGCGCCAACAAAATAAACGGCGATAGCTCGCGAAAGCCTGTTAGAAGCACTTTGGAGCTACAACTACTCTCTCTCTCTCTCTCTCTCTCTCTCTCTCTCTCTCTCTCTTACTCTATACATATACACATGCTTTTATCGATTGTTCGATATTGTAATTTCTTTTTCGCACCTACGAGTATACACAGCCCTTTATCTTGAGCAAAATTTAATAATGCTTCAACGCGCACTCTCTAAGGTTATAAATTAAAAGGCGCACGATGCATGCACTACTGCTCGATTTATTGTCCTTCGGGAAAAAGCTGGCGAAGGAAAAAAGTCCTGTCTAAGAAATTCCGTTACTGATAGCATGGGCAGGACTGTAAGTAATGGTAATAGCCAACTTTTTAAGAATTTACCAAAATTATAATGATGTATTGACCCAATCCTGATATGCCAGATTTGAACCAGAGATGAAATTATCTACAACAACACTGGCCTAAGAAACTTTGCTAGACTAAACTTCCTGACCAAATCATCTAAAACTTTGTTCATTTTAAGCTTCGTCTTACGAGAATTTAACGTGAATGTAATAAGTAGATGCACTTAATTGCGTATTCCAAATAGTACATTTATTACAGAATTGGTAGTTAGATTGTATGTCTCATTCTTAATACTCCAATATTGATAGAGTACAGGTTTAAAGTACTATGGACATTGGACAGGTATTTGACCTATTATTGTACCACAGATTTATTCTCAATAGTAATCACATAGTTTGAACCAGAATGGAATATTCATTGTCAAGAGATGTGGAAATTTTTCTCAGTACCTCTGCATTTTTCAAATTCACGTCACCGACCATAGAATTCTTTAAATACACAGTGAAAAATCTCCAAGAAACGGAGACGTGACCACACCACCAAACTTCCTTAGCCAGCGTTAATTCGCTCAATTTTCCGGAGCAGCGGTAAAGTTTAAATCAACTTGACGCAATATCGAATAGCCCTGGCGTACTTTACACCACTGCAGAGTGTATGTGTGTGAGCAAGTTATAAGGCGACGAGCGCTGCACAAAAAGCTTACGATGAAAGATGCAGCGTAAAGTTTCGATGCATACGAAGTATGCTTATGATTTTATGGAAGAGCAAGTTTGCCAGAGCGAATAAGAAGTGTTGCTGGGGGGGGGGGGGGAGAGAGAAAAGTATGAGGAAAGTGAATTATATTCCTTCGATAATTCCAGCCTGCGGGACTTTGGGAAAACGTAAACAGAATATTCTCAAGCGAGCGTTTATCTCTTTTCTCCTGCAATTCAGCTATGATACATGACTCGTATGCTATATGGCACTTGAATTTTAAGCTAATCCGTAACTCGAATAAGCGAACCTCGCGTGTTTTTACATGATCCATTAAAGCTGCTATATAGGCTATAATGTATCCCTATGACACGGATGCGTACATTACCGGCTGAGTATAGTATCCTGTTATATGACGTTTTGATGCGAAATTTCTCGGATCGTAAAATTTTTATCCCTTTAAGCTAAGTACATTAAGATAATTATATCCTTTGAAATATGCATAAATGCCTTTTATTACATGGCTCTTATTTGTTTATTACTTTTACATCTTCGATTCTGTGATTAATTAGAATAAGAATGAAATAATTTTTCACGGCTGACTGCAACTGGTTCATTTCACTTTTCTAGTGGTAGTGATCTAATACTGGGTAGATAATAACAATGTTATTGCAGTACTTTAAGCAATATTCTTTCTCGGTATTCCATCAATGCTGAAGGATTAAGGTCAAGATATACCATAAAATATAAATTAGGCAAGTACTTGAAGGCAGTATATTGTATAGACTGTATACTATATTCTGTAGTATATATATTGACGGAGTACTTCAAACTACAGCTATTGCAATGTTGTTGATTCATTCTAATTAGTTGGGTGGAGCTTAAGATGTGTAAAGTTCCAGATGGGACTAAAACACAGCTAACTTTATTTGGTCAGTATTTCCAGAATTACATTATTACAATTCTAATCCATGCTTATCATCCCGACATTAAAACAAAGGTTCACCATTACTGGTAGTCATTATACTATTTGATAAAATTGGACTCATACTATCAGTTGTGATTCTTATACTAGACCTAACCATGACACAAAACTCCCCTATTATTGGTGGTGGACTCTGATTGTTCATATCTCGAGTAACAGCAATTCTTACCAAGGTTAGTAAATACATTTTCTCATTTTTTAGCAGCAATCTTGGCTGATTATCATACTCCTCCCAACACGATAGAGGCTTAACCGAATAGCAGCTCGCGTAATTTAACCACAGAGACTCCGTGCAGCTTCCTAATAAAATACGCCGTCGAAAGTGGGCCGCCAAATTCAAACAAAAGAGCCTGTGCTGCACTACAATGGCTTTGCACGCAAAGACGACTCGACGCAAGACGACGACGACGACGACGAGAAGAGAATCGCTGCGGTATACAGGCACACTTCTGCGGCGGCTTATTCACGGACTTGATTTAACGCCTCGGATTAATTGCAGTCTGTGTACTTAGACGGCGTGGCGTATAGCATCGGTGAGAGCTTTGCTTCATCTCCACGGAAGACCTACTGGCAATAACGCGACGTTCATCAAGATGTAGTCGTACTGTATGCACACTGAGCTTGCGTATTTCCAACTGGTTGGCTCTCTACAATTTTGGCGGGTTTAATATTTTTTTATTAAGAAATCCACAAATATGGATAGTATAAGGTAGACGTGAAGGTCTCGAGACATTTATCACACGGTTGACTTCCAACCCGCCATATATTCCGAGCAGCAACTTCTGCGCTGAGCGTATACACATGTGTCTAACCCGCGTATATAGGAGAGAGAGAGAGATGCCTGTGGCACTGTAGAGGTGCTGCGAAAGCCCGACGGATTAAGATGGTCCTCTAATATTCTACAGACTATGCACACGTCATGCTATAGAGAAAACGAGAATAAATTTTGATTAGCTTTCCGCGAAAATTGTTTGCCTTCATTGAAATTTCGTGAAATTCAAATTACAAAGCTATGTTTAACCTGTACATATAGACACATGGACATATAACAGAAATTTCATTAAAAACTTTGTACTCGTACTGCGAATAACAAGTGAATCCTAGCGATAAAACTTCGTTTTTCTCTTGGAAATACATTCTTCGTTTGGCTCCCGGACTGACGGGAAATTTAAAAAAAAGCTTCGTTCGTGAATTCCATTCTTCAGTGCGAACAAATGGGTCGCGTGTAATTTCACTCCCAGAAGTGAGAGAAAGCGGGCTTATTAAAACTCAGGGGGAGTACATAAAGGGAAAGTAGACAAAAAGCATCGCCTCTGTCAAAACGTACATAGCACAAGAGAAAACCTGGGTATATCCTACATACGACGATATGTGAAATGGGATAAAGGGAATAAAGTCCTTATTATAAGTTCATCGTTCGATCAGTAGCAAAAAAAATATTTTAAAAAACAAAATCTTAGTTTTTTGCGCAACTGCTGAAAATCAATCGATTTTTACGTCGAGCACATAAGACACTCTCAGAGGCGATAGGAACTCGGCGGGCCTTTCCACCGAAGGACTTCCTCAAGACCCATCATGCAGCGCAGTAACAAAAAAAAAGCCGAGCTAGCGGATGCTGGACGTAACTCACCGTGTCCGGTCCGATTTGTTTTTGCCTCGTTGAGTGTCTGCCGCCGGAAAATCGTACCAGACTTAGAGCTACCCTAGGGGCGACCGAGAAATCGCTCGATCGTTTTGTTTTTCGGGTCATGCACTGAATGAAAAAAGACATCCACCGGTCAGTTTTTACTTTATACGAGCACCGGAAGTAAGCGTCGAGCTTTCTGTTATACAAATAGGTTGGATTTGTTCTTACAAGGTTCGATGAAATCGTCGTTTCGTTTCGTTTGAATGAAAGGACAAAACCATTAGTCAATCGATGTAATACATCGACAGGTGTAATCTTTAAAAAGCGCCTTCGAGTTTTTACCGGCTATAATTTTTCATCGCTGAATAATGAAAATGGACTTTCGAAACGTTTAGGGTAAACGTAGCAGTGTATAAATAACGAAGCCAAATTGAGATCGACATTATATGTAGGTAGGGAAAAAGTCAGACCCGTGTCTCGATAAAACATTTATGCGGAGAGGCTAGAGAGAGAGAGAGAGAGAGAGAGAGAGAGAGAAAGAGTAGCTCAGGTACTCTAGGAATGGCAAAAAGCGGCTTATATACTTGGGGAGAGTATATATACAGCCCCTACGTCGAAAGAATTCGTCCTGCGTCTCTTCGGCTCAGAGATGCACCCGTACATACGTCAGCAGCTTAACTTTTAGCTTCTGGAGTAGAGTCCGCGAAGAAATTTTTATACTACGAAGTACATAAAATTCTTTTAATTTAAGTAATGAGACCAAATTACATTTTCAACCCATATTATCCGACTGTGAATAATTGTTGCCCAAAAAATAAAACGGGTATCTTCAATTATTGATAAAGTACTCTTTGATACGAAATATGACACAAGGGTTGATTTTATTTAATTATTAAAGTTCCATAATAAAAAAACTGGCTTTAGATCAGATCGACTACAGTGTATAATAATAATCTTGCGACGATCCACCACTTTTTGTCATAGTGTCTATAAATACTCTCGCAAGAAAAGAAAGCGAAGAAGACCTGCGTAAAATTATATCTACCGTGTGGCTGGTCGACAGTGAGCTTTCGTTCTCTTTTTCTCTCTCGAGGGATGCGTAAAATGCGGAGAACGTTTTGAGACCTCTTAAAGTGTAAACATAGCGCGCGCGGCAGCGAGGGAAAAAATATACGAACGAGAGTGTTCTCTCCTCTTTTTTTCTCTTTTCTTTTTTTGGCACAGCCATCGTACCGTTGACGACGACGACGACGAGGAGAGAAGACAAACTTTATGAAGTCCGAAGCTTCTCGTCTAACAATAACCTTGTTCTTGCCTCCTTCTGACCTTTGGCTCTGTGCCTTAATTAAAATCAACTGTCGTGACAGCCGAGGCAGCTGTTTGTTTTATTTTACGCCCTCCGACTCTTTTTACGAGAGTTGCTTGGCGCGTTTGCGCTCATTATCCTCGTTCATCGTTATATACATATACGCGGATGTACAATTTTGTTAATAAATTCTCGGCGATTTAGGTAATCTTGCGAGTTGTAAAATGGGATAATCAGAATGAAGTATGGTGTTTGGTTATATTGTTTGAATAAAAGCTCTTATAACATTCGAGATAATTTTGCTTTTTCCATACTTGGTACATTCATAATGCTCAGATTCTTTTTAACCTACAACTCCTAACGGACTCGTTAAAGAATTTTGCTTATGCATATTAATCGAGTATATTTGAGCAGTGGAAGAATCCAAAATTGGTAGGAAATGAAAAATTACTGAAATATTTATTGTCAGAGATAAAAAAACACTTCGTTAGTCAGGGACTTACTACATCAAATATTAAATTAAAGTGCTGGTGTTTATAATAACAAGTACTCTGTAACGCTCAATCGGCGTTTATTCGTTTCCTACTAACAGGTTCGATATATTATTAAAAAAACAAATAGCAAGCAAAAATTAAAATTAAAAAAATTTCAAAAATTATTATTAAATTTAAAAAAAATAATATAAATAATAAACTTTCAATTATGAAAAGATTTATTTTTTACTTGAAACAAGAGAATACAGTTATAAAATCTCGAAAATTCATCAAAATGATAAATATTATTTTCAACTTCCCATTGCTTACTCTGCATATAGATCTTCATCAAAGAGCATATATATTAAGAGAATATACTACAGCAATAGAGTCTAATACGAAGAACGAAAAAGCGATTTTCAGTGGCGAAAAGCCCTGCAGGGTCAAGCTTGAAAAAGTAATCAGTGTCGACACCAAAGAAACCATTGGGAAGCGACCGCCAAGCTCTCGAGAACAAGAACGAGACTCTAGAGAGAGGGTATGTCACTTGGACCTGCGGGAGTTAAAGAGGTGGAAAAAGTTGCGATGAAATGGGCGCGCGAGAGGCGTACAAAAAGACGATAATCCGAACGTGAAAGCCGAAAAAACAGCTTGGACCGTTTAACGCTTCTCTCAACCTCTCACTCTTGGAGTTTGTTTGTCTGTTTTGCTCGTGTGCAAGAGCGCGGTAGCTTGGGTTTTTGCCCTCGTCATCCCATTCCAAAGGGTAATACGCTTTTTTGGCGAAATAGTCGACGATTACCAGGGCGAGTTTCTTCAGTCGTAGACGGAATAGATTGAATACAGATAAATTTAATCTCGGAATTAATGCGGGAATAAATTACACTATCGTGCGATTCGCCGCGTATACTGTCAAGTTGAATCCTAAAATATATCGCACGTAATTTAGTTGTGTGTATTTTATGGTGAGCTATGCAAATATATTCTAATTTACTTTATCGGGATTCGCTCGAACGCGCGTGAACCTACTTCCATATTTCAAGCCAGGAATTCATAGTGATTGACATTGACAGATATGGGCCGTTAAAATAAGGTGAATCTACATGAAGTTATGCATGCCTCCATTGCAAGCACCATCGGATATACCCATCGCGCACCTGTTATCCCAACGCAGTCGCTTGAAAGAACGTAGCTCAAATATGTATTGTGTATAATAGTAATATAGTAATAATATGTATAAGCATACTGAGAAAGAAAAATTTAGTTGAAATAATAGGATTTTAACTTGATATTAACTTGAACTGAACCAAATTATCGGATAATTGCAACATTTTTGCACTTGCGAGTAAAAAATTAGAGAGCGCCCTCTAGCGTCCAAAATCTTTATTCAATACAGATTCAAAAAATCAAGTACATAAGTCAAGTGAGACTTCACAGTCCTATTGTTTCAACTAAATGCTTTCTCACTATGTAAATCAAAAGTGATACTTTTCAAATCAGCTTCAGCAATTGCAAGAATATCACAAAGGAGAGACAATCAACGTTAACGCACTCGATTATACATTACATATACCGAGATACATATCTAACGCATAGTTGTGATATAGTGATTGGATAAACTTTGTCATCAACTCGGAATCCGCGAGTCTTGCGAGGTAAACGTCCGCCATTGAATGGATATTAGCACATCTAATAGAATGATGTATTACGTTAGAGCTGTGGAGAATCATTAGATGCTGATGTCAGCCGTAAGTGTCCTATCTCTCGAGTCCCGAAATCGCTAATGGCCGTCGACATGTTGCATCAGCCAAGAGCTTAAGTCCACATATATATAGATATATATGGATATATATATATATATGGAATTAAGCTCTTATATATATATATATGTATGTTTGTGTGTGCTGTTATGTATGTATCACTATGTCCATGTATATGTACATAGAGACGAGTGTTGCCAGATGTTTACTCTCAGCGAATGGAGGCTAACTTAATCTGTATCAAGACGCGCAAATGTACCAAGACACGACGTGTTGGTAAGCATAATACAAGCGATATATAAGGGATAATTTCTGATTTTGGTTACGCGAATTGGTTGCATTATAAATCACAGATACTCTATGTGCACTCTCGTATGTTGAATTTGTAATAAACATATAGCGACTGAACGAAAATCACAAAAGCTCACGAAAGCTCTGAAAACCGAGTATCAAACAAAATTCATTTGAGAGGGAACAGCGATACGTTGTGGCAGTAGCCCACTCAAAAGTATCGGGACTCTGACGTTCATTCAAACTCTCTTTCGAGAGTCTAAATAAAAGTTCGTTACGGTGAGGGGCTTTAAAATTCGCGCGACGTAAGCGAGCCCCTTCTCCAACGCCCCAGAAATGGCTTTTCATGCGAGCTTGCGCGACATAAAACTTAAGCGCGTCGTCGGACATTCTGCGCGGCTCTACGAACAAATCGCTTAAAAATTTTACGAGCCCCCTCTGCAGTGTTTCCGCTTTTAAAAGCTTTTTCTCAAACCGGCTATTAAAGCTCCATAGATCCTCAGAGCTTGATGTAATACTAATGTTCTTACCCACTTACGTCGCCGTCAAGAAAAGCAGCCGAGGCTTCTATGTGCCCTGATTTTATGAGAAATATTGATGCGTTATTAAGCGCGCTCTCTCTCACTCTCTCTTTCTCTCTCTCTTTCTCTTTACCAACGCGAATCTGAAATTTATGGCTTTTCCTTATGATCTATAGCCGAATAATGGTAGATATTTCAGTTGTAAAAAGTTTGACTGTGCGATTTATTTTGACGTCCTTTCGAACTTCGTTGAAGCCATTATCAGACTCCGTTCGTTGTAAATGTCCATTCTAGGACAAAATGAAGAATCATTTCTGCAAAAAAATGGTATGATTCATTCAAAACAGACATTCATCACTTGTACTCCAATAACCACTGGACACACAAGAGCTTTTGATCGGAAAACTGCAAGCTCACCGTAGAGCGTGTTAAAAAAGCATCGCACAGGATGAACAAAAAAAATAGCAAACTGCATCGATCCTCTTGAAAATTTTCAGGTCACGAGATGAATCTCCACTAGTTTATCGAGTACAGCGTTAGCCGGACACAAGCTTTTCCTTTTTTCTCAACAGTGCTCAACTACTACGCTACTTCCCTTCGAGGATTCACGGCTCAGTGCTCGACTGCTTCTTGACGACGATGTCAGGCAACGCAGATTAATTATACATGACCGCACAGCGTGGAAAAAGCTCTAGCCCATTCACCCACTACGTGAGCTTTCTTCGTTCGTTACTTCATTCGATACTGCAAGCTTCCTCTTTGGCGTCGCTCCAATATCAGCGGTATATAACTCCCTGTGGCGAAGCACACTCTATGTACTGACGTATACAGTGTATATACAGCGAATTGTGAGAGGGAGCTTGCAGCTGCGAGAACAAGCTTCGTATTGGGAAACAGAGTGAAACTAAACAACAACCTTGGCCCACGAATGGAATTTCGCAGCGAGAAAGGATTTCGCGGGGATAATATGGGAAAAGGCGATTTTTTCTCAAGCTTTTCTTATCACCTGGATAAGATCCTCGCAAGCTTTTTCATCGTTTGCTTTCGGACCTTACGATGAAAAGTTTACGAACCGAGAGGATATTGGCTTTATGTTTACAAGTCGAGCTTTCAATTACCACCAGCGTTTTTAAAAAAAATACAACCGTTTTCTTTTCACTATGCGTCTTCTTATAACAAAGCCGCTAGAAATATCGCACGAATCGTTTACAAACGCTGGAAACTTCATAAAAATGTAAATAAAGTCATGGGGATGGTAAAGTCTGTTTGGGAAGGTAACGAGATTCCTGAGTTCCACTTGAATTTATTATACTCCAGAGCGAAACTCCTATATTCCCTTAATGCACAGAAGGTTGAGCAGCTTTAAGTACATACCTCCTTGGGAGATATCCGCAGCTCAAAGGTAGAGGGTATATATGTCAGCTGGCGCGATACTCGATGCGGCTTGTCCAGTTGCAGCCGAGCAAAACTCAAAAGATCGTCGTTGGGTCAAAGCCTTACATCCACAAAGCTCTTTGCGACTCACATATTTTTGTACCGATGCACTCGCGCTTGACTATCCTTTCACCTCAGTCGGTTTTCTCTTTGGCCGGATCCGCTTAAAAACGCTGTAGTAACTCGATTACGCTCTTTCCGGACTTTACTTTCCTTTATTACATCGAGTGCCGAAGGCTCAAAGTGATTTTATAGGTACTTCTTCTCTCCACCCTTGCGAGTCGTGGTCCATTGACTCAAAGGCTCAGGATATTTTTATACCCAAAGTGCATACGATTTACGCTTTTGTACTTTGTCTTAGTGCAGTTTTCTAACTAAATTCTCCGAAAATCTACGAGTAGTACGAGTCAACGCTAGGTCGGACAAAGCTGTTAAATATCATTTTGGAGCAGACATATATAGTGATGCTGCTCATTTGGTTGAAAGCTCGGTGATCTAACCACATGATCGAATCTTATCGCGAGAGCTTTCGTACCGTCGGTGGTACCTGCGCCGTTATGACCTAGAGTTTCCGCGTTGATAATGAAAGCTTCACTGTGTGCGAGTATTTAAGGATGTTACGTAGAGGCATCATCCATAATATCGAGAAATTGGGTTAATGACTGTCTTAGCTTTTTACTTTTAGGTACATCAGACTTACCTCTTCTCGATCCAAGGGGAAGTTAATATCGTTTCGATATGACCTTTACAAATATCAAGTTAAAAAGGGCTGAAGAGGTAATATTATATACGAGGGTTAGCCCAAGAAGACATAAAAGAATTATTATAGAGGGAACGTGTTAAAAATTAATAAAATTATTTACCGCCTCGTAATGCACACATATATATAGGATCGATACGCGAAATAGAGTATACAAAGATGTAAACAATAATTACAGATAAAAGCTTTTTAAAACATATACGTATCTTTACAAAGAAGCGAAGATGTCGTTTTTTATGAAAGTAACACAATTTCTAGGAAAAAACAAATGTACTTAAGAAAGCTCGCAAGCTCTAGCGATCAAAGCGTGTTCCGTCGAAATATCTATATATACGTTAAAACGAAAAAAAAACAATTCCATTTTCAATCCGCATAAGTTACAGTATATACTCTCAGTATAAAATTGGCTAATGGCACAGTTTATCCGACACTGAATTAAAAAATATATACAGGCAAAGCTACGCCGTTGGTCCCTGGCATTAAAACGAATTGGCATGCAAGCGTAAATTCGTTGCAGCTTCTATCTCTCGGAACCGCGTTATATATAGAAGTATGCACGTATGTGTGTTGCTTCGAAAACTTTCAAATAACCAGTTCTCTCTATTCTCTGTATACCAAAGTTAAAGCCGTAACGAATTCGTCATAGAGACTGCAAGCTCTCGATGATTAATAATGAACTTGCGCATAAAATTAGCAGGAATACGATTGGAAAAGTTGGCCGTAGCAGGTGCTTGAATTTATATAACAATTCTCTCGCTCACTTGCGAAATTAATTTTACTAAAACGCGTTCGCCTCTGCAACGGAATGAAATGTAAGGCAAAAAGCTTTGTGCGCAGATTGCCCGCGACAAAACAGTTGCGGCAGCCACCGATGCCGCTTTGTTCTTGCGCGCGTGATGATGCGGTTTAAGAAAACACGCTCTAATTAAAATTCTTTTTTTCAACCTCGCGACGATTAATTTTCTTAATTTCCGTCCGCGCCTGCAAGTTCGCTGTGTTGCGAGCGATAACAATAGAGCTTTTGTTATATGAAAGAAACAACTTATCGTATATGTATGTAACCTATATAATTAATCTAATACATAGCATCGAGTCGGAAGCTTTATACAGCCTTAATTCAGTGGCGGATCGTATAACGCGGAAATGTAGGCATGGGACATTCCTAAGGCGTTGTATATGCGTCATAATGCGTTGGCATCCACGACATGAGCTTAGAGCTTGACGGCTAGAATATGCATATGTAGGGCAAACATATGACTGCTCCGTGTCGCGACGAAACAAGGGATAGTCTCTACTATGCGTTATCGATGTATTAATCTACGTCACTATTTTATTGTTTTAAAGTATTTTATTTATGTACATGCAAGGATTTTTTTTTGTTATGAATTTTATGGCGTTATTAATGTCTGTATGATTCATTGAAGAGGATAAAAAAAATAGTTTACACTTTATTGGATTTCGCGAATAGTTTTTTCCGGCATATATTTTCTTAAAAACATTGGTATAAATATTTTTCTTACGAATTTGAGAATGGAATTCGACAAAGAGTCAGCTCCCAGTCAAATATACATACCTGAAACAAACAAATAAAAAATTGTTATAATAAAGAATAAAAATAGATATAATTGTAATATAAAAAATAAAAACTATATTGTAGTATATAATAATTAAAATTATGTTACATGAATTACGTGTTTAGAGAAATCTCAAACATAGCAACTAATCAGCAATAATGTGTATCTATATAATGTCTTATCGCTTCGATAATAACGTCCGTGAATATATAATCGGCCTAACGTTGATCCAGTCGCGTGTAGCGCTTGGACTAAATATGAATTACGCGTGGAATCAGCAATAACGTGATTTACCATAATTATTTTACATTTTCGAGCTTCTTGCACGTGATTGCATTTAATTAAATCTCTGATCGCGGTAAATTACATATGAGGCAGTATAATCACTTATAATAGACGTTAATCTTATCGAAATCCTACGTTTCGTACAACTATCAACAAATT
Source organism: Apocrypta bakeri (assembly GCA_018906985.1). Classification (NCBI taxonomy): domain Eukaryota; kingdom Metazoa; phylum Arthropoda; class Insecta; order Hymenoptera; family Pteromalidae; genus Apocrypta; species Apocrypta bakeri. Next base: position 6,885,346 of record JACCIA010000005.1, read on the forward strand.
ATAATCTATTATATTGTATGGTTAGGGGGAAATGTCTTCATTTTAAGTGGTTTAAGAGACATTTTGTTCTTATAAATTTATGGTATTGATGTTTTCTTACTTTCTTAAACTTTAAATAAAGATATTTAACAAGAAAAATTCACACGCGTAGAACGCCTTATTATTTCTTAATTACCGATTTGCATTTGTTTATCGAAGAATCGCAAATTCAAAGCGAACTTCGATACGTAGAATAACGAGCGTTAAACGCATAAATGTCGTAAAGTTAATCGTCGCATTTCCAGCGACTTTATCGATATTTTCGCTGTAGCCTCGGAAAAATAGCTTTTTTCTCGTGTTTGCTAGAGGAAGAGACGCGACAAAAGTTATGGAACCATTTTGCGAGGCGCAGTTTCGCGGCCGATTGAAAGTCTGCGGTTATCTGCTGAATCGCCGGTGGCGACAACGACACTTTACGTACTATTGCTCGCCTCTCTCGAGTTATGCCGTCGTCAATATGCATTTCAGTTTGGCTCGCGTACGTGTATATGTGCATTTTTTTTTTAAAGCCGATGTTTTCGCTATTGTTCCGAACTTTTATCGGTTCCTACAGAGATTTACAGAAGCTAGACGAGGGTGTGTTATATACATATAAATATATATTTTTTTAGACGAGACTTATTTTGGAATACGAAATCGTGTAGAATTTGTAAAAGTTTGAAATAACTCACCACAATATGGCGAATAATGTCGACAACCAAGTGTACAAGTTTGCCGTAGATTTTCTGACAAGCAAACAGTACGCAAATATGCCGAACGAAGTTCTATCTCTAGCGGCTTTTAGAATTACGTCGCTGAGTTTATTGTAATAGAAAACTTCTATTTGTTCGCTCGCGAAGTTACTGACGTTGACTTAGCTGCAGTTGTGGTTAGAAACTACTACTCCATTATACCATCTGATTAATTAAGTTTGCGCAAATGAACATTTGCATCGCGTTTGACAAGAAAGAACAGTCGTTCGTTTTTTATTTTATTCATTTTTCCCGAAACCAATACGTGCATCGAACTATTGTTCAACGAGCATTCTTTCCTGGACCTATAAATATCACGCGAACCCTCATAAAATCGGACCACGTCCGTTTCGTCTGTGTTTTCCGGATACGCTGTTCGCGCCACGAGAAAATAACGTAAAATCATTCAGCAATTTTAACAATAAATTTTTTTAACGCATTTGTCGCTCATAAATTAAAAAGGGGGGAAATGAATATATTCTATTCACGACCGTACGCAGAGAGTCAACATTTTAAGGTTTATTTTTTTATCGAGTTGTTTCGCGTCTCATTTTTATAATCATAGCGCAATGCTGTATTTTGCAAAGCAATGTTGCTCTGTTGGAGCCAAGTGTTTGCGCCAGAAAATTAGCCGGTCAGTCGTGACTTTACTCGATGTTGAATGCTTGAAGTCGCATGTGTAATGGAATATATAATATATATATTCTATTTTCGAGGTAGAGAATTTTTAATATTATGTAAATGTAATAGTGGAGGATGAAGAGGAGAAGGAGGTGTTTATGTAACCTCTAATATCTTTGAGCGGAGCGAAATGCAAATGTCTTAGTATTTTTTACCTCTTTTTTCTAACAATTCACATACACGATGACTGTAGTTTGAAACTGAAGTATTAACAAATGAAACGAAGTTGTCAGTCTGCTGAACTCATTATTGGTATAAGCAGATTATTACATTATTTTTTTAGAAATAAAAATAAACGTAAAGTCTGTACGCAAAATAATAATATCCGATACTACTCTCTCAGTACTAATAGAACCTTAGTCGAACTATAAAACTGTTAAATTAATAATCAATGAACTAATATAAGATTGAAACAGTAAGTTTTGAAAAAAAACTCTTACTCATACATTCGACTGATCCGTTGAAAGAAATAATGAGTCTTCTAAATATCAGACACCCCCACCTCCTCCCTCCGACAAGAAAAGTTAATACGCAAGCTGAAAACTTTGCTATTTTAAGATGCCATAAATTTACGTTCGAAAATGATTGAAATCGTTGAAGTATGTTTTCTTTAGGTTCTTTGTTAATGGATTCAAGCAGGGTGGTGAGCTAAGTTCTTCTCTTAATTTATATATAGATTCATAACTTTACCGAAGAAATGTCCGTAGAGCGCAATAATGAAAGTTTAATTGCTGCACAAGCATTATAAGTTCACGAGTAAGTAGTAAACAGGCTCTTAAGTCCGAATAAATTAAATGAATCTCCAGTCTTACGTACATATAAATCCGACCAGCGAAGAGGATTTGTTTTCTTCGCAGCCTTTTTGGGTCGAAAACGAACGGTTAGCTGTATATAATACATATATATATATACACACACGTATATCTATATATTCGGAATCGTTAGTAAAAGTATATGCATATCCAGAACTGAATTCATGAATAAAGCATCGACAACGCGGTGAATTAAGCGCGTAAATTTCGTTTCAACCTATGCAAAAATATCAGCGCGGCGAATCGCGTCACCAGCAAAGTATACAAGATGAGCTTTAACGCGCAGAACAAAGTAAGAGAGTGAGAAGTCGCGATGTGCACACAGGCGATCTCTCAACTCGACAAGTTAAGTTTCTATGACAGAACTTGCTCCTGAACTCCCTCGACGTTGTCGTCGTCGGTGGCTTTCCTATCAATGAACGTTCTAAGGTAGTCGCTAATTTATAGCACGACGATCCTCCTCCTTCGCGCCCAAGTTTACCTTCGGTTGCACAAGTATATATATATATATATATATATATATATGTGTGTGTGTTTGTATATATATATATATATATACAAACATATACATACGTACGCGTTCACACGCCGACGCTGTAATCGAGTCTCTCGAATCCTGTTGTGAAAGTTTTAATTGAAAAAGATATTGTTTTCCGCGCGTGCGATACGTAGATGCACTTTTAATTAAAGCCGATCGCTCGAGAGTGGCTTCTTTTTCTCTTCGAGTTGGTTCATACCTATTATGTGCTAGTTATTTGAGTCGTTTGTTTAGACGCACGCGATACGAGTTTTATTCCAGGGCTTTGGTATTGTACGCTGAGTTTTATGAACTTGTATGAAGGGGATCAGTCTGTAATGAATGCTAAAAATTAAATTAATTTTTAGCATTAAAATTAGAAGTAGGTCAATTTTTAAAAATAGTGATGTCGTTAATTTAGAAACAGTGGATTTTAACTTTGGCTTTGGTATTCATTGTATACTCGCTATTAATTGGTGAAATTTTCATCACCATGTGTTCAGAACATGATGACTAATTGTTTCAAACGGTGATTTATATAGTGAAAAAAACACTGTTTTGAAATGAATGTACATAAGGCTCTGTCAGCAGTGAACTTCCTCTTTGATAAACAAGGCGTTAATAAACATTTATCAAATTGTGAGATTTCATTGATTCAGTTTTACCCATTGAACTGAATATATACCTTTTCTAAACCAATTCTTCTCTTAATAATTTAAAACTTTAAAAAGAGATACACTAGTCATTTAATAATATTATCACAGCTAATAATTAAACGATTAAATTGTCTATTTTCTGTATTCGATCTTTCGATAAATCGTCGTATATTATTTTTAGCGCATTATTCGAGATGTCCCACTCAAGTATATAGACATAAAAAGATGTTAAAAGAGGTCGTATGATTTTATTTTGTGAAATTTTATTGAATACAGAAATTAAAATAATATGAGTTAATAGTTAAATAATAAATCATAAATCGAAAACCTATGATTTTCCCGACCTATTCTTCGTCACGTCTGACCTTAAATAAAATCCGACGATGTTTCATCTGTACTGGACACCAGCCAACTACGTCGACAAATCAGAGCTCCGATTCACTTGGTTTTCGCGTGATCATATCTTTTTTAAAAAGCACGCCCGCATTCAAAATTCAACACAGCTTCTCGTAGGCCAAATTGAAAAAAGCTCCGGTTAATAATATTTTTAAGGGGATTAAACACTTTTAAAATGTTGGTTTATAAAATCAGTATTTAAAAAGTTTTAATATTAAATCTGTACTAGCGTTTATCTAAATTTTTTAATCGAGAGTTTTGAAATGATCTAAATTTGTTATTTTATCAAAACCAGAAAGTTATTTTATATTCAGTCATCGATAACAGTTTTTGAAGATTTTGAGTAGAAAACGAAATTTTTTTGTTCTGAACGGTAAATTTTGAAAATTGAAACGATGGACCTTCAAAATAGTCCCTAAAGACTTTAACAATGAAATATAATAAATGCAGACCATGACTGCACTAATGATCATATTTTAAATCCAAGCTTTAATCGTAATTATTTTTAAAGTGTCTTCTCCCACTTATCTAAAATATTATTAATTAGAATTCATACTTCTCCCTCGTGAAATAACCAGGACGATTTAACGAAGTCCCATCCTGAAATTCACAGCCCGAACCAGCGGTACTATTAACAGCCATCAATTCATCACTCAGCTTTCTCTATGCCTTGCTCTCTGGCAGAAGTCAAAAAGTACAGAGTCGTAAGCCGCAGAGACTCGGAACCGAGGCCCCGAAGTGGACGTGCGTCGAGAGCTCTTTCATTAGGAAAGTTGGCGCGCTCGCGACGAGGGAAGCAGCTACACTCGGCCACGCGCCGCTATGTACGCGAGAAAAGTGACGTCAGAGCCCAGCAACCATTTGGCCGCGAACCTGCTTTACTACTGGTTTCCTCGTGCGAGTTTTCACCCTAATGCCGACACTCGACATTCCGGCAAGCGTGCGAGTGCGTGGAAATACTGTCTACTATTTGCTTTGTGTATATGTCGCAAACGTGAGCTTTAATTCGACTGGGAACTCGTGTGAGAGAAATTTTAGTTCTCTGAGTGTATGCTGCGCGAGAAGAAACTTTGGTTCTCTAATTCGTGCACTCTGCGATGTTGTGCGTGCAACTAGTTGCTTTGTATTTTCCGAGGACTAGTCACAAAGCTTAGAATGTTATGAAACTCAAGGTTTAAGGGCAGGTAGATGCCTAAAATCAGGAATTGTACTCCAAGTCTCGTATGAGCAAGTCCTACCTCTTAAGTGTTTAGAATTCTGTACTTGTTTGAACATGCAAAGATAATTCATTTCTGATTAACGTATTTTATTCGATTCTTTTTTCGGAATTTTCGGGATATTTACGCATGAATTTATCTATACTTTTAAATTGAATAAAAATTTATTTCCTAATTAATAATTTATTTATTGGTTGGTAGATATCTAGTTTAATAAAGACGAATAACTAATTTAATAAGTTTACCAAGCTGGACTATTTTTCCCGAAAGTGTGTTAAAAAACATTTTTTTGACCACCAAAATTTAAAAAATCCTCTTTCAGCACAGGATGATATAGCATCAACTTCTGGTAGGTCTTGCGAGATGTTTTTAACATACTTTTAAGAAAAACAATTTAGATTTACAATAATATTACATTTTTTACAGATATTCAAAGTTCAGAAAAGGTATGAAATCCTCTTAACGATTATTAAGAGAAGTCGCACAAGCAATAGGCGAACCTAACGGTCATTACTGTAAAAAACTGAACCACTTGCCTTTTATGTTAGACGTATATATGAACGAACAGGATCTTTGAAATACAACCCTGTCGCACAGCTCACGCTTTATCGTAGCTTTCCATTTTAAACGTTTATGGTACACTGGTATTTTGTTTCATCAAAGTCAAAGATAAATTGTACAAATACACTAGAAACATCTTTTAAAACTTCAGAAGCTTTAATGAAACGTGTTTAGAAAATATACGAGTGTATACTGCTTTATTTCCGGAATTAAAACTTTAATTTACAATGTTGTTCTTTGTGTTCTCTCAACCCAATCTTTTGTTTGTAGATGTATTTATTTTGCACGCAAACCAGTTTTATTTTTGAAGTTCACATTTTCATTGATTGGCGGAATCTTTTTGAATTTAAAATGTAAAAAATGTACGTATTTTTAATTGCGTTATTTTATTTTACAGTGATTTTCATTTACAAACAGAGATAAACCAGGTGAAAAGTATCTTTGAACTTGGATACGATTGAAAACTAAAAAAATATCAAATTATAATATCACAAACCTATCCGTATCTTAAATCCTATCAGTGGTAATTGGCTTGGCTCTAAAGTCGATCGATAAATCGCGCTTATATATACCTTGCGCTATGTACTAGACAATGACACATCATCCTATTTAACATTTAACGCGAAGCTCATCGCGAAAGCAATCAAAACTTAGGGCAAACTTTTGTGCCTGTCCAAGTGCTTCTCTCTCTCTCTCTCTTTCTCTATCCTGATATACCCACGCGCACACACCCTCTGAATACTAACCCTCCGTATATCTTTCTCTCTCTCTCTCTATCTGACCCTTATAACCTCCGAATCCCGTACTCAACAGCGAGACGTATTTAATGAAGAAGTATAACTTGATTAATTGTTTTCTCATTGAAGAGATAGACAATGATTGTGGTTTCGGTATAATGATGATTACTCCTGAACTCGAACGATGTTTAATTACCGGTTGACGATTAAACCATTGATTATACCTGTTACAAAATCCGACTCTTTTTGCTTCTCTTTCTCTCTTTATAAAACTAAACCATGTCTCTGGAGTATTAGCGAATGAAAAACTTTCACGACGCTATTTTTATCCCCTCAAGCTTTTACGCCAAAAAAAAGACACATTTTCAAGCACTTATGACCGGACGGAGTATAACGATGACAGTAAAAGGGTAAATCTCGAGGGACATTTTACAAAGGTAGCGCGTGCGGACTTTTATAGCTGCTTTGCAATAAGGGATATAATATTGTTTATTATTGTTTTACACAAGCTCGAAGGAACTTCAAACACTGTGTGAACAGCAAGCTTTATACATTTCGCGGTTCTCATCGCGCTCTCGCTACTCCCGAGATAAATAATTTAGTACATTTTTTGTTTTAGCCGAGGAATTTCATTATAAAGTTTGGTAATGTGATCACAAATGGACAGCCCAGTAAATTTAAGAGACGCTTAATTTTAGTATATTATTCACGAATTTTTATGTAAACACCGCATCAACTTACACGGAAAATATGTAGTCAGGAATAAAAGTATGATAATAAAAATTTGTATTTAATGTGACATTAAAACGATTTATAAAGAACCGTCGATTATTAACGATCTTAAAGATGTCTTTTAAATAAATCCTTTGAAACATACATGCGTATTCTACAATAAGTCTACTAATAATATTTTGCAGATTGAGGTATCCCCCGTATATAGTAACGTTTTTTCTACTTTATAAACTCAATATAGAGACGCTATAAAAATATGAAAAGGTATAATTCCGCCGATTTGTCACCAAATAACCAAAGTTTTAAGTAAATCCTTATAGTAAAATTTATTAGACTCCTTTTATTCCATACAGATTTAAAATGTAAATGCGTACGATAACGTTTTTGTTTCTCTTCGATCGACGTGCAAATGAGATTTTCGTCGCTTATTCATCCTTTTATTTTTTTTTTTCATGTTTTCACCGTCCAGAAAACAGGGAGAAATAATAATAATGGAGAGAAAAAAACATTCGAGCGTTGATACATACGGTATTTTACCTGCAGCACGAATACGCGCCGTTGCTCCGGTATATTATTCACGCAAACAAACGGCTCGCATTTCCCTTCATTATTCTTCCCGGAAAAATCCGAGGCCGTTTTATCTGCCCACCGAAGATGCTCTCGCTTCGCTTCCTTTCCCTGATTTTCTTTTTCGTTATTTTCTCTCTCTCTATATATCTATATATTAAATATATATGTATACATACACAGCTTATCATACATCTTGGAAAGAATTCGAGTGTATACACTGGAAAGTGCTCCGTCAAAACCGAATTCTCATTACAATAAAAAGATCGAGATTAATTTGCACAAAACCGAGAGTGAAGTATTACGTTACAATTACACAATTGCAGAAAACCGCGAGCTGATGTGTTTTTTCCGCAGTAGTAACGCGCGTGCATCCTTAATGCTTTAATCATCAGTCGACACACGCGTTGCAGCATCTCTTTTGCATATAAAGCCAATTATTTTTTAATACGATGCCAGGAGCCATTTGTATTACGCGACCGCGACGACGCGTATACACACGGTATATAACACTCGCGAGCGAGCGCTCGCGTCGCTTTATGCGAGCCGACGTGAGTGGACTGGTAATTTTTTCCCGGACCTTTTACAGCATCGTAAAAACGTAACGGTTCAGGGTCGTATATATACGACGTCGCGACCGTATAGTATCGCTGGTACGAGGTTGTCCACGGAAAAGGCGATAGTTAATCTTCAAGGAAGGAAAAAAAAATACACAACCAACGCGCGCACGTAATGACTACCGAATTCGGTAGAAGCGCCGCGACGACACGAGCTGAATTGATTAATTTACAAAATGAACATGTAGAATTTGCCGGATTTCCTTCATTCTTTTTTTCTTTTTTTCAATTTATATATATACACACGGCGATTGTAATTTAAAATATGAAGTTTTTCAATTCGGAATAAGAACTGTTTGTTTTTCAATTCATAATCAATTATATGTAATTATATGTATGTCGTCGAAAAGAAGCTTCGTACAAGTATGGCATATTGAGAAATTTCACTATTTTTAGTAATCAGAATGTGTGCAACTACGAAAGAAGTGAATATTCACTGTATGATAAGTGAAAGTAATTTAAAAAATGAAAAAATGCATATTCACTACCTTAAGTATTTTAAAATGCACTACGTCAGTTTTTGCTTTTTAAATTGAGAATCATGTAAATATTATAAAACTGTTCTCTATTGAATACAAAAAAAATTATGATATTGTGAATTTAATCTCTGATTTTAAGTAAATTAATTCCGGCTGCATTTAAAATAAACGCATTTATTTTTGTTTATTTCTCTTTAATATATCGTTCGATATCGTTATCTAACAAGATATTTTAAAATCATAAATCTTGTAATTTTGTTAACAATTGAACCATTATTTAATATTCATAAGTTACTTTAATAAAAATTCTATGAAAGTAATATTAATATTTTCATTCATATAAAATGTAAATAAATTTTTATCAAAGGAAATCAATTTACAATTAGTAATAATACAACAATAATTGCTTGTGAAACATACAATAATTGTTTTAAAAGATTTTCCATTAATTATACGTTATACGTATGATAATAAAGAATCTCAACAGCGTTAAGGGGGCAAGACACCGTTGAAATGCAAATTACAATATTCAAAATTTAAAATAGTTACAACAATGCAGTTATAATTTATACTTATTTTAATTAGAAAAGATAGATTTACCTTCAATTTGAAAGGTCTTCTATAAGTCCATTCGATAATCGAAATTTCTATTTTTCTATTATTAGAATATGCGTAAATTATAACTGCATTGTAATAAGTATTTTCAATTTTGAATTTAGTGGTTTGCATTTGAAATGTGTCTTGCCTCTTAAATAATAAAACTCAATAACACGTAGCGAATTGTAATATCTGCAAATACACACTGCATTAAAAAATGAATATTTAAAATAAATTTAATACACTCTACATAACAGTAAAAAGTCGACTAATTCAAAAGTGAAAAACTTGATCGATAATTCGGAGATTCCGCACAAAAAGAGCCAATGAGTCGCTTAAACATCAACCCCCTGCCAAAATAATGATATGCGCAAATTGTGCAGAAAATTGAAAACTATCCAAAGCGTACCATTAAAAACCTCATCACTGCCCGTACTCCTAGGAATATATTTTCGCAGCTACATATAAGCTCCGAAAATATGCAGCCACACGACTGGCCTACAAACAACGAGCAAACACCACCACGAGTCCCGAAGCGTCGTTTCGTCCTCTTCCACCTTCCCGCAGGTACATCGCGTAGTCCGCAACTTTCTCCTTGTGATGTGGCTCACGATCCCCCATGAACTATGCATGCGGTCGGTCGAACTGTACTCCACTCTTCTTCTCCTACTTCTTCTTTGCTACAGTGTATAATATACGTGTTACCCCAACGTATATAACATCCCGAGCACGCCGCGATTCCTATGTGACCGCTTTCCTCGCGAGATGAGAGAGAGGGAAACGTGTAATTATGGCTTTCTTCGTATATATAACTGGCCGCTATCGCAAGCACGTGATGCGTATAGATCGCTGACTACTAAGGGATGATTTTAAAATGCGATGGCAACCGCAATGGATTGATTACTATAGCTTCGACATTGTGCTCTGAAAAAATTACTTGTATATAAGAGTAATTTATTTATCGGAAATATGTTTTTTATAACGGTATAATATTTATTTCCTTTGAAAAACAATACTTTTGCATTAAAAAATATTTGTACGAAATTCGAAATTATTTTCAGTCAAACGTGTGACTGAACGCAAATAAAGATTCGTTTGAATACATCAAATAATTTTTTGAACGTTCGAAACTGTTTTTACGTAGTTTAGTAAGTCAGTTTTTAAATAGAAATTTTTCTTTTTAAATTCTATGAATATTTATTGGTGGACGAACAGTTTTAAATGAATAACGAATTACTATATTTCTAAATTACAACTAATTATTGTAATTAAGATTCATATTTAATGTAAATACTTTCCTAGGACTATCCAAACAAATATTTATTTCAGTGCGTACTTAGAACTTCCAATCAATATACAAAAATATAAAATATTAATACATTTATAATCTCTTCGATTATATTATTTAGCGTTTTTTTATAAATAATTACTCAAATTCGGCGAACGGTATTTTACAATTATTAGATGCCTTAGAGTTGCAGTATATTTTCAATTGCAGTATAATTTGGTGGTTTTATTCGTTTTCCTGATTCGACAGAATCCTGTGTGTGACCGTAGCCAATAAAATGTTATTTGACTGTTTTATTTGATAAAGAATGTGTATTTTTTTTAAATATACACTGTCTAAAGTCAATAGAGAGACTTCGGTGTAAAAATGTTTTTGAAATTCGTGTTTACATAAATTTTACTTTTTATTTTTCATTTTTTCTGAAAATTCTAAAATTCCCCTTTTTGAAAGAGCAAAAATAATTATTTGTATTTTTCACTTCAATTAAATTTTGAATTTTATATGTATAATTTTTAATATTTAAGTATTTTTGTACACAAGTAAAGTTCACAGCGTGACAGAAAAAAAACCGATCGTCTTTGAGCGGCGAAGCAGATAATGTAAACTCATTCCTCGTCTTTAAAACTAAATTAAATATTCTATTAAAAAGCAAGCTATAAGGGATGAGTTTTAAATGGATTATTGCTTATCTCTTTATTTTAAACTTTCACTTACGAGGTTCCTTATACAGTTAAATGTACTTTAGAATATAAAAATATATCTTTTAAAGAAAATTATATGTAAGATCATTCAATGTAAAGACAATTACAGTTCCATTTAATAAAAGCTTATATTAAAATACGTTGTGGTAATTATATTAAGGATATAATTAAAAATAAAATTCAATTATAGCGCTGAATCCTAGGGTCATTCTCTGTTATGTGAGTTCTCATAATCATAAATAGCAATAAACTTCAACGGAATTTCATACTATCATTATTAAATAAATTGGCTTTAAAAATAAAATATCATTAAGTTTAATAGTTCCATAAAGTGAGGCGCGCTTATGGAGTAAATATATGTGTAATACTCTTTCAAATCATTAAAATATTCGTTAGAATCATATAGAATAACGAAAAAAAACTCCCCCGCATCATATTTTCTAATTAAATTGCATTTCCATTAAAAAAAAATAATCATCATTACGAAATAAATAATCCAATTGAACGCTACAAGCTGCAATTTTTAGAACTTAAAAAACCATCCATCTTATCGCGCATTGCGGTAGCGTAAAAGCAAAATGAGAGGATGAATGAGCGCAAAGAAGTAAAGCGCATAAAAGAAGAAAGAGAGCGCAGGACGAAGCTCAGAAATAAAAGAAAGGAAATAACGAACGTATTGCGTCGCAGAGTGGTAGGTAAGGCGCTAAAAATAAAAGCAAAGGCTCGGGAAGCAGAGGCTAAAAGGAAGAACCGCGAATGGAGAGAAGAATGGAAGTACATGCTGTATATATGTATGCGTGTATAGAGAGAGAGAGAGAGAGATAGTTAGATAGAGAAAGGGCGTGTACAGGAACGAAACACAGTACGCGCTAATGCGCAAACCTCGAACGTGAAGCTACTCACTTAATGAACTGGCTCTCGCTAATAAAAGCACTTGGCGCTGTTCTTCCACCCCCGCGGGTACAACTCGGGTGTTTTACGATTAGCCTTGAGTACCGCTTACTATACCTATGTAGAAGAAGAGTGCGCGTCGTTTCTCGCACTTACACGTACCTGAAACACAAATAACGAAATATCATGAGTGATGGATGTTTTGGTGCTTGGCGGCGGGAGGTGGGAGGGGAAGGAAGAAGATCTTAATGGCACTTAACACCGCGTTACGCTGAAAATCGCGCTTTTATATATATATATATGTATGTATATATAGCGTTACTGGGAACGAGCTTTTTCTTATCTGCCTAATGCGCGTAAAGAGATGCTGAGTTTTATAGAGCTATCAAGCACATGTTTGGAAGGCTTTATTTTCACGTTCGAACGGCATAATGGGCAATTTCATATGCCGTATTATCACAATTTATGGATTCTGATATTTCTGCTGAGACTTATATACACTCGAGATGAGTTTAATAGTGTCTGTGTGCAGTAATATTGAAATAACGATGTTCTTTCTAGGGTTTTAGAAACAGATCTATCGCATTGAGAATAGGTATTCCTTTCGATCTAATCGATATAGTTATTCGTGAAATATTTCAAGGCGTTAAATTTAATTTAAAAACAGTATAAAAACGGAATAATTAGTAAAAGCAAATTCTAAAAGCGTCTAAAAGCGGTGGAAAATTTAAAGAAGTACTAAATTAGTACAATTTTCACTATAAAGTAAATTTTAAAATGTACTGAATTTATTTATTATCGCATGTGACGATATTATGCGATTTATTATTCAAAATCTTTGAAATAAAAATAGATTATTTAAAAATACTTTTTTGATATGTTTAAGAAATATATAATGTTATTACTGACTATAATAAGTTATTTATTTTAATAAAAATGTATTCGTGTTTTATACGAATGAAAATATTGATTATTGGTAGATTGACATTTATCGAAAGTAAATATTTTCTTCTTTCAAAAAAGTAGACTTTTTATAAATAAATTATCATAAACATAACAATTTTCTTTTTAGTGTACATTAGTAGTGAATATACACTACCGAATACTGAATTGTCGCTATATCAGAATCCGCAAGTATTATTCTTAAAACAATCTTTGATACACAATACTGTCGTTTTTATAAGTGTTCTGATTGTTGGCAGTAACAATCTGATTAGTCGAATTTTAAAAAGAAATAAGAACAAGATAACAATTTTTTTCTCTCTATTAGAAACACGAAGCCGTGTCACGCACCATACACGTACAGCTTATCGCGTGAAAAAAAGAATTTCAGTTCATTGGACTTTTCGATTTAGTGTGAAGTGCAGAACGCTTCGATCAGATCGCAGCCGCTAAAGTCATTACTCACTAGCAGCAGTGACGTTGCTTGGAAATTCGCGTCAGTCGTTAGCGTATCGCGTGCGTAGCGTAACATCGCCACCACCGCGAAATAGGATTGACCGCTCGGGGCCTATGCGCTGATCGCTCAATCCGCTTAACTCCGGATAGTTTAACTTTTTCGAGCTTGCAATTTTATTATCCCGTTGTAGTTGATCAAGAGCTATTGCGTTAATGCGAATTATTAATTATTTCAAGTTATTACAAATAATTAACGAATAATCCCCGTAATAATGACGAGTAAAAAGTGGCTGATGATCGAGGTACTTGACGAGGGGCGTTGTAACTCGTCGCGCCAAGTGACACGAGTCGCCGCGTGGTCAGACGCGGTTCAGCTGTACGTGACGCGCGTCGAGGACTAATATAACGATTAAACTGCCGTATATGTGTATGTATGTAGATACGACAGAAAGACTGAAAAAAATTCCAATCTCTCTCAGCGATAATTTCGCGCGTTTACTGCGGACGAGAGTCGTTTGTTGCGCTTAATCAACAATTCCATTGCGATGCTGCTGGCGGCGGCGGCTCGTTTGCCCTTTTGAATTTTCATTATTATGTAAACCGGGTTTCTTTGCTTTCACTGCGCTACCCCTTTCGAATTATACTATCAGTCGAAAATACGCGCGTGCTTATTTTACGAGATATTGTTTAGTTTTGACAGAACAAATTTTTTTTCATTTATTTATGTATTTAATTTTGTTTACATAAAATTTACGTCAAGTTGTTAATTCATTCGTTCTCTAGAAAATTAATTTCCACACGTTAATTTTTCCACACAGTTCAAACCGCAACAATGAAGAGACTAACGATTATCTAAAATATTTCGTCATTCGGTCAAAATCGCTGATTGAAAATCGATAAACAAAACAAAACAGAATCGATTGAACGTCCGATGTAGAGGTTGGAATTAATTAGTCCAGAAAAGTGCATAGTTTTTGTTTTAATATAAAAAGCCATTGCGCAATTCCAACGACAACTTGATTTTATTGGCTTGAATGAAACCGGATAACAGTATTACCAAGTGGCACAATAACCTTCGCTTCAGCGCATGATTTCGTAGTTTTAGCCCCTACCCATGTGAAGATTTAACCGAACGAGTTCACTCAGCGCATCGGGACCGTTTTCATTTACTGGAATGACAGTTAATTGTCTCCTGACGACGTTTTAACCTATGATCTACGTATGTCTATCAGACTTGGATTATAGCTGTAAAATCGTAGGACGACAGATCTAAATTGAATTTATATGAAAAAAGGTGGTCGTATTTCTTTGGAAAATTTACACCGGCAAACTGCTCAGTTAACACTTTCTTTTGATAGACTGACATGTGACATATTGAAATATTCGTGTAAATTCAAGCTTGAAGTTATCGGAAATATAATTAATCTGCTCCGAGTAAGAACAAACCTTATTAAAATTTAATTTCAATTTCCTCACTTTATCGCCATAGTAGACATTTTTACCGTTGGTGGCGACATCAGTCAGGTGAGATTAGATAATCTGATCACGTGACACGATCAACAACACTATATGTAATGTACAGTTTCGTTCGATTAGGCTAGAAACCTACTAATACCCAAGAAAATGATTTTAAAACTAATAAAAGTTTGATCCAGTAACTTTTATTAAGAATTGAGTATGTCTCCTACTACATAATATAGTAATTTTTACTCACAGTAGTTTATACTATAGGATTTCCTTCCTTGTTCCTACCATAAAATACTTTATTTCAAGCAAAAAAAAGGAAAAAATACAATACTCAGTATGCATCAGCGGTAAAGTGAAATTCCATATTTTGCGTCCGTACAGATATTTTCCACTCGATAGTCACAGACGCGTAAACGTTTCGCTTTGTCTGTCCCCTTTCGCTTGTTGTACCTCTATGTCCCTTCCGATATACTCTCCACGTGCAAGTATTCAGTAGCAGCGGTGAAAGAATAAGAACAAGAAGTCAGTTTTCGATTTTCGCGGGGAAAATAAATTCTCGGCGTAGAATATTTTGAGAATTTTATATGTCTCGCGTCAACGGCGCGCGAATATCCGGCCATCCGCGAGATCGAAAAGAATCGCAAATTCCAGTGTTGACCTCCTCTGCAGAAGTATGCAAATTTTCCCACCAAAAACTCGAGAAGATTCTCTTATTCGAGATGCCATTATGTTCTTTACTGTAAGAGCTTGAGTATCCAAGACAATACCCGATTTCGAATGAATTCTGCAGAGAATACGAGTTTTTGGTTTCTTTTTCACTAGTAGATTGGCTCTATCGCTTCGCCTTTGAATTTCACTTTGGATTCGGCTTATAAATTATTGATCGGGCTGATTGCGCCCCACGAGATAACGGATACGTTTGCCAGTCATTATTCAAGTGTCATTGTGTCGAGTCTTGTATGTATATTATCTACATATACTTTCATTGAAAAAAATTGTATATTGTTTAAGAAAATTCATTTATTAAGAAATTATTTATTTAGATTAAAAAACGATATATTGGCTGAAATAAATATTTATTTGAAGCTAAAATTATTTTCAAAAAAAAGTTATCTATTGTATATTAATTCAAATTTTCTTTAATACATTATATAATTTTATTTATAATAATGAATTAAAATATTTAAAAACGATTACTGTAATTTTAATTAATACTATCAGAAGGAATTATACTGTTCGCTGCCTAAATACAATTTTAAAGAAAAGTGTTTCTAAGATAAGGGAAATTACTACAGGTCTGATTATCACAAACTTTATATAATCAGAAAACTTTAAATGATCAGAAAGCGCATTTCAAGTGCCAACATTATACTGATTTAAAAATTATATTATATCTAAGAGTATTTTCTAATAAATAAATAGAAAATAATTGAGAATAAAATTGTTATCATAATTTTTTTAGTTTTGTAGTAGTTATAGGCTAAAAGTCAATATATTGAGGCTTTGAAAAGTATATTTTCAACTAATCTTTTCAATATAAGTAAATTCTGTATTAAAGAATGGCAATATAAACTAACTTTAAAACTAAACGTTTAAATAAAGGCATCTTATTTTTACTATACTTTTTATTGTAGAATCTATCAAAATAAATCCTTGTTAGGGAGTAAAAGTATTTACAGATTAGTGTGATTTATTGTAACAATTATGAATAAGTTAAATAAAGTTAAATTACAATTTTTAAGAGTAATTATTAAGTAAAGAGAAATTTAATTTTGTGAATTTTCACTATATTTTTAAATGTTACATGAAATTAAAGACTATTTACTAGATAAAAAATATTCACGTAAAATTTCAACCGAATTAACAGTAAAATTAACTTCTTTTATCAAACATAATGTTCGTAATGATCATGTGTTCGTTTATTCTTTCTCTTGTTATTTCTTATCAGGCTACAACATTATATATACATACATAATAATAATAATACCAATATATCCTACATAAAAACTGTGATCATTAGCAAAACCAATGAAAAATTCAGTAGGTTAGTTATCCAAAGCAGAAACCTAATGGTTGCGTGTACAAGAATAAGTGCAGACTGTTTAATT
This sequence comes from Apocrypta bakeri, assembly GCA_018906985.1. NCBI lineage: Eukaryota > Metazoa > Arthropoda > Insecta > Hymenoptera > Pteromalidae > Apocrypta > Apocrypta bakeri. The sequence goes on from JACCIA010000005.1 coordinate 6,902,538, forward strand.
CTTCTTCCTTCACAAGTCAGCAATCGGCCGTTAGCAAATCACTTTCCTGCGGATCCGCAAATTAAGAAAAAGACCCGATGCACGTAATACCAATTCATTCGATTGCCGAGGCTTCATCTTCTTCTTCCTCTTCTCCTTCTCCACTAGCCTACTCCATGCGGTGAATTTAATTCCGAGGCCGTAAAAGAAAATAGAAAAGAACAAGAGAGTTTGAAGTGAAAGAAAGCGAGCCACGGGAGCAAACGAGAGGAGGAAAAGGAGACTGCGAGAGAGTGAAAGAGAGTGGGTGATGTTGGTGGGAAGGTAGAAGCGAGTTTCTTGATCCGCGGCTTTTAACTTCCCGGAAATCACTTTCCTCCATTATTCCCCGACGCTTTTTCCTACAGAGAGTGAGTGAAAGAGAGAGAGAGAGAGAGAGAGAGAGAGAAAGAGAGACGTTCGCTCGCCACCACTGGAAGTCACGTCACGATATATTCCGACTTTACCACGTTCACTGGGAAGCGAAAGCCAAGAGCTTTGTCGAGTAACTATCGTTCGAGTGCGATTTTTTATACGAGAAGCGCACGAGTCTTTAATTTGGCGGGACGCTTCCATTGGATCAAGTGAGGATTTTCATTGATTAATGCAGATTTCTTTTGATCGATTGATAACACCTGAATTTCTATGAAAACGCGACGAAACATGCGACATTTGTTGTTTTTTTGATGAATTGAATTTTTCTGTACACGTTGAATCCTATTTATTGAAAAATTCAATCACACCGTACGTTGATAAGTAATAAGTTACTGGAACTGCTCGATTACAATGGCTATTGATTCGTAAACGTTCAATGAGCAAAAAAAATAAATTATATAATTTATACAATTCAATACAATCGAAAGGTAGTAGTAATACACTTTGAAAACATTGTATAATCCCAAACTCATACACTTTCGGCACATCGTCCGCTCAATAATCCGATATCCGAACGGGTTCAATCGTCGGTAAGTAAAAAGCAGCCTCAAAGCACTTTCCTCTTTTCTGCACACATCTGTATATAAGAGATTACTCTACACTAGCACACATAGTCAGTCTAGTCACATCACACAACCGTAGACAAAAAAAAGAAGAAGAAGTAGAGGAACTAGAGAAGAGACCCTGATCCAAGGGATCTTCCAAAAGAGAAAGACGAAAGAGGGTGTACAAGCGCAAATGAGAATGCAGCGAGAGCACACGCACGGCACGGCACGGCAAAGGGTGAAATAAAGCGAACGACCGCGAAACTATAGGAATCCCCTACCGAAATAAGAGACTTTCGCGCAAAAACTTTCAGTGAGATGAAAGAGGATTTCCAATTCAAGGATGCTCAAGCACATACATACACACATACATGTACACACACGTATAGATTATTTTTCCTTTCTCTACGGAACAAGAGTAAAAAAAGAGAAACAGAGAGACGCTTAAAGTTGGTAAGGAAAAGGGGACGAGACGCGCTGCCAAAGTTAAATAATCGAATCGACAGCGCTTCTTTCCTGTTTACATATATCTATAGCGAAAATCCCAGCTGGGAACTGTTGATCGTTTTCCGTCCCGAGTCCTCTTGCACTACTGGCGAAAAGTACAGAGTACTCTTTATAACTTTTATATTGCTTTCTTATTATTTCTGTTCTACCGGAATGTGCACTGGTTATTTGCTCCTGTGTGTACATCGACGACAGTGAAGTTGGTAAATTTCAATTCCCGGAAAGTCGAGTACTTACGGTTGTAAGGAAGCTTTTCAATATGCTGCGTATGCAATGATCGGAGAGTCCGATGTGATTTATTATGATTATTTTATAAACGTTTCCGCTCGTAGGTATCGTGTGTATATAAATATATCTGGATTATGTAAAAAGTGAATTATTATTTTTTAATTAAGACTTTCTCATCGAACTGCACCCACGTCTATTTTCGTAGATAAATGTACTATACATTTTTCGAAATTCTAAATAATATTATCACGTTATCACTTTTGATAAGCGTTGACTTATCAATGCATTCGATACCGTTAATAAATGACTGAATACCAACATGGACTTTTATTTAATTTATTTAATTTAGAATACAAGAAAATTTAGCAAAGCTATGAATATATAATGAGCACGAATAATAGAACAGAGGTCTGAAAGTTAAGGTAGCGAAGGCATCACGTGCTACAGATTAGATACAAAGCATCGCTCGTAGTAACAGGAGCTCACTTGTGTCGTGAACACAAGAGTGTTACGTGTAGATAAATTTTTATACAAATCATTAAATAAGTAATGTTTATTTCAACAACTGTTATTTAATTTTTTATTTTTTTTATATGTATTTATATTTTTTTTATTAATATTTATATGTCATTTTTTCTCAAGACAATCGCTAAATAAATGAGTTTATAAAAAATGTGTGCGTTGAAGACAATATTCGCTACGATAAAAAAGATATAAAAGAGCAGTGTTGCGCCGAACTTTGCACTGACAACTTATTTGAAGATGAATCAACACTTGGAAGTGATGTTTATCATAACGTGCTTATTGCTGACTGGAAATGCAGTAATAGCTAAGAAACAGACTGCAGACTTAATTCCACAGGTAACGTAGTTGAATGTATTTTTAAGTTACACAATGCATATAAGGGATGTTATTATTATTCTTAATATAGATCAAAGTTGTGCGCGTATAATTGTGGGAAGTCAATCAAGATTACTATGAAAAATTTTTGCTTACGATAACGAAGCGCAACGAAACTTTCAACAACATCATGATGGAAATAATTTTCAAGAAAGACCTGCCACTTGATGTTTACGTAAGTAATTTGAAGTATTTACGAATTCAGATGGAAGCTGTAATTATCAATGTATATGAAAATTTTAGCTAGAAAATAACGTATATGTGACTGATTCGAAATACAAGAACGCAAAACTATTGATCAAAAACACCATACCATTGTGTAAAAAAGAACGCTCACGCCGACCTCTTGCCAATTTAAGGCATACCGGAAACATGTTTCAAGAATGGTCAAAAAGTAAATGAACTAATAACTAATTATAGATTCGAAGTACTGTTCCCGAATATTCACGAGATCAGAGACTATCATTACAACTACATGATCTTTGGAACTGATAAAGAGGTTCTTATCAAGGCCACTTTTTATTCTCAATGGATACCTATGAGGAATCTGTACTAATTAGTCTGTAGTAGTGTGCAGATATTATATCACGTTGAATAAATCTCAATACTCGGAATTTGTTCAGTTGATTTCGTCACCGCTTCAGGTTACTGGGGTCAATTCTGTTTTAATCAAGAAATACTTTGATCTGTCACACTACGTTACGTATTCTTTATTTTACCAATTAAATATGCGCGTAATTTATTGTATTTAAGAAGACTATCTAAAGGGAAATTTCTTTTTCTGTAAATCCCCTAAATTATCGAAATTCGAAAGAATATTTAATCGCAAAATTATATGACTATGTCAACACTATTTTTACTAAAAACGATCATTATATGGTTTAGAATTTAGTATATTATGATCGGATTTTATTCTTATCCGTATGTTTGAATTTAGAGGAATTCAAAATTACGTAATTTCATTTAATTCTAGGATCTAGAATTAAATCTAGAATCAACATGTTTATAGCAACGTTTATCACTCTAGACTTACTAATCAAGTTGTAAGAATATGTTTAAATTTAGCGAATAAGACAGTCAACTCTCTTGTGCTATTTATTCAATGATAATTAATAAAAAAATTACCTATACGAGCATTGAACGTCACATACATAAATATGTATAAAGATTCATAGAAGATTTTGCAGACAAGTAGTATTGTGCCAAACGTTGCACAGAATACTTTGTTAAAGATGAATCAACACTTGGCATTAATATTAATCGTAACGTGCTTACTGCTGACTTTAAATGCAGTAAAAGCTGAGAATCAGACTGCTGGCTTAATTCCGCAGGTAACATGGTTAAATATATATTTAAGTTACACAATGCATGTAACGGAAATTCTTTATATAGATCAAAGTAGTGCGCGTACAAATATGGGAAATCAATCCAGATTATTATGATAGATTTTCGGTATCTGTAGTGAAGCACAACGAAACTTTCAACGACATCATGATGGAAATAATTTTCAAGAAAGACCTGCCACTTGATGTTTACGTAAGTAATTTGAAGTATTTACGAATTCAGATGGAAGCTGTAATTATCAATGTATATGAAAATTTTAGCTAGAAAATAACGTATATGTGACTGATTCGAAATACAAGAACGCAAAACTATTGATCAAAGACACCATACCATTCTGTAAAAAGAACGCTCACGCCGACCTCTTGCCAACTGGAGGCATACCGGATACATGTCACAAGACTGGTCAAATCCTAAATGGACCAATAACTAATTACAGATTCGAAGTCCTGTTCCCGAATATTCACGAGATCAGTGACTATCATTACAACTACATGATCTTTGGAACTGAAAATGAGACTTTATCTAAGTTCACTTACTATTCTGAGTGGGGATACCTATGAGGAATCTAAAGTCATCTGTTGTAGTGTTATTATGTCATGTTGAATAAATTAGCAATATATCTAATTTAAAGATCCTTCGATTTTGTTCAATGATAACTATGAACATAATGGAAAATGAAGCTATATTATTATTATTAGTACTATTATTACTGTTTATATACATCAAAGTTTAGTCCAAGATACCATACTACTCTGTCAAACAAGCTCTCACATCGAGCTTTTGCCAGATGCAGTTGTAAATTTAGTGGATTCATTTTATAAGCAAGGTCTAACCCTATATGGACCAACAAGTAATTTCAAATTCGATGCACTATTTCCGATAATTCACGAAATCAGTGATTATCACTACAACTACACGGTCTTTAGAACTGCAGATGTGACTCTTACTAAAGTCACTGTCTATTGTGAGTGGAGGTTCCTATGAGTAATTCATTTGCAGTAATATATGTTTTATCACGTTGAATAAATTGCTATATATCAAACATTCGAAAGCATTTGAATTTTTTATTTATTTTTTACATTACATTTCCGATATATCGATATCATTTAAATTCCATAAAATATTTGTTTTTTCAAACCGATTGGCAAGCCGACATGTGTATATAAATAAGGGATTATTCCATCCGGAGGATACCCAGGAGCCAGGATAATCAAGTCGCCTAGTAATTAATTTTTATTCTGGGTAACAAGTTGTTTCCAATATCATACAGTTTTAATCACAATTGAAAGATATTGTGTCAGTAAGTCTATGACGGATTATCAATTGTAGAATATGGTAGTGTAATGTTATATATATAGTTTACACAATAGATTTAGTTAAATCTTGCTCCAGTTAAACTTATTATTATTACATAGCCTTATTTCAAATGCAGATTAGCGATGTATATTTAATTAATATTTAGTATAAAAAATAGTGAGGTGTAATATCTGTAAATGTATGCTATGTTAAATACCGAAAAAATGAATTTCGTCACTTTCAATTTTTTCAATTTAGAGTAACTTTAAATTAGGTCAAATTTACATGGGCACGACTTTCCTGTATTAGCTTTAATACTTACAAATATAATGGTATATATTTGGAGATTTAGTATAATCGTCTTTCTGTGTTGTTACGTAGAAGAAGATGTACTAAAGAAACTCACCTGAAACAAAAGAAAATAAAGTCAGTTAGATACGAAAGTAAAATTTGACAATCGTTACTTTTTTTTATATAATCACCCTTATCACTAATATTAAGTAGGCTATTTGTATTCTGTAAAACAGATAATTTAACTTGGAAAATAACTAACTGAACATTGCAAACTGTAACTGTTTAGTTTCTAATATGGAACTATCAACTTTAAAGACAAGAATTATTAGTTTGAAATCCAGAAATTTGGTAGTGCAGTAATTGATTAATTTATTTCAGCTTCAAGCTGAACAAACTTATAAGTGTGCCTTATAAGTGAGGTTAATAGAGATTTTCATATCAATGTCAGAGAAATTGCAAGATAACTTTATTTAAAAAAAAAAATAGAGCTCGAATCCCAAATTAAGACCATGGTAGATACTTTTGCATTTATATGAATCTTTATGAATTTTTTCATGATCGAACCTTCTTAAAAATAAATTTAAAGACTTAGATGGCATCGGAGTTTATTATGATATATAACGACAGCTTTAAAAGTATTGAATTTGTTATCACTAACTAATTTTATAATAAAAGTCTCTTTTTGTGTTTTTAGTCAGAAATACTTCCTTGAGGAGTTCAAAATAGGCGTAACATATGTCAAAATTGATAAGAATTCCAACTTGGATTTCTTTCACAATTAACTGTCCTTAACATTTTTAAAAAGTTATTATCAACTATTTTGTAACGTAGTATGTACACCTCCAAGGATTAAAATTTCACTGATTGAATTCCATAGCGTACACCTCAAATGCACAGCGTCCTCCTTCGGTAATTCGTCTTAAAAATGAAATCGTACCTCTTTGAGTGAAAAAAATATCGTTATGAGAACTGAAAGACGCTGAAAACCCGTGATCATTCCGCTCACGCGGTGTCAGCACACTGTCGCGTCAGCACTCAACGCGCAGTAAAGCGAGCAGAAAAACCCTGTCCAGCAGTATATTTCGCGAGTCGCATAAAGAAAGCTCGCAGCAGAAGAAATAGAATACAAAGCTTGATTTATATAAGACCTTGCCGTCGAAGGCGACTGGAATAGACGATCGAGTCTAGTTTAAAAACCGCTAATTCCGCAAAATGTTCCGCGTCTTTTTTTTCTTAATACATCCGCCACCGAAAACGTCCGTAAATATGTCAAAGAGGCTGAAAAGTTCACGTACGTGCGCTGTAAAGCTACAGCCGTCGAACTTGAACTGAAAGTGTGCCCGGTAAAAGTTCGTCGATTCGGCTCTTCTTTTTCTTTTTCTCTAAGCGAGTATTCTCTAAGCCGATTTTCTTCCCTCTTACTGTATACTAGCTTTTTCTTGGCTGATTCGAGCCTCCGACTTTTATTTGCACGTGTGCGCGAAAAATTTCGCAAGCCTCTTAACGGCTTTTTCATTCTTCTTCTCACGACGGCGAAAAGCGTGCTTACGGCTTATATATATTATTTTTTTCTTTACTCGAGCTCGGTTCGTGATCGGACGTTTAAAATCTGTTGACGAATATATATATATACAAACAGTCGGCAGTTGACAATAAATTACAGAGATAGAATGAGGTTGGAATCGAACATCAATGGTGGCGAACGTTACCTCACATTATCCGACGAGTTATTGGCGTAATTTTACGATGATCCAAGGCTAATTTATAGTGAGCATTCGGCAAGAACAAAGTATTAATTTACGAAAGCGCAAACATAATAAACCATAAACTGAGGGTCGCCATAAAATTCTGTACCAAAACATAGAGTGGAGAAGCTTTGAAATTTCGGATGATGTTGTCGCGTCGATTAAAACACACGACTGCTAGAATACAATTAATTTTTATCGCTCAATCATCGGACTCTATAGACTAACTCGACTCTTTGTGTATAATATACATATACATAAGTCTGCGCAAACTCAAAAAAGAGAACAGTAGCGAAATTCGCGATTTGTATTATTTACGATTCTCTTACTCGGCGGCGGTAATGATCAGGCGCAGTTCACTCGGGCGCGATTGTTCGGAAGTAAACACGACTGCGAACGGTTTTATTGGAATGCAATACGCATGAGTTTTCGTACCCCATACTTATACGTATATGTATATATCAACGTCGAACATGAGTGAAATATTGTAGAGACTAACGACGGCTACTTGTTCTTCCACCAATAGCTCTTTCATTGATTCATACATACATGCAAATAAACATTATCAGAATACAGGTGATGCTTTTTTTCAATTAGAACGAAACGATAAATTGTTATTTTTTTCCGAAGAGCATTAGAATTATATTATTAATACGATTTCATATTCTTCGTAGTTGAATTTTTAAACCTGTAAAAATTACTCTGTTAAAGTTTCCTAGTCCTACATAAAAAAAACAGTTATTGGAATTAAGCTTTACTTCGAAATTATTTGTAATTGAAAATTTATTCAATATCCATTCGGTTTAATAAAATTTTAATATACAAACAAATGATGAATCGTCTAAATATCCGTCAACTGAGAATTTTTTCTTGGTTTGTTTTGTTGTTTCAATTAAGGGAAATAGAGCAAGTTAAATTGCCAAGAAGAAAGTTCTCCCGGATGAGAGAATACATAATAAGAAAATTTCCATTTTACCACACGGAGATTTTGGAAGAAATTCAGATGGTTTAAGTGTACAGAAAACTAAGAGATAATATGGAGAATTCGTTTGTTATGAAATATTATTTTTTATATTAAATAGGTACTAATAATATTGTCCCAGTTTACGTTCTTTTGTTTACTGACAACAAAAAATAATAATAATCAATCGAATAAAAAATTGATAAGAGATGTGTAAGTTAGTAGAAATTCGTACCGTAGGTGACGACACTAGTCAGGTGAGGTTAGACAACCCGATCACGTGACACGATTAATACCTAATGTATAGTTTCGTTTGTTTTCGCTACAAACCTACTAAATTACAGAACAAAAATGAATTTAAAAGTAATAGAAGTCATTCTACATAAGTTTTACCAAGTAACCTTTATAATTCCACTAACTTCTTAATTATTTGTTCATAACCTATCTACTACGAAAATATGCATATACCAAGAGATAATTGAAAAATAAAAATATAATTAACATCTCTGCACTGAATCAACAACAATTGCACAGATGCGTTCATATACATAGAGTAAAATATAAAGGAAGGAACTGTTAAAGCGAATCTCGTTCCCGTTGTTAAATAATGCATCAGGTCGCTCTCTACAAGAGAGAAAAGAGCATTCGCACCGATGATTATTTCATCAATCGGCATTTAAAATTCAGCGGTCATAAACGTAACTCTGTATTGTTCCCTCGGCACAATCGATATGTATATACGTAGCCGTACGTCGAAGGTAATATAATTGAATCCGTAGCGCAGCTCACCGTAGGATGAGAACGAATCGATAAAAATTATACAGTTACCACACGCGCGCGATTATTCCCTCTCTTTCTTCTTGGCAAAAAAATATATATATGTATATACACTTATATAAAATTGTACATATGCAGTCTACAGCTATAGGACTTAGGCGTGTACGCGAAGGATCGAGTCATAAATCAAGCAACGTAACGAGGACGCCTGCCGCGCGAATCACGCTGAGCATAGCTTTCGAGTAATCATCGTCGTCGTCTGCGGCTGTTTATTTATCGACGTCGAAAATACGCCTGGAAGTAGAAGGCTCCTAACGGGACAAAGAATATGATGAATTTTTTTTTCTCGAGGGGTTGAGAAAGAAATTGCGCTAGTCACTCGTGGATTTTGATCGAAAGCATTTCGCGCGTACTTAAACTAATAATTAATGGTTCTTGAAAATAATTGATGGTTACGCATCAATTAATTCGTGATTGCTTCAATTCACAAAGTTGAGAGAGGGAGAGAAAGACTTTAAAATTTATGCAAACTCGTGCGACTAGCTAGTATAATAATCAACTGCGTGCAATCAGAAATTCTTGAGTATACTGTTAAATCGTTATTTACTTAGTTATATACTGTGCATATTCCTCAAGAGGAAAGTTGCACTTGCTATTTTTGAGTGTGATACGTAGGCTTGCATCAATTGTCGGATTGTAAGTTATATCTAGCTTGTCATTGTTTTTCGTAGATATTGCCAATACTACCACGTGATGATTTTTCTTATTGCATTAACGACTTAAGGATGTTAAAATTTCGCGCTTGTGGAAAATTTTCCAGTGCTTGATAAATAATTCGCACAATTTCGACATACTTCGAATTTGAGGAAGTATGCAATCGTTATTTGCTTAGATAAAATTCTTTTTTTCGCGTGAAATTTCTTTATTAAGAGACGTCTTGATGAAAATAATTTCTAACTGGAACATGATTTTGTTTTAAAACTGCGTGATTTCACGGTAATGTTATAATACTATAATTGCGCCGTTAGTATTAAAATTCCGCGGTATGTGCAACCTTCGTGCTTGGCCTGGCGAATAAGCCACGCCTGAAATATAATCGGACAAATATTTTATAATTAAACTAATTTTCTTGTAAATGAAATTATTGTCAGCGAACGATTCTTTTACCTTATAATATGACTAGTTCATAACGATAGTAGCAGTTGTACACTTAATGGATCTTTCTTTGCAGAAATTATGTATGCATTGCATTAATTTCATTTGATTTTATATAATATTTACATTTATTATAATGTACATTTATTGTCACGGTTTATAATAATTTATTTTTTTTATTCTGATAAAACTCGACATTATTTTATAGAGAGATTGAAACATGAAGGCTCGTTATCTTAATTTCGTCACTACTACAGGTCACTGGAGTCAATTTTTTTACAATCAAAATTTTTTTGCACTGTCACTGCGTTAAATATTATTTATCTTGCTAAATAAATAGGTGAGTAATTTATTGCGTCGTAGAAGACTAATGCCAAGGAAAAATTACTCTATTTTTAATTCACAAAATTCGATGTGATTTGGAAACATGAAAGAATATTTAATTACAGTATGTATAAGATTTTGTTGATAACCGTTTAGCAATCAGTATTATATAATTGCATAATAACCTCATCCGCATTATTATCTGTGTATATTACTAATCTAATATCAAATATATGTTTTAACACATTCATCCATGTGTTCAAATTTAAAGAAATTTAAAATTGCGTAATTTTATTCAATTCTAGAATTTAGTTCCAAAATATGAAAAATTGAATGATTTATATTATATCGCAAGACAAATGTAAAGTTCAAATATCCGAGTAACAAGTATATCTAACAAATATAAAAATTATTAATATTATTTGCTGTACTTAAAGAATAAAGTATATTGTTCAAATAATATCACACTTGTCTTATTAAACAACGCGTAATATATTTATGTATTTGTCCATCATTTTTTCTAACTGATAATTGACAAATAAATGAATTCATATAAAAAGTAGTACCGTATACATTGTACGTTGAAGATAAAATTCTTAGAGACTTTTATAATAAACGCAGTGTGTCGCCAAATTTTGCGCTGACTACTTCCTCGAAGATGAATCAACATTTGGAAGTAATATTTATCGTAACGAGCTTATTACTGACTGGAAATTCAGTAAAAGCTCAGACACAGACTGCAGACTTAATTCCACAGATAACGTAGTTCAGTGCAGTTTTAAGTTACACAATCCATATATAATGGATTAAACTAGTGAGCACACAACTATGGGAAGTCAATGAAGATTACTTTAGTAAGTATTCGATAACTATAGTGAAGCGCAACAAAACTTTCAACGACATTATTGTAGTCATGGTCTTAAAGAAAGACCTAATTTTATTTTTGTTTACGTAATTTTATGTATTTACAAATTGATACGGCAGTTGTAATTATCAAAAAATGTTATCGTTGCTCATAAATATTTTAGCCAGAAAATGACGTATATGGACTGAAAGCGGTATGATATCACTAATACCATACCAAATTGTAAGAATATATTTAAATTTAGTGAATATGACAGTCAAATCTCGTGAGAGCTATCTTTCTTTCAGCTATAAAAAGAAAAAATATATTATGTACAAGCAGTCTTGTACCGAACTTTGCACAGATACATTGTTAAAGATGAATCAACACTTCGCATTAATATTAATCGTAACATGCGTACTGCTGATTGGAAATGCTGTAGCTGAGAAGCAGACTGCAGACTTACTTCCACAGGTAATGTAGTTCAATGTTTCTTAACGTTACACAATGCATATAAAGGATACTATTATTATTGTTAATATAGATCAAAGTAGTGCGTGTACAAATATGGGAAGTCAATCGAGATTATTATGATAGATTTTTGTTATCTGTAGTGAAGCACAATGAAACTTTCAACGACATCATGATGGACATAGCTTTCAAGAAAGACATGCCACTTGACGTTTACGTGAGTAATGTTAAGTATTTACGAATTGACCTAAAAGCTGTAATTATCAATGTTCATGAAAATTTTAGATTGAAAATAACGTATACGTGACTAATTCGAAATACAAGAACGCAAAGCTTTTAATCAAAAACCACATACCATACTGTAAAAAGAACTCTCTGAGCGACCTCTTACCAGATAGTTCTGCACGTCATAATCTGCAGAACTCATGTTTCAAGAAGGGTGAAAGCATATATGCACCAGCAACTAATTTCAGATTTGACGTACTGTGTCCCAATATTCACGAGATCAGTGACTATTATTATAACGATATATTCCTTAGAACTAAAGATGAGGTTCTTACTTTAGTCACTTTCTATTCTCAGTGGGGATACCTGTGAAGACTGTAATAATATCACGATGATATAATATCACGATGACTAAATCGTGATACGTGTAGAATATATAATATATATAAATATACATATATATATATGTAATCCTCTACATGTTTTTCTAAATGTAGGAAAGCGAGTTTATATTCACACAGGGGTTCGACATATAGAAATTTCAAATTACGGAATACTATGTAATTCCACATATAATGAATATGCGTGTTGCAGTATTTGTTGCTTTCGTCATTATATTTTTATTCAATTACTTATTCTAAAGATATTGATTCCTCATAATTACTCTTAAAAATTCCGAATTGATTACGAATTAGTAGCAATTTTATTTATTACATTTTTAGGATCGGATGTAAAAATTTTCTTTTTGTATATTTATAATTATAAAATATTAAACAACTGCTGTATAATGTGGAAATTAACCAAATGAGCTCTATTTTTCTTCCAATGCAGTTAAGCGCGTTATCGATCATTTTTGCGTAATTACAATACACAGGTAAAAAAGACCATATGATAAAAGGATTTTTATACACATCCAACAAATCTTTTGAAGTTTCACTTAATGCAGTAACTACTATAAAATTAACGATGCCTGAACTAAAATGATAAATCAAAATTTTTCAAGATATAACTGCAAGCTCGGTGTTTCCCTAGCGTTGTTTTAAGTATCGTTGCTATAAACGCTGTAAAATTTAAATTGTTAATTATTCTATGTCATTAGAATCACAAGGCAGGCTTACAATAAAATATGGTTAATAGATAGCCGTTAAAGATACGGACGCATATATCAAATTACGAGAGACGCGCCATTTAATTTAATTAAACGTTGTTACGATAAAGCTCCACTATTAACATGAAAATAGTTCCAAATACTCTCTTATTCAAAATACAAAATGAGGCTTCGTAAAAATGTATTCCCAGAGGAAGGAAAAAAAACATTACTATTTCTTTTGATCCTATTATTCGTATCAGTTTTATTACTACTCCTTCTAGCACAGCGTAGATCATCCGCATCACGCAAGGGATTACTCAGCACAGTCTAAGCTATAGTCTCTCTCTCACCCTTACACACCTGCTCGATTCTCCGGAAGATTCGCGAACTATCATCAATCATATCGACGTTATCGTTTGTCTGTATACCTCCGTGTAGTATTTTAAATCGTCCGCGATAACAATGGGCTCAAGCTTTTCCGCTTTAAATAGACTACGTCGTTGAGAATTGGAGAGAGGTTTGTCGTTTTCTTTACTAAATTTTTTTTTCTTCCACCGAAAGGAAACCTTTGAGATGTATTTATCACGTCGCAAACGTCTCAATGATCGATCGAGTTGTCCGAAGCAGATTCGATGTAATTGATATCGATTTGAATAATACTTGATCCGTTGAAGAGTATGATATTTTGAGAATTAAAATTTTGAAAGACTTATACGCGACACGATTTTAACGAGACACTTATGTACAAGTTGAGTGTATTATGATTTTAATATTTCATTAACGAATGCTGAAATTATTGACGATTAAGTAATCGTACGTATTAACGTACTTTCAAATGAACCAGATCAATCAATTAGCACCGATGATCAATTCGTAATAATTTTATAAGCGTCACATTAAAAGGTAACTTTTTTTAAATACTACACCGAGTTCGCAGAATTAACCAACCGATTCAATCAGACCTAACGAGCTTTTATTATTTGGAAACGCAACGTAACAGTTCTTTCCAAACTCCTCCGACAACATTTATCACTTTCGATCCTAACACACGTATTATCACATGTCATCGAGAGATTGTCAGCGAAAAAAAACAGTAAACTTTCCACTGGTCGCATTTTTTCTCTCTATAGCCGCTAATCACGCCGAATCAAAATAGCAGCGACATTTCCTTCCTATCGCCGAATAATGACTCATTCTTCCGTCAAAAAAAGAGAGCTGGTATCTCATCTGAACAACGTTTTCCCGCAGAGTACCAATCAATCAAGCGATAGAAAAAAATCATACTCACACATTAAAAGAATATCAGAAAAAATATACGTACACCTTAGTGGCCTAATACATACACACATACACACACACACACACACACACACACACACACACACACACACACACACACACACACACAGAGTCGGCAAAAAAATTGCGTTTATGGAGGAGAAAGAGAGAACTCGATGGATGGTGCACCGACAGATATCAAGGCTCCGAAGAGAGAGAGAAGTGAGAAACGGTGTCGCTCGCTGGCCCGCATAATCGAGTTATCGCTTCGTACCGATCGCACATTAATCACAACTATCAATGACAGCGCTCCGCTCTACACGTTGCTCTCTCTCTCTCGCGCGCGCGCACCGCCAACGTCCCAATCACGATATCTGCTCGCTTTCCGCGCTCAATCCGCGATTAATGATCCACCCGCGCTTCCTTCCTCTCTTGGAATTTCACCGATTTTCCTTCCGAGAGGGGTTGCTCTCTCTCTCTCTCTCTCTCTCTCTCTCTCTCTCTCTTTTAAGCTTGTTCTTTTTTGCGGAGACCAGTGAGATCGGTCTAATGACTTTTACCGACCGGCTATAAGCGAGTGATTGATCTCGGAGAGATGTAAGAAAAAAATTTTATCGGGTGTGTATGTACATGCTCTTCATTTTTGCGTCGCGCAATTTCACGAGCGATCAAACTAGATACGCTCCTTCATAAATCCTAAACAAATAAAAAAAAAAATAGGCTTCGTTGAATTTGGGAGCGACGCGATCGTTTCGAAAGCTCTGAGCACAACAAAGGCTGTCGTCGTTTGTTAGACGAGAAAATCGACGTGAGCGCGTGGTTCAGCCTCGCGGAAAACGTTTGTGGCGATCCGCCGCGTGAATTTCGAAATACCACGGGCGACGATCATGTGCCTCGACGGATCCTTCCATTGTCAGTGCACGATTGATTCGGAATAAACGCAGAGTTATATACGTATATATATATATTCTAGATAAATATATATATATGCATATGCGTGTATGTCTGTGTTTTTTTTGAGCGAACGCAAGCGAATTTCCAAGTTAATTTTCACCGGCGATGGAGCGTGTGACTTGAATAGTAATTCAACGATACTTTGCATGACAAGGCTCGAAAGTGCCGTTAATCGATTGTGTTTTCGTTAAAAAGGCTTATTGACGCGTCGTAAAAAAAAAATTTTTTTCGACTTATACGGACAGACACGACCATCTCGATTTCAAAATTGACGATTGAATTCGATTGACCCGAAATTAAAAAATCGCGACATTATTCTCCTCTGCGTCAATTAAATCGCTAGAACAAGGATACTTGTGGTATAGGACAGTAGTGGTGTAGTCTAAAATTATACGAAACCATACACCAGTAGCACAGAACTAGGCTACAAACATCAACGATCGTCAGCGTATCCTAAATGCGAATATAGTCGCTGCATCAACTCTTCTGCATAATTCAATGTTTGCTACAGCAGAAGTTAGTGCATAAGGCCTATATACGTATGTTTATTCATGCACTAGGACGATGACGAAAATACGCGTGAGCCTTTAACCGACCGCAGTTGACAACAATTTCAGAATTGATTTTACATTTTGAATTTAGTTTTCGCATATTGTTTAATATGTATATATATCAGACGTACGGACACCTGTGTATATATTTATCTGTAAATGACCGTCACGCTCAGAGTCCTTGTAAGTTATAGTTGGTGAGAAAGCCTGTACTACAAATCCAAGAGACGTGCATATATATCTACTGCTTGAGGCACGTGTAACTTGGATATAATGGAAACTATAACTTAACGGAATACCGCGAGTGAGTGTCATACTATATATATATATATAAAAAGGTGGACCATCACACCGTTGTGTAAAACTGCCCATTAAATCTCTTTTCGAGGATCTTAAAAGAATCGTTAAAGCATCACAGCCGAAGAGCGAGAATTTTGCGGGCGAGTCTTTTCTCTTTGTGAGCTTATGGTCTATCTCGAGGATGTAAGGGTTATTCTTGGAAAAGTTTACCTCTCGAGTGAAATCTTGTATCGAGAATGTAATATTCTTCCAAGATATCGAGCTGTTTCGGTACTTTCGGTATTATATATCCCGTAACAAAGTATGACTATTAAGATAGACTGATAAGTAATAATTGAAACATTTTCGAGGACAAGATTTATAAATGGTTTATACCAAAGTTTTAATATCAAATATTTTTAAAGTATCTTTGTTACAAAACAATTACGAAATGTAAATAAAAGTTGTGTATATACTTATGTGGGTTGTTTTTTAGAACATTTGCAAGAGTTTACGATGACAATAAATAACTTTAAATTATGTTCTAGCTGCCTCTACTTCTTTCATAAATTATTTCAGATTTTTACGTGGACTGTTTTCAAGTTACAGAGAGAGAGACAAAGTTGGTATTTTCAGTATTTTTTGCTTGTTATTCATACTTTTTATTAAATTGAAAGTGTTGTTTATAAAAATAGCTAAATTAAAAAAACTTTCAAATAAGTAAATACGTGTTACAATACATTTATGAGACATCTGTCTTATAATCTAGTTTGATACTTCAAAGTTTACGAAGATACGATTTTCCATTTTAATTTCCAGCTAGAAATACAGTTATTTGTCAAATCATCTGATTTTACAACTAAGTGCATTTCTTAATCTATATTTCTTGCTAAAAATATAATTTTAAATAAATATCCAAGTTGCTTGAGGAGATGCATGTCAAAATAATCGTTATCATTTGCACAAAGTGCTGTAAAATATAATTATTTAAATAATTAACAAAAAGTTTCCTTGTTTTCATTAATATACTGTTATCAATAACTAAGATATATGTATATATATATATATATATATATATATATATATATATATATATATGCTATAAAAAGTAAAAGAGTTATATCGTTGCAAGTAGACTTTTTAATATGTTGCCACATGATCTAAAATACTTAAATCTAAATAAACATAGCTTAAAATGAAAATTACAACAATGGGTTAGTGTCTCGTATACCTACTATTATATATATATATATATTATATTTTAGACTACGATTATAAAGGAAAACTTATTTTTATTTTAACTTTTTTATTTGGCACTTCAAGGAGGGACGCTGTTGAGGTTTTCCTCTCTGAAGCATACACTTCTCCAGCAACACTTTATTCTTTGTTCTGTTTCGCTCTTAACTACTTAAAATATATTATAATAATTAATTCTTAAAGGTACAACAATTATTTTATATATTGATTCTGATAAAACTTGACTTCATTTTATAACAAATCTTCAATGTGTCCTTATCTTAATCGTCACGGTTTCAGATTAATGGGATCAATTCTTTTTTAACCAAGAATTATTTTGATCTGTCACGCAGTGTTAAATATTAATTCTTTTTCTAAATAGGTAGGTGCGCGATTTGAGAAGAATATAGTAAAGGGAAATTTCTATATTTTAATTCACGGATTTCAATGTGATATCGAAATACAAAAGAATATTTTGTCAGTATTATTGTCTATGTATATTACTAATCTAATATCAAAAACACGTGTTAACACATTTTGTGCATATGTTCGAATTTAAAGAAATTTAAAAATGCGTAGTTTTATTCAATACTATAATCTAGTTCCAAAATGAAAAATTTAATTATTTATATTATATCGCAAGACAAATGTGAAGTTCGAATGTCAGAATAACAAGTATATCAAGTAAGTATACAAATCATTACTATCATTTGCTATGCTTCAAGCACAAAGTGCATTGCTTCTTGCAATAAAAAAAGCATGATATATTTATATATTTATATGTCATTTTTTCTCAAGACAATCGCTAAATAAATGAGTTTATAAAAAATGTGTGCGTTGAAGACAATATTCGCTACGATAAAAAAGATATAAAAGAGCAGTGTTGCGCCGAACTTTGCACTGACAACTTATTTGAAGATGAATCAACACTTGGAAGTGATGTTTATCATAACGTGCTTATTGCTGACTGGAAATGCAGTAATAGCTAAGAAACAGACTGCAGACTTAATTCCACAGGTAACGTAGTTGAATGTATTTTTAAGTTACACAATGCATATAAGGGATGTTATTATTATTCTTAATATAGATCAAAGTTGTGCGCGTATAATTGTGGGAAATCAATCAAGATTACTATGAAAAATTTTTGCTTACGATAACGAAGCACAACGAAACTTTCAACAACATCATGATGGAAATAATTTTCAAGAAAGACCTGCCACTTGATGTTTACCTAAGTAATTTGAAGTATTTACGAATTCAGATGGAAGCTGTAATTATCAATGTATATGAAAATTTTAGCTAGAAAATAACGTATATGTGACTGATTCGAAATACAAGAATGCAAAACTATTGATCAAAGACACCGTACCATACTGTAAAAAAAACGCTCACGCCGAACTCTTGCCAGATGGAGGAGGCACATCGGAGTTATGTGAGAAGAGTCGTAATAGTAGCCTAAATAGAACAGTAACTAATTACAGATTCGAAGTACTATTTCCGAATATTCACGAGATCGGTGACTATCATTACAACTACATGATCTTTGGAACCAAAAATTTGACTTTGGCTAGTGCCACTTTCTATTCTCAGTGGGGATACCTGTGAAGAATCTGTAGTAATGAATCAGCAGCGATGTATTATATAATGTTGAATAAATCGCAATTTGCATAATTAATATGTCCTCTGAATGTCTATAATAAATACTGATGTAATGACACTATTCAATATGTCCTCACAGAATAAACTCAGTCACGTTACTCAGCTTTTAATACATTGCATAAGTTTGATGATGAATTTGAATTATTTAGAAGCATTCTTTTCGATGATATTCTGAGATATTTTATTAAACAAAATATAAATTTTTGTACTGAAAATGGATTCATTAGTATGTACTAATTAAAGGGGTTATAACTCTATCTATATGAAACAAATATTTCTATAAAATACTATTCAGTCCAAAATACCTGACATTTAACATTCTTTATTTTAGCACAAGTACTTCAGCAGGTAATGCATTATGTTTTGTTCTTACTTCAAAAACATAAAATTTATTATCATTTATAAATTTGTATTATTATTTAAGTAATATCGAATAAAATAATTTTAAACAATATTTCAGCTACAAGCTGGACAAACATATGAAAAAAAAGACCACTTCGAGTTTGAGAGTATTAACTACCAGATTGGATTATATAGGCACGAGTTCTAAAAACTCGTGAATGTGTCAAAGAACCCAAAGCCAAAAAGCATCGGCGATAAATTTGCTCACAATGCACAAAACATCTCGTGAAAACGTTTCGAGGTACCCAGTCGCAATATATGACGTTAGTCTCGCGTGCGGCTCACGCACACACGATACCGAGCGAATATAAGAATAAATGCGATCCGAAATTAAAAACAAGACGACGAGCTTGCGCTTATACCGCTACTGTGTTGCTGCTGTTGCTGCGAAATCGTTTCTCACGTCGCACCTGCACCTGAGTATGATGAATCACGCGTCGCGTTAAATGAAAAGAACCGGACGCATTATGACCTTGGTAACACGTGTTCTATGCCTTGTCCACTTATTCCGGTGAAATTGCTCCACTCGCATGTTTCTCTTTCTACCCGCGAGAAAACCTCAGTCGCGATTATTCTTAGATGCATAATATAATACATATTATAGAGGTATTAAATTTCCATAAAGTGCCGCAAGGACATTAAGATGAAGTTATTAAAATCTGATCAAACGCGTACGGAGTTAATGGCTTGGCGAAGTGGAAAAAAAATTTCTCCAACGTTACATTGTAGGAGTAATCAGTGTATTTATCAAGAACAGGAAGAACAAAAATAAACTGGTCTGCTGTCAAAATTCTCGACGTACACACAACATGAAATTTAAGAGCTAAGAAAACATGACACAGCAAAATTACCAAAGAAAAAAAACTTCCGGAGATGTCTCAAATGTTGTGTTTAATGTCGGAGTATTTTATTTCGCTTTTAATGAAAATTACTATCTACAAGATACTTTTTTAAATATTATTCTTTTTTTAATATCACTACGTAATAGCACTGACTTTTAGTATACAACCTAGTAAAAAATTATGTGGTGAGCGAAGGTGGCGCCGCCTCCAGTGTACCAAGCTATTTATAAGGTCGCATGTAGATGGCGTCGAGAATATATTACACTAAAGTGACAAAAATGCTTGTTAGTATAAAGTCGTTTTTTTATTTCTCAAGCTATCTCATACGCGTGTACTTGAACCATATAATTATAATACCTCGTTGTATTATTTAGGTTAAATTAGATATAATTAATCGAATATAATAAAGCTTACGCAAACCCAGTAAAATAAATGGCGCTAATAAATTTCTTTTAAAACTTCTCTGTATATATACACAATTTAGTATCTTAATTTATAAAAAAATGCTTTTGTGCAGTATGTAAAATAAAAAATGAAATTGTATTTAATTTTAAGCGCACATTTATAGTACACTACATATCAACCTCACTAAATTTATTGTCAATTTTACTACGAGAATTTTCTCAGTATTATAACTATTTATAAATTGTGGGGATCGAAACGTTGCACGGAGGTACGTACGGTTATCGCAGGCTTGAAACGAATTCTTTGGCGTACGCGTGTTTGTGCACGCGTTTCTATTTGCGCACACGTGAGCATAGCAAGGTCGTTTTCATGAAACGACTGCTTATGTTGTCGTGGCATTCGGTGGATCAGTGATCCACGAGTTCACTTCAGCAAATTACCCCCGTAGCGACTCTAGCTTTGTATATACCCTCGCGAACGTACGATTCAGCTGCTGCTACCTAGTCGTTCTCTATCGGATCGTTAGGGGAGCCGCTTTTATCCAGTTGCCCGTTGCTTTTTTTTCGAAGCTTTGCAGAAAAAGCTCCGGACGTTTTTAGTCAGTGGCTCTGTTTTTTTTCCTTAGTGGGAGTTCAATGTGAGAATTAGCAAATTCGAGAGATTATGCATACGAGGGGAGGATTATATGTACTAAGGAATTAACCAATTGTATTTCCGGTAGTTATCGACAACACGTGAACAACGATTTGGATTTATCGGAAATAGATTTGCTTATATTGACTTGTTCATTGGACGAGATGTAGTTTAGTCGTATTTAATGCGTTTCGGTTTACTTTTGTTCAGAAATATAATTGTTTGTTAAATGTCTAATATTTAATGAGTTGAACTTTGAAAATAATACAAAATGATTAATTGATCTCGGAAAGAGATATCTTAACAGTAATTTTTTATATTTCAAGTACACATGCAATACAGGATTTTTGTTCATTAAATAGTGCTTAGATGTTGTATATTTTATGTTTACAATTTTTAACAGACAATATTTGCTACGTTTTTTTCAGGATAGCATCTATTCTCTGGATTACTTTTCTAAAATAATTAAATTTTAATTACCTTTCACGGTTATAAAAGATATACAAGTAATTTAATCATTGCAAAAGTAGATAGTTGATGTACAAAGCATCCTAAGTATCTAAATTCAGTTATCTAGTTTCTGTGACCAATTATCTTCAGCATCAAACTCAGAATTACCGTCTTGATGTAAGGTTCTCATATTTTCTCAAAATTTGTTACATTATTTCAGACATAAAACCGACAACTCAATTACTTTAAAACCGTCTCATCAAAAGCGCAAATTGAGCAGCATTTAACAACGTGAATTCGAAATTTAAATTCAAAACACTGAGTACGGAACAGTCAACATAGAATAGTTGATCTCCACGTTATATCCATCGATAAAATTTATCAAACTCAATATTTCATTTCGTTTGGCCCACAAACCCGATGTATCTAGATAAAAAAAAAATTCGCTGTCCATCTCGTGTACACTGATAAGCGACATAGACTCGGTACATGTATGTATGTCAATGGAGATAAGAGACAGATGTATATATATAATACAGCATATTGTGAGAGTATTGACCGACGTTAATCTGTATGGATCGAATATATATATATATATATATATATATATATCAATTCGATTGACAGTCGTCATCGCGGACAAACTTGTGTAACTTCTTTTTTTTCTCCCGTTGTCGTAAATAAAGCTGGTTCCTGCATCGTTGATTTTTTTAAAAGAACCTAATGGAGCTTCGCACGTTACGTATGTGTCTATGAATATAGACGTACATATGTATTTCGCTTTCATGTAAACGTATAGGTATACGTGGGTACAGTGACGACGTCGTCGGTGAATCGTAATATACAGCCATTCTTGTTTATTCTCGCGGAAATTGTATATCATGCAGAAGTACGAGATAAATTTCGTAATTATAAATGGGCGTCGAGTCATGAAACTATGCGTGGTCGAAGAATAAATTTCGTAGAACAATCCTTACCCCGTACTGGATGAATTTGACGGAGAATTCACTATATTTTTAAATAATTTTTTTTATTTCTTCTCCACTTTATCCACTTTACGAACTGGTATGCAAACTTTATTAAATATTAAAATCGTCGAACAAAGAGAAGTGCACTCGAGAAAGGCTTATTATTAGATTATACTCTGGCAATCTCTGCAGTAGAAAATAAACCAGCCGGTGTAGGGCTTAGTTTCATTAAGTTCTTTTCGTTAAACATAGGATTCTTTCATTAGACTAAAGCTTGGCCAATTTCCTTGTGAAAGTGTAGTATGAAATTATTGTCTCGTATATCATTATTTCGCATTAGTTTAAATAATGAGCTTCGCGTTACTTCCGAGGTGTGCGCACTGCGCAAACATAAATTTTACCCTCAGTCACACTTATTATCGATAATACTACGTTTCACCGATGTTTAACTAAATTTCTTTTTAATACTTTATATCGAATGAACATTCGATTTGGTATTTAATTAATGCAGTTGTAATTAAAATTTGTAATTGACCTTTAAGCAAATAATATTGTGCAGACATGTGCCAAGCGCACTGATATAGATAATAATCAATTACACGTATTCATTACGAGAAAATGATAAAGGGCGCAAGAAAATAAATTTCCATTCTGTCCCTCCTTCAAAGTAAACCGTTAAAACGACTAACGCCGAAAAGAAAAATCCGAGATTTAACAAAGCCATTATTACGGACTAGGCTAGAAAAGCCGCCTTATGTAATCATCATCAAAGCTAGAGCTGAAGGGAATGAAAAAAGAAATACTGAAACGATATTCGCCACGTACTATGCACGGAGGCGCTTTGTAGAGAATCGCGCATTTGTCCCATTCCACGCGATTACTGGCGTCAAAATAAATTTTCGCCTGCTGACGGAGCACTAGTGAATATGACAAGAGCGGATACGCGAAAATCCCTCGGCGCACTATTTTAATTGAAAAGTTAATCCGACTCTGCAGTTTCTTCATACGCGCGGTACAGTGTTTGGAGATACCATTTTCGTAATATATTTATGGAAAACGTGATATTTAAGTTGCGACTACGATACGGAAAAATGACTTAAATACTAGCAATCGATCGAAGGAAACTAATTTACTGAAATATGAAGTACTTTGTGGTAGTTTTATTTTAGCAGTGAATACGTTTGTATTTTATAGGATGTAATGGATTCAATTTATTTTGTTTTTATTTGTTTATTGCATTATTGAATAAACTTGAACATTTTGAATGACTTATTAATGTAATTTATAAGTATATTTTCTATATCCATTAAAGAACGAAATTTATTAGAAGTGTTTTAAAGATCCTAAGCGTCATGTTATAAATATTTTTATTACTCGCAGTTTTTTATATTTTTATACCGATATATTTTGTATTATTTTTCCTCATAGAATTAAAATGAATTTAGCTTAGTGACATTATAGTGATAAATATTCAATTCATTTAAAATTAAAAATATGTTTAACCTTAGGAGATGTATTGATTGATCTAGATTTCGTGTTTACATATTAGGTTTAGCGTATTTCCAAGAAAGAATTAACTGCCACACTATATTCAAGTATAAATTGCAACATGTATTGATAAAAGAAAATATTTGTTCGAATTAAAATATTTGTTTTAATATTTATTTGAATGCTTAAAAAGAATCATTTTCAGTAAAGCGTTACTTTCTATACACAAATACAAAATAGCTACAATGTATCAAAAAGTATTTTTTAGCCAGATAAATATAATCATTAAATTCAAGTAAATAATTTCCAAAAATATCAAAATTTGTTTAATATAATAAATATAAATAAAAACCATTTTGCAGTTATTTCCATTGACTAAACAGATGTCTTTCGAACGAATCAAATCAACAAATAAAATCCAAATTTTTGATCGAATACTATCTATGTTCATTATCTCCAAAAATTCCTGTTCAAAGATACTTATACAATCGAAGACGCAGACAAGCTCACTACTGACTCACCTGAAACAAAAAAGAAATCGATTCGATTAATTATCATTCAATTAAAAAATATTACACATAACAAGAAAAAAAAACAAGACTAACGAGCGGATACTCCTCATTACACTCCGTCCGCACTACATAAATAAAAAAAATCTGCGATCGATAATTATTTAATGACGACGGCCTACAACAAGTCGTCGCATTGTTAAGATTTTTCCAATTTCGCGTAATTAAAATCATTAAACTTCGCAACGTTAATCATAAATCCTCATATATATCTATATATGTAATATTTTCAGCCTCGTATGGAAAGAACAGAGAAAAGCGTAGAGCGCAAAACACTCGAGACAATATGAAGTTTATACACAGGGGTGGTGTATATCTAACTAAAGGAGAAAGATATAAGAGAAGGTTTTAGGAGATAATTGGAGCCTGATCTGCAGAAGCTTCTGGCGGTACTCGTTAGAACGACTGTTACGTACTGATAACGCCCATTACCGCCAAGTTTAGGAAAGTACGCTTCAGTTACGCTGTGTTTTAATTATACCTGTCCGTATCCAAAGCTCAACTTGAGCGCGATCGCGATAGTCGAGCAGAATTGTTTCGCTGCTCAATGTTGCAGTGTTAGATGCATTATATGCATGTGTGTATATACATAAACATACCCAGACACGAGTATTCTTATCGCTCGCGTCAACGGGGAAATTTTTCCGCGCGTTTAAACCGCGTTACCGCTAATGTTCTTGCACTCGTTCAGCGCGAAAACTACTTTTTTACGGGTTTTGAGGATTAAAGTGCGAAAGCTTTGTAAATGTAAACAGCTCTCGAGAATGCTTTGATTGCAAAGGATTTTAGTACGTTGATGATAGTCGTTTTTTATTGCAACGTTCACACACACACACACACACATATACACAAGAAGAAACTATCTTCGGCCAAAGCGACTGGAGCTTCTTAAGCGGAGTTTAATTAGGGTATTTCGCAGATCGCGCAAAGCAAAAGGGCAACTTCAGTTTTTCCAGTTTGTATAAGGCAGAGAATTATTTATTCTAATTTTTCCCCTGATACCGACTTGGTAATTGGTCTTTTCAAGGAGCTTCTACTCGCATACGGATTTCATAAAGAGGTGGATCTCATTACGAGGATTAGAAGATCATCAAATTACTGGCCAGCCGTAGAGCAGAAATGAATCCGTTAATAGTAGTCCGACGGATATCCCATAAAAATGAAGAGAAATTAAACCGTCCGTTGGGAACGATGAGTGGATCGACTCTCTTTAACGAGTTGCTCTCTTTCAGCTTGGAGAATTTTTTTTTTTTGTAAATCTTCTCGTACCAAACGTTCGACCGACCGTTGACTGGCTGCAAGGAGAATGATAAAAGTATTTTCGAGAAGACCTTTTCTTTACGAAGCTTGAAGAGGACAAAAGTATTTATCTAATTGCGAATCAGAACTGTCGCTATGGTATTATATATACGTAGAAATCAAGAAGACCGCAAGAATCGAAATATCAAGATTGGAAACTTTGTTACGCCTGTATATATCGTTCCTTCTTATGAATTTGCCCCTGACGTAATTATAAAAGTTTCGATCCCATGATAATATGCGATAATTCATCATTCGCTTGATTGACGATCTAATCGCAGGACTCGATTTAATTTTGATGTCCTTTTTTGTATCGGAATATTTGCAAATGCTCTTTTGAGATTAATTCTAGGTTACGCGTTCCACTTTGTTTTGATGAAATATGCTCGTGCAGTCGAGTCTAATGTAATGACAAACGACGACAAAAACTTTCGAGGCGTGTAAGAACGTGCACACAAAACTTGTTTTTGGAGTAACGACTTGACATGATCAGTGAAGGGAGAATTACTCGAGTTATATCTCGAAGAAATAAAGCTTAATCCCGTACTATTCGTCTGTTAATAACAAGGGGTAGATTGAACGAGACTTATTTTTCCCCATAACTAAACCTGCTATTGCAAACAAGGCAATGTATAAGGATCCAATTATCAGCGGAGGCCCAACTAAATCAAGAGTTAATATTTTGAACAAACGAGATTTTTTGTTAGAGTGGATGTACAGCCAAACACTTGATCAATAATGATAAATTAGATCAAGATTTATTAATTACATTTGTTAATTTATGAATAAATAACTTTTCACATTAATATCAAATTTTGGTAAGATGTAGCATCAGTTGTGTAAGGTATTAGTTATACTGGCTGCTAAATACAGATGTTTCATGATGACGAAAACCACGATTCATCTTTACTGGTAGATTGATAATATTATCTCGTATTACCAGTAACGGTAATTGTTCATGACGATCCCTACATCCCTGGTAGTTTTTTGGTACATACAAAAGCAGTAAGGTAAACATCAGCAAAGCCAAAGCTGCGTGTAACCACTGATGCAAAAGGTCTATACCAAATCCGAGAGAAGTGAATATGGCACGTGAAACATATTCGATATACTCTTGTCCGAAAGCTTGCGGCAAGCATTGTGTGAGCTAAATTGTATTAGCCAGATTTCGAGGCAATATTACAACGGTCAACTGTAATTAAATTACACTGAATCCAAGTGGCACGTTTCGGCTTTATGACAGATCCGCAATCACCTCGTGTCTCCATGACCTTTTACAATTAACGTTAACGATAATACTACTACCTTATTTGCGTAATTTTCCACTTCCCTAGAGCTGTTTCTACTTCATTTGTTGGTCCAGCAAATATTTACAACGATGATTGGGAATAACTCGAGCGAAAATCTTCTGAGTCATTGAAAGCTGGCTGCCTAAGTACAGCTCCATGAAATCCGATTATATACTTGGTTTAAAAAATAAAATGAAATTCACCGTATCTTTAAAATAAGCGAACAATTCGCAAAGTAGTTATACATTTACCATTCGCAGTAACGTATACGAAGTTTATTCGATGAAACCAATCGAATTGACGAGCAAAATTTTGTCCCATTTCAAACTAGTCAATTCAAAAAGCAATAACCAAGAGACCAGACATCGTGTCTGTAAATCGAATGGATAGTTATCCCTGGAGTATAAGCGAAAACTGCACTGGAGCGCAAACTAAATAACGCAATTATTGCCGATCCCAACCGCAATTAACGAAATGATCGCGGCTTGATTACTGCTCGGACAATCGGTCGACGGCTACTGTACCGATGATCAGACATTCCATGGAGAAGTGAGATAGAAAGCTTGAGTTAATGATTCTCCGCGTTTCGATAATGGATCCTGCGAAAGGGACGAATCACTGTTGTCTATAGTACTCCAGAGAATCGAAGCACCGCTTCGGTCATATTTTGTTAAAGCACTTTTGTCGAAAGGAATACCGCAGTACCGCGTGTAAATTTTTTACAACGATACGTGAATGCGTCGAATAAAAAAAAACTCCCATACGCTCTATAAAACTCGGTGTAAAATAAAAAGCGCAGACCGAAAATCCGCGAAGAGTATATACTCGGGGAGGGGCTTAAATTCGAGATAGGAAGAAGCGTACAAAAATAGACCGCAACATTTATTCGTAGCTGCGAAATATCAATCTCAGAGGAACTGAAATGCTTTTTGACACTTCTGTAACTCTAGCAAAAATAACTATCATCTTTGGCCATGTTTCAACATCTTTTACTACGTAACGTTTTTTAAGTAATGTTTTAAAATTTGAATTGCAACGATAATTGAGAAAATACTGAAAATATTACTATTACAGATACGTGAGGAAACAGTATCTTTAAGATGCTAAAACTGACATATAGATGGTGCATTCAATGTTACAAGCAAGCGGTAGGAATTTCAATTGATTACTAGTATGTAAACAACTTAGATTGGATAAATTAATGTGTAGTTAACATGATTAGAACAAGTAACCCAAAAAGAGGATTCTGAAAGTAATAGTAGTGCTTTTGCTCAATTGAAACATTAAATTTCAATGACCCTAAAGATAAAAATTGGCTTCAATATATTAACAGTTATTCTGTATAAATTTTATGACTTATTTTATTAAAATCAAAAATTTTTATTGAGATCTAAAATGTCAAGTGCTGAACAACATAGCAATGATAACAAAAGAAAACATTGTAATTGTTATTACAGCATTTCTCACAGTGCAGAATTCCTAGCGTGCGTAACGCAGAGAATAGAGACATCAGTGTGGCTAGAGAAGTAGTTGGAAATCGCGCTCGAGCGACGCATCTCCATTCGGACTTGCGGTCCAGCGGTAGTAGAGTCAGAAGCTTACCGTAGTTGTCCTTGTGCGTCCTCGAGCTAATCGTCCTTTTTGTCGGTGACTTCTATTCCATTTCCGGAGTTCTTTTGCTCGTCATTTTTTCAAAGCCGAGAACTATTTACACCGGCTGCCGTTGTGGCTTCCGGTCAGTATAATCTCTCTCTCTCTCTCTCTCTCTCTCTTGAGATGCGCACTTATTACACGCATGCACGTTTACGAGGGAAAGCTACGTTTTAGCGCGAAACAAATTCATTAACCTTAATGTCTTATGCGACGACGACGGGACTGCTGCCGTGTGTGCGCTCTATATAGCCTATAAAGCGAGCTCATTTAATTAAGAGGGCCCGGATGAGTCCACCCGACGCCTCTCTACTTTTCCCTTTCGCGCCCACACATATACAGACACGCGCATACAGGTTTGGCTTAATATTGA
This sequence comes from Apocrypta bakeri, assembly GCA_018906985.1. Lineage (NCBI taxonomy): Eukaryota > Metazoa > Arthropoda > Insecta > Hymenoptera > Pteromalidae > Apocrypta > Apocrypta bakeri. Next base: position 6,932,022 of record JACCIA010000005.1, read on the forward strand.
CAATGTACATATACGCGACAGCTTTGTCCTCGTTTTCTGTATCCGCCCTTTTTTTAGCACAGTACGCGCAGAGCTTTTTCTTTTTTTCCGAATAGAAGAGAGAAAGAGAGGAGAGGCGATTAGCTTAACAGCTTTGCTGAGCTCAGCGGGAATAGGGGCTTGATGGCAGACGGTTTGTCGGCGCTTTAGCGCTGCTTTCTTATTTTCTCAGACCATGCGTGCTGAGGAAGAACGTTAATTGGATTAAGCTATTAGAAAGGGGTTCTTGTTTATTTTTTTTTACTTCCATGTGGAATGAAGAGATTGTCGTCTATGATAGTGCTTTTATTCAAGCTCTAGAGAGTTTTGTTACTTTTGAACACGGGATATCGAATGCATATAAAAAATGTAGATCCTTTTTTAGTATATTCCAATAGTTTATTGAGCTATAATATCGGACGAGGAACGAAGTAATATCAGGCGGAAAGAAAGTCAGTTTGTTTATACGCCTTTTCTTTTTAATTTATATTTAAATACGTTTTTCTTTGTAAGTAGCTCATCTCGTATTTCTCCAGGGAACTTTATTATCATAATCGATTTAAACTGTTTCAAAAAAAAGCATTTGCCTTGCATAATCCGTAATATTTATCATCGATTATTCATGTAACCTCATTAAAACTTTGATAATAAGACAATATTACACGAATCACAAGATTTGCAAGCTTCAGTGCATATTCCCAGTGTCAATTATCATCGGGTTGAATCATTGAATATTGTAACTAATACGGACGCGTGTAAAGCAAGCAATGCATAGTTAATACGACAGTTATTATCGTTCGCATTTTGATGATAATCAAGATTCAATGATCAACTGGAAATTCGCAATTCAAATTAGTCGCAACATCGCATAGTTTCTTCGAAACAAATTACTCGCACAGCTATACAGTACAGATACGTATAAAACTAAAGCTAAATAACCACAGTACAGTACTTTACTGCCGTTTCCATGAGCGCAAGCCTATACTCAATTTTTATGCCCCACGTAAAATACTCGCGGGCCATTAAGCTCTCAGTAATTCGCACATCGGTAGAATTGATTTTTTCCACCTTATCTTCCCGTCATCGCATATTTTCTACACGGTACATGGTAACCTCATTTTCTATCTTTTCTCAATATATACAGCACATATAGACGTCGATTCTACTTCATCGTTATCCCATGCGCGTCCTAGGAATCGCTTTTTTTTCATTCCCTTTTTTAACCGTACGAGAAGCCCGTACTTATTGCCAACGTCAATGTCTCTCTACTGAAATAACAGCAACAGTCGACTGCGAATTATCGGGGAAATACGCCGTTTCGTTAATGCAATTGGATAGCTTTTCTGCTTTACTTACGATCATTACAATGAAAAAACCTTTGGTATATTGAAGAAAATGTATATATTAAAAAAGTTAATGTTTATTAGAATTTTTTATGAATAACGACTTAGTATATTTAAACTAATACTTATGGATAATGTAAATAATATATATATATCCTAGGACTATACAAACGAATTTTTCAGAGAGCTTTCAAGAGACGACCAGGGACGTTTAGTAGTTAATAAATTGATTAAATCGATTAACTATTCTTGAGAGTTAAATTCTTTTTTATTTGGAATTTAATCAACTTTTTAATATTAAGAATAGCTAGAAGAAGTAATTTTACTAGTAATAAGGAAATATTGCAAATCATATTCAATTCTTAAATGTCAAATAATATTATTACATATTATCATTGACGGGCAGATAATTTATTATGAAACACTTTTCTCTTTTTATCGAGTTTTGATTTTGTAAGTAAAATTGGTAAAGTTTATTAAAAGTAAATATTTATACTTGCCGACTATTTTCTAAATCTTATTTATCGATTCAAATTAATTGGATTCATTATTTGTCTTATTTTTTAAGGAAGGGAGCGATATCGAATAATTTGTTATTAATACGAAAACAAAAATAAAAAATAATCAGCTTAGAATCATATTTAATACACAATCTCTCCATTAGAATTTCTTCAGCAACGATTCTGAGTATTTTCGGTGTTTAAAATATTACCAAATAATGAACTTTTACTATTTCAGATTTTGAATAAATCAGAAAATGGGAAAAGATAGATTAAGAGACATCATTTTTTCGAAAAGGGAATTTAGTATTCTGCAACGATACCGTCGCTACTACTGAGATTCGTTTTATATAATTTAAAAGAATAGGGAATAATCTCGAGTCAATTAAGATCCGATGGAGTTGCGAGTCTTTGATGTCAAAGGATGCCGTTATTTTAATCAAACAGAATACAAAATAATGTTTCTAATATATATTAAAGCTACTAGCGCGTGCTAATGCTCATAGATGAATTACGAAGCTTTATATAGTAATAATAAAATATAAAATGAAAAATACAAAATCACCAGATCGTCAATATAGAAATGAAAAAGTCACCAACAAAGCCAGTGTCCTACAGTAAAGGCAGAAAAGTAAATACGTACGTCGTGCGGTCATCTCTCCCTTTCTTTTCTCCCGCGCGATAAGGAAGGAACAAGGAATAACCGAGAAAAAACACTTGCGTACATAAATAAAGAAAAAGTAAAGACAGCTTGTAGGGTGAGAGGAAAATAAGGAAAGAGGAGCCAGGAAAATGCAAGCACTCGCGCGCGCGAGAGAGAGAAACATGGAAGAAGAAAGGGAAAAAAAATGAGCAAGCCCGGGCGAAAGCTCTGGAACGGCGGAAGCTTCGTGCAGGTTAATGGAAACTGCCAGTGGACGTAATGGCTTTAACGAAAAGGATATTCCAGAGTGGCGCGCTCGTTAACCGACAGAGCCACCTCTTTTCCTCTTGCTCCTTTGCTCTTGGATTTATGAAAAACCAAACGGGCTTTAATTGAATATCGATTGGCGGTAGAGCTTTTTTTCTCGGAAACGCGCGTAAGGTCGCGGATATACCGTCGGCTGAAATTGTAATTTCACGCGACCATTATGTTCTCTGCGCTTCTGATGTCGAGCTTCTGTAGCTTGTTATTGTGCCCGTGACGCGTGTGAGCAAATCAATGTCACACTCAGAGAACGAATCATACGCGCTTGATTCGTTCATTAAAATTGTAGAGCTGCAAAATTTATGGCCCTTTAATTGTTGAGCTTTTCTCTTTTTATTTTATTGCGATAAGCGTGGGTTGAATGATGAAAAATTTGGCACGAAAAATAGGCAATTAAATACAAGTAATGAGAACTTTTTATACTTCAGGTATACATTTAATGTTCTTTGCTCTATAGGTTTCTGGCTGTCGATATTGTTTTCTTTCGTAAGTAATTCATTTTTCATTGTTAATCTATGCTACAGGTTTTTGTGTTACGAGATAAACAAATTATCATCACATTATGCTTAAAATGTTCCTTTAGTATAGGACCATGGATTGTCTGGTTTACTTTTCTAAGATGATTGTTTATTTAGATTTACATGCGGCCGCTAAAAATACCAAAACCAAATACTTCCAACAGTGAACAATATGAAAACCCAGATTAACTATATAGATTAATTGAGTGTGTAAATAATATGGGTTGTCTCTTGTCTATGACCAATTATTGCATTGTCCTATTTTCAACGTTCAACCTAGGGGTTCCACCGTAAAGTAATATGATACAGCGTCTATGGCTTAATCGACAGAATGTCGAACTGGTAATCTAGAAGTACTGGGTTCAAGCGGTTTGAGTGAGATAAGTGTCTATCATCAAAACTTGTGTTTCTGATTCAACATAATAACTTAAACTAGTACTCATTAATGCAAACAATGCAGCTCCATGAAACTCGTTTGAAAAGTCTGTAAAAGTGAAAAAAATGTTTTTATGGCCTAATGAAAAATGCATCTAGTTCACCTAATTGAGGTAAAAAGGTGTGACCTAAAGGTCATATAGAGCGTGTTTTCTCAAAACTCATACGATAACACCGAACCCTCGTTAAATCACTACAGAATATACTCCCGAAAGGAAAGAAAAAAAGTGCACTCCCGAGGTTATTTAACGAAAAAATTGTATTAAAGCAAACCAGGTCGCCGATAATGAAAAGCGACTCGGAGAAAAATAAAAAGCTACTAGACTGTAGGGACATAAAGTACTCCCCCCGAGCTTGGAAGCGTCACGTATCTAATTAAGGTATGAAAACCTGAAAGTCGTCATATACATAGTCAGCGAAGTACGGACGAGACGTTCACTTTCACAGCTGAATTTGAATTTCTTGCCTGTATTATTATATATACGCGGCAGGTTTTAAACCGGTGTGCAAATTGCCTCGAAAGTGTCGACTTGTACTTGCAAAACGGTCTCCGCATAAAACTAACGATAAGGAATCAGCATATACGCATATATAGGGAAAAGACGTGTATATAAAAGAAAAAAAAAGAAAAAAAAATCCACCGATGGCGATTGAGTTTCATTAGGACGAACATAACCCTGAGGCTATTCAATTCGCGAAAGAGCAAAAACCCTTCAATCTTTTTTCGCAACTTGGCGCACGTGAGCTTACGTTTTCACAGGGCGACTCAGCCGAGAGAGAACCACTTGAACTGTTTCCACTTTACGTTTCTCCTCGTGATAAGTGCCATCATAGCGTCGTGCGGGAAAATGAGAGGCTGCTACCACGACAACGTCCAAAGAAGAACTGATGAACGAGAGAGAGAGAGAGAGAGACAGAGAAGTAAAGGTAAAACTTACCGCCTCGCTTGTTCTTGTAGAAGACCTGCTCTGAATGTCGAGAGTCACGGGGAAAAATCAGCGCCAGGAGAGACAGACGCTAAAGAGGAATTGCACAGCGTCGGAAAATGACAGACGGCGAAACGAGAGAAATGCCAAAAGAGGACAACAGCAACGGCAGTAGGATAAGAGATGCAGAAAGGGAAAAAGGTTGGGAATAAATTTCATTAAAGCTGGGCTTTTAAATGGTGGACGTATTTTTTTTTGTTTTACTCTAATGTTTTTTTTTTTAATTTCTGTTCAGACCAGAGAGCAATCTAGGAAATGTAGAGGATCACAGTTGCAAATATTGCTATTTCGAGAAATATACATCCACTTTCGAAAAGCAAATATCGATTGGTGTACCAGAGTTAACCACTTTAGAGTAGCTTGACTGTATGCACGAGAGTGGAGGAACTTCATGTTAAGGGTTATTGCTTCAGTTACGTGTATCATCATATCGAGTTGTTAATAAATAAATGAAATAACATCAATATTCCTGCATTCGGTGGTAGTCGTACACGCGACGACAGTATTCCCTAATGAATATCTTGACTTTGTATTTAATTATCGCGAGAGAATCGAGGACTAAATAAAAAAAAATGTTTCCCCTTGAGAAGTTGTCACCGAGTCAGCGTTTACTCTAACAATTATGCACAATTACTCGAGTTATCATTATTACTGTTTCTGCCGACTGTGAGTAAAGTAATTAATTTTCGGCCATCAACCCGGCTACATTACGCTGTCAGCAACGACAAAAATTTACACTGTTCGAAATAACTACAGAAGCCGATGAGCGGTATATAATAAAATAGAACATTGCTGCGGCGTAATAACGCGAAAAATTTACTTCGACTAAGCAGTCCGCGAGTTCGCTCGTAAAAAAGACTTATATTCTTCTTTTAACGGGAAAAACGAGTGCAGAGTCTATATAACACACTTTTTACGCACGGCCCAAGTTTAACCAAATGGACGTCCACTGCCAGCAGTTTTTCGCGCGCTTTATTGAACTTTATAAATTATTTTATCCTATTGAAGTATTTGATTTTAAGGATAATAATACGATGATAGATTTAATCATTTTATTTTTCTCCAGATTTAAGTGACGAGCTATTAAGAAATTTAATATGCAATTTGTCGATATATGCAGAAATTTCGTAATACAGGCAAAATATCACAAACGCTTGTGACGCACGAAATGTCCACTAGCGCATGGTCATAGGATATTTCCTGTATTCCTTTGACCTTATACAAGTACTAAGTGTTCGCACGTACGCCCATTACCCGCGCGTGAATTAAAGTCATAAATGGAACCCGAATGGCGCTGTAAAGCTCTCTGTTGCTGCAGAACTGCGTTATCCGAGTGTGCAATGGATCATTTTCCTGTATAAGCAAATACTGGAAAATAATATATTACCTAACAGTAATGGTGAATCTTTGTTTTAATATTGGGATGATAAAAATAGATCAGAATTATAATAATGTACAAAGCTTGTATGCCAGATTTTCATGAGAAATAAAATTGTGTAATACCTGAATAGTGTACGAAAATACTGGCAGAACGAAGTTTGCATGTCAGAAACTTAGAGCAATTTAAGCTCCATCTAACCAGAATTTAATGCAATTGTGGTAAGTAAATATACGAAATTTACTTGCATCTAATTAGAATTTTCGTGCAGAGGCATTGGCGCAGTGCTGGCGTGAACTTCTGTACTTGAACATATTACATAATCTGTACACTACTGACTTCTGATAACTGAAATACTTCATCTAACATAGACATGTTAGATGTCTGCATTTAGTCGGAGGTTCCAATTGCCAATTCCAATTGCATTTAAATAAAAAGTGGTCGAAAAGGCATAAATATTTTTTTTTAAGTGCTGACTAAATTGCAGCACAGAGTGACGAAATACCGGATGAAACAAGGCAGTGTATAGTCGGTTTTTTGATCCAACGTTGCGTTGAAAAATTTCGTATTCCATTGGTATAGTCGCGCAAAAGTCTGCGGCCGAGTGAACTACCACGTTCTCTGCGACTGTATACTTTTATTATTTTCTTTTTTTTTATTCGTTTCGAGTTGAAGGGGATTGCAAGGCGAGTGAATTGAATCACTCATGTAAAAACGAATCCTTCTTCTCTTGCTCGCTTTGTTTGCTGTACTATACTTTCGATCGCATTTTTCCACCGGTCACACTTCTATGGTTGCAATTGTAGCCATTGATGAGGATGAGAAAATTTATGATTCCACTTCTGCATTTTGGTTGATAACAAAATTTAATGCTTAAGTCTGATAATAGGTAAGATCGGATGAGGTTATTATTCTAAACGAAGCATTGCAATTATCAAGCGGTATTGAAGAGCTATTGAATTCACTGAATCTACTAGTACATTAAATCTTCCATCCTCGAATTAATTCTCCAAGCCAATCATAACCAGCGCATCCTCGAGGCCAACGAAAACTTTCGGCAGTAAAAACAACACTGATTTATACCCCGCGTGCCCTCGACAAAAGCTCTCTCTCTCTCTCTCTCACTTTGCCCACAGAGTTGACGCAAAATTTAATAAAATCTCGTGCGAGTCGAGCATTCATGCTAATCTCCCCAAGGTTTTCGTGGTTGAAGCAGCGAAAGACGCTGCAACTCTCGTCGCTAGCAGAGCCATAAATCTGGTCGGTAATGCGGCCGAAATAATAACGACAATAGAGAAACTTCCAACAATAAGCTCTTAGGACAATCGTATTGAGTGTGCAGTAACGAGAAAGCAAGGCCGCCTTCAGTACAATGGCACAAGTCTTAAGCGGGAGAGAGCTTGGTCCGAGAGAGACGTGGATAATTATTGGTTGGGGAGCTGGTTACTATGGTCTACAGCCGCCAACAACGATTTAACGGTCCGACAATCTATACCTGCTGGTGCTACAGTGTAGGTATTGTAGGTGAAGATGAAACTGAAAGCTAGACTGCTAATACCGTAGAGCATCCCATGCTTCGATACGATTCGATTGTTTGCCCACGTTTTTCTATCAAGGGACATGAGAGCTTTTCTGAAGTGTTATCGAAGCGAATATACAGTTTTCGAAAAGAACCCTCGGTTTCATACTGTCCGCAGTATATTGTCAGACAGTACCTGACCAGTAGCCAATCAATACTATAGTGTTAAGAACTGATCATAGTACAAAATATGTATTGATTCTGTAATATAAATGGACTAATATAATAATGTTGCCGCTACAAAATTCTGATTAGATTTGTATGATTGTCTTTTCACAATTACGTTAACTCTAAGAATAGTTAAATGATGGCTTAACTGGGTTAGTAGAGAAAATTTTTCCGCGGCGCTGTAAAACACTACCATGAAAATGAACCACGTAAAACCAGTATTGGTAGAGTACATAAAGTACTGTGCAATAATTCCATACCAATATTGTGATATATTGTTCTATAACAACCAGCAAAATTGTCTCCAGTATTGGTAACCAGAATATTATTTGATAGTAATGACCCAGATTTTCATTCAATTCCTATTAGAGAATCGAAAGAAACTTCAATCAAATGAATTCTCGTAAAGATAATAAATAAACTCAATATTAATGAACCATATTTAAAATGTACAACAAATCCCATTATTATCTGTCTCGTTCTTATTATCGTGATACCGAAACAATGATTCACCATAACTGATGAGCAGTATACTGGAGGACAGTGATGGTCCATATTATTACACTGTACAATAACGCTACTGTAAAATTGCTGAGTAAACAAAATTTATCGAGCTTACCAATGGATGTTTTGCATTCTAAAATCATTCGGCTTACCTGTAACAGAAAGAGGACGAGGCATGATTATTGAATTGATCGAGAAGTAAAATGAATATACTGACATTATACGCTTTTGTATATGATTTTCAATTCACTAGCATTCAAAAAACCGACAGCAGTCATAATTAATTGTAAAAACATATATTTTTGAAATGAAAATATTAAGGGAATACAAATTTATGAATCAATAGTAAATCGGCTCCATTCAACTCTTTAAAAATAAGAATAAAAACTCTATTCAATCGATAGCACGTTGTTAATATAAATACACACACAGAGATCGGTGCAGTAGTGAGAACCCTGTGAAAAATCCAACAACTCGCAAGCTCAATCTTCATTTTTTTCCTATGCATATACTCGCATCTTGTTTTGTATATAGGAATATGCCACGAAGCGAAATCCGAGATTGAGAATAGCGCTTTCTCGGATTTTCTCCGAAAGAAATATGATTCAAGGGCCTTTATCGATGGAAATATTCAAGGCAACAAAGATACTTCGCCTACCCGACTGTACATATATATATATATATATATATATATATATATATCATGCACTCGAAAAGCTTGCAAGAAAAATTCTATCTATTACTTAGGAGCGAGATAGATAAGAAAGAATTTCTCTATTCACAATAAGAGATGGTTCAAAAATTCAGGTACATGATTTATCACAAACCATTTCTGAGCTTTTCAATTGGATCTGACGACAATTCAATATAATTAACGTATTCGGAAATGACGATTTAGTAAGTGATGAAAAAAAACAGACTACCTAGACAAGTGCATTATCCAACTTTAATATCAATTACACAACCTTTGTCAAGCTGCATCAATTAAAACCGCGTCAAGAGTCAACAGCAGCGAAAAGACTCACTCGAACCTGTGCATATTTTCGCGAAGTCACAATGGATTCAAAAGGTCCGGTATTTGACGCTCGAGGCATCGCAGCATCGTCTTCGGAGTGAAAACAAAAACGCAGCTCGAACAAAAGAAACTCCATGGAAAAAAATCAGGAGGTCGAAGAAAAGAGCCAAGGCTATATACTCGTTTGGTAAAAATAATGAACAGTCTTTTAACTCCTTTCGATCCAATTATAATAGACGGTTCACTTCTCGGAGACGTCTATTATGAATGAGCAGATTGGAGAAAGAAGAAACGAAAAAAAACCACGAGCTTTCACCTATACGCAAATGAATCTCGAACGATGCACACCGTCTGCAGCAGCCCAACAATAGATGGTATAGAACGAGAGACTCGCGATCGAATGCAGATTGAAACAAATTGCTTTCGTCCGACAAAAGGCAACGTTGCCACTGACGCCTGATCCTCTATGTCGTTTCAACGTTCGGACACAGAGTCTGAACGTGTATACACGTATACGCACATCCTGGAGTGCAGCAACGCTGTTTCCGTTTGCCTCGAAATTCTACGGTAATCAAACATTGACGTTATCACGTCGTGCGAACGAGCTTCGATCGAATTGACTTATGATCGATTTTCCTTGGATTCGCTCGCGTTGATCAGATTTGACGGGAACTATTGCGTCAATGAACTCGTGCTCTACTTTTTAAAAATGACGTTATGCTGTTGCGTGAGAATTTCTTTTAAAAAGGAGAGTTTGCTCGAAGCACATTGTTTCGAAGGCGTGACATTTAGCGAAACGTCAGATTTGAATTGCAAGGCTCCGAAAGAAAGTAAAACAGAATAAGTAGTTCGAGTCAATGCTTCGACCGACACGCGAACCGTGTCGTTGCCACTTATCGTCACGAATATAAGACGTAAAATATCTTTATATTCGCGACGGAAACGATAATTTTGTACAAACGAATATAAAACAGTCGCTATATCCGACTTAAGAATCAAGAAAAAACAATTCGTATCGCAGTTTTTAGAAAAAAGCTTGAATCTATTAAAATTACGCTTATAAGGTACTATAAAAAATGATGTAACACAAATTACAAAATTACTATAATAGTAAAAATTTCTAATGTAATATAAATGTAAAGTGCAGTATTATTAAGTGAAAATCTGTGTAGCTTTTTGAAAGTAAATTTTAATTTCTTGTTTACTAAAATATTAATGTATTTACAAAAAGAATGTGTTTGCTCTATTTCTGCGAAAATTCCCTAATGCACTTCCTGATCTTCCTAACAAAGTCTCTTTCCGCAGTAGCTTATTTTAATGTACTGATAATTACATAAAAAAGTGACCACTGAATAAAATTATATTCTTTATATTATATCGTCGGAACAAAATTTCTACTTTTACGAGTAATTTTGGAATCGCCATCTATTATGACTTATGATACACGACATATATGTAAGTAAGTAATATGATTAAAAAATGAATACGTATTGTTTATGATTTATTTTGTATCCAAGTTATTACCCTATAAATTAGAAAGTATTAGATATAGTGTCGAACGTGTCATCGTACCTCAATCGACTAGTGTCGCCGACAACCAACGGATTAATGAATTATGTTAAAAATAGTAATCCTCAATAAAAAATGATTAATGACAGTTAAAACAAGTTACTGTATATTATGGTAATTTTAGTTAAGCGTTTCTCTCAATGGACGAATCGATCGCACACCAGCATCCCGTATGACAATTCCCCAAACGGTCTCAACCCCTTCCCCCTCCCACCAACAGCGAATTAGTATATCATCTTGAGGGAAATGCATTATGGGGTCTCGGGACAATACCATAAACGAGGATTAGAACGAATTTACGGCAGTCGCATAAGGGTTGGGCGTTCAAGCAAGCGCCTAAATTTGTTCAGAGAGCAAGAACGCGTGCGTATAGGATAGCGAAACGCAAAGCTTTCGCGGAGGCACAATCGGGCCCGCAGCACGACAGCACTTAGCGGTTATTACGGTAGATAATCTCCACGATTAAAATAAATTTAGTGTGAGCATTAATTACCCGGAATGTGTGCTCAGAAGCAGATTCCCTTTTACCGTAGTTATTTCCATTTTACCGAGCTGTCGGATGGTCGATGTTGCTTTAAAATGTTTATGCAGTTCAAGCGGGCGAAATGAATGAGCGAAGTGTAAAATTAGGTCAGAAGTGTCTATGTTGAAAACCGCATAGAAATCCACATTATCACTTTCCTCGGCGATGAAACTTTCCGGTTGGCGTCTAAATATTTTCGCCGACTCGTCGATATTTATCCAAGTCGACTAGCGCAGGCTGAAAAGTGGCGCAATAAACGTCGTCCCGTAAGCTCGGCCTCCAGATTTCTAGCCGCAGTTCATGTTTCTTCATTTATACGATAGCAGAGAGAATCTTTTTCCTTGCCGAGCGTGCTTTGACCTGCTTTAGCGAGTTTGCCGTAGAGTCTCCGGATATCGCTCGACTTTTCTTATACACGCTTTTTCGCGGCTTCGTCAGCTTTATGTTGCGTGATTTATACATCGTGAGAAAAGTTTGGGAATAATGTATGTATACGAGATTCGCCAGGATATATATACATCGATCTCCCGTGAGTTAATGAAGGAACAAGATAACTGCTCTGAATAAAGGGGTAAGTGAACGAAAAAAATTGTTATTATCCATCCAAATCTGATTTATGGATCTGTAATATCCGAGTCTTTGAAATCATAAATTCTTACGAATTACAACTTTGAACCTAACGATTACTCTGAACTGTTAAAATTATTAAAAGTAGAATCGGTTGAATCAACTTGAACATAGATAGTTGACGTTTGGTAATATTCAATTTTAATTCTGCTTTATATTTTAACTGCGATATGTAAACTGTATTATTATTCTAAAAAAAAATTTACCGTGACTGTTCTCTTGGATAAATAATTTATCATAATATAAAGAGAAAAATTTTGAAAGCGAATCTCGTAAAGTTCTTTCATGATGTGCAAGAAGATTCCGATCGCAAACAAACCAGTTCTACTAAAATTCGTCTATTATCCTCTCGTTTCACGCTTGGATTGCGCGCGTTCTCTTAACCCGTTCTCCGTTTCTCGTCCTTTTATTTCTCTCCACTCGACGCTACTTCTTCTTATAGCTGAGCACAATATCGCTTTTGTCGAGCGTTTAGTCAGTGGGTAAACAAATCCGTAAATATTCGGTAAACGCTTGTTAAGCTCGCGTGTATCCAAGACGGTTCAGTTATATATATTTGTCGTACAAAAAGAAAAATTTAATGAATATCCGAGACCAGCTTTTTCTGCCATTTAAATAATGGTCATTGTGAATAATAGGAAGCGAAAAATCGCGGGTGTAAGACTTTTACACCGGAATATTCTGTTCATTTCACCGTAAAAAAAATACAAACTGTATTTCGTTGTATAACAAATAAATACGAGTGCAATAAGGATTATTTAAAATCAAATTTTCACCTGTTTCAATTCATAAATATTTTTGATCATAAAATAAAATCGATGAAGAATAAATAAATCTGTAATGAGAAAAGCTAGTACAATATTCATAGATCCATACGAGAGTAGGAGGTAATAGAAAACGAATCGAATTAAAAGCGGGTATTCGATTCTGAATAGCTTCGAGCGTGAAAACACAGAGCTAAGATATGATCTGCTCCCTATATATATATCTCTTCAGCATTTACGCGTTTTAACCCCTTCTCTCTCTCTCTTACATTCTTACAGCCATAGCAAGTAGTCGTCCCTTACACTTTGAATAGAACCTCTTGAAAACTGTCACGAGTCTTTGTGTGTGTGCGTGCATCTCTCCTACAAGGATTTCCTTCGTCGACGGCACTAGCATAATTATTATCGAGAGAAGACGAGGGTGAATGGAACTGCTGCGGTTCCTTTCTGAGCCCGAGCTCTCGAGTGTGCTCTGTCCTACTGTCGGGAGAAATCTCAAATAAGGACGCGACGCGCGCCAACTTGGCAACGAATTGTTTACCAACCAAGTTGGGATAGAAATTCTCTTGTTAAGTTTTGCCATGTGGTAATATAAACTGACATTTTTTTCACTCGGTGTTCGAGTAATAGCAAATATTCCAAGCTCGGGTGAGAAATTTTTAGAGTAACGTCGATGACGTCGTCTCTGTATTTGAATCACTCGTTATCTTAGGGAATTATTTTTCAGAAGCTTGTACGATTTACGAATTTCATCTAATCGTTTATCGAGAATCTTATCTTTGATGCATTATATCTTCCAGAGAAGTTATCAAAATGTTAAGGAGAACTTTGGTAATCTGCCAAAGGCATTTTTAAAGTTTTAAGTCAAAAAAATATTCAAGAGGTAACTTGACAGGGAATCAATATACATCACCATACATATTAAAAAAGAACTTCCTTCGATATCGCCACGAAGGAAGCATCGATAGTCGTACAATATTCCTTAATGTAAAAACGCAGATAAATAAAAGTTTGCTGTGAGGCAAAATTTGTTTTCGCTATTTTACAGTTCCTTTTTTCAAAATACCTACGCTACTGGCAAAGGAAATTAATAATTCTGTATACGACGCATATCGAAATCTTGAAATACCGCGTAAACAAGAGCGAGTGCAAACATTGAAGACACGACGAGGAGAGAAAAATACGAGCGGAAGAACGCGTAGTTCCTATTTGCATTTGCGTAATTATGTTTTCCCTTCAAATAAAGCGCAATGATAAGACACACACGCACATAAAAAATAAAAAAAAAGTAGCAGTTGCAGCCGAATGAATGAATAAGAAAGGAAGGAAGAGTTAAGTAAAGTTGGATATATCAAGCGGTGCAGAGAAAGAAAACACGCAACGAAACCGCTCTAGAAAAAAAAACTCGCTTATGCAGGGCATAAAAGCATTACCCTCGCTTATTCTCAACGCTCCCTTTCCAACATCGTTGAATGAAAAAAAAGATGCCATTTGACTGCGCGAAGAAGATTCAAAAGTTTGCTAATTTAGAAAGAAGAAGGTCCGCACCGCTCTCATTGCGAAACACGCTTCAGCGAGTGAGAACCTTTCCTCTCTTCTTTCTGCATATTTTCTCTAACAATGAGACATAATAAATGTAGACTCGGCTAATATTTGCCGACGTTAGAACAAACTTTCTGTCTGTTTAATGCAATTTGAATCAATCCTTCTCTCGACGTTTGTATAACTTACTTTAAAATCTCCGGGTACAATCTACTTTTAGAAATCGATCTTAGTTAAGTTTCACTATGTATGCGTATCACGTGCTTACTTTGCAGAATTAACTGCAATATTCTATAACAATTTTTGCGCATATATGAAATAGTCTTTCTATTTGACTAATAATTAATCAACGTGTTAGAATTTAATGACTTGATAATCACTTAAAAGATTTATACTAAGCAATTTTTGCCATTCGCGTTTACGAAAACTGGACGCCATCTAGATGAAAAATTGTATAAACTAACGAACGTTTACGACATCGCCACCGTCGCAAAATTTAATAATTTTTATTATAAAAATCATTAGATAGAAAATATATTATATTTGTACCATGTATAATTGTAAATTAAGTATTACCTATTTTATGGAATAAAATAATTTGTAGTAGTGTAAAAAAATAGTTCTTATAGTCGTTAAAATCTAAAAAATTAGTTTGATTCTAAAACGATTTCTATTGATAATCCTAGTAGTTTGTTAGTTCAATTTACATTTTAATTTTAATTTCAATGAATATTTCAATAAATATTGATAGACTTTAATGAAAAAACGTACTTTATATCTGTATTACATATCAGAAGCATTATTGCCAAGGAAATCAAAAATATTGACGTAAACTTTTCTCAGTACGACAATCCACGTTAATAAGAAACTTTGCCAAAGAAAAATCTTCCGATTATTACACCCTTATATCTCACCGTTTGAAAAGAAGCAAACGAGATTGCAAAGAAGCACGAGATAAGAAGGAAGAAGCGAGGCTTGCGCAACAATGTTACACACGATACGATGTATATATACATGCACATCGGTAAAGAAAACTATATCCGCGACGAAAAATTTTTCAAGACGCTTGAGGAAAATTGAAAGCGAAGGAAGTTTCATTAACGGCGAATATATAGCGTGTCGCACTCTCTTTCTTTAGTGCAGCTATTGCGCCAGAGCTTGCCAACTTTTAAATTACGTTTCGGTAGAAAAGCGCGACGTTAGCGCCGTTTGTTCGTTTCTCCGTCTGCTACTACGTCTTTCTTTTCTTCTTCTACGCGCGCCTTGAGTTTGTTCCTGTTGTACCAACACAACTAGTTCGAATGTAATTAGCCAAACTGCATTTTTCCAGCCGATTCCTTTTCTTTTCTCTTTCCAAGTAGCTCTACAGCTGTGATGGTTTTCGTATCGGTATACCTTGCTTTTTTTATTCTTCTTCATCATTTTAACTGTAGTTTCAGCAAATTCTCGGTTTGTTAAATCTACATCGATATTTCATTCTGTCAAAAACTAACAAGCGCGTTCTTTTTATAAAAAAAAATATAGCAGTCTTTGGTATAACGATTCTCGATTTTTATTTCATCGACGTTTTACGTCAACTACAACGAGAAAAAAGCACAGAACAGCTGACCCCAAAATCGAACAATATTAATTGACAGATAGGGATTTTCGACTATACGAGAACCGCAGAGTTATTCGATCGACTATTCGCAAGAGCTTTTCACTCGAGGAAAGGGAGAATGCGCTCTTGCAAATGGACTCGAAATTTCGATGAGGCTATACTCTACAGCTCGCGCGAAATCATCGCTCGATTTTACGCAGACTCAGCACACTGGGCGATAAACTGATTATACTCGATTGTCGGAATACTACGCGATGCTTTCTCTCCCTCGACGCACAGGCAAGAATCGAGTTTACTGTCGGGAAAATTTGTATTATATATATACGCAGTGAATTATATCGAAGGTCATTTGATTGAAAAATCGAAAGGCGGGGGGGGGGGGGGCTCATAATCTATCAATTGCTATACGATCGAAAAAGAGTGGGCTTTACGTTTTCGATTAAAGGCTGGAATTGTCGGTATTATTTTTTTGAATAGCTTTTTAATGGTCAAATTTGCACATTTTAATCACTTCCTAATCTTCATTTGAGTACGCGATTATTTTTTGCAATACATGTTTCTTGTTGGGTGTCGGTCCGGATTTCTGACCTAGTCAGAACGCGACTTTTCATACATTCTTGGTTTATGACTTTCGAAAACCTCAGCTTTTCTTTCTAGAAAACCGCAATTGCGTAATTAAAATGCTATCCCGCAACATAGCACGGCATCTTTTAGGATTGTTAATTTTCCAGGTCGCATTAAATTTGACATTTTGTGGACACAGCTCGGCATACTTTTGCTTAAAGCGTGTTTTTCAAATTTATATGACAAACCTCTGACATCGTTTTGATATAATTTATTACAAACGTTAGCCGAGCCTTCTTTCTAGTAGGAATGTTTTATTTAATCGTCTGTACTTTTTAAAAAAATTTTTATGACAATCTTATGTTTGATATTAAATATTTATTCTGGTTCTAATCTGGAACGATAGCATTGAACCAGTATAGTTTTACAACTCTGGACAAGATTAGACATGGTATTCACAGTTTAAAGAATCTATCAAATAGTATATATGCCAATTTAAAGTTCAATTGATCCATTAATTCTCTTTGATGTTTACCGATAGTGAATTTTCAACAATTAAACTAAAGATATACGTTTCCATAACTGCAGTATTAAGGATATAACAATGAATATATCTATAATTAAAACTTTTATTTTCTATGTACATAACACTTCGACAATACAAAATCGTACTAATAACATTCAAATATTCCCCAATGAAGGAATTAGTTATCTAAACATCTGCTCCCTTCCCTTTTACGAAAAATCAATTCCGTTCCAATAGACAGAATGAAAAAAAAAGAAAAACAAATTGCGAGCGATCAACCTTCCACGGCGTGCGTAGCATAATTTTTCGCAACGCAGAGAGAGAGAGAGAGAGAAAGCGTGAGAGTGGTAATCGTGCTTTCCACGGTACGCATTTTCAATTAACTATGTATACGCCGACTTCGTGAGGTGATGAATTCGCACTTACGCGCCTTAAGGTAGGAAGGTAAATTAGAGAACGAGAGGTGCTTTAGCACACGTATGTAGAGAAAGAGAAAGAGGACTATCGTATGTAGGGGAAAAATAAAATATTCAACGAGCTCTTGCGCAAAATGCTTTTAACAACGTCTACAGTCAACTGTTAAGCTTCTTTTATTTTTTTTTATTTCAACTGACTAGTACATTGCTTGAATTATTAATACCTCCCGAGCGTTCAATTACTTAATTGAATGCTGACGCTTTCGATTGTTCTGCGTTCGCAACCTGTTTTTTTTGTCGAAAAAGAAAGAGCACTTAGAGTTTGGCTGGATCAGCGTGCTCTTTGTAAATATTATAGATCGTTGTCTGCACTAGTTTTAATTGAAATGCAGAGTGACGCGTGTATACTTGTGTCCATTTGCTGGTGAAATATAAAAATGACACAACGAAAAAGGAACAGAAAAACCAGCGGAACGTTTGGACTCCGCAGATAGCCAAATATACGGTATGTGTATATATATATAGCAGCTATATTCAGAGCGTAATAATTCGTTACGCATGGGATCGTGAGAAGCTATAAAACCACGCCTGCATCCTTCGTGGCTTTCCCTTCTTTGTGCAAAAGAACCTTTGCCGCTTGATTGTGTTCTGTTCGAAACTGAGCGCGCGAGGTGCCTCTTGATTGAGGGAATCGATCTCCCTGAATTACGCTGGTGTCGATTGGAAAATTGTTGGAGCGTGAAATAGCTCATTTCGAATATGGATTTATAGGCATGCTGGTTTTTGCGAATTTTGAGGGTTTGAAAAAGTGATTCTCTAACTCTTCCTCTTTGCCTCGAGTCCCTTTCGGCTAAATCGAGCTCGCTAAAGTAAATGCGTGCGGTTCCCTAATAAATCTTGCAATTAGGCGTGTCTCTTGCCCTGGGAATCGTCCTGTATACACATCAACGTATGTACGACTCAATAATGAAACGGGAATCGCCCCCTTTTTGCTTGCGGGGCCCCGTTTTTTCAAGCGAGCTTCCTTTATGTACATGTGTGATGTCATGCGTGCTTGACTCGGGAAGGGGGTCATATACCGTTGCTACACTTTTAGCTGCCCGATTTTCTATACGAGGGTCTTTGTCATATTTGCCGAGCTCTCTCTCTCTCTCTCTCTCTCTCTCTCTCGCTCTCTCACACTCTCTCACTCTCTATCTCGCTCCACTTCATTGTAATTTTAAATTTATTAAAACGTATCACACCTCCTCAGGCATATGTACGTTCGCACGAAACGTTGTAGATCACTGGTAAAACTCTGCCATTATCTTGAAGCTTTTTGATATATGTTGCTGTCTTTATCTTTGTTAATTAATCTCCCGTAGCTTGTGTTTTAACAAGAATATTCAGTATCGCATTCATTGGTCTCGACGGCAGCTGCTACGCGTTAACTCGTGCTCTAAATCGGCTCCAACGGGTGATTTTGAGTTTCTGCTCGAGAAAAAACATTTTTACGACACCCGGGATAGTTCGATGTGCGTAACGCGATTGGTTTTCTCTCTGATCGTCACGAAAATCCCTGGAGAGCTTCGAGAGTAAAAAGAACAACACGTAGACCGGCTATTACTATGTACCGTAAGGCATTTACTGTCAACGACCTTCAATAGAGAAATACTATGATACTACGTTGTAAGTGATAGCTACGATAGTTTTTATCAACGTAACAGTATATACATCTACTGTAAAGGGAGCGGATCTAATTGCAAAAGATCAGAACCTCACTCTTCGCTATGTTAGTGGCTTAAGTTTACTTATGTGGAATACAAGAAGTAAATATAAGTTAATGAAATAATAGATACACTTTTAAAAGTTATTGCAAAATTAAACATCGTTTATCAAAAATAACAATCCTATTATTACTGCGATAGATAGGTGGGTCGAACTCATTATTTCTTCACGTAGAATTTCTTGTTAGGTGCTATATCGATTAAAAATTATTAATTCGAAAGCGGACATAGCTGCTCTTACAATAAGAAGGAATATTACTAATTGGAAAAAGATGTATTCGAAATAATTTAAAGAAATCGTTAAACTTCTATGAGGATATATTCGTAAAATTGTGATTCCTAATATGTCATTTGGTTTATTTATTATTTCGCATATCTCGATACAAAATCGTTAAATTTTCAAATAATATCGAATCGGCAATGGACACCACTCGCTACAACAGAATTATAGGACATCCGCCCTCCTCCTTCCCTTCCATACGAAAAAATAATTTTTTTTACTTCTTCCTCAATGCCAAGTAATTAGCGAAATTACTCTGCGAGAGGATGCGCCGAATATATATTTTCTAGACGGGCGAAAGTTTTTGCGTTTTAATGCACTGCAGTGGTGGCATTTAAATAAAGCACTTCCCATGTATACGTATATATGAATGTACATTTCGTGGAGAATTTGCGAGAGATTGTTTTCGGGAAAATCTTTTTAAGAGCTCAACTGCAAAAACTTCGCCGCGCGCTAAAAAAGTTTTAGTTTTGCATTGCAGGAAATGCGATTTCGCACTTACGCGTTAATAAAGACTAGGGCCTTCTTTTTTTATTATTTTCCGTTCCAAGCTTCATTCGCACTTTTGATTAAAAACCAGTGCCACGTTAAACATCGCGCAAAAGTAGATTCAATTATCAACGTTGATCAGGATTGCAACAGAATTTGATTAACAGTCAAGTCGTGCGAATATCGAGTTTCCTTTGAAAAAAAAACGATTACACAGCTGTACATCGACTAATTAGACAGAACAACATATATCGTGAAGTCAATGTAAATGACAAGGAGATTACAAAAACAAGTACACGACTGTTCTCTCTTAACGAAAAAAAAGAAGAGAAACTTCGACAAAACTTGGCTAATTGCCCTTTTGATTGGCAAGACTAGGAGAGCGACGTCAGCCAATGAATCTTCCCCGTAGCGCGCAAGGGAGTTCATTCAATCAGCATAATTAGGAGACAGCAGCAGAGAGTCGACAAGGGACTACGCATATACGTATACACATCATCGACTGCTCAGTGCAGGTCGACGAAGAGCATTGTGCATTGGAGGTGCCTCTGCGTGCCCGTGCCGCCTAGCACAAAGGGACAATCGCCGAAGATCACGAGCACAGATAGTATGCGTGTGTGTATGTGTATTATTATTAGCGTTGGAGCTGTCAGGAGCAAGCGACATTGCATCGAAAAATAAAAAAAAAAATAGAATACGAAAATACTTCAACGACGCTAAGATGTCAAAGAGAAACCCGAGTTGCAGTGCGGTGAAAGACAGAAGTCTTGGTTTTGGGAAGGATCTAAGAGAAACTTGAATATACGTGCAAACTGGTCTGAAGAAGACTCTCGATTTGATTGGGTTCGATCGGTGAAATGTCGAAGGAGTAGACGTAACTCGATCCGGAATGCCGATTATTGAGGGAACGAAACGCGAGAGGGTGACTATATGGGGATGCCTAGAATATCTGATTTTAAATATATGTATACAAGGTGTAAGAATAACGCCCGTAGGGAATTTACATCAAGGGTGAGCGTATATTTTTGCCAAGGGTTGATCCACGCATTCTTTCATCGCAGTCTGTTTGAACGCTGCATCGATAAAACGTGGTATTGTTTTAAATTGCCTCGATGTATGTGTATGTCAGACAAAATTCACAAACGTGCGGTTAACACCCTGTAGTACTTTGGTAAGCTTAATTATAGGTGAAATTCATTAGGGAATTTTATCGGTCAATATTTGGTTGCTGTTATATATACTTTATTCAATTCATAGGTTGTTAGTTAGGGAATACCTCAACTATCCGATATTCGGCTGGAAATTGGAAAAAAAACGAAGAATGTGAAACGATAGGCCGTAATTGCGTTACTAATACAGTCGATCGTTTACTAAATTTCCATACGACATTATGTATACGTAATTCCACGTTAACGAACAGAACGAGGGGATCCAAAAATGAATTTGTAGAAACAACGGTAACATCGCAATGTCAATTCTATAGTGTCAACGGAATTTCTGGTCGCACGTCCGTTTCCCTGCTTATTCATGCAAATTCCTCGCATAGTTTCTACTTCGATCCATACGTCAAAGCGCTCCTGCTGACCGGCAACTGCGCTTGGACCTTCTGAGAACTGACAACAGAGACCTAATACGACTAGAACGCTGCGACTATTGCTCTATCCGTGTTCCGAGAAATCAACGTCCATTTGTTTCTGATCTGCATTTGAGGATCTATATCCTGTGGACACTACAGTTTTAACAAGGTATTACCAATGGTGTTGCTATCGGTCGAATTGCAGTACCAAAAGGTGGGGACTTGTTCCTCTTCGGTAGGGAACCATTTTTTCGCATTCTACAATATTACTTATACGAAGAAAAAGATGAAGCGTCTTAGCACGAGATCTCTTCACCACAGAAAGACAATATACGTGAACGTCTTGAGAATAACGAAGACTTTATTGAAATTAACATAATAGCAGGTACACAGAGATTGTAACGAGGTCAATCTTCAAAGCAGGAGCGTAAGCACAAAGGGATAAATTCGTGCTTTCGAAGTTCGGCCTGTAAACCGATTTAATAGTGATAGGGCAACTATGAGGGAAGTTACCGGCCAATGGCAATGCCTTGGCTTTGGCCCTCATGATGCACTCCCCTCTCCCTCCTCACCTTATCCCACATTCTCGAGAGCTTTAGTTGATCGGTGCGAGCTTGCAGCAAATTGAATTTAATCTCGCACGCCCTGAACACACGCACTCGAGCTTTTACGCGCTCTCGAGGCTACGGTGGATAGTGGCGATACTCGGACAATGCTACACTGTTGTACGTACTTAGCGTGAATTTATTCTAGAACCAAGAGCTTTTTTATCGATGCTAAAAACGATTGATTCATTTGCTCGTAATTATTATTAAGCGAACGAGTGTCAGAGGATACGAGATAGTCAAATATACGTTTTATACTTTTATATATCAGATAAAATATCATGAAACACTAAACTCGTTGCAGCTTCGCCTAGAGTAGCTGAAAAAAAGCTTCAGTCTCCCCTAAAAGAAAGGAGAACCCAGCAATTTTCAGTGCAACAGCAAGGTAGAGACTCTAATAACACACAACTACGAGCTGCAAAGGCTTTTGAGCGGTTATCATTGCAGAACAGAAATCTTTTAATTAGATTGTTCGCAGGTAAAGCTCGAGCAGTCCTTGCGTTGGTGGACAGATTTGTGCCGCTGCAATCTTGTTTCGTACCGCGCAACTATACACGCCAACCAGAATCCAAAGGAAAATCTTTAGCGCTTCGAACCGACACACTGAGAGGACAAAGGGAGCTTGCAGAACATGACATGTTACACACAGGGTTAACTTTGCGCGTGAAAACCAAAAAACAGGAGCTCGCTAAAATATGTGCGGTACATTGTCATGGAAAACCTGTCGGATAAGAATTTTAAATAAATTTAATTACTTTGACAAAAATTATAAAACCTGCGGGTACGTAGTACTGGTATAACCGATATGATGTCAAGTTTTGAAGAAGTAATTGAGTACAAAATTATACGGATACTCTAATATATCTATTTATACTGGTAGAGCTGTGTACATATCGAGAAACAATACAGGAACTGGATGAATTTTATTTATGCTGTAAGTCCATAAAATCGATAACAGCAATTCTTACCAGAATAAACTAAAATAGAAGAAACAACCTAGGAAACAGATGGATTAAACAGAGTACTGGTCCATACAACCTACAACAGCAATTCTAACCAGGGTAGACTAAAAATAGAAGCTTGTCGTCGTATAGAAATGTATATGACGACGTACGCAAACTTTCCCTCGTCCCCAGTGGCATTAATTATCCAATGCTTTATTCACGCAGTAGCGAGTATACACACCAGTCAGCAAACAGATCGAAGCTGCAAAGAAGAGGTATAAACGTGCATATACGCACGAACGTCGATCACGAATGAACCAAGAAAGGGGAGCGTAAGCGCAGGTGAGGTTCTCTGCGGTCGATGTCAACGGAATCGAAATAGTCGACTAGATAAGGGACCGGAGAGAGACGAATGTGGTACAATAAGCGTCACTGACATCGAATGCTCTCTCTCTCTCTCTCTCTCAAGGAGCTTCGTACTAACAATCGATCTATCTATACCGATGCTGTCTCTAGTCTGTGCTTTCGTGTATACACGTACGCGTAGTACCTAGTCATAGTCGATTCATCGACGAGTATAGAAAGGGAGGTGATACAGAGACATATAGCGATTCCTTGCGCAGAACTGCAGCGGCAGAAGCTCACTGATGAAACGTCGAGCAGCTGCAGCCTACGGTACAGTAGTTCGATTCAGGCTATCTCTGTATTTGGCTTTTAATGAGACCAAGATGTTTGCTGATGCAGCTCGAAGAAACGTTTGTCCCGATTAATGCAAGCTCGAGCTGTTGTTGTCTCTATCAAACAGCCTATCCAGCGTTTATTATCGTCGATGCATTCGCTCTTTATTTAAGATCGTCATTAAACTTTTTTAGATTTTCATTTTCAAATTATTTTATTCGTCCAACTTACTGAAATGAAAAACCAAATCAAATAATAAGTTCGATAATAATTCGAAAGTATTGAAAATTATACCGAAGTATTTTATAGCTATCGATTGAGTTAACGGATTCATTTGTAAGTACTATATAATTACACCAATAAAACTGAAAAACAAATTTAGCATTAATTGTACCGGTTTCTATCTCATAAATTGTCCACTGCACGATTCCAATGATCCAATTAAAAGGTATAACGAATCGTGGTCTTAAAAGGTACCAAAACATTTTATATCCCTACGTACGCGAAGAGAACACAGTTCTAACGAGAGTCTGGAGAAATCGTTCTATCAAGAATATTTATCGATAATAAGAATTCGATATTTTTTTCAGAAATTGATCGCTGCGAAGCAAAAATATTCGCTTGAACGATTTAACATAAATACTAGACCTGCACGGTCCGACTGAATAGTATAGTAAAGTAAATATTGTTCATCCATACCGTACAAACAAATATTTTCGCAATTTATGGAAAATTCAATAGCATAAGTATCCCACATACACCTCGTAAAACTGTGCATTGAAATATTGCTGTTTACAAAATAGGCCAAGTGCTTTCAATTCATAAATGTCCATATGATAAACAAACAGGTAGACAAAATCAAAGGATAAAACTCAAGTATTCAACGATCACAATCAACAACAAGCCAATAACAAAAATATCCGATACAATAAAATAAAAAATTTATATCATCCGATAAAGACACTTAATGCACACATGCATACGAAAAGCTTCATTTTCACTTGACAATGTTTCACAAGTAGAATCGAGTAGCCCTTACTCTCACGACCAAGTAATAAAGTCGAATCAGCGTCGAGCGATTATGAAGGCAGTAAATAGCGTGCAGAGAAAAAGTGTCGTACTATGGCTCATACTACACACACCGGACGATCCCCTAAAAGCTCGGAGGCATTTACGGATTAACGATCTCATTAAGCTTCATAAGTAGCTCGGTTACTACCAATTAGGTCAGCGTAAAATTCAACCGAGTGCTTGAACGACCGACCAAAGAGTCGAAATGTATATATATACACGTCATCCCACCAGGTTGCTTTCTTTTATATACGATCTCACGAGAGCCTCGAGAGGCGGAGCTGTTCTTTCTTTTCCTTCCTCTACTTCCTCTCGCACGCGTTGGTTGTATTTATCCCTATCTCCAGTCGACGTGTTAAATGGACTTTATAAATGTACACGGAGCACGAACTCGGAAAATGTGTTATATTCGGTGTGGATATGACGGATCGATCGCAGGATGAACGCTTTTCGGAGGCTTTAGAGACAGCTATTTTTCATGTGTGTGTATATATATGTATACAATTTCTACGTACGTAAATCTAAAATAGCGAAATTTCGTTATTTCGAGCATATCAAGTAGCCGAGTGTATTTCATTAATTTAACAGCTGGGAATATTAGATGGATTTCTACTCTAATTTTAGATTTATTATTTCCAACGTTAATTTTTGGTTATATGGAGCAGATTTTTAGGTATTTTTAATCGAGTTATTAATAATTAATAGAAAAATTATACCCTTAAATCATCAATGAAACAATCCGATGATCGCATTTTAAAGATAATATATCATGCTACTCTTTTGTACGTACGCTTAATTAAAGCTCGGATAATCATTAGGAAGCTTGGCACGAATCCATTGTTCTCGAATTTTTTTTTTTTGTTGAAGCTTAATTTACCTGAAACAAAAAATTAAAGAATACAGGTTAGTCAATTCTCAAGAAACGCAAGAATAAATAATTATACAATCTTAAATGTTACACCTAATGAGACGTAATAAATCGTCGTATAACAAAGAAAGAAAGTCTTATTTTCTGAAACGTCTACAAAAATATTCCTGCTTAACAATACTTATCGAAAAAAATCCTTTCATATCCACGCCAATCAATCGTTCCACTGGAGTCTTTAAAAAAAAATGCTGACATCGACTCTCGAACTAAACCGTTGATTTCCCAATGGGAAGAAAAAAATTCTAGTCCACGATCTCTCATTGCAATGAACCCTTTACCTCAACAGAGCCTCGGCTGAATTTTCGCATGAGACGCGGTTGAAGTAAAAGTCGTGGACTAGCTCTATATATGATAAAACGACACAAAGAAATTGATATTGAGAGAGAAAGGAAAATAGGAAAATTATGTATTTTATATAAATATATATATATATATATATACGAGTAGGATATTATCGATCGATTTTCATCCCTTTCATCCATTCCATCATCAACTATTCCACACCGTATCTACTTCTCCTGAACTTCGACTTTTTCTACTTCGTATTTGCCGAAGCGATTGACTGCCTTCTCTCTGGAACTGTTTTTCACTTTCCTGCACTTTCCTGATTTATTGTCCCGTCCACTCGTGTTATTTGCGTGCTCTCGCTCCTGCTGGATTATTCAGAGACAATTCTAGGATCGAGAAAGAAAACGCCTAGATTTTCTCTTTTGTTTTGTCTACTTTAACGGAAAGGTGAATATAGTTCTTCCTTTGCCGGGAAACACGTCTCGGGAGGATGCTAATGATGAGCCTCGAAGAAAAATCTCCTGCCCACCGGTGACGTGGGTAATTAAGTTGGGTTAATTAATTTTGGCTTAACCTGGACCGTAAATTACGTTTTGCAACGACGACTTTTTTCCGTTCGTAACACTACGACGCTGACATTTTCTTTCTCATTTCCTAAGGCTTCTACCTCAACGAATTGTACCTCGATTGACAAGAAGCTACACGAACAGAAATTATTTAGTAAATTTTACGATACGTTTATGATAATTTACTGGAAAGTTTGGTATGCTCGTTGCCAAAATGTTTATGCATGAATTTTTACCCGACAGAATAATAATTTTTATCTTAATGTGCGGTATGTGTGAGCAGTGTAACACCCAGGACTGAAGTCAAAATTAGTCATTTTTAAATTTACCGATGACATCTGAACCAAGCTGATAATCTTTAAAAATCAATTAAGGTAATTTATAATTAATCGCATGAAAGCCAAATTAATTATAAAGTACATTGTTAAACTTTTTAGTAAAATTTATTTCACTAAACGTTGCTCTTAAGTGAACGTATAGGTTCAAACGCTCCACTATCCGGAGATCACATAGACGTGAGCGTTGCTTCGCCACAAGGCGACGAACAGAATTGGAGGTGCAACATTTACCGTTTGCTCGACGGTTTTCCTCATTTCCTCTCAATTTCCTCTCTCTTTCATGGTTTGCGCATTTTCCCCACTAGAACACGGTATATAGTCTCTGACAAGGTGACTAGCAGATGACACGACAGTACGTACAGGAGGTTTCGAAAGCCCTTTTCTTCGAGAAACAAAATCACATTTTTAAACATTGTACATTAGATTTTACAATAGTAATCGCATAGATTCGGAGGTAATATACGACTATAGGAGCTGGTGAAATATTCAATGTCCCGCTTCGAAAGACTAGGCAATTCAGTTGACACGATAACAAGGACTTGAACGTATATGTATATGTATACTGTATACTGTTAGGAACTCGATCGTGTCAGACTTCGGAGACCCATAAATCGTTAGCGTCAGGTGTTCCGCAACTGAAAAAGAAGCGAGGAAGAGAAAGAGAAAGCAAAAAGTAAGTAATGAAGGGAAAAAGAGTATAAAAAAAGTAGAACAGACAAAGCACTTCTACGATAGTTTTTATCAATGCGCTTGGCGAATCGTCATATTTTGCTATATTTTATTTTTGAAGCTGCTCAAGAACAAGAGAAAAATGAATTTTTCGAAGCAATAACGATCGATTCGTCTTTTGTACGCGAAAAAAAATCCTGCATTCAGAGCTATAATAATGCATTCAATCTCTGATTTCTAACGAAATTCGCTGAATAAAAAATAAAAATTTAACTTCATACTGATAAATATTTGTTGTTCCATTCGAGTCGATAATTAGCCAGGAAAATTATGGCGGAAAATAAGCATCTAAAAGTAACAGATGAACACGCTCTTCGAGCATTTCCGAAATCTCTGCTCGTTCATTATCTTCTGCCAGTTCTGACACTAATTGCGTGACTCGTCGAGCGGCGTTTCATTGAAACGGTGATATTATTCTTCAAACTAATCTCTTTTTCTCGTGAATCTGGACAAGTGTACGTTTGTTGCTTTGATATGTCGATTATTTTCGCGTTAGAGAAAAAGTTTCGAGTAGTAAAAAAAGTACGAGTTGCAGCAAAGGTATTCGAGCTGTGTAATATGAAACATCTTTGGCCAATACTTTTAATTGCGTGTAGAGATTAAGCTTCGAGGTAAAACTTTCTTGGAATATAGAACTACAGAGCAGGAAAACTTTTTAATTTGACTTTTTAATTGACTTTCTTACGTTACATTAATGTAACATAGTGACTGTTTCAAAATCTTCTATTATAACCTGCTTTCTTATTATACAATGTACTCAAAATTTTAATATTCTGAAAATGTAGTTTACATATGTATTCGTCAAGCTAATTCTCAAGTCGTTTTTATCTGTCTTAATCGACGTTGAATCAATCATCGCGTACATCGCTCGAACAAAGAATCCACTTCCTCAGCTTGAGCCTTTGTACTTACCGAGAGCCAAATTGTTCTCCAAAGTCGATGAGAGAAAACGCCCTCGGAGGTAAATCCACTCGTGAGGGTGTTATTTTATTTATCGATTCGTAGCGCGTATCTAAGTCTACTACGCTCATTTGGCTCTAGAAAAGCGGTGAGTAGAAAGTAAAGAATCGCCTGAAGCACCTCATTTCGTTGTGGATCAGAAAGGCAGCATACGATGCCTGTTGTTTCTGTGCGTATATCGATTCGTGATGGTTAGCTATATATAACTATGAAGTAGTCGCTCTCTGAGAGACGCACGTGCGCTCGTATTGCCTAAATGAATTTCCCGATTGGCCTTTGGCGGAGAGGGTTGTAGTAGGCATATAGATGCAGACCTAACTAGGCGCGGTTCTGCATCGTTAGACGTCAAAGGTGACACGCGACTCCAAGCTTGCACGTGAAGCTTTACTAATGATTAATGTCAAAAAGGTGGAATCCAACGTGGTTAAGGATGTGGTGAAAGGTTGTATATTTTGTGTGTAGAGTGAGGGAGAGGAACGTTTACATCAAGGTTTACCTTTTTACAGACTTCTTTGAATCCTCAAATGTATCTTCATATCAATAGCTTGCGTGGATGGATAGAATTTAGAGTGCATTGAATATGTTTTTTAGTAGCTTACACAAGTAATGAGAAACCTAAAACCACAAGCTATGATGATATTAATTTGAGTAAAAATAAAAAAGTTTTCCTGCAATTATCGTAAATCAGGTTTGAACCCAGAATCTTTGGGTTACTAATCCGAAACACTGCTAATTGAGCCGTTACTACTTTATTAAGGTTTATTTCTTGGGTTATCATGAAATAGCATTTTTATTTTATTCCGCTCGATAGCAAGAGAGTCAGGAGGTACGACGTAGCTCAAGAGTTTTTTTACGAGCCTTTGAAAAGAATTATGGTTTCTTGTCTATTAAAAAAATCTGGGATTTTTAAGAGCAAGACGACAAAAAATTCCTTCCACTCTTTACTCGGCGGAATTTAGTCTGAAACTGTTATACATAGCCAAAAACGTTTCCTACACCAAATGGTTTTGAAATACGACTTTGAAAAGTATACACACTGATGACTAACCCATCATTACAAACCGTTTGAACAACTCTTCAAGATTGAAGATTACATCTAGGTACAAGTCGCATCTGGTGGGTGCTGGCTTCATTACGCGAACTCGCGAGTACCGAAAAAGATTCTCAACATAAAAAACTTGCCATTTACGCGCGAGTGAGTGTAAAAATGAGAGCAAATGACGTCTCTGTACATATACACTCACGCCGTAGAAAAGTCGCAGTATACGAAGGATGCAGGCATCAGTCGAGAGCAATTTCCTCCTTTGACCTGTAACGACGACTTGAAGCGAGAGCTGGTAATGCGAAGCGAATGTAGTCGTGATCCTTCCCTGATTTGGATATTCGACTCGTGAATACGGGTATATGTAAATATATATATTTATACAGAGTGCGAGAGAGAGAGAGAGATGTTGAATGAGCCGAGAACGATCTCACCCTGGAGAATCGTATAACTTCGTTTCTGGGATGAGAACGAGGAGATGTCATAAAGGAGAAGAGAATTTGAAAGCAGTTGCAGAGCTCGACGAAAATCTGGAGCAAGGGATTATATGATCCGTACGTATATATAGACCATGCATACATATTTATGCGAGTTATCAAAAGTACCTCCCGTGATTATTTGCTCAATTTTAATGCCCTTGGGATACAATTGTGCTCCATGTAGGTGATCTTACTGTATCTCTTTAGAAGAGGTGTATACAGATGAATTCGTATCGAGAGACAGTGTTGATTTGCAATTCAAAGCAAGCAGCTTTTGGATGATAGGATCGGGTGTGCGATTTGTCACTGTTGATTATGAATTCGTTTGTTGCTAATTGAGATAAGCGATAATGATGGTATTCATGTCCACCAGTATCGATACATGTAACAATGATATGTCACAACAATTTACATCGTTAAAAAAGTTTTCTATATCAGTGATGGAATTGCACATACATATAAACGCGAAGTTAGCGATGAAATTATTCGAGCAATAAGCTCAAGCCATGCGTAAGTATTGTTAACTACATCAGTCTAATTGAGCAGCGCATATAGGACGATAAACAGGGCTACACAAGTTATCACACCATTTTCCTGTACATACCGGCCCCGTATATTCGTAGTCGTTGATTAACACCTCGACCTAAATTATTAACAACCTGCCATATATTGGGATATGACAACCAAATTGATGACTGATGATACCCGTAATTCACGCTGATGAGCAGTTATTTTTGATCCTCGAATAATGTATTCGTTCAATGGGAAATTTTAAATTTCAGCTAATTAACTTCTGTCTCTTCTGTCAACGGATATTTCGAAATTCCATATTTCAAGCTTCCATCCATACTGACATCATCGATTTCTAATAGTTACTCAATCACCTAACAGGGCGACAAAGGAACAGCAAAAAAAAATGCCCCTCGTGTAACTGGGTTTCTATAATATCCCACATATTACCTTCGCGATCTAAAGACTCTCAAAAGCTCGTGGTGCATCGATTAATCATTAGATGACAAAGGCTTCGCATCGTAGAAATTTGCATGAAAAAGCTATAAAAGACGCTCGCTCCGATATGACGTTGTCCGGTAAAATATATCACTTGGGCTAATTGAAATACGACGTAGCCCGGATGTTTATTGGAGGTCAGCAATCTTTAACGTGCATGTCTATACGTACATATTTCAATCTGAAGTGCTGTACTGTCCTATTTCGTATTATAATTATCGTAGACGAGCTCCAATTACATTAGCACAAGGTGAAGTGCGAGCGTTCGTGACCGTCGTGTCCTCTCCTCTATATACAACGATCGTAATAGAACTTGTAGTTAGGGGAATCTTAGGTCTCCTGTTCCATCATCGATGCTGTTTTGCGTATCTAACGATGGCTCGAGCTTCTAATTTTATTAGAATAGAGTGGAATGTCAGAGGGAATGCGAGAAGCGAGTATGTAATTATGGACCTTTCATGGACTTACTTTCATATTACGACTTTATGGAAGTGCACGCTACTGAAAATTGTTTTGAATATAATTATTTTCATCGTTAATTTTTAAAAAAACCGGACCATCAATACAGATTTTAAATGCTCGTTATAAGCTTGAGAGTAAAATAATATTTATTCATTCGAGCTTTAGTGCTAAGTGCAATGGAAAACAAAAAATAAATTACCTAACCGTTTACCGATCTGAATAGATCAATATTCCATTTGACCAAAATCCGATATGCAAATACGACTAAATCCCACCCGCTCTCTACTCAATTTCAAAAACTTGCATTTTTTCTCACGTATCCGCGCACGTACACCTATATACAAACACACACATACGCAAACGTATATATATATATATCCACACATACGTCAGACTGGTACCCAGCGTGAGTTTATCGACTTTCCCCTTCTTCGGGCCTTTTAAGCTGCATAATATGAAAGTAGCAGATAAAAATCGGACTTTGAGCGACGAGCGTTTGCGGACAGGCGACGTCACGCTTGACCTCGTGGTCGAGCTGCAAAATTCCAGTCGGCTAATTTTGACACCCCACGCTCGAGGCGACGGACACTTGTGCTACTGTCCTCCTGATGCCGTGACAGGGCGTAATATTCCGTTAAATACAATGTGTCGCATGGACACGTTTCACAACTGTTACTGTAGCGTATAAAGTGCGCACGTTGAAGGAAATTCGCGTCAGGAGAGTAAGAGGCTCGATTACGAAAAGAGAATTTAGAAATATTAATATAAGCCTGCGTGATATTCCCTCATGAGGAAAACTCGTATTACGCGATTGTTAAGTAATGAGATAAGTTTTATATGTATATATATATATATATAATACGAGTTGCATAATGACGCTGTATTATCAGCTTCTTTTTAATTACGCTGTCGATTAGAGCAAAATAGAAATTAAGTTCAAGTCGAGCTTTAAGGGAAGAAATAGCGTATATATACGGTTATTATTATACACGTAGTTTGGGCGAAAAGGTACGCTTTAATGAGAATCATTTAGATGGATAATGCATTTTTGTTGACAAGAGAAAGGCTTTTTAAAAGTGATGAGAATGGAATAAAAATTAAATTAAGATTTCATGTATGAATGCACGATAATAAGGGTTTAAGAAGTTACAGAGAGCCAAAGTTCAAAATTTGGAATGATTCGGCTACAGAATATTTTTTTAAATAAATTGTAATAATTTTAAGTCTCTCTTTGATCAGTATACGTAATCTGTCGAACAATGTTTCCGTATATTTTCATGTAAATTTTACTCATAAATTCATGAATCCAAACTTCAGAGGCACTTTTGCATTACTTACAGGTCTCAGTATAAATTTTCTGATGGTAGATTTTTCGCGTTTGACACTTTGAAAATTCAATGGCAGCTTGAAATCATAAATGCATTTTCCAAAGTATTTTATCCTTTAAATTGACAAACAAATTTTATAAAAAAAACCTTTAATTTCACCTGATGAAATAAAAATTACGAAAAGTTTGACACGATTCGATAGAGAATATCCCATATGCGTATGCGATGACCAAGGCAAACATGAAATAGAAGCAGTAGGTCAAACAGTTAGTAACGTTGATGTTGACGCGCAGCATGAAACCACAAAACGTAACGTGAAAATCTAAACTTGTCGAGGCTAATATCAATATTGTATCCAACATAAAGCTTAAATTATTTTGTAGAAGCAAACGCATGTTTCACTTCATCGAAATCATCCAGTTTACTTAAAGCAGCACAACTGACTCATCGCGTGTTATCAGTAGCCCTCGACACTTAAAACTCAACGAAAGGCGAGAGCTCACTACTCCGTGACTGGAGCAGCTGCAAATTGATAATCAGGATATACATAATAAGTAGGCTAATCCGATACTTCAATCTATGGAACGCACACCCAAGTGTCTGGTAAAGAAAAATTTATTATCAGTGTATAACCCGGTAGAAGTGTGTCCGATAAGAAGACAGCGACCAGTGGAAAAAGTGAAATAATTAACCAGCTCAAAAAAAAAAATGAAAAAAAAAAAATAGAAATGAATGGAGAGTAGACTCGTCACTCACGCGATCGCGATTACTATCTCACTGACCGAAACAACAACAAGGGCCGGTAAAAGCCGTGCCGGAAGGAACAGCGGCTCTCGTATATCGCCATACTCCTTCGTAATAATTAACGCGCTCGCAGGAAATGAATTTCAAGCGTCTATGTATACTCGTTCTTTTTTTTCATATTCAGTGAGGAACTATACCATAAGGATGGTCTTTTCGAAGCACACCGTCGGGAATTCCGACTTCGTGTCCGGCGTTAATGGGACGAAAACCCGGAAAAGCCCACGAGTGTAGTAAAATAATTTTTTAACCATAGACGATGCTTTTCTTTGAAGGTTCTTCCTCTCGCTACCTCGTCCGATCGTCTATGCATATTTGGGTCACAGAATTTTTTATAAACTTTCGAAAGACGAAGGTCCTGGAATTTTAAAAGACTGCTAAATAAAATTAATCATTTAAAAGTAAACCTTTTTTTCTTTATCTTGGTTATTTTTAAATTTCATTATTATGAAATACAACCGCTATACGTGAGAATCTCGAGATATCTCGTAGTTACAAATTTCAATTTATAGATCTGTAATATTACACTCGTAAATACAAAACAACCTTTAGTTAAAGTTCAAAAATGGAAATCATTTAATTTTTCCCCGTGTTAATTAAATCAAAATTTTTTGAACATTTTTCTCATACCGATAATGTCACCTGCATTGAAATTCAGCTTGATCAGTTATATAGAATCTAATTGTCACTATATTGAAAACCCGATAAAAATGATTTTTTTCTGATAAATTAAATTCTAATCACTCTACATATAAAAGTAAATCGGAAAGGTTATTAATCCTGAAATAATATAACTTTTCATGGTTGACCGAATGCTTGAAAATTTTCATTTTATATATCTTGTATAGTTTGTTCTACTACATATTGACGAACAAAAAGTTAATCATTAAAAATGGCAAAATACGTAATTTTTCACTTATAAACTTATTGAACATTCAGTACACGAAAAAAGATGGAATGCAGATGCACAACTGCACTTTCGAAAAATAGATCATTTCTATGAATTTTTAAACCACCTTAATACTGGGAAAACTCTTTAAAGGGCTTAAAATTTAAAAACGTAGAATTTCAAAAAGTTTCATAAAATCCCGTCACTCTTATATTATATATAATATTATATAAATAAATAAATATATATTTATTTTTAAAAAAGCCGTCAAGACAGAACAGAAGGTCCTGATAGCGAGAGAAGTACAAGACAGCTGCAGAAGAGGAAGAAGAAAAAGCCATAGCAGCAGGAGATTTACTCCGACACGTTGCCAATGTTTGTCGATATAGATAAGGCTGGGGTATAGAGTGAAAAGATAAGACGTAGTGAGAGAAAGAGAGACAGAGAGAGACTATAGACTTGAATACGCGTTTACGCTCGCGTTCGCGAATCTGCATATGCAGATTCACGCCAGAGAGAGGGAGCTCGTGTCAGGGGTAATGTTGGAGCGTTGCGTTTCTCTCCTGGTTTCGCTGACAAGCGCATTTTCTGTAAGGTTACCTACTAGGGAAACGACAAGAGAGAGGGAGAGGCTGTTTCTCACTGCCGCTCGCGAATCTCAACGTCAAATTGGATTAGCCTTGGATATGCCGCTGCTGCTGATGCTTTTCGTCTGGCTTAGAGTTTTTTTTCTGAATGAATTAGGAATTTTCCAGGTCGCAAAGTTGACGCTTGTACGTATACTCGGATTTAGCATTGAATTGTTAATTTTAAAGAAAAATAAATGGAAAAACCTATCGGACTCCGAAATTAAGGGCGTAAATTATTTCGTTACCAACTCAATGAACGAAGCATTAAAACTTTTATCGGTAGTAAAGCTCATTGAACGTTTTATTATAGTATACGAAATTAGGTCGTTAAATATAGAAATTACTCATAAAATAGATGAATTCTCCTCTACAGATGTAAGTTACGACAGCGTCCTATTCTTTGATGTAGTTTTCATCACTGGTTAGACTTCTCCACTAGCATGAAATTCATCAAGTACGATCATCGATGACTTGTAGTTAAAAAGATATTATTCAATAATCGTTTTTTAAAAGAAGTAAATATTTACGGTAGACAAATAGAAAGTTATTATCATTAAATAGTAGGTTTTGAAAAATAAAATATGTAACTAACAGTAAATCATTCTTTTTAATATAAATGTTTTTTTATATTATGTATTTATGATAATAAGCAAAGGTGAATAGATATTTTACTGGTGTGATAACACGTAACTTGCTTTCAATAAATAATATACAATTATTTTATTTAGATACGCATTATTTTAAATAAATAAGCTAAATTCTCTTTTGAGTGTACGTTTAGTAATTCTGCGTAAAGAATAAACGAGTCTCCCGTCCTTTTTCTCTTTATCGATTAATTAAAAGCTCAACTGTCTTAAGTGAAAAAACCGACGAGTATCGATCAATCCGATCTCCCCTTTAAACGGGCTTGTTCGTCTGACACATCCGGACGTGTTCGATCTCGTGGGCTCCGTGTGCAAACAAAACGGTCACGCAATACCACGTAAACTCGGCGGCAAAGTTCGCGGTCTAATTTCCGCATTTTAGCTGACGTCGTTCTGATCGTACGTATACACACACGCGCACACACACCTGTATATGCATAACAAGACTCTGACGTGTACGGGATATACCAGAATAAGTGACGAGAGAAGCACGAGGAAACTGTACGTTAATAATCTTCTCGCGCGACAGTCGTCTTCGCTCTCCGACTATTCCCTTCTCTTCTATGTATGTGTACGCGTGCGTGTATCGTATTGCGTACGTTTGAATTTTCGCGGGGTAATTGAAAATGTCGCTTCCACGACGCTGGAATTGTGAGTAGAAAAATATGAAGGCTAAATCGATGGCTGGTCTCGCACCGACTAAATCCTTCGCTCTGGATACGTCACTTTTGCGCTACTTCGAAAACCTTTTAGTCCAAAAATGACTGACGACAGGAGGGGAAATTTTCAGCCACTAGGATTTCAATACAAATCGCTATCGTGAATACTGACGGGCCAATGCTCTCTTAAAGCACTGTTCTAATGAAACGGAATACCGTTTTTTTTCTATTCGGAGTATTTAGTTTTCGACGCAGTGTATATTGAAAATAAGCTTGCTGTATTAGAGAAAATGTATTTGTTACAAAATTTCTTTTTTAAATGAAGGAAACATTTACGTGAATTAAAATACAATATTTTGGTTTGAATAATGAATTGCAATAAAACGTTACCAAAACTTGAATACATTAAATCATTTTCTGAATATTAAAAAGTACATTTTTATGCAATGTGCTACCATTTAGTAAACATATTTTTTATTGAAATTCCTTTTAATTTTTTATAAATATGTAATAGAAAAATTAAATTTCGTATAAAAAACGAATTATTAATTTATTCACAGAAATATTTAAAGACAACAATTATTTATACGGTAGATTTGATTAGGACTTTGATTTGGAAGACATTTTTGAAATGCAAAATAGTAAATTTATAATGTTAAATATTTATAACAATGTAATTATAATTTACACTTATTCTAATAATAGAAGATTGTTTTAACATCAATTTGAAAGGTCTTGCTCTGGTATGAATTTACTGCTTGATATACAATTTTCATTCAAATAAATATTATGGTCAGACTCAAGTAAATGTTTTCCTAGACCTGTCTAGAGAAAACATTTTTTGGAATTAAACAAATTTTTTATATTCTAGCAATTATTCTTTAAAACAACACAGACTTCTTTCGTGAAATATGAAATCATATTATTAAAACTCGAATTCTTTACGGGAAGGAATAATGAAGCTCTAGACGCCAGACTCTACCTCTCCAAATACGCAATATTCTGAAAATAGTTAATTGTACGTAATTAAGATTTCCGTCGCTGTTTAATTTGAGTAACACAGTTTCACCTGCATTTCACTCGGAGATCGTTTGATTGATGAACTATTCATCTCTAATTACAAACCTTTCAACTCTCCATACACACTAGATACGGTTCAAGTATTCTGTATATACACACGCACATACACACAGAGAGAGCTTTCTTTTGCGCAGAAGCAAAAGCGATCCTATAAATTAAAGCAATTTTGAGAAGTTATCATGCGTATATGGAGAAAACCATACACATACTTGAATCACCTACGATAAATAAGTAAGAGGATATTCCGGCCGCATTTTGAGGTTTGCATATCAGTAGGGGGTGTAGTAGAAGGTGGTGAGAGCTAAATTCAGCGGTGGTTCCGCCCGGCGTGCACTTAAGGCTCCGATGCGGAAATGCAATAATACCTTACACGGAAATCGCATAAATTTAAGAGGCTCTCGCTGAGGCGCCGGATGTTCTTCGCTCGCGTTTCTGCAACGACGAGCTGCTGCTGCTGCTGCTTCTGCTGCGGCTGTTACTGCTTTGGATATACCTATGTGTATAGCTATATATGTACTGTTGAAATCAGACATGCAGAGGATGGCAGCCAATTGACAATCGCATTCGCGTTATCGCGTTAGACTCAGCGCACGGGTATTCCCATAGAAAAATTGCTCTAACGCTCTCGTTCTATCTTTCTCTCTCCAGTCGGCAACGTTAACGTTATCAAACCTATATACATACTGATGCTTTTCCGGAGCGTTTTCAATTTCCACTAGAAGATTACGTTATTAGGGCGTATTTGCTGCTGATATTATACGTTGATTATTGTATATGATGTACATTTCGAGACTTGGTGTGTGATCTACTTACTGTGGAATAACGTAAGAGGGGATGCAAAAGAAACTCACCTGAAACAAGAAAATTTTTTAACGTTATTACATATTTTTTAGTTAAGTCATCGTTTTTATTACTATTAAATAAGCTTTTATTATTCAATTAAACTGACACCAGAGGAAAATTCACTGTTCTTGATAGTCACCCGCTTTAGACACAGTGAGGTCATAATTTGAGAGGCAGTGAATATAAATGTTATCTTTATTCAACGGGTATTGACTTATTTTACAATAAAATACACTGTTTGAAAAGGTTTGAATTTAAATAATTTCCTTTACGATTATAATTTAACCCGGAAAATTATTTATATAACAATGTAAATTGTTTCTATATCAGAAGAACTTGCATTTTAACAGTAAATTATACTCATCTCTCAAACAGTTAGAATTTCAAGCTCTACTTGGACGTACTATAACAATAATATTTGTAAATAAAAAAATAGTGTGTTTTTATATTACACTACCAAACAATGAAATGTCATTGTTTCAATTTATCATTATTTCTTTAAAAAAAATTATCTCGATCGTATTGACTATGTACAGTTTTATTTTTTTAAATTTACCTTTTGTCTAAACCATCGCATTATGTCTAATTCACAATCCAACCCTCACAAATTTACCTCACCCACAAAGAGAAACTAGACAAAAAGGAAAGATCGCGATAAGGCTGGGTATAACAAATGAATCCACTAATGAAAATTCCTCCCATGTCAAAGACCAAAGGAGAAAGAAAAGAATATACAGCGCGACGCGCAAACTCGAGTAGTGAGAGCTACGCAAGACAGACAGAAAAAAGGAGACAGAGAGAGAGAGAGAGAGAGAGAGAAAGAGAGACAGTAAAAAAAAGACGGTAGCGAGAAAGGGAGAATGAGCGATTCGAGTGACGTGCAAAGATATTCGCGAGGACGACGAACAATAAATCACAGAGTAAAGAGAAAGAGAGATAGAGGAGCCGAACAACGGTCACCGTCGCTTGAAACGACCCACCAACCTACAATATCCCCTACCTATATATACACTACATACGCACCCTTCGAATTCTCGGTGTCTAGTATACACACATACACACACATACACATATATTTATGTTATAAGACCTTGGATATGAGAAACACAAAGGCGCAGAGAATATTGAATGCAGCACGTGCTCGAGAGAATAGGTACACGAATGTACATAATACACCAGTGGATCAATTACCAGTTCTACGTGGCCAAAAACCCGATCGTATTGCGTAAGGATTAAGAAGTCAAAGAACTGGCGAAAGTTATCCATCTTTCTCGATGGGTATAATGTCTTTCCGACAGTTGATTCAAAAGCGCGTTATGCATCATTAGCGAGGCGTAAGGGAGAAGAGGGGGTAGCTTTTCGAGCGACGTGCAATTTATGGGGTGGGGGAATCCCCCCGTCCGAAGAGGTGATCCCGACGACAAGGAGGTATTAGCGGAGTTTCGTAATATGGAAGAAGTGTGCGAAGCATCATATTTTTTTTTCTTATTACTCCGTTGAAAAATTATGGCTTTTGTTCTATTTTGCTTCTCACCGGCTACGTGGAAACGATGACGATAGCTTTAGCCGTGAATAATGTGTGTTGGTAGACGTGTGTCATCGCATCATAAGAAATTATAAATAGGAGACGGATGAAAAGACGGTATTTCTATTGAATAAGTTCATGCGTATTCGATTTTCTCTTTCGCTCATTCTCTTTCTCTGTGTATTCAGAGAGAAACAATACAGTCAATTTTATTGATTTAAATGGGAAATTTTACTAAAAACTTCAGTGATGCGATGACATAATAACAGTTTAGTAAAATGTACTTGTATCAGGTATAACGGGCAGTAATTTATTTCGTACATGATACGACTTTCATATGGCTTATGACGAGCCATTACAGTCAATTTTTAGACCGTTTAATCGCGTCAACACATTACGTTTCTGCTTTCCCCTAGTATTAAAGAAACATTTCATTTTTGACTCCCGTTCCATACCGTTCAGCAGCTGGCATCGCGAATGCGCATACGTATTAAAAAGTTTCGTTACAAAATTACTATTAATTTGAAATTCAATATTACAATTCAGTACAGTAATTTTAAAAATGTTCATTCTTGTATATTGCAATTATTGTATATTGCAATTAATACTATACTGTCAAATAAATTATCATAAATCGAACAATAGCGAAACGGTGGCTAATGGAATCGATGAAAAATTGTATAAGGCAAAGCAAAAAACGATATAAAGACTCTTTCTTCTCCTCATTGTTTTTATGCTCTCTCAACAAATTGCATTTGCAGCAAAGAAATCCCTTTGCCGAGTAATTCAACTATCCTTGGTCTATATATACCCTTTACTTGCGAAGAAGCAACAAAGCTTGAGCGAAAAATTCGCGGAAATTGCGACACGCGAAATCCGCAATAATAGAGCGAAAGAGAGAGAAAAGATTCAACTATGAACAGCTGCTGCCGCAAAAGAATAAAATCTTCGTCGCGGAGTTGCGCGTCAAAAACTGAATAGTCTCTCGATTGGCCGCTCTTCTCTCTCTCTCTCTCTTTCTCTCTCTCTCGAGAAACTAATAAAAAGTATCCTATACGTGTCGGAGTTGCCGAAGTAGCGTGAGAAGACCAGTATTATTGTAGCAGCGAAGAGGAATGGGATTCACCCTCAAGAAGCCGGAACAATACGAGCTCTTGTGCCGCTTCTCTTTTTACACTGGCAGAACGACTACTTCTCTTGTGGAATTTTCATATTTATATAATACCGTTACGGGACACGACTCTGATGACGCGGAAATATGTGTCAAATAGAGATACATTTTTTTTATTTTATACTCGAGAGCATGGAGATACTGCGTATCTGGAAAAATTTTCTCTTATTATGCTTTGCTCAAGATGCACAAGTGTCTCATCTGTTGAGATTTACACAAGAGCGAAATATAGAACGCTTAGGATCTCGATTCACGTGTTTATAGTCGACATGCGCCGTACGAAGTGTACATAAATATTTTACTGACTACGTGTTCAAGATGTTTATTCGGAGCATAATGCGTTTTATCGATATCGAGATATTTATATACGTATATACACATTTAAGTATAAAAATGTAATATACACGGTACTTTCTCAAAGGAGTGTTTTAGCGCTAATCGATTCCTGGATACTAATTTAGTCGTTACCGTATGAAAATTTAGCTTATCTACTAAAAGCAGCTTGGACATTGCGGTGTTTGAAAAAATAAACGATGTCGACGCTATGATTGATAATAATTAAAAGCTCGAGCGCAATTAAGGGGATCAAAGGTCGCGTAAAAAAAGCTGCAAGCTCTGCATCGGATAAAAGCTCTTTGTCGACTTTCCTCTCCACTGTCCGATATATTCAGTATAGAAGAGAATCCTATAAATAAAGTATTTAATAACAAAACTTATTCCATTTCGCGCGAGATATATACAGTGTAAAAGTCAGTGGGAAAAATTCTTGAGATACGGAGCTTGTTTATAGCGCGTCATGAAAGCCTTGGAATACATTTGCCTTCACAGCTCTCACTCTCTCTTTCTTTCTCTCTCTACTCTTCCTTTATCTCATAGCTCTCTCGGTCTCTCTCACTCGCTTGCAAAGCATTAAACTTCCCTCATCGACCGACGTGCATTCAACGGTCCTTCGCTTTGCAATAAGCGAACACGAGAAGCCCCTGAAAGCTACTGTACAGACAGAATGTATATCTTGACTGCAAAAACGTCGTCGCCGTAAACGCAACCACTAGAAAGTCTGCTCCACTGCTGTACGTTATTAAAATACGACCAAGTTTTAATTGTTCCCAACTGGTGATAGCCGTCCTGTTTTTTTTTTATTTTTAAATCGAGTACATAACCGCGCTAGTTTTAGAATCTCGAGTATACGAGAAGAGCTAAAACAATTAAGAAAATGGTCGATTATCGGAAGCTTCGTAAATTCCGTTTGATTATCAATAAATGCTGCAGCCGATCCCTACAATGCGACCGTTCGATAAAGGGGACAAAAACAAAAGACGAGCACTAAGTGCAGGAAGCTTATTGGAAAACATTACGCGCGCATACGTTCCGCGGCGTAGGAGAGTAAAAAAAGAATTCAGATGGCAGACACGAGGAAGAGAAAATAAAGCAAGAGCAGAGGCAAACGCAAAGAATAGAAAGAAGAGAGAAAGCCGTTGCAGATTTGTCATTCCGAGGACTAAATCTCGGGTAAAGCCGTCGGTTGCATGCGTGCATGTCTACGTAGTAGAAAAAGAAAAAAAAACAGAAGCTTTGCGTATAAGCAAAGACGCGACCTGCAGCTCGGCATCGAAACTCCGCGTTCAAGTGCCTCGTAAATCTCCTTCGGCATATATATACACACGGAAAATCTTCTCAGCTGTGAAAGAGTGAGGAAGAGAGCAGCTACGAGAACCGTATTGATATTGCGGCGGCAGATGTAAACGACTCGCGAGACGATAGTCGCATCGACCGATATATTCCGTACGATACGTATAGGTATCTATAGGTTGATCGTATGACTTGGAATTACGCGCAAACGAGGAGATGAAGTGATTCGATAAATGTACAAACGTTTTCCCGTGGGACTATGATGATTAAAGTTTTTGAGGGTCGAGTGCAATCGGGTGTCCGAAAGATATTTATTGGCTTGAGTTTGGACAGGTTCGATAATCTCGTTTCTTCTAACGAAGACTAACAGATATCAGAAAAGGACCTATTTTACATTTTCATTACTGGAATAGACGTGATTTACGCGATGCTGATAAATCGATACCGATAATTTATATTGTGTGACCTAAATGAATTTATGGAAGAAAACAAACGGTTCTAATTTTTTATCAGCTGCTTGCAAAAAAAATTATGTTTCCGAACTACTCAGTTTGTTAAAAAGTTGTGCACGTGTAGTTCCATGTAAACGATTAAGATTTACATTATCAAAGAAGTAGTACTTGTGTATTTTCATGTA
The DNA here is from genome assembly GCA_018906985.1 of Apocrypta bakeri. Taxonomy (NCBI): domain Eukaryota; kingdom Metazoa; phylum Arthropoda; class Insecta; order Hymenoptera; family Pteromalidae; genus Apocrypta; species Apocrypta bakeri. The sequence goes on from JACCIA010000005.1 coordinate 6,975,608, forward strand.
CATGTGAAGTGCTAAATTTACCAAAAAGTACTACGCGTGTAATTATACTTATGTGCGTAGTACCAACTTCGTCAAATACACACACGTGCATAGAACTATAGGTATGGTAATTTTTGCTAAACTTAGTATTGCACGTATAACTATGCATACTAGAACTCTATGCTACGACATAACTACGTGTGCAGTACTTTTTGACAATACTCGGGTTTTTCTACGTACATATGCGCAGTACTAAGTGTAGCAAGTTGATCAAAAGCCGTGCATGAGTAGTTCGACACATATGAGTAGTACTAAATTAATAAAAAAGCACTACACATATATTTCTCCGCTCATATGATCAAAGTATAGATACTAAAAAAATTAATTCCAATTATACTCTTAAAAATCTAAGACAATTGATCGAACTATTTCCTTCAACGATTCATTAGCACTGGAAGAAAAAAGGGACCACCCAATAACGTAACCGCGAACAAATAAAGAAAAACTTAAGAAATGCAGAAAAATACAAATATACGAATCTTAAAGTACCGCATTGTTCTCTCGACTGTGAGAAAGTGTCTACAAGAAGTTTTTTTTTTTGATAAACACAGTCTCGCCGGGAAAAGTGAAGGCTGTTTGAAAGCTGCTGCGATTTATGCATTTTTCGCCCGAAGGGCAGGAGAGAAATAACTCAGTGGTATAAATGCACGTCTATATATAGGTATATGCAGAAATACGCAGACGCACACACATACACTTATCAAGAGAGATAGCTTCAGCGAAAGAAAAGTCAAGGGGAAACAAACAACAGCAGAAAGAGAGGAGAGCGAGAGGGGAAAGCGAAATGGATATAAAGAAAGGAGATCCACGAAGAGACGCGCGAGATTTAGTTAGGAGAGAAAAATAGAAGACAAGAGAGGGAAGGTTGGTGCAGTTGCTGTCGAGGCGCCGCACAACAAATTGGTTTAATTTCGCTCTGCGTCGTACTCGTCACGCTCGCGCGCAGTTGCATTGCACCGGGACTTAGAAAACACACAACGGTTGGCGCAACGTCTTTAAGCGGTTCGAGCTTTCGAGTTTCTGTCTACTATATATATATATATATATATATATATATATATGTGTGTGTGTGTGTGTTCTCTGAAAAATCTACTAATTTATGTGGAATTCTCGAAAGAGCTTACTGCGGCTATGCGGGAATATACATTTATGAATATAAAGTCGTCTAACAAACGTGGTGGTATTTCGATTAGCTGGTAATTCATGAAAGAAGGTAGAAGGAGGGATTCGATATTTAGATTTATTTCTTTGCAATGAACTTTTGAATTATCCAACTCATATAATTAAAATATAAATTGAACATTTTTTTCGTTATTAAATTAACTTATTTCGTTATAAAGTTCGGCGCTGAGAAATAATGAATCATCTGAATATGATTAAGTTTTCTTTCCTCAAAATACATTACCACGCAAAAGTCGTAACTATATTCAACTCCAATCGACGCAAACTCACCTGGAACAAAAAAAAAACAAACGTATTAAACATCGAAATTAAAAACCATATTAATTTTGTATATTAATACTATTCTAATAAAAACTACTCGTTTCTGATTCATCAAAGCTGTGTAGATTCATTATGATATTTATTAAAAAATATGATAGAACCACCGATCACCGGCAATAAATTATATTCCTATGAACTTTAGCGTTATATATAATATATTGTGCATAATACAAATCGGCCAGGCGTAACGACTCTGTTTCTTTACCCAATCGAATAGAAACAAATGCAAATAATTGTAATGGAATCCTCGCAAATGTACAATATACACCGATTCACGGAGAGCAGAGTTGACTAGGCTGCTATAGTTTCCCAGACAAAGCCAAGTTCGAGCCACTTGTGTATTTCAGTAGCTATGCTCGTCTCGCGCAAACTTGATTGAGAGAGTGAGAGGACGTATAAAGTCTGTCTTTATAACTAGAGTATGTCGAGACGCATATCCACTGCCAGAGGCGATTTCAGCTACGTCACTGCACGTCGTCTTCCCCCGCAACTGACGGCCGCAAGTCATATCCTCTAAAAAGTTAACTCTGTTTGCTCTCCCATCCTCTAGCATTTATATCTATGTATATATTATATACAATAAATATACACATATACATTTGTATACGTATACACGGATGCACTTTCAGAGTTGGTAAGTTCAGAAATCTTACAAGAGTCGTCGGTGCCCCTCAAATTCAAGCGAACAGTTTCGAGAATTTTTTTTTCGCAAATCTCTCCGACTGATTCAATTTTCACCGAAGTGAATGCATCTGCCGTCCAATTAAGTAATCAACAGTACTTCATCGAATCCATTCGATATCTCTCGGCTGAATGAGCAATCGATGCCGATAAGTTTAGTCGAAAAAACAAGCGATACCCAGACCGATATTGCAATTCAATACCTGTGCATCGAAGGCCCTTCGGTAAAAAAAAACTTTTTAGTCAGCAGTGCGAGTGTGTGCGGCTATTGTTTTCACGAGGGTGATTTTGAAAAGTTCGTTAGTTCCGGTGAAAAAAAAAAATTCTACACGTCGAGAGAAAGATTCGGAGTTATTCGTATAATGTACATACGGATAACATGAGAAGTAGCTATAGAGAGGGGCGGGTGAATTTATTGATGGACTGAATTCTCGACGAGTCACAACACGAGAGTCTGCCGTTGATTGAGTTGATTTGGAGAGAGAAATCGATTGAATTTTCACGCGAAAGCCGCGGCATATGGCAATTCAGCAGTATACACCAGAGGGTAGAGGGGTATGTTTAAACGACTCGCTATTCCTCTAACATTTAACATTATTAAAAAAGACAATTGAATATTTTTTTACAAATAAATGTAGAGACATTGCGTTCCTCCTCCACACAGTCAGCCATTAGATGGTCGATAGCGATGAAGCGATAGATGAAACAACAGCGTTTTTCTCGTATATTGCATTTGCGCGCTCGCAAAATAGGCAAAACAACCGCGAAAATATTTCACTTCGCAGTCCCAGTCGTAAATACGATTTTGTCGCAAGCTTCGCGCGCAGAATGGAAAAAAGTTGAGAAAGGAGGGGCTGATGGTAGAGGGGGGGTGGTCGAGATTGTACACGAGATTGGCTGACATTGTCGCGAAAGAGAGCAAATGTATGCCGAAACTTGGGACTGTTTTGCACGTAAAATGGCTCGTTATGAATGTTTTATGAACTGACGCGCTCGCGTGAGCGCTGCACTGAATCGACAAAGCGCCATTGCATAATGCATTTACGATTGCATCCTTTATATATACACATATATAGATACACACGCAAGAACACGATATAATTGTTCGGCCGCGCGCGCGTTCCATTGGCTTAAAGCGCGTTTTGCAATTGGAGTACTTCCGCAGTGTATACGCAATAAAAAAAGTCATTGGTTATTATGCTTATCCTAATTGTCTATATAGCCATAAAAATTAAAAAAAAGAAAAAAAATGACGAACAATGGTTATTACTCTCTATCTCGCCGAGAAAATAAACGGGGCAGCATCACGCGATGCAAATAAAATCCAAGTGCTCCAGTGCAAATCCTCCAGAGCATCTTTTGCCGGAACAGGATAAGGGGTGGGTATATAATCTGTAATGAGACTGGGATGTAAACGATCGAGCTTTCTATTCGAAAGTGCACTTGATCCGTTCACTTGGTGATATCGGCAATGCACAATTCTAGCGCTATTATTCCACTGGAAAACGTGCCGCTTACAGAATTTCAGTTATTATACGAGGATATTCGTGCTGCCACTTCAACTCTACGGACGGATACAACTCTGAAGAGATTTTCTCTCTGGGTAATACGGATGCTGTTTTACGAATATATACACTCAGTTGTGCTGGATGAACTTAACGTTAATTGTCATTATTGAAGGAAATCGAAGTATTTCTATGTATATTCCGATCGAGTGGGATTATCCCTTAGACAGTCTGTACTCAGTGGAGAATATTGTAATAAACATTATTACGACAAATTTTGTAAAATAGTGTATAGCATGAAAACTCTCGTATATACAGATTCGAACATCTCATTTGATTTAATACATTTCTATAGGCTGATCTAAATTATCCAAGCATTTGAAAGTGAAATCAATTTCAAATTTTGTAACAAGTATTTTTGTCCCTTGGAAAAAGTAATAATTTTTACTGTACCGTGGAGAAAACATACTTAAATAATTTTGCTCTTACTATACAATTTAAAAATTTGTACTACAAGTGCAATTACATTGGCTATAACACATTTCTCAGTACAGAGAAGATGAGGACGAGACAGAAGACAAGATTACGTCGATATGTCCTTAATTTTTAATCACTGAGAAAGAGAGATAGAGCTTTAAACAATTACCACCAGTTTATATGTTTGTTCACGCGTACATAAAGCAATTATCTGTGGAATTTTCACTACGTCATTTCTGTCACCTCGCCATAAGCATTTGGTACTCAACATAAGCATTTAATTATATCCATCATTGAAATTCGACCTTGTGTTAATGATGGATAACGATCGATGTGTGCTCACTGATTGTCCTTAATTTAACGGATAAAAATGCCACAAAATCAACAGCGACGATGTATTTTTTCACTATCATCCACTCAAAACTCATTACCAAGGAGATATCGTTCTTCTCTTCCTCTCTCTATGCGATGAAACAGAAAAAGCATCCAAGCAGCGCAATTTACAAATGCATTAAGCAAACGAGCTTTCCGTTAAGAGCAGCGCAATGGCGAGTAGCGCTAAAAAGAAAGTGGGTGGAGCTAAAGCGTTGCGCACGCGAATGGGTAGCAAGCGTAGAGAGATATAGCATTAACGTAACTAATCGACGATTTGCCAGGCGTGAAAGTAAAACCGGGAGGTATGCAGAGCAGATTTACCACTTATATAGAAGGCAGAAAGAGCTTCCATTGTAATGGGGCTCCTCATCCGCAGATACGTATACAGAAAGCGAAGTAGAGAAAGACTTTAACCGCGGGTGGATAGAGAAACAAAAGCTTCGAGGAAAGAAGAATTCTTAGCGTGCCGCAAGATAATAAGGTCGCAGGGCACTTTGCCAAGACGTAGACGCACATTCTCTTTCTGATTTTCCTCAACGCGGAGCAATATACGCTTTTTTATCGCGCGCAAGCTCGATAAGAGCTTTAACGAGACTTGCGGATCAAGTCCTTCTTGATCGCTGTTGCTGTATAGCTATTTTTATTGCGTGTGTCACTGGACTGCTGTGCGAGGGATTTGATACTGACTTGACTTTTTTTTCTTCCTTTTCGTGATAAGTATCGATCTGATCCTTGCGCAGAATGTATGTGTCGGACATTTACGATTGGCAAGGGATAGTTTATTGCGCTTAATGAGCCAATTTCTTCGGCTGTAATATTGTAAGATTTATTCCTGATACTTTTATGATTGACTCGACTTCCTTTACTATCAAACCAATGTAGTCATTGCCTTTATTAAAAGGTAGCAATCGATATATCGAGCTTGGCGTTTCAATTATCTAAAGAAAGCTCGAGAAATGCTGATATCTTGAAACACGAAACCGAAAATATGAAAATTTATTCACCAATTAGAAAGTTTAAGTTATGTAAGGTAAAGTTACATCCAAGTAAAAATGGATCTATGTTGTTATTCAAGACAAATATTGACTTAATCAATATTTAATTAGTTTTTGAGTCATAAAAGTGGACCAAACTATGAAAGATTTACTGGTGAACTATTTAAAGACTGATTTATAAATTTGAGACAGTATTGTATCTATTCTGTAATATATGTACTAGAAAAATATTCCAAATTAAAGTTTATTTTCGGTAACATTTCAGATGCTGCTCGATTTCGGAAATTTTTTTGGTTTATGAATTGTCGTATATTTTTCGGCTCTGCACAATTTTATTCTCGATTCTAATCTGATATACTATCATTGGATTTGGCCCGTTCTTATCAGCCAGATATCGAAACAAAGATTTACCATTGCCAGTACTCTGTTTGACAGTACTCTGGTAGAAAACCATCCATTTCTTAGACATTTATTGGCTAGCACTAATCTAGAAACGATCTAGGAAATGAATGGACTTTTACCAGGGTATTGACCCATACTTTCAGTAATAGCAATTCTTACCAAGCTGTAACAACGTTCAGTCTAAAAAATTCAAGTAAAAGTCATATAAATATTCTCGATTTCAAAGAGCCACGTTTTATAAAGCCCGTATAATTGTGATCCACAAAGATTCACCATTAATAGTCAATGATGCAACATATGACAGTGTTGGCCTATACCCCAATAGGAAAAGACTAACGACCCACGATTGATACTCCGGTCGAGGGTACTATAAGCCAGTACCGGCCCAGTATTGAACCAGTACTGAAGTGATAAAATCGGGCCATACTTGAAAACCAGCACTTTGCCAGTATTGTACTAATACATTATACCTGTACTGTGCCAGCATTGAGTCAGTATTCCACCGCTGTACAGTGTTAACTCTGGATCAAATCTGGCACGCCGTACAGTAACACAAATCGGACCCATTCTTATCATCACGTAATCGAACCATGGATGGACCAGTACTGACCCGTTGTCCCAGTGCCGGCAATTCCTACTAAGGTATTATCAGTAACGGCAATTCTTACGAATCTGTACACCTACCACAGTATAATGATACAATCGTCCTTACCGCGAGCGATTTGCGTATGCGAACATCGACTAACAACGTAATAATTCTTGATCTGAGAGTACCAGTGGCTTCTGCCTAGCTTCCCTGAGCACGTACTAAAATCAGTGTCCCGGTTCATCGATGCTCGAGTGCCGAATCGAAATGTTATTGACCAATTTTCGGAAAGTTCTCTGTCAGGGTACTGGTTGTAAAGCCACTACTGTACTCCAAAGTGGGCATATATATATGCATATAGTATATATATATATATATATATATATGATCAGGATACGCATGTACAGGTTGAATGACGTAGCACAGTTTTCGAACGCCAAGTTTATAGAACATCGACATAGTGAGAGAGAGAGAGAGAGAGAGAGAGAGAGAGACTGAGTTAAATGTGCTTTGCGGCTGGATTCAAGGGGTGAACGTGTCACGATCTCACGTAACTTTGTTAATTAAATGAATATCCCCTGGCGGCTATTAGGCGCCGATAACGACTGCGATCAGTAGGATTATTGGCCGTATTCCGAGAAACGTTCAGTAGCTAAGCTTTAGCTTATAGGCTCTTACTTACAATTAGCGTATATAAATGCGAGGAATTTACATGACTAAAATATTTTTCTTTTCTATGAACTATACCCAATGTTATGTAACTACATTAGCAACACACATATCTATGTTTCTCTTCACAGTTGTATATAGTCGGGGCGATTATATACTATTCTTATCTATACTGTGCACTTTTACGAGGGTGAGACGCGAGAAATTTTAAGCGAAGCATCCAGACATAGGGGACGATCGCATCAATGCACTTGGAGATGAGACTTTTAGGGGAAAGTTATATTTCTCGAATAAAGTTGCGAATTGTCAGTCGAAAGCTATGGTTACCACGAGACATGAATATTTACCGAAGAATAAACATATAGTAGAGAAACACCTTTGACGCATAGCACTATCGACGCACCAAGTCGAACCAAAATTCGAACGATTTACAACGTAGATAGAGAGAAAAAAAATGAATAAAAAAACATTAATTTCCTTTTCCACGGTAATTAGAGCGCGAACAATATAAAAACGCTTTAGCAAAAGTCGTCCAGATGGCAAGACGCCCAGCACGAAAAAGTCGTCCAACTAAGCCGACCGAATGAATTCGCTAACGACGCTCATGTGCACAAGCCCACACGTACACAGAGACATACACACATACGCGCAAAGAGACAGTACGCTTTATGGCTTCAATTCGTAGCCATGTCGCGAGAACGAGGAAAAACACCATTTATCTTGCTCAGCTGAGCTACTGCGTTACAGAAGAGATGGCCCAGTTTACTACTTCATTGGACACTATCGTTATTGAGTTTGAATTCCCGCGATCCCAAAATTACATCAGACTATCTCTGGAATTTCTCCTATACATCAAACTGCTCGGGTATATAAAATAAATTTCGTTATTTATGTTTCATCCATTCGAGTGATGTTAACAAATTTTCAGAGAAAATTAAAACGATTTACGAATTGTTAGAACAGACACTTGTAATTTAGTTAAACATATTTCCCCATCTACTTTGAATGAATTTTCTGATAGTTCAAAATAAACTGGTTTCTTCAAACTAAATTTCAAACTAAATCAATTGCTTTTAACCAAAAAGCATATTCAGCCGGTTTTGTCATTTCAAATTCATGGATGTTTTGTGCATACATTTTTCCAAATTTTTCTAAATTTTGTTAAATAGCTTCGAGAATCTATCTATTCTTACCATAACAACTATGTTTTAATAATGTATGTAAATATAACATAAAAATATTAATATCTAAACCATATTTCTAGAAAGAAAACTCGTTACCTAAACTGTCATTTAAAAGCCATTGAAAATTCAACCCCACGATTAAAATTTCAATTACAAGAGATCCAATATACAGTTTTTAATAGAACGTATTTTCGAAAACTTCCACAACGTTCAAACTGAATATTCAATCAAAAAAATTTTATAGTATATATTATAGAAGCTGAAGGCAGGTTGTCTCGCGGACAATACTTTGGCGTGATGTGACGCAAGCTTTTCTCCCCGGGAACTCATTAAGGTGTCATTTCGCGCGAAATCCCTCGACGAGAAGCTGAGGCGACGGTCAATATACTGCTTCCCACAGGACGACGCGCACCGGACTATTCATATTTTACTCTTTAACCGCTTCTCTCACTCTTTCGTAAGCTTTGAGCGAAAGAACCGAATGAGCTTTTTCTTGCCACCTTAGTGTGTATACACATAGCTGTTTTCTTCTTTCCCCTTGACGACACTTCTCTCCTTTTTTTTAGGCGCGATATTTATGAAGGAATTTCAAAGCGCATACTCGTGGGGGTGAGTATTATAGTCTGAGCTAAGCCTGAATTATTCGTTGTTGATAAGCAGGCTACCCTCGGCTTCCTCTTATTGACTGCACATTTCCTTGTTTAGGGGTGACGGTTATTTCTCTTTCTCTCGGGATAGCAAATAATCTTATTACGTTTTTACGAAGCATCCGAGAACACTTTCCTGCGTAGACTTCGAATTTATCGAGTGAGAAAACCTCGAGATCAAAAAAAGGTTGCTATACTAATTTCTTGGTTTTTTATTTTTTTTTAATTACCTTAAGCAAGCAAGAGACTCCTGAAAGTGAGGCTACTTAAAACTAAATATTTTGATCAGTTATATTTGTTGAATTCATTTATATATTTAATATTGAAGTTTTAGATACGTATATAAATACGTATCTATATATTTAATCTAAGCTTTGTTTCACATCTCTTTAAGTCCCTCATTGACCACTTTAGTAGGTTGTTGAAAATTCACGCTCCGTAAGATTGAAAGTGAATGAATGGACCAATTGAGCTGAAAATTGGTATAAATACTCTTTGATGCATTCTTTAAAGCATGAATGAAAATTGTACCAAGATTCTATAAAAAATAGTTATAGAGACAATTTTTGTGTTTAAGAATTTTCAGCTCAATCGGTCCATTAATTAATTTTAATTCTTCAGGAGAGTACATTTTCAACAGCTTCGTGAAAGAAAGCTCAAATTAAAGATATACATATCCTACAATTTTGATATTAAATATATAAAGAATTAAATTAATATAACTGATCAAAATATTTAATTCACTGCTTAACTGAAAGGTCCCGTAAACCCTTAAAGAGATAAATTGCAGGTTTGATATTGCCAAGATTTTATATTGATTCTTGCAACAGTAGAGTAAGTTAGATGCCAAAGTCAAGTCGTATTTCACATAGCGGATATCAGCAGGGATTTCGAGAATTTTCCAACTCAGCTTTGACTATGATACAGAGAGCTCCATACTACCAGCTTAACGAAATCCACTTGTCGCCTTGCTAACCTTCGACTTTGAGCTTTGATCCTCGAGATTCTCTTACGACAAGAGAGGACTCGAGATATATATCAAAGAACAATGAGTAGCAGCTAGTTGAAACATTTCGAAGCTTCGTGACGTCTCCGAGATGATACGCGCCGAAAAAAAAAATTCCAGGAAAAAGAATAAAAGAGCATAGCGACACATACGACACTATTAAATCTCAAATATTTAATATTTTCCAGAGATTTTATTCTCCGTGTCGGTGGAAGCTAATATTGAAAATATTTCACAACATCCGACGACAAGAGCACGTTTTTTCTTTTGAATAACACCTTCGTACGTAGGTGTCCGTATTTTGATCTGCGATTGTACGAAATATAATATAATATTCGCAAATTCCACTGAACTCGCATGTGACTCGCGCGTATATGGAACGACGTTTATTTTCTCGTTTAATTCAAATATTATTAAATTTTGTATGAGATAGAGAGATATGTATGCACAATGCACATATCTTCAAAGTAGAATAAGTAGGGAAAACCCATGTTATAGCTTGTGAAAAACAAACGGTAAAGTCATTGTCTTATCGACGATCATTAATATCGACGGAAATATTCTTTAACATCTACTGTTCTCTTGACTTTCCTCGAGCTTTTCTTCGTTTTCTCAATGTCTCCAAAAAGTTGTCGCCATTTCGCCCTATCGGAATTTCTCGTTTGTCTTTCTTGATAAATGCAACGCGAACAAGTCGAAATCCAAGCTCGCCTCGCTTATTCGCCGTTCCCTTTTCAGAAGTTTACTTGAATACACATAGTAGTAAATTTGTCTATTCTTAAATTACTCCAAAGAATTTCTCGTAGGAATGAATTAATAGTGACGACTTTTCTATTATACTGCCAAGAATAATGATCGCACCTTCCTTTTAACCTTGATATTTACATATTGATTGACCAAAGACATTTCCTAATAATGGATTAATAATTGCAAACTATTCTCTGTACTGCAAGCAGTACTTGACCAGTACTCAATCAATACTGAAGTGTTAATAATGGCTTATATAGGAATGCTGTACCAATCAAGAACTTGAAGGCTGCACTGCATCAATTATGTAATATATATGTAATGGTACTTTAAGCCCGCACATGTCAAGTTTAAGTTGTGTAAGGTTTTTAATTCGATCATGGGTTCAGACAACTTTATTGTGTCAATATTGTTGTACAGTTCGTTCGAATCTGGTAAATCAGAATTGGATTAGTGCAAACTTAAGTGCTAATCTTTTAAACAGTGCACCTTATGTTGGTCAGAATCATATAGATCTTTTACCTGGACACTGTAATCAGTAACTATCAGCAGTGAGAAGAATTTAACTAAATTATGAGTTAATCACATTTCCATTAAATCCTTGCTAAGGTGGTGTTCAATTTGTCAAGGTATTAAGTACGAGAAAGTGCATTGGGCCAGTATTGTTGTTATTATTTAGATATACTTTACGTTCAAATCTGGCATACCAACATTGACTCATTATATTACATTCTGAACTATTCATATTTCCCTGGTATCAAAGCGAGTGTTCGCCAATAGTGATTCCTCAGTACAATACCTGAATCCCACATTTGCATTGATGGTAATTCGAAGGATAAATTGGAATCAAATTTCTTTGCACCTCAAAAAATATTAAAATGAACAATCACTTGGAAGAGGGGAGCTTTTCTGGGCATTATATGTTGTATAGGAAAAAATGATTCGTTCATCTGGTACAAAAACTCGGCATTTTGCAGAACTCTCAGTCGTGAAATCAAGTAGGCGAAAGGATTGATCGACGTTGTTTTGTGTTTTGCTCAAGTAGGCTTATGATTACAGACTCCCCTCCTCCATTCGCATTTTATTTTTCTGTTGCGCGTCGTATGTTGAGTATATATTAGATCAATATCCCACAGCCGCAACGAGTGCACTACAAATGACAGGCCTCTTGTATTGCGTTGAACTACCTGCTGCAATTTGTGATAATAGCAGTCAGTTGAGAATAGTTGCGGTCGTTTTTACAACTGTGAAAATAATAAAAAATGCAAATTTTTTTTATCTTTTGTCTTCTTTTAGGATGAGGTAGAAGAAGGACGTATGTATGCGTATACGAGAAGCGCATTCCGTCGTCGAAGCGGGAATTGACTTACATTAAATAACAAGTGCGTCCCTGACCATTGGCCCATATGCCATTATGCACTTAAGTCGTTTTGCTCATGACGCGCGCCTCGGCTCGTTCATAATTGCCACATGCCACTTGTGTAAGTCGCCCCTGTGGATAATACCCCCACCACTCTTATACAGAGTCTCCTATTCTATATTCGGACCAATTAGTCCATTCATCTGTTTCTCGATCTGACGAGTCACACGCGAGTCTTTTACGCATGGCACGCGACTAGTACGTGATGTTTTTCGTTACGCTTTATGAAATAGTATTTTTTTATTATTATTTTAATAAGCTTCAAGGAATGTTGATATGCATGAGTTTGTTGGTATATTTTTTCAAGATAGTTCCGAGAAGCCATTCTGTTCGTCGGTCGTTGACACTGATTCATTTTTATGAATGGATATACTGAATTCTTGAGTGACATGTGTATACCTTACAAGTAGAATAAGTAAGGAAAAACTAGCTCGTCGCACGAAGTTTCGCAATTTTTTTTTAAATTACTTGGAATTTTAGTGTCTTTTTGATTCGGTTTTATGCCTATTTTATGAACTTTTATTCGGATAAGAATAGTGCTGAAATCATACGATGTTACATTTGATGAATATACAACCTCAAAATTGTAGATACAGTAGCGAAACAAAATTTCTGAGTATAGAAAAAGCTGTCAAGAGGAGGTACAAATAATGTTTAATATATCAAAACCTACGTTGACAACATATCTTCTATACTTTGTGTTTCTCCTCGATAAACGACTCAAAAGCGCGTTGCTACTCTATCTACAGCTTTTCCCAGGTGTCTTGCAACACTTTGCTGCTAAAAGACTCAATATCGTATCTCCCGCGGGGCAGTTGTTTTCCGCGTGTTGATGCCGTTGTTTTTGAGTTTATATTCTTCTTATCTGTGTTTGCGAAGTAGTAGCTACACATTCGCATTGAAATACTTTTGTATACTTTCAGCGTTTAATTCGGTTGTACATACATGAAAGCTTGGTTTTTAAGTCGAGAAAGGGGGGCAATTAACGTCTGCAACTTCATTTTTCGCTCGACCTCCCCCACCCCTCTGTGAACTTCTACCGCTGATTGGACAGCTCGAAAAGTTGTAGCTGCTTTGTGTTTGAACTTTCGGAGATTATTAAAAAACTTTGAACAAAAGTAATAAGCTTCATTTATTAATTCTAATTATCTACTGCTTGTATATTTTTTATCACATGGATCAACTTTATCCTCCTTAATTGAGTCACTGGGATTGGATCTTAGACGGCGTGAAATTCAAGGCCGCGGATATAATAATACCAAGATAGTGAAGAGAGAGAAAGATGGAACATTTACAGGCTATTAGTCGCGCACAGAATCTGTTAGAACTGGCGCAGCACACGTGACTCGAAACGCGTCCGAGCATTACATAGTGGATTATCGACGTGTCGGCATCTCTCGCTCTACTCTTTCTCTTTCTCTTCATGTATAAACCGTGCGCGCACGTGTACGTGTACATATATATATACATATATGTGAAGTGACGGCGTTGGCGGCGCAGCTCTCTCTCGTAAAAAGAATTTCATATTAGAGAGTTCAATTTCCTTTGCAATATCGTTGGGAAAAATGTCTTTGGAGAAAATTTCGTAGAGCAACGTTCTCTCGTCTCGGAACGATTTCAAATTCCGCGTGCGGGAGATTTAATATTTGTCTGCTACTACCACCACCTGTAGTAATACATCTCTTGCTTGATTTGCGAAAAAATACGCCCGAGAGAGGTTCTTTTAAAAAAAGCTTATCCCCATAAGAATCGCAATCGTCAAAAGTTCCGTAACGACATTGGGGATCACGAGAGAAAAAAATAAGATCGACTAAAAATCATGCGCTTTAAAAGCAGTAAAGTGAACTAGATGCTTTTCGTGATAGAAAAAAAATTTCTTTCAAGTCGTGCGTACTATACGCATAAATCTCTCCCTATCCTCGGTGTATCGCACATAACTCCACCACCACTTCCGATGCCGTCTTCTCTCAACGCACACGCTTCGATTGCTGAACCACTAACTAAAGCAACAACTACAAGACCACATACATATATACAACAACGAGAATCGGCGTGCTCTCTTCCCTACCGGTCGATAAGTCAATGTTCCTCGACAATGGCCATCCAGAAAGTGAGAGAGAGAGAGACCCCCCTCCCCTCATTTTCCGGCTGCTGTCGGAGCGTTCATCTCTCTCACTTGTGCACCTGCAGAGCAGCAGGGGTGAGCGAACCTTAACAATGAGCGTTGCTGCTCTCGAGATCGGCAGTGAACTGGCGCAATGGGATGCCCGAGAAAATATCGCGGTGAGCCGATGTAAGAAAGCTGGAATGCTTTGTAAGACGCTGTGGAGGAGAAAGAGATAGAGAGAGAGCGAGAAAGAGAGAAACGAGTCGGCTTTATTGGAAGCTCCTAGATAGAGGATTATTTTCGAGAATCTTTTTCGGAAGGATTGTATAGAGCTTTTTCGTATATAGACGATCGTTGATTGGATAAGAAGATCGGACGGATGCGTTACTTTCTCTTTTGGAATAAAACTGTCTCGAATATTGTGATCAATTCACTGAACTTTGATCAACTCGGATGTTCAGTTTTTCATGCTGTTCCACACACCTTGCGTATATTGATTCTCATCAAAGCGCCATTCTATAAATCTGAACCAGTGAATTTTCTATTCACTGCTTAAAAACGTTCGTATTGTGGAAATAATCCATTGTGCGAGCAAAATCTACGAACATATCTTCTATTTAAAAATGATTTGGTTGTTTAAATAAACTGTATTCATTGATTACATATAGGTACATTGCACATGTTATCGTTCACCTTCAAAGCTGACAGTTACATATTAGACACTAAGCACTAATTGAACTACTCAATCAGCGATTTTTTAAGTTAAATTACAACCGTAAGTTTTATGATTTAAAAACGATAAATGTGAATTTCTACAGTATGCCGTACCAAAAGTAACTGCTTTTAAACAGGGAATTTCCACTGAGTTCGTAGCTCCCAATGTTTGAATATATCTGAAGTGTAAAGTAGAATTACAGTTTCCATTTTACAAAGTGAACAGTATTCTCAAAATGATCCCGGTATAAACCAACGGTTAATGTGAATTCACTACAATACGTCACTGTATAATACGCGATACTATTCTTCGAACAATACAAACAAGCCATTTTCACTAAGACTAGATACAAACGCCATTGCAACTATTACATTAATTAACGACGTACAGCAATCTGTTAGAACACATAAGCGTACGGAAACGTTGTAACTTTTTGGCTAATTGGCTCTGGAGCGCAACATGTCATTATGAATAAATAGCATTTACAAAGGCATTGTGACAGGGCAGCTACGCGTTCGTGGCTCACTGGCTCCGGTAACGATGTAATTATATTTAAGCTACTCGAATGAAAACGTACTCGCCATATAAGCAAATGAAACGAAGCAAATAGGCCGTGCGAATGATGGATTATTACATCGAAGAATCATTTATAATTATACCCTTGGTTCATCTCCACTGGAGTATAATTTTAATAGTCATCCGTTCCAGCAACCCACACATATTAATGCTTCAAGAACGCGATTCGCTCTTTTGATTTGCAATTAAGCTACTCGAAAAAGCCAATCATCATCCTGTGTACGTATAGACTTTCATCTCTTCTATTTTATCCTTGTAGTTTCAGCTCACGGGAGAACGACAGCGGGAAATGAGAAACGACGCAACGTCGACAGAATATTCCAAGAAAACGCTGTGTCTCGAGCAGTCGGTAACGTCGTTGTATTTACGATGGGACCTTACCGGCGTCGATCTTATCACGCGACTGGACTGTTTTCTTCCTCAAAATTAGAAAATGTGTATATTCTCTCGAGTCAAATTACAGCATCTTCCCCTAACCATTCCCGGTTTTTTTTTATTTTTTCTTTCGTCGCTACATCGCGAACGTATACAAACTCGAAACTTTTCGAAACGACAATGTCTCGACGAAAAGAGTTTGCCCAGCGTTTCGCTACATTGGCAACGGAGAGTATTTTCGCTTGTTTACTTCGAAAACGTTCGGTGCGAAAAAAAGCACCCCTTCCGTGATTGGCATATACGTCGTCATATGTAGGGAGAGAAAAAAGAATCGTAGAAGACGTTTTTCAATTCATTGGTCAAACTCCAACTACAGTAGGGGATTTTACTGTTTGCACGAAGCATAGCTACGGTTAACTTCGCATTGGATCGTATCCAACTCCCTATTTTCATCAGTTTGAGGCTTCCAATTCGCTCGCGGCTTTATTTTGTTTTCCGCTTGCCGTTTGTGTTTGCAAAACTCTCCCTATCTCTCTCTATCTGTAACAATACCAGTGGTCGAGACCGTGTTCCGTGTTTGCGTTTTTATTTTCAACCAGCGTTTTCGATGTTTATCTGTTTTTGTATTTCAGGGTTACATAAATATTTATTGAATAACCCACAGTCCTCATCAATGGGTCGTCAAAATAATTGCGTGCAAAAGCATCGTTAAAGAGAAACCAGAAAAAAAATTGGAGAAAGCAGCATCCGATTTGGCAGCGGTGTAGCTTAGGACATGCCAGTTCTCGCAATTTATTTCTGTACCCTTAGCTTCCAGAACCTTGGACTGAGACCTCAGCAAGAGGTTGGATTTTTCACAAAAATTGAATCTTTTGCGCTACTAGCGTCTTGTCGCGAAAAAATATACGTACATATATCTGGAAAGGAATGAAAATGACGTGGAGTAAATTTTTCATTACGACGAGGGATTTCGTGCGGCAAAACGACGAGACCACTCGTCTACGAAATTGAAATACGTCTCGAGACTGCGCGGCAATTCGACGCGTTATAAGTTGAGTCAAACAGCTTATAAACTCGCGATGTATACATATTCACACATGCGATGTTGAGAATGACGTTATCTTTTTCAGTCGATCAGACTCGTGTACTGCATATGCATCACTTGTCTATGTATCCGAAAAAAACATTCGGATAATATTTGGACGATCCAATGATGGTGAAATGCAATCCTTGCGATATTGGATTTATTCCGATGTATATACCCAATCCCTGTATATACATACCTCGAAAGTAGCGCAGCAGCAGCAGCTGTATTAATAATCCGCGGAATCCGCGAAGCGATCGAGTTACTACTACTCTCCGTTCGAGGAAATCGCTTGCAATCCAGCGAGCGCGCATTGGCTTCGTTGCCGCACCTGAGCTCCATCCGTGCACTCTATATTCATCCTACGATTCTCTTTCTCTCTCGCTCTTCGTATACGGTACCTCCCATCTCGCTGCTTTAGGAATAACTGCATAATCGTTGAGCTGCGCCTCCGAACACTGGTTTAATTTTTCTTTTCTCTTGGTTACAACCGAGTGTGTTACACAAGGGACGTGTGTTATTCTCTAATGCAAGTATTTCGAGGAAATTCGTAATGCACCGGTAAGAATTGCCGTTACTGATAATATAAGTGTTATTACTATCGAATAGTATCCTAATGGTTATCCGTGAATTTAATTTTTATTTTTGGGTGGTAAGAACCGTAAGACAGAATTGTAATAATAATACTGCACTGGATTAAGATTGGCATGCGGATTTGAACTGAAATAAAGTTGCGCTTTAGCTGATAATTGGAATAGAAATTACTAATTGTAATATCTATTAGTTAACATTCAAATTCAGAAATAGGAAGTTATTTTACTACCAAAACCGTATATGTAAGAATAGATTTTATAGAATCGTAATAGTTTATAGTCTGAAATATACTCTGATTCATACGAAAATGTGATGTGAACCTGACAGTAAATGCACATTTTTTAATGAACCCATTTACGTACAAATGCCCTGAAATTTTACATGAACTTTGAGCCAATAAGAAATATAGAACATGGTTATGGATTTTTATTAAACCTTCGTATATGATAAGAAAATCGGCTTGTCTCTTTAGTAAAATTCTATGCCTGTTCTTTTTTTGAAAAAATCCACCAAATAAAATATTCACATCAATGAAAAGGTTGCGCTTAATATCTCAGTACTTAAAAGCGTGGGCTTAAAGTTTTGGAAAATTTAAAAAGAAAGCTCAGTAATTCTAGGTAACTGCATGTAGCTAATGTAAAATTCTCTATGTAACATGAAATTGTTAACAAACGTATTAGAAGTATTAGGTATTAGACATTTTAACAACAATTTGAAACTAGAATACCTGTTTTAAAAAATTTTTTAACTGTCATTTCACATCAACTATTAGCGGAATTCGACTTCAATGTTTTCGATGTGAAAATTTGATTTGCTGTATTGAATTTTCCTGAAGAAATAGGCTAAATTTATATCAGAGATCTGAGAGATCTACCTGAAAAACATAAAATACGAATAGTCGACTTCTATATTTTATATTGCCTCAAAGTTTCAAAGCATTTCGACTCTGTAGGGTTAAATCTGATTAGAATTTTATAGAATCGTTACAGAAGTATTCTCAAGTACTTAAAAAGTAGAAATTTATCGATCGATACTATCCAAGACCTGCTTGAAGTCCTTTGGTCAAAACATCATTATCGAAAGCGTGTATTTGACAGAACCCAGTAGTGTCGAATTCTTTTTTTCTCAACTGAAACAATATATAAAACTATGGGAAATAACGATTTTTCTATTGCTGGATAATATTTTTGACTTCAGGAAGCATGGATTTTTCGTCCTTCGCGGAACAGACGATAAGTCCATTCTCGAAGCGAGATAAAACGAGAAACGTGACGACCGCCAGTGGTGGCGAATAAAATCCACCTGCGGAGAGAAAGAACGTGGATATATGTCTTTATCTTACATCGCTTCGCATCTTGCTCTCGATTCGTTGAAGTCAGGATATTTTCCGGAGCAAAGAACAAGAAGGATATTTCGAAAAGAAGTGTGTAGCCGTTATATTCAACATCCTGGACAGCTTTGAATTGTGATTTCCAATTAGATTAAAGAAAGCAGAGAACTTCTGCAAATAGACAGATGGCTCCCACAGTGTGTTTAAAACGTAAATGGGTAATTCGAATACAGAACAGAATTTCAACGGGCTATTATCGTGTACTGGTGCAACCCGACCGGCTTGCATTCGTCAATGTCGACTCGGTTGAGAACATATACGCGTCTCTATTGTGCACCAATTTCATCGAGAAAGACGAGACGAGCCACGCGACTATCGAAAATTTAAAACTTCTAATTGGCTCTGAATAAAGGATACACTCATTTCCTGATCTTCTTTTGTATATTCATTTATCGTGCACAAGCTGAATCGTTCGACTCTCGTATTTCCAGTACAATTTGTACGTTAAAATAATCGTACTGTGGATACACACAGTATTTTAACGTACAGATTGTTCTGAAAATACACATGAATCTGGTAATAATGGGCCCTATGTACCAATATTCAATCAATAATGGTAACCTTAGCAGGTATTTGTACAAACTTCCATCAATACTGGTGTTATCAAATGGGCTATATTATGTATACCTACATTCTTAGGTTCAATGATTTTTCAACCATCACATCAATGTCAATAACAACCTGTTCTCAGTACTATAAACAATACTAGATCAGTATTTAATCAATCGACTGGATTAATTGCTGATTGTCATTGCCAACACTCCAGTCAATTCAGTATTGACTGAAGTGTTAACAATAGACTATATTAAAAAATGTGTGTATCTATCAAATACTTACATTCAATTACCATAAAAGGGAACTTCTGTTTTACGGCGTCAGATGCTATTGTTAGCATATTGTACAAAGATATATTATTCTTGAAAAACGGCCTTCTGTTTAATGACTTACCAGCTAATACTACCCGCAATAGCATATTTTAGCAAAGCAGTGATGAAATACCGAACTTTCTCAAGATACACATTTCAGCTATAGCTAATTCGTGTTCTGCGCATTTACAATCGGAGCTGATTTTGGAACCGAGTATAACTGAAACCCATTCGCGAATAATACACTCAAGCATTTAGAGCTCGCCCAATGGATTTATAAGCAACGGTCAAAACTGTGCCTGCATTGTACGATAATGTATATCGAAATCAATGGAACAACCAACACATCAAGTGCATTAAATTTAACCGATTAACTCGACGGATTCTTGCTCATCGCACTAAATGCTTGCCAAAGCACCATTAACGCACCAAAAGGAAGATTCCAACTGTTAAACCAGAAACGAAAGTTTCAAGCGGAAGCTAAATCAAGCTATAAGCAACGAATACATACAATGTATCTGCATAAATCGGATTTCTCTCTTTGCCTCTCGCTGTCTGTGCGGATTACCTGTTTTTCAAGGCACGAGTCTGCGGGAAATGATGTTCCATGCGCTACACTTTATATACATACTGCAGAAGAATTAGAGACAATAGAAAAAGAGTCGCGCGAGATATAATACATATTCATATGCACAGAGGTGGCTCTCCTAGAATGCCTACACATGTACATAGACTCGGTAAGTATGGATGTATGTTTGCCCGAGCGAGCGTGTCGTGCGAAATAAAGTGTTTGCTCGCGGGAGCTAAGCAAGAGAGTGCAGTCTTGGCAAATTTATATCGCGTTGTTTTCTACGCGGAGACATACGCATACAGCTGGCTAAGCCAAGGAAAACTAGGAATGTGGAATATGTCGCTGGTTTATTTGAATTGATTGTTTGCCGTGAGCCAACGCATTTTTCATGATTATGCCGGTTTTAAAAGTAATGGATGGGTTATATATACAATAATACCGAATATAACACTTTGTATCGAGATCGTGAAATTAGCCAGGTGAAGCTTTTTAATTAAAGAAATATACGCTCGTATAATGACCCCACGAGAGACAGCGGTTGTGTAATTAAAATGTAAATGTAATATTCCCAATATAAAGCAGCTGTAAGCAGTTAAATAAATGCTTATAAGTGAATAATAATTATCATCGAGATTAGCCGGGTCAATGGCGCTGATGGTTTTCCATTTTCTATACAAGAGTTGTTATCAAAGATAAAACAAACCGAACTGGTTCATTCGAGAGCAACTCACGTCTGTTTATGCTAAAAGTGTTTGAACTGGTGAAACAATCGAATGTAAATCCAAATATCGCTTGCAAAGCGTAGTCGATCCATATTTTTCTCTGTATAACCTTTCTGAAAATGTAGCAATTTCCCTGGGCAATCCAAAGAGAAAATAAACGCTATGTACCATCTCTTGACTGCAGGAATTGGAAAACAGAAGAAGAGTATGGGGGAGGGGTAATTATTTTTTTTAACGATTTTGAATATTCAAATGCAGTAGAAATAGACTATTTCATTTCATTCAAATGTCTGCGTAAAGAAATAATGATATATCTAAATATAGAATCTAACCCCCCTACTAAATGAAGGTATAAGTATGAATTTTGTTCGTTCAACTCGTAAAAAGTACGTTCAATTTTGGGTCAAACTTCTGCTCAACGTAATATTGCGAATGCGAGACATCTTCGTCTTTTATTTTTCTTAGAAAACATGCTCAAAAACTGTACCTCCCCTTTTTATCTCTCATTGCTAAAACTTTACAGAATAAAAAGATTCAGCGGATACGACAAATTCGTTATCGAATTAATTCAACCCGTATATCTATGAAATTTCTTTAATTTTTCACTATGCATACTGAATTTTCATTCCCTTATTTTTGCCCGTCAGATAACTCGGTTTAAAGAAAAGGGGGCGCGCTCAGTCGATAAGGAAGAGAGCATACAAATCGTCCTCGCATATATTTTGACAAAAAATATACTTAAGCTCCGGATAGTCCGCATTAAAACATTAAAAGATCCCTATCCCATGCTGTACATGCATACAAACAAGAATTGCTGACGGTTTATCTACTTATCGAGAGGGCCGCAAAGCAGAATCTTCTTTTCTTTCTTTTTTCACCGCAGTGTGTTCAGTCCCTACACAACAAGATAATCATATTTATTTGGCTCCGACGAACCGTTATTACCCGACTACGCGAGGCTTAAAATCAACCAGACGAAAAGGTGGTTACCCTTCCATACGCTTAAGCATAAACCAAACAGACAATATGCTCGATAGAGATAGCATCGAGAAAGACCAGTTCTATAATCGATAAATTGCATTGGGAGCTCAGATAAACGTGTACGAGCGAACTTGAATTCGTGCGCTTTTACTTCTACTTTTTATGTACGAAATCGAAATGTTTTCTCTTTAATGTCGCACGTAGATCTCGATTCCTCTAAACTGTACCAATGAATGTTGTTAACTGGGTCATAAAATTTCACAGGGCCGAATGCAATGCCGATATTAATTTACTTAACCAGTTGCTCAATCGATTGAAAATTGAATCAGAAAGGTGAGTGAATAAAAAACTAATTCTCAAAGTTAAATTCATAGTTTTCTTCGATTTTATTCGTACTATTGACAGAACATTCGATGTAGATGTTTCGTATTCCAGTCAATACGATAAAGAGCACGCAATACCTCGATAAGTTTGATATTTCATTTGTTTTCAGATAGTAAGTATCGAAACTTTGCCCATGTACCATTTATTTTCTAACTGAAAACTAATTTGTTGAATAAAGTGACACAGCAACGAAACGAGTTTACCTTTAAAAGCTGCCTTTAATGAATTTCATTATACCGCAAGTAACGAGCTTACCTGTAACAAAAAAATTAAAATTCTATGAGTATTCGAAAATTGGGAATTTGAAGAATATCGAATTATATCAATGTGCAGTAAACGTACTACCGTAAATTTGCATTTTTAAATAAAAATCTTTAATTCGCTGTAAAACTAAACTAAAGCGTTATCGAAAACGCTATGAAAAAAATTCTGCAATAGGTTCCAGCGACTACAAGCTGAAACTTTACATGTTTTTATTAATCCATTAAATATTCTCTTCCTCTACAATATTTTCCCGTTTTACACCCTCTGGTATTAAAGCGAGGCATAAATGCAAACGTGACATTCATAACAACGTAAAAAGAATTGTTATGATCAGCGGTAACATGTTCGTTTTCTAGATTCGTTTTATTTATTTTAATAAAAAATAAACATATGTAATATATCAAGGATGCCAACAAGTAAATAGTAAAATAACTAATTTTCCGTTTCCCATTATATATTCCGATGAAAAATCTATGCATATTTATGGAATCGAAGCAATCAACAAGGATATACGATTATGTACTCAACGTACGAGGTTTTTCAGCGTCATCAAACGTACATACGAAGTTGTAAAATCAATGATTTACGGATCGAGTATTCAAAAGGTACATTTTAAAAAGATCCATTAAGAGTATTCGATCCTTGAAATGACGTTATTTTTCCAAGTACCATTACGGGCTTCACGACTTTGACCAACATACTCTCAATTTAATTACGCTAATTATACGATTAACATCTCGCATTAATTTAGTATTGAATTAGCTTTCATAAAACGTCAACTCTAATCGTTGCAATAAATCACAAGTGATCATCGACTCTTGTATTTCAAAATTTCCCGCCTAGAAAATTCAACATCAGTTATCATCCCTTTGAAGGAAGCAAAAAAAATCTTGGTAAAGTTCAATTCAAGAGAATCTGTGAGTATAAATCCCGATGGTCAAGCGAATGCGCAATCAACGCTTCGCGATGCATACCTAAGTGCATTGCCGGAATCGCGATCGAGCAGCAATGCTAATCGCTCAGTGCACGCGACGACTCTCACGCTGTGCTACTACTGCTGACCACGAAGCTGTACGTACATGTACACTACCCTCGGCCTAAGACTTTCAGAAACTTTGCTGCATGCTATATAGCATTTCTGTCTAGGTTGTATGTAAGTGGTACGAGTTATGAGAGATTTGCGAGATCATTTGGGACAATTATAGACTCGGCTTTGGTAGCTTTGATTTTACGAGAGAGTTGGTTGTATATTCCCAGACGATACCAGATATCGGGTAATCAAAATAAACACGTAGAGGGAGGGAGAGGATGTTTGGAGCAGTCATTATTTCTTTGCACACACGTTTCGAGAAAATTTCGAGACAAATTATTGCATATTCTATTTTAACAACGTGTTTCGTAATTTATTGGACGATCGTTTGAGGTGTTTTCTAAAATATATTTCAATAACGGAATTTTGAATAAGCGATGTTTGATCCTACGATTAATAGTTGTGTATGTTTTCATTGGTATAAATATCAAATCTTCTTCTTTCCTCCACAAATACATTAGACATTTAAATTTAAATATTTTGTAAATTACGTTATGTGGAAGAGTTTATTCAAATAAATCAATTCGATAAAATAGGATATTAAATAATTTCTTTTAAGTATAAATAATTCGTTAAAACGGGTATTCCAATGTGAAAATAAAATCATTTTTTTATAATTTAATGAATTTTTTGTTTTGAATGTATTATCAATGTTCAAAAATATTTATTAATTGTTTAAATGAAAAGTCAATTTAATTGATAAAAAAAGGTGAAGATCACTCAAACTGACCTTAAAGTCATCTTGAGAACATTAATTATAAAAAAATAATTCGATTTTTCAAATCCGTCACATTGGAGTACCCCTTTAAATAATTCATTCCTCCATCCCTTCTCAATGTAGCGCGCCATTGACTCAATTGAATATGTAAATATTCTTATACATTATATCTTATACATTCTACACGACAGTTTATTCAATAAAATGATCTGAATTATTGTAGACTATTGAATTTCTTTAAATATTATTTTAAAATTCTTTACCAAAGTTTTCAACCAAATTTATAGTTAATACAGACAACTATTGATATTTTTTTGGAAATCGAAATAATGTTTCAAAATAAGTCATTAATTTTTTTTTCGTCAGCTCATGAAATCCCAGATCGCAAAGCAGCGGCGAAGTAAGTAGCTCGAGTGCGGCTGCAGGAAAAAAACGCAGAATCTTCAAGAGGGGAAGTGGATATCTCGCAGACTCGTCCACTTTCGCGCGCGGCTTTCTGTCTTTTGGTCACTTATCGACACTTGAAGATGCGGTACTCGACGCCCGCTAACTCTTGTCCCTCGCTTTTGCAGCAATTCAAAGGGCAAACAGGACTTTGTCTGCGTGTTGGAATTCGTTCGAGCATCGATCCAATGTCGGCTGTTTGCAACCTTTTGGAGTGATGTTTTTTTCGTGTCTCACTCTAGATGAGATGTTAGATTGGTCGTATATGACGCCTGCAGGCGTGCTGGTTGTCGCGATAATCATTTGGATGAGTATACTGTTGGCCGGTATGGATTACATAAAGCATTTGCATAATTGTACGTCGCCTGAGTGGATGATTATCGAGGATTTGCATACAAGTTTTACTTTTCATGTTTATAGGAGCAATTAGGTGACACGCAGCTTTGACAAATGTTGTGTTTAATTCTACGTTTTTTTGTGTGTGTGTGTTTTTTTCGTTCGTTTTCATATTATTCAGTGAATAATAACGAGTTTGATTATTCACATTGCCGGGATGTAGCGTGAATTAAAAGCTGTATTTTCCCCGGTAAAAATAAGTACTGGTTACGACGAGGAGTTGGCCAATTTTGTAATTAATATGTTACACTGTGTAGTTATTTTATTATAACATTGACTATATCAATACTTTTTTTCAATGCTAAACCTGTTGTACAACCTAGTCTTAACGCGTCGTTATAATTTTCAATACTTCCTCATTAAATTTGCATTTTAATTTCCAGTAAAAACACTTCCGTTCGATTACGTATACCGCCAGAGTTGGAAATACAAAAATGTTTCCTATATACAGTATAGTACAATAATTGTTTCTTTAGTCTGATAAGCTCGTCGTGAAAAAAATACTAATTCTCTCGAGGCGGTATCAGCGTTGTTGGCCTCCTTAATTTACACTCGAGCCTCTTAAATTTCCGCGCTCGATGCAGCTTGTAAAATATAGTATCAGATAACAATCGCGTTCTCGAGGCGGTAATTGTCCTTAATCGCGAGTGTAGAAAGGAAAGCGAAAGAGAACTAGAAATGGGGGTAAGACGTATTATATTATAAGACGGAGATGAGTTTAGCGTCTAGCTTATATAAATTGAAAAAGAACATGAGACACAAATTCGTTGATACAGATATTCCATTACCACATGATTGCGTTTATATGACTTCGTTTGACACACTCTTGAAACTTAAGCCGATTCCAGAGCGACTTCCGTACTGGCTCGACTCCAAAAGTTCAATAGCCTACTTATGCGCGGAATTTTCTCACGACTACCCTTTGTGAACAAAAGCATGCATTTTTTTATGAAATCCATTTTTCCCAAATGGATTCTCAATTTATTTCATTTATATTTAGGCGATATTGGATTTTTGATTGATGGATTTAATAAAGAGATTTAGATGGTAATTATTCATAAGATACGAGAATGCACTTTGCTGACTACGGTCAGACGTTTTCAATTAACGGATTGAATTATATTTGATTTTTTTTATACTTGTACTTTCACGCTTTGTGTCCGAAAATAGTTTCTACGAATCTTTTGCAATATGTGACTAAAAGTAATATTATTACTATCTGGGTCAAGCAAATTCTACCATCTAATATAAATCTTAAGCGAGGAGAATAGAAAGTTTGCACGTTAAAAGACGCTCATAAAAACTCATTTTCATTACAGTTCGCATCGCAAAAAAAGGTTGTATAAATATTTTAACGCGACCGTGTTTATTCTAGAGATGTAGCTACTGCGCTTGAAATTTTTCCCAGAATATCTCTTAGTCCAATTCTCCTATATTCACTTCTGACCAGTCCCATAAGGCCAGTACAAGCGCAGAACCCATATTTTACCATTATTTTCTAATTCTAGCTTGTGAGTCCCATTTCTTTTAAACACCGACACAAGACCAGCACGACAAGAGAGACATATACATTGGAGAGAAAATAACTCTGGTCCTCGCTCTTATTTGCGTATTTCTCAAAAAGAATTAACCTGCTAAACTTGAGACTCGTGAGAAGAAAAGAAAAGCACGTTATTGCATCCGCACGCTCGGAACGTGAACTTGAGTAACCTCTTTAGAGCCAAGGAGGAAAAAAAATCACACTCGTCAAAGTACTGGTCGGTTAGCATGACTCGTCTCGTCTCGTCTCATCCTAGTTCGTCAAGCTAAGGTATACCTGTCTAACACCGCCTCTCCTCATACAGTAAAGATACACCATCCCAGCTTGTATCAACAAAAGACGTATATCCACAACATCGCACATATCGATGTATACGCGCGCACACATTCACGTCCCCTACTCAACTATAGCGTGATAACGGTATATGGGTTCTCGCACGCTTTCGAGACGATTGAGTAATTGCGCGAACTTTGGCCTCCAGGCGTCGAGTGTAAACTTTCGCGAGCTGTCACCCGGCATCGCAAATTTGCAATAACGCGCGTTCGCAGCTTAGCGTCATTAGGCGCCGCAATTAGGTCTCGTGCCGAGCCGCTGTCTCTTGCGATCATCCTTTATCGTAGACCTAAATTACCGTTAGCACATGGCCTGGAATTTCATTTAGAAACGCGCACTTGTCCATTTTCGAATGCATATTTTAAATGTATTTTAAGGTTCTATGTGTGGTTGTGCTATTGGACAGTAATGGTCATTCTTAATAGGGCGAATTGATTGATATAGTAATGTAGTAATTAAAATGTTTTTATTTCTTAATCAGGAGTGAAAATTATCGAATCTTTTGTTTCTTTACTCAAATTTAAGTAAACCATTGTAGGTGATTTGATAAAAATATTGTCAGAAAGTTCTATTGTTAATGCTACATCGGGATTTTTTACTTTCTAACAAAACGTTTTATTTGAGAAGTGATGCAATTGCAATATGTAAAAAGGGATTATTTAATGAATATGGCAACAGAAACTATAGTCCACAGAGTTAATATTAATAATAATAATACTCGCAAACACTATGATAAAGTTACAAAAATTGTTAAGCCATAGATTTAGTATTCTACGCCAACCTAAGTACAGGTATCTACGTGTACTTTATGTTAAATAAATAAAAAATATAGTATTAGCCTAATGCTGGTATTCCGGAAATAACAATGTGCAGTACTTGACTAATGTACAAGAATTCTCGATCAATAAACATTACCGGGTTCAGGTTGCATCTGAATCCTTGTATAATTTAAGCTCCATTTTATGAGAATTTGATGTAAATGTGATAAGTAAATACACGTAATGTATTTAAATCTAATTAGAATTTTGGAGCAGCAATGTTGGCTCGGCACTGGTTTGAAGTACCAGTACATACATTATAGAATTGATGCAGAACAGTCATTAAGCCCTGTATCAGTGCAATTTTTAGTACAACCAGTTTTTATCATTGCGATATTATTGATTAAATGTGGGTCAAATATTATTTAGTAGTACTGTAAATAGATTATCACTATTGATTTGGCATAGAGTCGCAGAGAGGTAGAACCAGGAAAAATCTTTGTTCTTCGCGTGAAGATGTTGATTATTTTTGTTTGTAAAAATAGGACGCGATTTTTAAAATTATAATCAAGGCTAAAAGCAAGGCGCAAAACTTCTACCTTGAGGTAAGGAAAAAAATGACCACCACTAAGACCGGCTGGAATTGCTTTTTCGCGCAGGGTATCAGAATGAAAAGTATGCTGAAAGCTATACTAAATTATATCTCTCGACTGGATGTTTAACGTGCGATACGTGTAATATCGCGACAGTTGAGTCTAATCGAAAGGACGTAATTGCAGTTTTCATCGTATGTAATAAAACGTCGCGAGTCATACAGGTGTACAGGGAAAATCTCAATTAAATGTAAATTCGACACAGTTGAAACATCAAAGGACATGGTGTGTCGTTGCCACTGATTTTCATTATAATAAATTTAACTTCAATTACCATAATTTTTCTCTTCGTACAACCGTAGCGCCGTGTGTGTATATCTTTAAAAAGTGAGAAAAAAAGTCTATTCTATTGTCGCATAAACCACTCTCGAGCAAAGGTCGTCCGTTATCGGTGAACAAAAGCGCAACGCGGCGCAACAATTCGCGCGTCCGGCCGTTAAAAATTGAAATGTTTAGCTATTATCCCCGAGAGAAATGGCTTCGTAGATTAAAACTCGGCTAGGTGGTGCTGACTCTGGAAGAGAAAGAGCACGAATTCCACGGTTCATCCGGAAAAAAGCTACTCTGAACTGTACACTGGACGATTCCCATATGGCGTCTGTTAAATAGAACCGCATACATTACGATTAAGATCGCGGCTCTTCTACGACAAAAATATCTCATAATTTGACCCTATACTCTCTCTTTCTTACTTCGATACTTGGAAGGGTGTGGAAACAGCAGGTGACAAGGTTCACCAATTTTTCCATACTTTCCTTAGAAAGGTGACCCACGTTAAGGATATATAGCTTTACTATATTTTTCGTTGTTATGGGTGAGGTGTAATTATGGATAGCATCAGTTGCTAGACATCTGGTGTCTTGAATTTTATGTGACGTGAGCAGTGGCATCAGACTTTTTACTATTTTGGAAAATGTTTCTCAGTAGACAGTAATTCCATATTTGAGTTATGGGACATTTTGAAAAAAATAAAAAAATACGAGGGTTATAAGTAATTAATTAAGAAGAAATGTAAGCTGTTAAAATGAATTGAGAGATGAATAATAATTTTCTGAAGTACAATGAGCAAAGTATCTATAGATATTAAAGTAAAACTTAGAATTAAAATTTAGAAAAATATATTCATATAATAATACTATTTTATGATATTCTCATAAATAAATTTTACATTCGTTCAATTTATGATATGTACAGCATTCATTCGCAACGATTCGTATTCTGTAAATCGAGAAATATTTTAAGCTGCACTTCCCTTGTTCAAACGACGTATTATCAATATTAAAATTGGTATTTATAGTTAGTGATACGATAAAATTTCTATTTGCAATCAAAGGATCAAAAACCAATAAAACGAGACCATAATTTTCTATCCAAACCGCTTGATCCAATATCACATACCCTCGTGCGTATAAACATCGATGACCTTAGACTTCCATTCAACATCTGTCAGGGCAATAACTAAGCTACTACCACCATTTACGACAACCCAACCCAACCCACATCCCTCAAAAACAGAGAAACGTCGCATGCCTCCGTCCTTTAACTCAATTCTACCCCAAACGTGTCTGTCCTCCTAATCCACAGAACCTCCATATAGGCCTAACCTCAAATTAATCGTCACGAGTCTCAACCCTCCCACTCTCGCCGACACCGGCATTAATTTAGTTCCGGCAAGACCATACATTTACATTCGGCGGACCACACGCGCGCACACACACACCATGTCCATTCAGAATCCGAATGCATCGCGCGAACAGGAGGAGTATGAGGACAGCGGGACTATTAGGTCGAACGTAGGCTTGCAGCGGGAAAATCAATTGAGCTCGGGGCACTCGCGCGCCTAAGAGAAGCGTAATTCATTGTCACTGCAGCACGAGCCAAACGCGACAATATACCCCCTCGAAGCTGTGTGGTGGTACTGACCGAGTAGAGTTGCTCGAGTACCGTAGCACAAGCCCATTGTTTCGAACTGGACTCGCGTAATGAATTGCGGAAACGAGCGATAGATGAGGTAATTCGTTACTAGTTAGAAGAAAGATCGAGCGAACTTTTTCTTTTGCCTGATGGAGGTAATAATTCAAGTACACAAGGCTTATTTATCGTCGTAGATTTTGCAAATCTGGGAATAATGGAAAGGAGGTTGGCAAAATTTCAAAGTCACTTCTTTTGTTTTTTCTTCAGAGCGATAGCTAGGAAGGATACATACAGTTGCGGTACAAAGAGATTTATAGTGGTACTGAGAAGGAAGGAAAGACAATCATTTTCCAAAATCAGTCATCTTATATAGCTGAAGTGAAGGTCCTACGCCAAAACAAGAACCGGAATCTAATGCAGTTCGCCTTATTAAGAATGGATCTAGCTATGGATTAACGATGCAATTATATCCTAATGTACATCACCAGTATTCAATCAATAATTTAGTGACAAGAAGGACCATATTCTCAAATTTGTGATGTGACATATCTTGAAATAACGGTATACTGCTGCTTCACTAATTATTATACTTCCAAAAGATATTGAAGCTTTCAAACGAACTTTATCGGTTCAGTTATGTCGCACATTATTCAGATGTTGCACAATTTTATCTCTAATTTTCTATACTCCAATCCGTATTCATAATTTCAGTACTAAATAAAAGTACATCATTTATCAGTAATCACTGCACTATTTGACAGTAATGTCCCGTATTACCAGTGCATTTCTATCCACAATTATACAAAAATTTAAAAACAAAAAAATGTCAGATTCGCACACGGCTTCCTCGACGTTAAATCCATTACCCAACAAGTTGGAGCAGATTTTGCCTCCGCAAGTGAAAAACTCCGGGTTGTGTGTAAGCGCGAACGTGTAGAAAAAAATCCCTTTCGAGAAACTTTGCCTTCTGCTCCTCGCTATCAGTATTCCGAGGGCAGAATCGATCTTCGACCAATAGTTTCGCACTTTACGAGCGGCCTATGCAAATGACCACCGAAGAAACAGGCGGCGCACTGCGAGCAATATCTCGATCTGGCTCAAAGCCAGCTCTTATGCTCCTTATGCGAATCTCGCTGACATGACCTACAGCCCCTTGGTATGCCTCCGGTCCGCTTGTTACCGGAAACACCAAAGCACATTAAACATCGAGCTTCCAAGTACTACCAGTGCTACCGGCGCTACTCTGTTTACGATTTACTGGAGGCCGACGCTGCGAGACACGCAAAGAGAGGTAACGGCGGCGGAGGATTTTCTTTTACCGCGTAGTAGCCGACAAAACTCGTAAAGCACGGCTTGAGAAACGTTTGTTTGAGGTTGTAACTTGTAACTATGAGAGTTGAAAATATCCCGGAGTTGCATCTTCGGGAAGAGAGGAACCTATTGCATGCGTACTTTGCGTTTTGCGCTCAATGCTCTGAGAGCCCTCTCTAATACCTACTTATATGTGCTTGTATGTGTGTATACGTATACCCTTTAATCATATACCTTTTCAACTCTCTCTCTCCTCTCTCTCTCTCTCTCTCGCTCGCTCTGTCTCTCTCTCGCTCGCTCTGTCTCTCTCTCTCTCGACCATACTTGCAAATTCCACTTAATTTCTTTCGAGAAAGAAGATTATCGTTTTGTTGCTGCTCCCGGAGTTGAAAGTCCAGGGGAGCTTTGGAGAAACAAGAGGCCAACTGCAACGCGGATAAGGTTTTGGAAGATGAAATTTAATACGGCGTTTAAACTTGTATTAAGCGGTGAGCTACCGCTTAAGCCGCGAAAGAAGTGAGCTTTTTGTCCTGTGAAATCTCGGAATAATAAGGACTTTATTCTGGGTTTGGTACCGGTGCCGAAATGAAAATGGAATTTACAACTCGACATAGGGGAAAGAGCCGCTTTTATATTTCAGTTAAACTCTTCGAATGATGTTATGAAAGCGAGATTACATATTTCTTTTTCCAAAGCGACGCACGCCCGACGCGCTCGTACGTCGACAAGCTATCTTATATATTTCGTACTCGAGTCGAGATTACACCAGCCTTAAACTTTAAATCTAATCGAGCACATATATCTAGCTGCGTACGCGCGACGAAAGTATTCAAACGTAAGAATTTCATATTTTAAGAGGCATAAATTCATAATATCCTCGTATGCGTTAAGAATTTAGAATCTTGTTAATGGCTTCTTCGAATAACTTGTGGATTAAAATGTTAACTTACTTAAGCTGCGACCTGATCGATGCAAGTCAAATATGCGTTATGTACTAGAATTTGAAAAATATAAATCTTTGAGTAATGCTGGCTTTAGCAGATTTACTTTATATATAAATTATTTAAATAATAATTGAAATTATTTTTGAAATTGTTATATGGTTTCCGTAATAGAAAATCACTGTTATATTCTTGAGGGTAAAATAAACTGAATGCTCGTGAAAATAATTTTATTACGAAAGACAAATTTTCTTTACAGCTCGCATGGAGCTATCTTGTTCCATTTTACAGATATTCTAATATGTTCAGTAACTGTAAGAGTTACAGATCTATTAAATTATTTACTTTCACTAACCAATTTTGATCCTATCTAAACAAAGCATTTTATTTTATTTTTATTTATTTTTTATAATCGGAAACCAAGATCATTTTAAATCTTGACTATCTTTGGTTGTTTTGATTCTTCATTTACAGGAAAACTCCGAGCTATGAAATCAATTGTTTAGTATCTATCGATTTGTATACACTAAACTTTCTTAAAAAAAGTATTATTATACCATTAAATAGTGCACACCCATATAAGGATGATAATTCGTACTAGTTACGATTCGAAAGTGCGTCTAGGAACGAAAATAACAATGAAGTTTACAGAAAAACCTTCTTCCTTTCTACCGTAACGGTATATTCTCTATATAGGATGAGTCTAGCAAAAAAGTCAAGGAAGCCTCGGAGCGCATGGCAGCTAAATAAATTTGTCTCCGCCAAAAAAAGGCAAAACAGCCAAGCGCCGTCGGCAACGCGAGCATCCAAGTAGGTTCTCGCACTCCATCGCCCGACCATTAATCATTTCCATCAGCGATCTCTAGCAAGAAGAAGCTGCAGCAGCGAGTGTGTCACACAGGCTACAGCCGAATCGACGCTGCGCTTATGTAGATGGCGCTTCTCAGCGGCGTCACTCTGGGTCTTTAATGAACGAAAGAGTGGGGGGTGATTTCGCGCGTCTTCCGGGAATACCGGACCCATGGACCAATCGTACCATCAGTCTCTCTGGCTTCTCGCGAGTACAGGAAAGTCTCGTCAAACGGATCGACTGTTCCATTGTAATTAGGACTCTTCCAAGCAAGCATCAGACAATTCGCCTGGCGCTATCCGTCTTATCATCTGGCTCCCGCTGAATTTAGAGCAGCTCCCAAGTTTCTCACGAAGATTCGACTTTAAGGGTTTCTCTACGCTCGACTCGCTTTGAGTCGAGGATAACGGACGACGAGACGCGTTTATTCGGAAACCGCGCCGGGGCTGTGTGTGCTACTCTTCGCTTGTCCCCCGGGCGCTTTAGTCGAGACTCTATATCGGGCTCGGTATCTTCCTCAGCAGGAGTTCTGCTGCTTTGGATAGAGGAATGAATTGCACGAGAAGTACCGCTGGAAAGTTACTTGCGACGTGCGACAACCAGCTGGAGAGTCTTTCTTCTCTCTCTCTCTCTCTCTCCTGCCGTTAGTCGTTACTTCCTTCGAGATATCGTTAATATAGGGAAAAAGTATTCACGATTAGATCGAATGAAAATACGCACGGTGAGCTGGCGAGTTGTTTGTTAAACCGTGGAGCTTTGGGGGAAAAGTTTGCTTTCTTTTTTCGGTCCATACGTAATATACTCACATTCGTGGAGGAGATCAAGCATGAATGAACAATTTGGGATAACGTACCTGCAACAAAAAAGAACAGAACAGTTAGACAAACAGAACAGCGATAACTCGGATAGAAGTATTAATCGCTGAAAGTAAAGCTTATAAATCACAAGTCATATGTCGGGAAATAAGTTTGTCGAGTAAAAATGTCCCCTACTCATCGTCAACTCGGCTATATAGACAGTAAAATGCCAAATTGCCAAGGCGTGTTAGATATAGATAGAGACACACTGAGCATAGTCCAACTAGATCACGAGACTCGTCTCGAATCCCGCGGGAGGAAAGGAGCGACAGATACTCTTCCGAATCGTATTAGTCACGTGCGGAGATACTAAATGCGCCGGAAGCCGGTCTATATAGAAGAGAAAGAGAGAGAGAGACTCAGCGAACGAGAAAGAGCCAAAGTTACGATCGTAGTTCGCGGCGGCCGTTCCCAAGATCGAAGTTACCCCCGACGACGACGTGAAATATATATCGACGAGCTGAGCCATGGTTGCATAGACCCTCTATCCCGCGAGAAAGTGGTCTTGTTCTTGGCACTCTTCGGCGTGCATCTAGCTGAACATGACTCCTCGATTTTTTCTGGCTTCTGGCACTCGCGACAGATTTATTCAATTAAGCTCACATTTTTCCTTCGACGTATGCAATTCGCGCGACGCGTTAACCTTCTTTTATTCGCCAAAGACATTAATTTTTGAAGCTACTCCTGGATTTATCGGGAAAAGGAAATCCGCTGCGGTCATTTTCGGTTGCACAACATCTTGATTTAAGGCGAGAAATATGTGAAACAACGTATTTATCTGCTGAACGTTCGAACTTTTCCGCATTGCGCATACGCGTTTTATCGCGATCTCGAGCTGCCGCTTATAATGTATAATCGCTGATAGAAAAAAAAACTTTCGGCTAACTTTTTGCTTTATGCGCGTATACACTCTTTCGCAGCGATTGGGAAATTTTACGAGCTTTCGCCTGGACGAGAAAACTGTTTTGAAAATCTTAGTTTTGAATCACGTGGCTCGACTTTTACCGAATACAGATGTTATATTCCAAGCAATTATCCGGCAACTGTCGGAAGGAACCGTACAAATTTAGTCAAATAAATAATAAAACACGCTCGATACACACGGAGAGAGAAAGCTTCGGTGAAACTTTCGTCATTAGTATAACAATCGATTATACCGTTAAGCAAAGCCCAGACAGGGCAACGCGAAGTCTTGGAAAGGCGAACTTGTTTGCCCAGAATTTCTAGATCCACCGTTTATTTTCAGAGGAGAAACTGCTGCACATAGTTTCACCCCATGCGGAAGAAAAGACGCCCTTCCTTCAACGACGAAGCGCAGGTGTGCCAGTACGAAGGTTCTGGATCGTCTTTAATTTACTCGCAAGCACAGCAGTCGCGACGACCGGGAGCTAAATGAGAAGCACTTGTACATTTCTTCCTTACCGTAAGTTCTTAGCTTTATTTTCATAACCGATTTTTTTTTTAAATATTCGAGTGTAAATATAACGAGACATAGTACTCGAACTGAACTGGTTTCGCTAGCGACCCTACTCTTTGCTTCAGAAACAGCGAATCCGAAGTTCATCACGATATGCAGTGTATTTAGTGAAAATCATATAGCAACTTTTGGATCTAGTGAATATTCATTAGTGAGCATTTAGTGAAGAATTCAGTGTATAAAGCAGTAATTTTATAGTAAACATTTATTATTTGAAAATGAATACGTTTTCACTTGTATGATCTAAATGAAACATAGTTTTATGCATTCATTGTCAGAGCAGAGCAATTTCTCTTTTTTAAATAACCAAGTTAGTGTTTCAAATTCAACTCGGGAATAATTACTTAATGGCGAAACTAGAACAGTTTAGTGATTAATATGTCACCGCCAGCTTCAAACCGAGTCTTTAATTTTAACTACAATAATATATAAATACTGTTCAAGTATAGGTTCTATTCTAATGAAATATAAATCAACACGTCTTTCAGCTTTCAATCATCATTTCAATCAAGTAATATTATCGCTTTTAAGAAGAGCATTTATGTATTTTTAAACAGTGAGCTTTATTGCATTATAAACAAATTATTATAACGAACAATAATTGTTCGCTATTATAAGTCTACATATAAAGTTTTGAATATATAGTACACTCAAGATAAAGTGAAAAAGACTGATTGATTTTCTGAACTATTTAAATTGAAAAAGTTGTTAGATTAAAAATAATGTTTAAAAAATATTTATTTGGATAGTGCCGGGAGAATATTTACTTGAATCTGAATATTATATGAATAAACAATAATTATAAATCCATATTTAACGAATTATGGAATGCAAATTAAATGTTATCTCCTAATTATTATCAGTAATTATTTTATTATAATTTTATGATAATTAAACAAAGTTTTGATTAAAATAAATGTAATAAATAGATACAATGTACAAAAGTCACTTTTTGTTTTTCAGTAAATTAATTTTCTTAAATACTGCAAACTTTTTTAAATATTAAATATTACTTTTAAACCTACACTAACTCTAAATAGTTTTAACTTGTCTCCTTATACCGTCACGTCATCTCATACTATTTATAATTTTTAATTCGATCATAAAACCTGTATTGATTGCACTGTCACTGCTACCATATCGGATATACGACACTAAATAAATAAATGAAAAAAAATACAGTTTCAGATTTACATAGTCAAGAACAAGACTTAACGTGGCGAATAAGCTTTCCAAGAATTAATATATGACGAACTCATGCTTATGGATATTAGTTGCCTTGCAATGTATGCATACGTACATGTATATTATACATTTGTTTAATTTATTGCAAAGTTATAATTGAGCAGACTGCTATTTAAATGGATGCAAATCAAGCGCGTTCGAATCGTAAAATCAAATGTATGTCAAGAACCATAAGTTTTTCTCGATGCGTTTGTATAACGATGATGTTATAGCATTCATTTCATCCACAGACATGTATCGATGGCTGTAGAATAAAATTGCGATTGAATCGTTTGCTTTTTTCTTCTCCACCCTTCAATTTAGAGGAAAGCAATCTCGAAGAAGAAGCTGCTGTACTCACATTTCGAGGGAGAAAATCCCCTTATGATGCATCGATGTGAGTAACAAGCTT
Organism: Apocrypta bakeri; assembly: GCA_018906985.1. Taxonomy (NCBI): domain Eukaryota; kingdom Metazoa; phylum Arthropoda; class Insecta; order Hymenoptera; family Pteromalidae; genus Apocrypta; species Apocrypta bakeri. The sequence goes on from JACCIA010000005.1 coordinate 7,013,391, forward strand.
GTCAGACTCGTAATACCCCAGTATGAAATTCTCGAAAGATATCGTAGCCATGACAGGGCAGCTTTAAAATAACAAAACTCCGCCTGGTACACAACAAACCTACTTTCGTCCTGAAGGATTGGATTTCTCCGAAAATAAAAAAAAATAAACGACTATTGCCTGTTTCAAACGGATATCTATATATAACTACTTACAAAATCTCCAAGACCGGCAAATCGGATAACATTCAGAGTCAGCATGATTTCCGTGATGCCGCGACCACACCCGCGTCTGATGCCGTGCGTTTTATTAATTTTTTAAATCTTCCCGCGCTTTTGTTCTCTCCGCTGTTTTACCTGCTGCATGGTCTTGTAACTTATCTCTCTTTCAATCGTATATATATATATATAGTTGTGGAGCAAATAGTTTCGCGCTGCTGTTTTTGATTTGCTTTTAGCCGAGCGTACAAGATTGAGTGGATTGTAGATGGAACAATGCAGTTTCTCCCTTCGCGAGCGTACATGTGTCTAGTCGAGGATGAAAAGGCAATTATGAAGCAGTTAACGAAAAATTGATGGTTGATTTTGATGAAACCGTTTTAATGCTTTGCAGATGATCGTTCGAAGTGAAATCGAAGTAAAGCATATATAGTACGTACAGTATGAAGTTATAGCTAGTCATCGTGTATAAGTCGAATAGAGGCAATTGTGAAGAAGATTAATATCTCAAATGAAAAAGAACTACAGATTGTATCTAATCGTATTATAACGTTCACAAAATATAGTTAATAAGATTTATTATGAGTATTGTGTACTGTCAGGAAGAAAAAATTATAAAAGTATTATAGGTACTGACCTATAAATAAACTACTTGTACACTTCAATTGCATTAAGCATTTTTTTATGTTATTCTAATAAAATTTTTTGATTTTTTATCTTACGCCGTTGAATTTGAACTTATCGATTGTATGTTAACAGAAAAAAGTCAATGTAACTATTGTTCGCGCCAATATTACCAAAATATTATCGGAACAATTATAATAATTATACAACCTATTGATTATGCAATTTACGATAAATTAATTATATGCAATTTTTTAATAATTAAAGAATCATTAATTACAATTAAAGAAACGTCAATGCATTCCATCATCTTCCTCTCAAAATCCCTAATCCGCATTTCTGGCTATTGACGAACGCGCGTGTTACACACCTGGCGATCGTCATGACTATACGAATCATTTGTGCAACCGAGTCCAGAAGCTCGGTACAACAACATAGCGGGATCGTTATCTATAAAGATATATACATATATATTCTCTCAGCTGTGCACACACATACACAGGCATAAATCGAGCGTCAGTGTCAGTACGGTGCCGTTCGCTTTTACGATAATGCATCGGCCTTGCAACGGTGCACGCGAGGGGGGTAGCTAGCAGTTCCATGATCGCAAGCTCGACTCAGCCATCAACGATAAATGCCTCGATGACAGCCAAATATCATCGTAAACGTACACGCGTCAGTCATCGCGAGTACGGATTTTGGAAACGCCGATGCCTTACGATCTTTACTGGATATACACGTACCACTGCTGTCAACAACGGATTTGACGAGATAAGCTTCTTAGAGGCTGGGCTGTAAATTAGCTGATAGCAGAATAGATACTGATTGTATACAAGACTATTTCTTAAGTAAGAATAAATCTACAGTCGTATATTGAATCAATAATGAAAGTTGACCAGTTTTCAATGGATACTGAAGGGTGAAACTAAATTTCTACTGGTCAAGTGTTTGAAGATAATGTCGTACCACTTATGTAATATATCTATTCATACTTCAAGTCGGTGTCGCATTGCGACTACAAAATTATAATTAGATTGAAATAATTTTCTACTATTGATTTATCATGTTTACAAAGAAATCTGGTTAATTGGAAATTAGGTTACCCAAGGATTCATATCTGGTATTATCAAGGTCCCACTATCACATTGTTACAATTCAGAAGCATTCCTTCCTATCATCTTAATGCTGAGATGAATCCGTAAGAGCAATGCTTGCTACTTGTTTTATCTCCATCTCACATCTATCAAACTAGTATTGTTTCATCGCACAGTAATTATGATACGATCGTATTACTCCGATTGCACGACAAAGTTTCACCATCATTGGTGGACAATATAATTCTTACCAAGAAAAAGCCTTATTTAAACATTTTCATTCCCAATTGGTCTTACGAGAAGAAACGCATTTATCTTAAGGTTTCGTACACCCCCCATGTTAATACTACTGAAAAATTAACATCTCACAGGCAAGCGTCTTTAGGGAGAGGATTACTCATGAGGAGCCCTTAAGCCGATCACTCTCTCTCTCTCCCTCTCTCTCTCTCTTGTGACTAACGAGGGGCTGGTGATAACTTGCGTTCCGTATATAAGTCCTCGAAAATAAAGGCACGTCTACAGAAGCCTTCAATATTCATGACTGTGGCCTCGAGTGGCAACTCTCTTGGCTGAATTTACGTTAAGCGACTCGCGAGAGTCTTACATTCTACGTTAAATCTGTTTAAACGTCTAAAACAGTTGAGTGGCATAGGATGGCATCGCGAAAAGACGCACACAGGTACGGAAAGCCATCGAAGTTTTATTAGCTAGAACAGAGAGAGAGAGAGAGAGAGATGCTTTGGATTTGCATAAGATCCGCAAGAGCTTCCTTCCGTTGCTCTTTAACGTCACGGGGCTACGTTGTTCTTGACGTAGCTGATGACGTCCTTCAGAGGCTGTCAAGACTCTTAACAAGAGAGACCTGAGACGTGAGCTACGAATTATTGGTAAATATCGGCTTTAATCACTGGGATTATTATCATCGTGGATAATACTGAATAATTGAAGTAGCTTATAACGTTGGGTATGAATTTAGATATGTAAGTCGATGTATCTACGATGGGGTATGATTCGCCAATAGCGCGCACGGCTAGTCCATCCTAAGAGAGGTATTATTAACTATTAAATAGAAATATATTCTCTTCTCGGAAATCCCATTCTAAGCAAACATACTAAAGTAGAATAAAAGCAACTGTATATAAAACACTTATAGAGCACATTTAAATAGGAACAACATTTTTCCTCTTCACGTTCTAATGAGTCATATAAAATATTATAAATACAACAGTTTCAGATGTCCTAGTGACAGAAGTAATAATGGTGAATCTTTGGTTAAGAGTCTGAACTAATAAAGTTTAGTTTGGACATTTCATGAAAATTTAATTAATTTATTGAAATGGTTAGACTTTTGAAACAGTACAACCGAATCATACAATTATATCTTGCCCGATACAAATTATATGGTATGGCGATTCTAATTCCTCACATAAATTACCATTACTTATCCAGTATTGAGGAATTTACAACTCTTTTTCTGTATTTAAAAATAAACAATACAAATTTTTATGTTCGATTAAACAATAACTAACCATCTATATAAAAATCCCTATCGACATGACGTCATAAGGCAACGCATTGTCTATTTCTTCATTTCCATGTATATATATATATTTATAAACTGCTCTCTCATGAAAAGGGAGATTCGAGATTTGCACGAGGGTGGAGTGTCTACTAAATTTATCGCACAGTCGATATCCGGTTCAGGATCTGTGCGTAATCTCGGAATGCGCATTCGCCTCGTTAAGCCTTCCGACAATTAACGAAATGCCTATGCGCGCACGACCCTTTTTGCATCGGAGATTCGAGATTCACGGTGATTAGCCATTTTATTGTTTCGTGACTTAGAATGGATAATGGCAGGGCGTCAAGGCGGAAAATTAACTTAGCATCGATATATTTTTTTTGCGCTCTCACCATTGCTATCGATATAATGCTTAATGGCTAGAGAGAACGTTTGCTCTTTTGCGAATAAACGTAATTTCCATTAAAACGCTTTAAAAGAGCATTAAGTATGAAATATTATACGCGAGTAGCATAATGTACGCTGACCGCAAAACTTCCAAATGCAATTTCGCTTTATAAACACGTCGGAGGGTAAACTCGTCGATAAAAATTCGGGAAGGATTTTCGCGACTGCCAGTGATGAGCCGTTAAATACACGCTACAATGATATATTTTAATGTACACAACGTTTGGAGAATTTCACGGATATACCTATACAATCTATACATGCATATTATATATTAATTATACACCATCCTGCTTTCAAGTATGCAATGATGACTTAAGTAAATACGCAATCAACACCACGATAAACACGAGAATAATTTACAATGCTAAAAACTAATTCAAGTCTTGTTGATGAATAATTAATTTTTTTGTTGTTCGTATGCTTGTGAGATTTTCAACGATTCGCTGCAAAAAAATGACCTACATCATTCATTAAGAATCTCCTCTAACAGGAATTGAACATTTAATCAACTCCTGCTTTCTTATTCACATTCAGCATGGGATTAACCACGTGTCCCTTAAGATTCATTAAGAATCATCGCTTTTGAGCATAATTATAGTCTATTTTCCAAAAACTAACTTTCTACATTTAGCAACGGCTGTTAACTAATCGTCGAAGTTAAACTCCAATACTTCGAATTTCAGATAGTTCAATTACCTACAACAACAATTATGTAGTTTGGCTACTTCCCTGCAATTTGCTTATAACTAACACCGGTAATTGATTATCGTTTAATCTTTTAAAACTCTTGTCTCTGTCTGACTATGATCAGCAAAATAAAATATTTAATTTTGGAGTGAACTATGAAAAAACGTATACACAGAAGTTAATCAATCCCATCGAAAATTCCCATAACACCGCAATTTCCTATCCACTAACGTTAAGGCAACACCGGATAGTACCAGCTCCTCACGCGTTCTGCGCTTCTACTACAATTCGACAGAAGAACACACACATGCACGCGACTCACGTATAGGCCAGAGAGTCGCTGCAACTGTGTACTCGTAATTCCTTACCACATTTATGTGTTTGTGTATGTGTGTATGTGTATATATATGCGTTGAGGTCCATAAATTCCGACCATTATACGCGTCCGCCACGGAAAAATTATCGTCGTACCATTTTTCCGGCCGCCGATCTGTTAACGTCCGGCTGCTGCTACTACTACTACTACTACAGCCGAGCCTTCGCCTATTTCAAAGGTGCGCGCGGCGATGCCTTACTCTCTCAGGCTTTCCGAGATATCTCGCGCGATAATAACCGCGAGCTCTGACGCCGAATGGTCTGGGTTATTGGGATCTAGAAGTAGTAGCGGACGTTAAGGTTTTTGTGACTTTTGCGAAAGAGAGATGCACAGCTTGGGCTTTTATACGGCCGAGAATTTTTCTTTTTCATCGTTTATCTGCAAAAGTTAAATGCGCGTGTGTATATAAGAAGGTATTTGTTATAGATATCGATATTTGATTAATCTTTCGAGTTACTACGTCGAGAGGAATCGATGGACTATTTGTTGAATTGAAATTTTGATTTTGTACTGTGGACGGTGGGTAGGTCAGATGTTAAATGTTTAAAACGAAAATTTATGAAGGAAATATAATCTCTCGAGAAATCTATATATACCGTTACTAACGAAATAATTAAAGAGTATTAATCTGTAATTTCATCGAGACGGAAAAAAAGAATTCATTCTCTCCAATAGACCATTAACACCTCTAACAAAATACCACATTCACGATATTCGATTACACTGACCTCATATACGTTAAACGATCCCATAATGGATTAGTCACGGAAAAAGGCACATCTCACCACAATACTAGAATCATCGGGAAATCTGGCCAGCTTGCCTCACCCCTAGCCATAATAGAACCTCAGCAAACGCCCCCTCCGTTGAGTAAAGTGTGGAAAATCAATTGAGCCGTATAGCACAAAAGGGCTTCCCTCGGCGATCTATTTTCCAAATTCATCGCAGATGCTTTTACTGTACGGCCCGTTAATTTCACGAGAAATAAATCGCAAACATTGTAAACACCGTTCGACGATATATCAGCTCCCTGAGCTAGCACCAAGTGTGAGAGAGAGAGAAAAGCAGCCAGTCGTGACAATACCGGCAAACCATAACCGGACGCAAAGTGTCGTCACAATGCAGGGCTTTTGTCTCGAGGTTCAACACGACGACTGCTGCATACACACTCTACGCGTGTGCGACAGATAAATAACCGGGAGGCTTTGCATTTTTATGGCCGTTGAAATGGATGGACCACGAAGCCAAACAAGACGCGAATACAGGAAGCGATATTCTCGTGGCTGCAGTTGGCTGGTCAATGTGATGCACTGGTTAACGTTGAAAGATTGCAACAAGCTTTTTTTTTGGAGCCCTAGGGCGAGGTTCGACGCAGCGTGAAATCTCTCTGAACTGGCGAAGGGGATGTGCATTTTCGTTTCTTTTTTTTTTTTTGGAGATTCAGCGTTACGCAAATTAGTGCCAGGGGATTAGCGACAGTTTGCGAGGATATTTCGTTGGGTTATTTCAAATTGAATTGACTGAATTTCATCTTAACAATGAAATTTTATTGGTTATTCGTGTTTGATCGATGTTTCAGAATGTTCAGAAGTAAAACCTTGAACCATTGCTTGGTATTTGAAAAACGTTAATTGTTAAAATATTTCGATGGATTTTTAAACGTATAGTGCCATTTTGTTTTTGTGATAAAAATCTTCGAAATAATGGTCTTTCATTGCATTGTACATCGTCTTTTACTGCCAATGCTAAACGTGAGGACGTCCTTTGTTCGTCGCTTTTGATTCCTCGTTTCCAAGATAATTGCATGAAATTTAAACTACGCAGTCGTAGAGAAAATACCTAATTTTCGCTTTATCCCTAGTTATGGAATGAAATCTCTCTTTTGAACGTCAAGGCAATTCACCTCCAGACTCTTATTTCCATTTTCTCTACACTCGTTCTCGGACTAAGCCTCGGATTACAAACGTTAAATGATTATCCAGTCTTATTTCTAAACCGATGTAAACTTCAACTACCATATGTAAATTCGCCTAAGCAACTTTTCGTTAAAACTCAATCCCGAAATCCAGTATTACATCGACGTTTAAATTGAAAACGTCGACTGTACAACCATTTCCGCGATGAAAGACGTCAAGCGTATACACGAATATGGACTCTCTATAGGAAAATTTTACACGTGCGTCCGGCCAAATTAATTTCCTTTCGGCTGGTAGTCGCTCATTTCACATTGAAACTCTATATATGTATATATATATATATATATATAACAGTCGAACGGGTCCCAGCATGTCGATGCACCTGCTTTATAAGCTCGAAAGCTCGCCGCTTGGAAAATTGACTTGCATATTCTTTTACATCCACGTCCGCCACCGTTGCGCTCCTGCCGGTCCATTAGTCACTACAGATTTTTTTCAGGCTTGCACCAAGCGTTTGTTCTTTTACTTTTTCAGAAGGTGCGCAGACTTTTTTTCTACCCTTTTCGCGGGGGAAATGTTCGACCGTCTGACGGAGAGTAAGTTGATTGAATGCGTTAAATCTGGACCTTTAGTCAAGGCTTATTTTGTTATTTCGCACAGAGAGGTTGATTACTTTATTAAATTTTAAAATACATTTTATGACATGTCATCCCTTAGTGAAATTTGCTATTACTCATAGTGTGGATCAATACTGTAGTGTGCTGTATATTATTAGGAATGGTAAATCTTTATTTCACTCTTGAGGTGATTACATTCGATCAGAATTGAAACAGTGTACTGATCCAATGTTGTTAAACCTGACCTTAACTGGAGATGAAAACTCTTATAAGAATTATCATGTAAACTGTTCGTACTATTGCTAAAGAATGTGGATAATGCACAATTTAGAAGCATCAAAAAAGGCATTACCAGTAGCTCGAATTTCTCTATCACTTCAAGTTCTTACCCAATACATATTGTATATAATCATTAAAAATACTAAGTCCAGTACTGATTATAGCACAGGGGACAAATTGATATTATTGATCCAGTATTGGGTCTAGAGATTGTGGAAATACCTTCTACTTTCTCGTTTCCTGTCAATTACATCGCAATCAACATCGCAATGAATCCACGAGTCTCGACGGGACGACTATTTCTTACCATCGCCTTCTTTGACGCGTGTGAGAGAAAGAGAGATAGGATTCTCGAATAAAGCCTTCGAACTCAAAGGCTCAATAAAACAATCCTAGGAGCAGACAAGAAAGCAGTCAGGACGTGCATTATTCATTCTCTGCCTATATATACATATATCGATTCGTCCGAAAGTCTTGGCACATCGAGTTCGAAAATCCTTCTCTTCTCTCATAGAATTTGAATGTATCTCGTAGCGCACACGAGGTCGGGAGAAAAAAAATTATGCGAACAGCCAGGCCAAGTCAAACGTATAATCCACGAGGGAACATCAGCAGCAGCAGCAGCAGCAGCAACGGCGGCGGCGGTCGAGATATAAAGGAGCAGCGATTACACAATGGGATCGCGCGAGCTTGAAATCCCGACGGACCAAAAACGCTCTCCCGAAGAGAGAAGAACGAGCCTAGGATATGTATACATATATATATATATATGAGAGAGAAAGAGAGGGAGAAAGGGGGCCAGCGTTCCTTCGTTGATTGAACCGAAATTCATTTCCTTCGACATCGCGTGCTCGACTATACGTATAGGCTTCATCCGGTGAAGCGCGCGTGATAACGCCCCGGATTTTACGAGAATTTGAGAGCGGCTCTATCAAAGGGATCTTTTGCCATCGTCGTCTTATACGACGCTTATATACGGAACCTTGGAATGACGACGCACGCGAGTGAGCTGTCCTCTCTCTCTCTTCTCTCTTTCTCTTGGTCGCTGAGATTCTTCGAAGACGAGTCGTGAAAAGTCAAGAGGGTTGAGAGAACAATCTTTGAAAACACGCGACTAAACGACTGAACTTTGCCCTCGAAGAAAAATTATGAGGTGATAATGCTTTGTTAAAAAGAAACATTGAAATTTCACTTTTTGGTAAAATAATGTAGATTTAACACTTCAAAATCTTGTAAATATCAACCTCAAAACATTTTATAAATGTTATATTTAATAAATAATTAAAATTTTGCAAATATGCAGTTTCAGAGTAGTCAACAATGTATTTTCTCTTTTTAAAAACGTTGCGGGTGCTCTGTGAAAAATAATTTCAAAACGTTACAAAATTGCTACCTCAAAGTAGTGAATAACGCATTCGCGTAAAGTAAACTAATTCGTTTTCTGAAATACGTGAATGCCGTTTTTAAAATAAACGATATAGAATGATTGAAAAGTGCAATTCATCTGCAGATAAAAATGCATGCATAAAAATATTTAACATTTGAGCAAAGTTTCATCCTAAATTTCGTAATTAATGAATATTTACCAATTTAACAGTGAACAAACAGTTCATATCAAAGGTAATGCTCAGTTATACTGTTTCTAAAGAAAAAAATAGGGACCTTAAGAAAATCAGTGAAAAATTCACTCTTCCAGTCGTTTCGCAGAGCGAGTCTTACAATCATATCCTATAAAAAAGACTACGGAACAAACGTTGAAAAATATGTTGAATTGCTAATATATCGCATATTTAATTTACCGTGAGCTCTTCTCCTGATGCTTATTATGACAGACTGGCGAAATTCTGCATAATAGTCTCTTTCAAATGCGAGGCAGACTATTTTTTAAAGAAACTTTTATTGAACCGGATTTTTCTGAGAGAAGTGAAGAAGTCAGAATTATAATAGAACTTAATCTCAAGCAATCATCATCAGACGTATTTTTTTCTATCAACGTGTACAATATCGTAGAGAAAGACAGAGAGAAACAAAAGAATGAAGAACGTGAAAAATGGAGAACATAATAAAAGTGGAAAGTAAGACGAAGGAAAGGTTATAAGAAGACGAAGAGGTAAGTCTAATAGGTATCTGAGAGAAGAAGAGAAAACGCGTTGAGTTAGAATATCCCAAGATATTTCTTGGTTATGGCTTTCGAAACGAATAGCTTATGAAGTTATGAAAAATATTGAATTTTAAGACAGGAAGACACTTAGTCCGATCTCTTGCCTGTGCCGTCTGCGAGAAATGTTCGAATATCTCAGTTCATCCCTTTTTTTCTTACACATTGAATTATGGCGAATTAGAATTGGAATATCCCATGGAATCGGATGAATTATCAAGAAGCAAAACTGCTGTCTTCGCGTGAACGATTTCTGACTCCAGTCGAGATAGAAAAAAGTCGTAATCTTCTTTTTTTGATGCAGTAAACGGATATCGCTTGCATCCGTTGACTTTTTATATCGAGTTCAAGTTTTTTTTTACGCATAAACTTTTTACTTCACATCTCTATCTCTCCAGAGTCGTCTGGAAAAAAGATTGGATAACACTGAATTTTACGCTTTCTTAACAGCGGTAGCGAAATTATTAAAAAGTAAAACAAAACGTAAGCAGTGTGTCGGCAATGAATATAAGGCGAATCATTTCGTAAAAAAGGAAAACCGACAAAAGTGAAGCCGATTGAGTTTAATTTTGATTGATTATCATAAGTGGTTGTTTTGTTAGAAACTTGTTTTTCAATTAATTATTATTAACATTATAAATAATAAAAACGCATAATGTGCGCTACTTATACACCATTCCTTCTTCCAATAAAGCTGATTAAACCGCGCTTTGCTTTAAAAAAATACAATGTAATACTGGCATATCGAGTTCAATGAGAATCCAGTATTTAAAATCGCGTAAACGGTAACCCATTGAGGAAAAGACATAGATAATAAGGGAAAGTGACGAAGATCCATTTGGCAGTTGAGCTCACTCTCTCGAAGTCGTTCCCACTGAAGTTTGACGAACAATTTCCATAAGGCGCATTGGCTGGGCTAATTAAGGAGATCCATTAATTACGATGCCAGCGCGCGAGCGCGCGAAAGAATCGGATCTCTTCCTCCTCTCGCCATACCAACCAGGCGAACAGTGAATGCAGCTGTTACTTTGTTAGAGACATGCGTTGTTCGCTTCGACTATCGAAATCGAGAGTGTGAAAGTTGCTTTGTTCGATGTAGCGAAAGCTGTCTACTGGATATTATTTTCCAGGAAATAATTAATTCTGGTATTCGCGAGCTTCATACGTGTAAGGTCTACGTGGCTGAACTTAGGAATGGTATTAATGCGAGAGTTTTTGTAAAAATTCTAAGCTAATGTTGAGAGAACGATTATCTATGATACATTGACCAGAAAGCTTGGATAGGTAAATTACATTGTTAAGAAAGATGGTGTGCTATTGTTCGTTCAAGTACAATACATAATTGTGTCGTTAATACACGATGATGAATTTAAAGTACATTGTAATTTTTATGTCTCTCTCGAGTATTTTTAAATAAATTTTAATGTGTATTATTTATATGGCGTTTAAAATAGTAATTAATGTAATAGTAATTTTAAAACAAACTAATTAAAACGAGTTTTAATTTTACTTTATGGGTTTTTGAAAATAAATTATTTTAATTGAATTATTTGTAAATTCAGAATAATAATTTTAGCTTCGATGCATTTTCGCTGTACTAATAATATTATCGCAGTAACCGTTATAACGTTAAACTAACAGCTTTACACGATTCAACAAGAAGGTAAACAAACTTTATTCATAAAATTTTTGTAAATTTAATCTCTTTCCATGAAAAATTAAATGTAAAAATCGGGAACAAAATCATAATTACCTCACTGTCGGAACCTCGATAAAGACAGAAAAAAACGTCTTTTCGACCTTCATCACTTACACTTTCGTCTAATTAAAAGAGAGAAAATTAAGCTCAACTGGCCGTTAAGAGACTGATAAGTAAATAAAAACAGCTCGCAGATCTTCATTTAAATATCTCCATCAGTCTAAGTAAGCAGCATTAAAATTAAAGAGCAAAGACCAATTTGCATTTGTAGGAAAAAAAAGATATTATAAAAATCTCCTTAGAACCTTGCTTTTTTACGGCGCATAAAAAAATATTCCCATCATCGCGACTTGTGTCATACGTACCGCACGGCGTATCGAGTCTAACGAAGATTCGAACTCAGCTCTTACCTGAAATCAAATAAAAAAAATCATTAATTTTTATATCGGAAAAATACTGCTAATAGATAACTCCAGTGATCCAACATTGTCTTCACGAAAACGAGTTATATATAGTTTACGTACATACTTTCTGTATTTGTACATATATGCGCGTGTATGTGTATGTACATGAACGACGTACATGTATGTGGAAACGAGCGAAACAATACTCTCTCTTTCTGCTATTTCTATGAATGGTTCGCGCTTTTTCATTTTCGCCACAATAGCTAGCGAGATTTTGGCGCGGGCGAACAATGCGACAAGAAGTGAAATGTACTAGAAAACGTATTCAAGTCTTGATGGCGTGACACGTGCGAATACCATAAATATTCTAGATAACTTGCGCGTGTATGGGTGTATGTACATATTTTTTTCATGTCGATGGCATCGATCGTACGCGTAAAATAAGCAAAATAGAGTGAGAGAAAGGTAACGCGAAAATTTTTTGATTATTTCTCGTTGCGCGTTTTTATTTATAGAAAATAACCGAAAGTAAATACGAGTCACAATGAATGGGGAAACGATTCGAGTTATATTATATTTTATGTATTAAGCACCGAAGCAATTTGCCACTGTGTGAATCACCGAATACGAAAACTACGTGTATACGAGTTACGTACATTATCCGAATAAGCTCTAACCGAGCCCATATGGAAACTATATAATTACTGCCAGATGTTGCATAATTTATAAGCTTAAGAATCTTTGTGAGAATTTTCACGAAGCAAGAAGACGTTTTATGATTTCTCCAATTCCATTCCCTGTACTCGCAATCTTGATTATGTAATTTGGAGTGGGGGGTGTGTCCAATGAGGGACTCCTCCCCTCCAGAATGCACGGTACAAACAACTGTTATCCATTGCGCAACGCGTAACATCTCAATATTCAGAGTCTAGCGTCATCAACGGATAACAAAAATGAAAAGAGCTCCACAAAGGAAGATAGAGATCTAACGTTGTCAATGGAACACCGACAGAACGATCTAATTTTAAATTTTCCTCGTCCAAGAAATCCGACGTCCCATCGGGATCAACGACCAGGTGTTGTCCCGCAATCGCATCCCCAATATGGGTTCTTTAGAACGTGTCATTTTGGCCAACAGTGCGAGAGACAGAAAAGAAGGGGAAACGAGCTAACGGGCCTATGTGGATTCAGGCAACTGGAAAAATGCGCATGCAGCCGTGAGACGAGAGAGCGATATATATATATATATATATATATATATATACACATACATAGAAGAATGAAGAGATAAATAGAAGAGTCAGCATGAGCATCGCAACCAGGAGATGTAAACTTTATGAAAGGAAATGCGCATTAAACGGAAGAGCGGGGGGCGATTATTCGTAGAAACAAAAAAGACAATAAAAGAGAGCAGCAGTGTTTTGCATGTGATCCGATGTGTAAGGACAAATATGGATAATGTCGAACGATTTTACTTTCTACAATGACTGCTCGGATTGTAACTGCGACCTTTGTCAATATTGTAATGCGATATGTTTTAAATATCCTGATCGAAGGTTATTTGTCGCCAAAAGTTCGAGTTCAAAAGTAAATTTGTAATATCTATACCCGCTTGGATTCCATAGTGATAGAACATCTATTTCGCATAATTTTACTTCCCTTCCCCCTCTCTTTCTTTAAAACGTACGTTAATTTTCTGTTTTGATACGACTGCGTAACTAAATATCGAATATTAATCAAAATGCATTTCGATATCGCAAATTCTCTCTCTCTCTCTGTCACGTATTTATTGTTAATTAAGCCTGTTGTCTATGTACGAGGACATTACAATTTACTATGTGTTTTCGAATCGCTAATATATTCTTCGTATCAATAGAGACATTTGGGAATTAATTTCATAAATTCATTAGTATTGGATCCAGTGGTAACAAAAGGAAAAAATGAACAATTCACTGATCAATGATGATGTGCTTAATCTGGAATAGTAAAAGTATAAATTCAATGCACGACTTTTTCAATTAATAACCATGAATATGTTTAGATCTGCCTCATGTCAAAGTATATACCGTGTGCATACATTATAAAGTGATTTTATTTTTAATCTAAGGTAATTATTAGCAGTCAATGTTTAAGAAAAAAAACTTTCTTTCTTTGCTTCATTATAACAATTAGATTGTAATAAAGAATTCAATTTATTTTATAATTAGTAAATCATTTTTAGAAAATAGTAAACATTACAATTATTCACTTTTCGGAAAAAAGTTGAATTTTTGCAAGTAAAAAATTGCTCAATAGCTATTCAGTTGCAAAACAATTTGCATAAATTATTATATCTGATACATAATGATACATAAATTCTATATTCATATTCCAATATCTATAATTCTATGTATTATATGTATCTATCTATAATCCGCGATTATTCACTATATATTATGTAAAATTACTTTTTTCACATTCGTTTGGAAGAGTGAATAAAAATATATTTTCACGAATAAAGAATTTAACACTATTTCACATTTAGAGTGAAAATAAACAAAAAAAAATGATGGAAACAGATCAACAACGTGATGGCGTATAACACAAGGGGAAAAGTACACTAGAGCGACTCCCTTTCCATTTCTATTCTTCCTCGTCTCCGAAAATTTCTAGTCAAAATTAACGTCAGGCAAGTTGAATCGCGTAAAATTGTTGCTCGTCCGTGGGAGATGGGGTGCGAGTCGCGAGTTTTTTTTTTATAAATGACACGACCTCTTACTTTGCTCTTTGTCGCACGATTACAGCTGAAACGCGAACAGATGTATTAATACGAAAACGACATAGAGAAAGAAATCACGAATTGGTGCCAGAGCCGTCTCATGTGGGCCGATACCATCATTGGTTACACATTTTCCAGTGACGATCGTAAATCAAGCCATCTCCGAGTGTTCCATTAATCAAAACGAGCGCGAAATTATTCTAATTGTCATAAGTAGTTCAGACTATATACTTCTGCGCAAATTATAAAAATACATTTACAGAAATATTTTCTAGAAATGACAATCTCAAATATACACTAACAATAAAGATTATTGAAATAAAAAACTGCATTCGACTCTATAAACGATTTCTTTAGACAGTTATTTATTGAAATGAAATTATTTTGGTTTTATTTCGGATATTATTCTAAATCAAACAGAAAATTTTAGATTTAAAAAAATTATCCAATAAATATTGTAATGTAATATGTAATTACATATTACATTTTTATAATTACATTTTTCATTTTCACAAAATGATGAATGTATTTAAATAATTCATACTTGCATCTAGTGAATTTTTTATTTAAGTTCAGTTAGTAAACATTTTCATCTCTAAATAGGCAATTTGTAAGCAAATAAATTTTCTTAAATTTAGTAGCAACATTTTTCAACTCATTTTTCAAATCATACATTTTATCAAAAAGTAAATAATCACTATTACATTTATAAAGAGTTACAAACGGTAAATCACTGGTAGAGTTAGTTTTCAAGAAGATCAAGGTCTCTATTCTCAAGTTCCTACTATCGGTTACGCACACGGAACAGCCCTCGAGAGCAGAACGAGACATCTATTCTCAAGTTTCACTCGACGTCGAAGTAATACCGCTCGATGGAAATACTAATTAAACTACAACTCTAATCGTATTTAGACGTAAGATTTTATTGTTGTTTAATTGGTCTGAGTCTGGTGTCATTTTTAATAGAATCGATCAAAGTCGAACTCAATAATAATAATACTAATGTATTATATTTACTCGATGTAACCGTCGAAACTTTTCTGGGCCATACTCTTTACGAAACTAAAAGTGGTACTATTAATTACGCTTTTCCGACACGCGTGAAAAGCTCCTCTAATTGGATGTAATCAAAGTATGGGATAACCCATTCGTGGCGTCAGTTTTATGAAGCTTCCGCCAGTCAAAGTCAAAATAAAGTGTCTCCTCGTTCATCCAACGCTAATCCCGTAGTATATCTCAATAGAAGCGGATGTTGTACACGGCGCTTCAGCTATAGCAACAAACTAACGCCTATAAACATCAATTCGAGCCGAGGCAAAATAAAACCCTCGTATATGTGTATATGTGTGTATATTTGTATACCTATATGTATGCGCGTTCATCTTACGACGAAATTTCAAAATAAACGAGGGGTGGTCCTGTATGTCCCGCGGTGTACGAGCGGCAAGATTGAGTCGTGAGCGGTTGTATTACATCGTGGGGCGCCGGTGACGGAAATTCAATGGACTGGAATGTCTCCGCGCATATGGCGACGAAGTCGGTAAAAACTTATGTATATACTTCTCCACGTATATGTGTTTATTACGATGGAATATGTATATAGGTATATAAAGTTTAAACGGATATAGACAATTTTGATAAGTAATTATTCAGACAAATCAGTGTTAGAATATTTCTCGAGTGTTTTTAATCATCCTTGCATATATTTTTCTTTCAATCGCTAAAGCACAAAACTAGTATAATTTATTCACCATTTAATGCATTTTGATTTGTTTCTTTTAGCATTTAATAATGTTACTTGTAATGTAAACATGTAAATACTTTGATACTATAATAATTAATTTTTCTCATTAACATCAGCTACTTCTTGGTGTACATTTTTCACGATTACGTAAATAAAATAGTCATTTTAGTGATAACGTGAGACAACTTCACTGATATCTTTATTTCGAACTGAAAAGTCGATTGGCAATTTACGACTAATATAGATAGTGTTCTAGTCATGACTTTTTTCTGCCGTTTCGAACGATCAAACTTTTTCAAAATTTCATTCTAAAGCTAAGATATTTTATAAATTTATTGTGATTAAAAAGTTTAGTAAATTTCTCAAAAAAACTTCCTCTCGAAGTTTTAACGAAAAATGCTTCCTTGAGGACTACAAATTATTGGAAACAGGCATAAAATCGCAAAAATACTGAAAATTCCTACTTTCAACTCTCTGTAACTTGGAAACGATTAGTGAAAAAAAAAAACAAAAAAATCACGTAGATAACTGATTAGTGTCAAAGAACAGTTTAAAATATTTTCGAGGAAAACGAATTATTGTTAATCATCGATTGATATATAACACATTTAATAATAAGTGTGCTAATATTTTTTCAGGGAATATTCTATATCTCTAAAAACGACGGGGTTGTCGACTATTGTTCTACGGAGATACGAGAGACTGGATTTTCTGCGATTGAGTCACGTAATACCTATACAGACGAACATTTAAAAAAAATAATACTTATTCGCATAACGGAAGCTGCATAAATTATTCGCGAAACACATAAATATATATATACGAGCAGAACGATTATTAAGAAACAACCTCGTGTGAAGTCTTAACGCACAATTAAACCTTTTCCACAGTCGTACATACCGACAAAGAAAGTCGAGTATACAATGAAACTGCCGAACTATTAATCTCTCCGAACGTACATCATTATAAACTTTTCTGTTTTCTAGACAGCTGCAATGTCACATCGTAGTCATTATCTTTATTATCGAAGGTATTTTAGATATTGCAATTTTACAACAAAGAGAATATTACATTTTACGCGTAGAAGAGCTGTTATTTCCATATTTAATGAACTTCATTTTATGACTTTTGTCGGGTGTAATGCAATAGAGCTATCTATAAATATTAACGGAAGTTGTGTAATTTTATTTGACTTTTTGTGCTGTTATCAGATCTGTTTTTTCACGATTTACTATTGTAAGAACCGTTGATTTAAATTTATAAGATGCTGACAGAAATTGTACTTTCGTTTTACTTATATCTTTTATTTCAATACCAATTCTTGTACGATCGAGTAATTCTTATACAGATAAAAAAAAAGTTAATCTGCAAACTGTGATAAATCATTCTCCGCGATGAAAAAATGTTTACAATACTCCATAAATATAAAAAAAAAATATCGTTGAGATTTTTTCATTACTTTTTATTCGTATAGACTTTGGTAATAAACCGGTACATACTATATTAAAAGCACTAAATGCGATTACGTAATTATTTACGTTACGTATCATTATTAATAATATGCAGTTTGCATCAACTCCCGGTTAATCGATATGGCTACTTATTAAACAATACGTTTCGGATTTTCCGATACTTCTACGTATATTAGTCAATTAAAAAACAGAAATAAACACATTTGCATTTCAAGAAATTTGACTATCTCGTATTATAACAATAATATTATATTATATTACACGTCGTACAGGTATACATCATGTTCTCTTTGCATACTTGTTTCTACATAGGATTTGTACCATATATACACACATATAATATATATACCTATATATAGGTATACTTAGATATTAATACACGTCTTATCCGTCGACGTATATAAGCAGCTACAACTCGTCTCGAGAGTCAGTTCTCAGCTCCTTATCTCGATCTCCACGCGTTTGCGGCACGAGCCAATGTTTTCTCTGCAGCTAAGGCCATTTTCCGCCGACTATACGTTCCCCCTACAACGGCGCTAACAGAAAAGTAGCTTCTCGGTACCATTTATTTCGTCCAACGGTTTATCTCTCTCTCTCTCTCTCTCGCTGTCGTTTCAGCTCAATTTCTTCCCCAACAGATATCGCACGATGGAAAGCGAGAGATTCAACCCTCGTCTGTCTTTCAAGACTCAATATAGGTATATATACCTATATGGCAAATTAAGCTACTCGTTTTTCGTTTTAATTCAACCAGCCGGACGAGACGACTTCCTGGACATAACCATAGATGGCCGGAAAAGGCGGAGCGGACGGTCTCTCTTTTTCGACGACGTGCGTGCGAATTTCATTTTCTTCGTTTCCTAACAGCGTTGATTGAGCTATCGCATAATCTCCGGGGAACGACTACTGTGGGACATCATGAATGTTTCATATGCGTTACTTTTTTCGTTCGCTTTAATTTATCGTTTACCGCGAGCTCGCGTTCGACGCAAAAAATCGATAGCTAGTGCATAAATCAGATACGCCATCGAAAGAAATTTTAAGAGCGAGACAGAAAAAAATAAATACAGATAGACACACATGCGAAGAGAGCTGAATCAGTATACGCGCACAACGCGAGTCCCTGTGCGCAGCACTCGCGCCTTTGTAAAAAGCTTCTCGAATAAGCGGATTACACGACTATCAGACAGGGATTTAACCGCATTAAAGAATCTTGGCTACGTTCAGCGACCAGCTGCTACTTATCGATACATCTTACTGCGCGTACACAGTCATACACATATATACTCATATATATGTGTATATATACGTATGTATGTATATATATATACAGCCGAAAAAAGCGCAATAGACAGTACGTACGCGCCCCCTTTCAATGTTATATGTACATAGAGATGACAAAACAAAGAAGTGGCTGATGCCAAGGGACGCAGTGCTTAAGCCGGCTTTTAATATTCAAACGCGACAGCGTTGGGATAGATAAAAAAGGGCGGGCGCATCCTAGCCCGAGAAATCTCTTTCGGTTGTATATCGGCGTTCTGCATGAAATACGACTCGCAAAAGTCCGGTGAAAGATAGATAAGAGCCGAATCTGGTTATCTTCGCGGCCGGCTTGATTGGCTGGGATTTTAAACCAAGGGTGTCTACGTATACTCTGCATACCTATATATATATACATGTTCTCTTATATACGCAGCCTTTTGATCTTTGCTTGATTTTAATCCTGTTATCGGCGCTAACGATGCTTTACATTTGTTCGGATACTATATATGTGCATTTGTAAAACGAGGGAGAAGGTCAGCCGTTCATTCAAATCAAGCCCTTTTTGATACAACCAAGAGAAACTTTCAATTCTCTATTTGTCAATTACACAGCCCCTTTGCTTTGAAAATTATTTTCATTCAATCTTAACGATTCTCTTTATGCGTCGATTTTGTATTTTCTACTTATTTCATCGGAGAACAATTTTCCTAAGTGAATATTGTACATAAGCTGGCGTGTGAGAAATGGCACAGTTAAAAATTAAGAAACTGATAGAAAAATACACGAAAATTTTTAATCAACTCGTATATATGACTGTGACAAATTGATGGTTAAACAATTTCGTCATAGAAAAATACGCCATAATTTGACCAACTAAAAGTAGTTGGTAAAGTGTAAAGACACGATTATTACCAATTTACGATAAAGCGATTTTCTTCTAGAAAAAATACGTTATAATTTCACCAACTTCTGTATATAGTTAAGGCAAATTTATCCTAGAAATACAGTACACCGTAATTTAACCAACCTCTATACATATAGTCACGACAAAATTATAGTTTATCTTTAACCAGGGTATAATCTAATAACTTTCATTTCATTCGAAAATAAAAATATTCATTTTAGACGCAATGTTTACTTAATTTAGACACATCAACTCATTTTTGCCAACATATTACAAGACTAAAAATAGCTACTTTACAGCTATTTGTACTGCTTACTGCTATATATAACATATCGTTATTTAATCATTGATGGTTTTCATTAATTCATTTCTTTAATTTATTTATCACAATACTTGATCGACCGTTTAAAATATAACGTTGCATCTCTCTGAAATACATTCTTATACACGACAAAAAAAATGTTCATCCATCGATCTAATTGCAAAGTAACAATCCCAATGAATACTTCGTTTCACCCCACAATAAATAAAAATAAATAAAAAAACATTTTTTTCCACTGTCGAGCGATTCACCGGTCCATACGCGCCAGATATATCTATTCATCCGATACTGCGGTCACACTGAGCTTATCCAAAAGGGAGAGCGTATAAGCAATGCAGCGCGCAACACCTACGAAAAAAAAAACGCGCAATATATAGCTTAGCTTGTGCACGTCGACATGTGTTCCTAAACAAGCCACAAAGTCGCTGCCATTGCTTTTGTGCGTCGGAAAGCTTGGGAGGGGAGCCCCGGAAGAATGAAGCTATATTTTTCAGAGAAAGAAAGAGGGACTAGTCGATTGTTGCGTCTGTATATACCTGAGCTACAAAGTCGCGTGCCGTTGCATCTCTATTTTTGGCTAATTCCATTATTCCCTTTTTTTCAGACTCTTTGGTGCGCTTCCCTTGCAACGCGGAATAAAGGAGCGGATGCACATGCAGCGATTAGTTTTGGAAATGCTTTGAAGAAACTTCGCGTAAATAGTCTAGTCGATGTACACACGCTCCGAGAAAACTCTTGCATTATCGCAAAGTTCTGCACGACGCGTTAACGTTTTTCTTTTTTCTCTCCGAGTTGAGTACACGGCGATAAATAACAAGTGTGCTTTAAAAAAATATAGAAAAAAGAAAAGAAAAAAGAAAAAAGCATAAGCAAGTCAAGCGCGTCCTATAAAACCGACACTTCATTCATAATGAAACGCGGACGCCGTAATATACGAGACAGCGCCTTTATCCACATTGGGGGAGACAAGACTCGCAGCTGAGTCACACGTATGTACGCACGCGACTTTGCGGTCGACCTTCCAATTGACAATCGTACACCTTATGTGTGTTATATATATATCTAGCAATAAATGCGTGTATAGAAGGAAATAAAGAACTGCTGCCAATTCATGCGAATCCAAAATAACGTTTCGTTTTCATTGCTAGTGCGTTGTTAAAATATTATTTTATGAAGAAATTTAGGAATTTATGTCATTTTCTTTTTGTGCGGCACACACTGTGTGAATATGTAAGATTCCTTTTTACGATTTGAATTTAATAAAATTGTAAATTATATGAAATATTTTTATTTGATATTTATTGAATTACATAAAATTCAGTATATTTTGGTACGCAATATCACTTGTACAGTGAAAATGAAAAATTAAATATCAAAGCACACGAAATTAATGTAAATGTGTCACGACTTTAACGTGAAAATCGAATTTGTACATGGAAATTTAGAAAATTGACCTGTTTAAAATTCTGTTATTTCTGAATCAAATATAAATTAAGTTGCAAAAAATGTTTTCAATTTCAAAATTGAATTCTTTGGTTAGTCCTTGGAAAATATCTACTTGCACATAATTGTTTTATTTATATGAATGTAAATTTGGTTTAAATATTCAATTTAATAAACGTAAATACTTGTTGAATTACACTTTGTTATTTACACGAAATTGTTTGACTTCCAAAATAATTAGAACTAAAAATAAATTTTTAGATTAAAAAAAATTATTTACTCAATAATTACATTTAAATATACACTTTTTTATTTAAAAATATTATTTAATGTATTACAACAAATTTCCTATGTGTATTCAGTAAGTAACATTTTACTCAAAATAATTTTACTTTAAAATGTGACTATTTTTAAAGCCAATTATTAAATTTTCTTCAATATTGCAAACGTACTTTTCAGTGTACAGATGTAAATTTCTTTCCAAGTATATGATAATAAAATAATAAAAAAAAACACTAATAAAATCAAACGTTTTTCAAATCCGAACAAAAAAAACTATTAATACAAGTTTTATTTACCGAGCGCTAAAACGATACACGCATATATCTCGGTATAACGACTTTTTACAAAACCGTGCGATATTGGAAGTTGCAACTCCTTATAAAACGTGTATCCCAAGAAGTTTGTACGAAAGTTAAAATTTCACTCTTCCAAAGCTTCCTCAACTCTGAAGAAGCAAAACTGCGGCGCATCGGGGTTAGCGAGATAGTACAGAGAAACTCATGCATAATATCGCGTCCGCGAAGAGGCAGCGACTCGAATGATATCACACTGGAAGCTCAACATCGTCGTCACGTGCCGGCTTTTCTCTGCCCCGATCGCTATCGAGGAATCATCCGGGACGCGTTGTCATACGTTTCGCCTACTCTCCCCTGAGGCAATAAAGTCCTCTCCTCGCTGTGTGGCCCGCTTTCTAAGCGCATCTCCACCCCCTTTATACATCGTGTTATCCGCGATCTACGACCGGCCGAATTGGCTATTTATGAGGGCTTTTCATCTAGCCGACGACGATTTTGCAACGACGACCCTCGTTCCCGACTGGGTATACGTATATAATATATATATATATACAAGGTACTTCGAGAAAAAAAGGCGATGCGCATTTTCGGCTGGGGCGTTTATTTGCCCGCGATGCGGTGGGTGATGTTTTTTGATGTGATACATGCAGACGCGTGACGCTTTTAGTTTGGGGAATGTGTCTTGTTCAATGCCCTTGATGGAAGAGAATTTAAAAATGTAACGATTCAAATTGTGCCGATTCTTGAAGAGACTGCATTAAAAGGGGGTTTTCGCTGATTGAATGACTTGTTTTTTATACGAGCAAGTTTTATTTGTTCGATTTGATGGTATTCAAAGATTAGTTTTTCGTTCTATGATAATTATGTCAGAACCAATATTGATTTCTCGAGTACAGTAATTTTGAAGAATTTCTGAAACAAATTTTCTCTCGGATTTATAATTCCTCCTCTGAAAAAATGTTTAAACTGCCTATTTGAAGTGTACCGTTTTCATACCATCATATGCATTTATTAAAAAATTAAAAGTATCGTTACTGAGGTGTATCGGACTATTCAATAATCTTCTCTGAAATAAAAATAATTCAACGTTCTCCGTGCACAACTAATAAATGAACTAAAAGACCTATTAAACAATTAAAAATCTAGTACCTTTTTTATAACAGAATAAATATTACTATTTTATATTTATTGAAGTTCCAATGTGAATGATAGCTAAAATAAAATTTACCTAATCGAACGTCAACGATTTATGATATTTTTTTTAAAGCCTGAAAACATTAAATTTTAACTACTCCGTTATTTCAATACGGTTGAACGAACCCGCGACGTTACGCACGATCTACATTCGAGAAATAAAAGTCTGTTTTGAAAGGAAATACGTATACGTTATGTACACGTGGTAACTCAGTATTTGATTATTTCGTAAAGGATTAGGACAGAGTGAGAAAAAATAATGCGAACTCCGTTCGAATGCACACCAAACGTCAAGCGAGAAAAAGAAGATAAACAAACGCGTTAAAAGCCGGTGAGGAGTGAAAAATGCACGCGTCGCTCGAAAAATTAGAAAATTTCTTTGTGCGACGACGAAACATATTTCCAGATGGTCTGGTGCAAAATAAAACTACTAATTTTGGCTGAACAGTGACACATTTTGATAATTTTCGTATTAAATGGTTGTTAACGTATTTTCCCTACAATTATACGTAGATAGTCTTATACATAATTAAATTAACCTTTTGTTATGTGGATATGATTATTGTTATTTTAATGCCAATAAAATATATGTAAAAGATATAAATATAACAGATTTCAAACGTTGGGTGGCAATTTTTACTTTAAGGAGATGTTTGCTCTCATAGCTCAGAGTTCAGACACTTAGACATGCGTATACTTAATACATAAAGACGTGCGAAATTTTGCAACGACAATCCAAGCTCAAAATTTCGACTGTAGAGATTGATTAAAATGTACTTCCGAAGCGAAAATTCTTTCCCTCCTGTGAATTTTTTTTCAATCTAATAAAACAAATAGCGTTTATAGTGACTAATAATCTCAGATACATCATATTTAAAATTTGTTCTTAAATTTCAAAATAAAGTCTTTAACCAAGCGAACACCTGTAATGTGAGGCAATTAGTGGGTATTTCAGGTAACAATTTTGTTAATCCATTGACAAAGCCGATACTATTTGGTTAACCGATACTTAGTGGTTACCGTACACTTCTGCGCCAGGAAGTATTCCGTTTAAGCTAGTTGATAAGCGCAATGTTAATCTATCCAAAAATCTTCCCATATTCTTTTTTACATACTTTGGCAATACAAAGCAATAATTCGTTATTATTTATCGATGGATTATAAATATAAAGCACGTATTGATGCTAATTTGATAGCGCAATTGATACCGATACCGAATCACGATTAAACATTGAAAATTAAATTTCGCCGATATTATAATAATCTTTTTAAACGACAAAAAAGATAATTACTGAAAATATCCTCTCACCTCGTGCGTTTTTAACAAGCTATAAGAACACGCATTCGTTAGCGTTCGGTTAACAATGAAGATAATCTTTTTGTATGTATATGTCTCTCTGTTTCCCTTACCATTTTTACCTCTTTATATATATATATATCTGCATAGATCCTCGCCTGGAGCGATATCTATATACATAAATATAAATGTACATATGCACACACACACGTGTACGTCGTATATGCAGCACTAATGAAAAAGCAACCCGCATTTCGAACGAAGCACATTCGCTCTTCCCTCACTCTCTAGTCAAATATTTTTTCTAGAATCGCTCGCGGCCTCGAGCTCATTTGAATTGATCCGATCGCCGCCGCTGTTACACAGAAAGAAAGGGTCTCTCTTTCGCGCGAGAAAGCAAATTGCACGATTGCTATTCCAGCCCTTCTCTCTCATATCCGTCTACAATGTGTAAAATATATATGTATATCTGCATACTATGTCTATAGAGTGTTGTTCTCTTTCTCTGTGTATGTGTTCTTTGAACGTGATTTCGGCGCCTCTGGTTACACTTTATACATTGTGTATACATAATACTAAGGTGCTTCGTGCAAAATGTTCTGTGGTGTTTTATCGAGCGCGGAGATTTATGCTTTCGCACTGGATTTACGATTGATCTCGATGATTAATTATTATATCCGACACTTGAACGATAAGCTTGTATAAATCGCGCGCGCGAATTAATATAAGTCAGTTCGAATGTTTAAGATATTCAAAATGTTCATTTAAATTATATATAAATATGCACGAACGATTATCTGATAAATCGCCGTTTGTCAAATTATTTTCTTTCGTATTTTTTGGTCTGCGAGTTTATATCAAGATTATTCAGATTTTGTGTATAATACAGAGTGTTGAAATTAAATTTTGTTTAAATGCATGCTATTTTTTACAATTTAATAATTATCAATTGATTCTCAATTGTCTTTTATTATTAATAACATCTTGAAGACATATATTTGTGTATACACATATGCATATATAATATGACTCGCAAACTATGTATTATTCTTAAAATTATAAACATTTTCCAAAAAAAGTTTCCGTGTATTTCTAATAGTAAAAGCTGCCCTAAGGAGTTGTGCAATTTCAAATGTACACATTCCGTAACTTACAGAAAAATGTTCAAAAGAATTTAAAAATTCCATGAAAACTCTTGAGCGATCGTTGCCAGAACGTAAAAGAAAAATTTTATCGAAGTGACAATTTAGTACAGAATGACAGAATATTAATAACAATGTATATATTTATATTATTGATCGTTAATTAATAAAGAAATAAAAGAGCTAAAATTTCTACTTTCACATACAGCTCGTTGATGACGAACATTCCTCCCTAACTCATAGAGTCCATAACGACGACAGTAGTCAGATTCGGTGTGTCTAAGCCACAGATTTTCCTCTCTTCTGCACTGTCTACGATTCGAATCTCTCTTTCTCACCCCGTCTCGCAATTCAATGCTCGCAATCTGCAATCAAATCCTCGGTCCACTCGAGCTTTATAGGAAACAACCCTTATTTACGAGGCCTCGTGCTGGGGTTCCAGAGACAGTTGGCGCCCTTCGACATCGGACGCAGAAAATGATAGAGGAAAAAAAGAGACAAATGCGCAAATAGAGAGACTATCAGAATTAAGAGAGAGCGTATGTAATAAAGGCGGGAGAGAAAGAGAGAAAAGAAGAGAGTTTGTAAGCGAGGGTAAAATAAGATGGAATAAATGTTGGCTATAGATATGACATCTACATCGTCATACATATGTATGACGCTCAAGATACGAGTAATGATATGAAATTTATGTGACATGGCTTGCATAATAAATCTATTCTATTTATGAAGTGTTACTAGCTTTTGCAATACCTATAATACTGGCGTATACAGCATACTCTTAACCGGCGGGAGTAAATTAAAAAGAATAAATTCAAATTCAAATGAATCTTGTATAATATCAAGAATATCGAATAAAACGACGACGAGACAGGAAAAATTGAGGAAAGGTAATATGACGCGATAGCGCAGTTGACTCTCCCTTTTCCAGCCAAAGCTAATAAGCCCAAACTGCCGCTTGCTTGCGTTTTTCCCTTTGTATATCCATAGTTATATATAGGTATATATATATATTACTACAGCATGAGCAGCAGTAGCAGCAGCAGCAGAAGCAGCAGTAGCGACAGCACTTGTGTTTGCAATGGTAATTAGAAGCCCGACGAGTAATTGAGGCGAGCTCGGAAAATATGAGTTTGCGTCCGGGTGACATAATCATTCCTCGCCGCAAGTGAGCAGCAGCGGCATCGCCATATACATATACCTTGTGTGTATAATATATATACACATTCGATATGACAAAGGACCAGATGCGTGTGTTTACATTTGGGGGAAGAAGAAGCCGAAACTACTGCTTTTACGACGGCAGTCACGCGCGATGGACTCGAGGATTTATACGCGCGATTGAAGCATCTATGGTGTGTATATAGTCTGTGTGTGCCTGTGTGTGTATGTATATATATACACACGCGAGCAACCGCTATCTTATTCTCCTGATTGGAAGAACTCGGAAAGTAAAAAACGTAGAAGAAGAAGTTTTAACGACGACGATGGCTCTATTTTACGAGCTTATACGCGTGTATGTGGGAGTGTTACATAAGAGGAGGGTATAACTACTCACGCTGAATTAGTCGGATTCATTAGCTGTTGAAATATGTTAATTTAGAGGGAGATGTATGGACCGTTGGTTAATGAATTATTAATACTGTGTCGCGCTTGATTATCTTTACGACTCTTGAGACACTCCACTATTCGTAGTTAATGAAAAGACTCGAGATTCTCTTCTTTTTTTATTTTGTATCCTTTGCTGAATAATTTGCAAACGAACGTAAAGCTATACATCCTCAAAGGCTCGGCGACGTTTCTGACTAAAAATAAACGTTGGAAAGAAAATTCCCAACTCAGGGATATCCAACGGTCGGATCGAAACTTTAGCGGTGAAATTGCACAGGTCCGGAAAGATCTTTTTTTTTCCTCTCTCTCTCTTCTGTACCGATACTTTGGATAAGATACTGCCGAGTACTGTAATACACGGTGGATTTGCTCCAGACACATATTAGGGCCGAAAGTCGAACTTTCGACGACTAGGGATGAAAAAACCATCGACTCGTTGACGTTAGTGAATTTTCGCCTATACGTATAGACTCTACGCAGGAAATGCTACGCCCTGTCTTTACCGAAAGTTTATTCCGCTGAGAGAATCTTTTAAGAGCAAAGCTTATTTTTTTTCTTTCTCCTCTGGAACTCCGAGTTTCTCTTCGATGAAAAAAAAAGATGGAATATATATATACGTATACACACCATATGCCTACCCTTCATCCGCGTTTATACGAAGCTTGCATATAAATGGATATCTTTTTGATGTCTGGCTTGGAAATTGATTGTGACAATGGAATGCGCCCGTTGAAAAACGTACTTTGCGTCATCGAGAATTTCTAAAGCCATCGAGAGTTGGGCGTCCCTATATAGTCGTTGCATCGGGAACTATAAATGCGAGCGAAAGTCTAATCCCCCGATTTGTGAAGCGAACGCTTGGGTCGCGGCAAATTACAGCCTCCTAGTGATGGACGTATACGCCTAGAACCATATGAGCTCGAGTGTAAAATGCCGCGAGCTACCCCGTCCTCCAAAAAATCGAAAGAACGCGTTGTACACGCCCTTGTGTAGCGTCATTACATATCACTTAATACGTTTCTACGTTACCACCCCCTCTTTCTCTTTCCACGTGAAATTTTATTAGCCCCCAAAGTAGGTGTATTCACCACCCCTGGACGTATAATTGCAGAGAAAGTCGTCCCCTCGGGGGACATCCATAGCTACGTATACTACTCGAGACTTCGCTACGGGGGGAATGTTGTATATATATATACACGCGCGCACGCGCGCGCGCATGGTTACGGAGCAATAAAAAGTGAGCGTGCGCGAGAGCCAATAAAACCCTCATGGAAATTTGAGGGACTACTTATAGATATCCTAACGATGGGCACGCGTCCATATATATGCGTGTATGTCCTGATCTTCGTTTGACATTTTTTTCTTCACTGTCAAATGTCGCCGTTTTTTATCGTGGAGAGGCTCAGATTAAGGAAGAAAACGACGTAGAGGATGCCACGGGCGTGACTGGGCTGAGCCCTTGTTTATAAGTCGACGAACAGAGCGCGTTTTTCTTTACTTCCTCACGAAACGTGCGTCAGCTGGATGTGCTCGCTTTTTACGGGAGAACAGGCTCTATTTAATTGGATGTGCGTCTTGGGGCTTATTTCTCTTTAGTTTGCATTAACGAGTGACGTTTACGTTATGCACTCGTAAATTTTATCTACCTTCAGCTTATTCCTCAATGGAGTGGAGGGGAAGTCGATGTTTGGACGACGCTTTGTTTCATTTTACGGAGTTTTAAATAAATTCGAGAGAATCTTATTTAATTGTAATTGATAATTTGTTCTGTCTTTTAGCATGAGGATTTTGAAAAGGGAATTCTCATTTTTAACACTTTGGTTCAGGATCTGTCAGTTGTTATAGAAATGCAAAAGTAAGCTTCGAATATCGGATCACACTAATAAAATCCTATTGTTGTGTGCGTAATGAGTCATATAACCATTAATTCCCCCTCCTTTCGAATAAGGGATATTCGTCATTACTGATAGTAGATGTGTACCATTTCCAAGTCACAATCTATCCATTACTATAGGGAATCGAAAAAGTAAGCTCCGAGTAATATTAAATCGTACTCGTAAAATCCTACTGTTCTGCGCAAAAAGTAATGAGTTGTCTAACCATTCCTCCCCTCCTCCCTTCCTTTCGGAAAGCAATATTCGTTATTACTGGTAGTAGTTGTGTATCATTTCCAATTCACAATCTATCCATTGTTAGGGAATCAAAAGAGTAAGCTTCGAACAACATCAAATTGTACTAATAAAATCCGACTGTTTCCCCCACCCTTTTCGAATAGGTAATATTCGTCATTACTGATAGTAGTACTTGTGTTCATTTCCAATTCACAATCTATCCATTGTTAGAGAATCGAATGCGTCAACTTCGAACGATATCATATCGTACTAATAAAATCGAAATCGTCTAAACATAAGACACCCCCCCACTCCAACGATGCTCGTTATAACCTCATACAAGACGTAAAGAAAAAAAATTCAAGTTTAAAACTCTGTTTTCCAAATAAATCACCGAACTCAAAGTTCTTTTTTCTTTTAACCAAAGAAAAAAAGTAAGACACGAGAGCTTTTGCCCGCGTCAGTCAAAAGCTCCGACAGCAGCAGTCGAAACGTCTTCTCTTGAAACTAACGACGTCTCGAGCGCCCGTTCTCGTATTACCAAACTCTTCGTCGCAAAGAGTCGAATAAGTAAAAGAAAAAGCACCGAAGATTTCCGCGTCATTCGCAGAACGGAAGCAGGACATGTCATCCAAGCATTATAGAAGAGAAAAATGATCTATCTAAAGTCGTGGTAAAGTTACATTTGCACTGCTATATCCTCTTACGGCGCAGTTCTGTCGAAAAAAAATATATATATCCCGAAAGATAAAAGCGCATTGGGAAAGTAGAAGTGATAGGAGCAAACATAAATCCTTATTAACAAGTTTTAGCTTTGTCTCTCTCGCGTCTTTGTCGCAATGGAAGCCCGTAAAGCGAGACTATAAAGCCGATGGTAAACAAGCTCTCAACGGTGAGATAATGCCTACGGCATGTGTCTCTCGGATTGACGTCAGCAAGAGGTTGGACGAACTTTGACAGGATTCTAATCAACGAACAACGAGGAGCAGATATAGCTGTACCCGATGACAAGGGCGACGATGTGTATTGTCAAGAAAGGAGAGGTTAAGCCGCTTTGTTATCTGGTCTTTTTTTACTATGGGCACGTCGCGAGGCTTTTTAGGCGGCATAATTTCGGTGGTTTTTCCTCTTTGATCGATTAGACTGTAATGTTATTGATTTGGCGTTACCTTTAGGGTTTGGCATATTTGCAGTCTAGAGAACAAAAGCTCACCTGAAACAGAAATTAAATTCGCATTAGACAATTTGAAATTACAAGCGTTTTAATTTTTTTTTATTTCCTCGACGATTTTTATTATTAAGAATATGCATTATGTAGGATTACATATGCGCATAATAAGAACCAGGATTTCCTGTTAATAAATACACCGTAAATTGGTTATAGACATAGACGAGAGAGTCGACCAAATTATCTGATGTATTCACGAGACCAATACAAGTCCTCTTTAGAACATATTGCAAAGTTATGATAATTATTCGTTAAGTATTAAATGTGGTCAATTTTCACTGAAAAAAATATGGTATCGTAATGTATTGAATAATGAATGCCGAAAAGGTTGTAAACCCATTTTTGTAAAGTATTGCAACATTTTCGACTGGAATGTATTTCTGATCTAAAATTTTTATGTGAAATCCTTATTATTCACATATATTTACAAAGAGATAAAGCTGAGCCATAAGCTTAAAAATAGAGCTAGGATTCGAAATACAAAATTCAACATTTTGTATACTTATAAATACTCAGAATCTATTTTTTCAACATTTTATTTCAACGAACCGGAATTTATTTTATAAAGAATAATAATAATTACGCTGTTAAAGATTCACATTGAATATTCTATTTTATTACAGCGATAATTCATACGTTTAAATATATATATAACAAGTCTACGTTCAATGGATATACGTAATATCAGATTAGATATTAAGACCAATTAATTTTCAGATCGAAAGCACGAAATCCGAGAAGAGAGAAAGTGTAATAGCAAACGCAAAAGCCAAGTCCATAGATCAGGCGTCTAAAAATTAATATTCCTCTAGCAGAATCGGACCGTTACTACAGCAGCACTAGATATATACGTATATATATATACTCACGCGATAGTAAGCGCTTGAAGCAATCAAAGTAAGCCGTTTTCGAGACCGCGTGCAAAGCTCCGAGCTCTTACTCTCTGCCTCTTTCTCTTACAACGGCTGCAAGGGAGCTTTTATATAAGCTGTTATTACGCGGGCCGTGTGTTTTAAAAAGCGCCGGAATCGTTTTCCATGAATACCCAAGTACGAGAACCATTAACCTTCGGCAGAGCGACAGGTATAGCGTAGTTTCAGAGCTTTTGACGCATCGAAAGCCGCGTGTACGGACAGAAGGAATCGCAAATACACGAAAGTATACGTACAATCGCGAGTTTCTCATTCCACTACCGGAAGTCATTGGTTTCGCAAGAACGAACTCGAAGTTTTGATTTGTATCATGTATGTATACGTATAAAATATATTCAAGGAAGAGGGCAACATTCAGCCGACGATATAAATTCCAGGAGATGTCGAATCCACGCTGTGGGAAAAAAGGGGGCGAGAGAGCCGTTATGATAAGACAATTTATGAAAGAGCCGAAATATTCGCGACAGTTACTTTTTTATTTTTCCATTAGGATACGGCGGACGCATCGATCCGTACGCGATAGCATATAAAGCCTGAGTCACCCTGAGCGCAGGAGGTGTATTCGGTGATCAGCAATATTTTATGCGCGCTATATACATTCACCCCCTGTCTATAATACGGATACCAGCCTCAATAAAGTTTCAATTATTCGCCTCGAGCTATTATCATTTCTGACGGATATATATAAACTCGCGAGCATCGACACGCTTCGAGTTTTAAAAATTCTCGGGAGATGAACTCATACTTATTCATGGAAGGGGGACACACGCGGTCGAATTGTCGTTTTATTGCTGGATAAAATGCATATATACGTATATACTAGGTACGTAAATTGAGATGAATAGTATACAGTATATTTTACTATATGTTCAAGAAAACGTACTACGAAGTTTGGTAATACGGTCACAGACTGGCAGATGAGTCAATTTTAATAAACAGTGAAGTCAAATAATTCGTCGTTAAATTTTACTACAGTTTAACAGGAATTTTTAATATACTGAATACATTAAACAGAAAAGTATAGAGAAATGGAATGATATTTTTTTCTTCGCTGTTTCTTTCAGCCGAGTTTATATGGAAAGTACGTTACGCTATTGATTTTTAAATTCAAGAGATTACACGAGGTAAATACGTTTCTAACCACTAATTAACATTAACATTTTGCAGCTTGCGAGTTTTATGCCTGGTATCCCACTAGCGTCAAATAGTAATATTTGCCATTCGGCTGTACGGTCGGATGAAAATTCGCAACCATCATTTTTACCATGTCATGTACTGAATTTCTCACACAAGTAAAATAAAATTAAAAAAGAAAAAAAATTATAGTAAAATTTACCGTACTATTTCTCTCCGCGTGTACACGTGAGCAAAGAGTCTTGCGTGTATGCAACCGCGTATAAATTCCGTGGCAAACTACAAACTGTATCGAAGGAGAGAACAAGCCGACATACAAGCGGCTCAACCCGGAGACACGTGCATAATGGATTCCGATAATCGGGAGAGAGAAACGTGCATAAGGGGGAGATGATAAGGTAGAAAGGGAGGAGGAGGGGGGAGTCGGCACGCATATACTCGGAATCTCGGAGGCAACCGAGGCACAACGTAACCCCGTGAAATAGCAGCAGCGAGTGCGCATATTGCACGAGCGCTATACTCGCGGCGGAGCACAGATAGTAAGAGGCTATTAACTGACAATGCGAGTATATAGGAGCACAAGGGGGATGAGAATCCGAATTTCCTAAGGTCCTTTGCTTCCCACGAGAGCAGCGCACCTCTTCTCTCTGATATATATTACGTATATAGTTTCGAAGCTCGTCGACCGCTCAACGAGCACTTTTGGAATATATATACATACATACATACAACCAAGATTATTAAGTTCTTTGGTAGAAAAATTAATCAACTAGTGAATATCGGTTGATCAACGCACTTCAGTTCAGTTTATCCGTTGGTCAATGGTTGATCCAATTTAATAATTCTTAAAATAATACGTTTCACAGATTATCTTCTGTTATTATAATCTTTTGTTAATTAGCTATTTTAGTAACGTCTACAGATTTTCTAAAATTTATTGTAAGTATTGTACTTTTAGGAAATATAGGTTATGTTTTGATTATTAGGATTTTGTTCTGATTTGTAATGCGCATACTTCACTCATATATGCGTGATTCAACCTATCAAATACAAATTTACGAAAAAGACTCAGCAAATGCACATTTTATCCTTTAATTTACATTAAGCCTCATTTATTTATATAAAAAATGTAAATCCTGTTAGTATTAAAAATTAGTTGTAATAAATAGAAATTAGGGTTATGATCTACCGTTGCTATCTGATTGATCGATGCTTGGCTGAGAGATTATTTTGGTTGATCAATCTTCTACCAGGATTAGTAAATAATTTTTACAAACATATTATAATTACATTCGCTTCGTGCGTGTCATTCAAGGATCACTGATGTGCCTTTCACGGGTTTAGACTCGTCGCGTTGCTCTCTTGATATTACCTGATTCAGAATCATCCACCTGGTCATACGAGGGAGAGCGAGAGAGTCGCGATTACATTTTCCATTAACGGATAAGCTTACTTCCAATTTGTTGTCGCCGATGCACTCGCACTGATTACAGACTGGTTTATACTCTAAACCGTGTATAACCCGAACTCTATACGCTCCTGTTTAACCAGATGCTCGAGTGACTCTTTTTTTTTCCTCTTTCTCTTTCTCTCTCATAATCGAGGGTGTATATACGCGCTTGAATGTTTGCTGGCTGAAATCGACGAACATGGACAGCATTGGAGAGAGTCAATGATGTGATCAATGGATTCGTGTCAATGTATATACTACACACCTATATGTGTGTTGCATCCAGAATTGGTTATCGGATAAGCGTACTTCAATCACACTCGACGCAAAATTCGTTTTCTCTCTGTCCTGCATGAATAACAAAGTTGATTTTTTGATGTGAACAAATGATCGTGTGCTGCATTACTTTAACAGTACATAAGTTTTCGTTTACTTTGTGGCTGAAAATGACGCGACCCATTGGTGTTATCAAGTTGTTAAAATTAAATTTGCACACTAACTATTAATTTACATATTTTTTAAACGTGTCTGAAAAATAATGGCATTTGGATTGATAGTTTATCGATTAATTCCAATTATTTTAGGAAATGCATGAATCTACAATTAATTAATTTTTTCTTGAATTAAATAATCCTATTTCATTGGCTTTACAGTTTTATCACTGTTTTTCCAGTTTGAAAATTTTGTGTGACGAAAAAAAACATAAAAATTTTCGAAAGAGGCTGCTATTCTCACCAAAAGTCTACAATGGGATTCTATATTTTACGTCACTTCAAAATTTATATAAATTTTCATTTGAAAGCTAATGCGTTAAAAGCTATACATAAAACGTATTATCTTCATACTCCGTTTAGCTGTACAAATCTTACAAAAATATTTTTCACGAATTTATTTTAATGTCACAATCACAGAAGCTTTACATTAAAGGTTTATTTGACTGTTCACGTTTCTACCATAAGATGCTTCGTATAAAAATTTAATAAAATTTCTAAAGCAAAGGACTAGACCATCTCAACGAAGCTTTGCTCCTTTAAAGAAATGGCGCTTTCACATACCGAAATCTAAGCTTTGTTAAAAAAAAAGAGAGGGGGGGGGGAAGACCTTGGTATTAACGAAGCTGCTGTATTTGTATTGAGTTTTTTTTCCTCCTCTACCCGGTACACGAGATCAAAGACCCTAATTTTATTTCTACTCGTCCTACATCTTGAACTTCACTGAACCATGAGGCAATAAAAGAGAGACTACTACCGCACCGGCGCACAATGTTTACCCGAGGATGAGATGGTTTGCGGCGCACAGGTCGAAATTTTCCTCGTTTACTGTACACACGCTGTCTTCATCTTAAATTGCTCCTCTCTTTTAGATTTACGCACATACAGACATTGATTGTCGTTGTTCATCTACCCCGCGAATCATTGAACCGTACAAGCCAGAAAGCAATTCCATTGAAAAGTGAGGAGAATAGTTGTCCCGATAAACAGAGTTGGACATACATTAATTAAACGTAGTTAGAACCGATAAATCAATAAGTCCATTAAATATATATAACAGTACCATGCTTTAGCTCGTTGTTTCTCTTAGTAAATATAGAACGCGTAGATACGAAGCTATAGAAACCTAAGCGTAATTTCGATTTTTTGTTGTTGTTAATAAACGAAAGGATGGAAGATAACCGTCGACTAGGGAATTCTCGTAAATAAGCAAATTAGATTCGCTTGGGATATTCCGTCATATATACATATATATTTCTTTGAAGCACTACGATGTATATAAGCCTGAAAAGCAAGAAGATGACGATAGGCAAATCGAGTTGACTGATCGATCGGTGTTTAGTTTGTATTTCGTAGCGACCAAGCATCTTTCAACAAATACGCGTGACTTGCGGCGTTCCAAGTTTTGGATTAAGGATAAATTTGTCGAGCAAGTTTTAACGTTCTAATCCTGTAGATGGGGAGTTAAGATTAAAAACACACAAAAAATACGTTGAATTTTATTAAAACGAAACTTTGTATTCCGTAGTTAGATTTTATCGATGCCTTGCTCGTGTTTTCATTTTTGACGATGTTTGTTTTTTTAAACCTCGCCCCTTCGTTCACCGCGCGAGAAAACACTTACAATATTGCAGCATTAAATTTTACTTGCCGAGCACTTCTGAAATAAAGTTCCAGCAAGCAGATCCATTACGGGGAACCTCCATGTAGATGACATTTTACTTGGTTAAAAAAAAGAATAGAATTTGCATGTGCTATATGCACGCTCGCAAAAGTAAATAATAAAACTCGATTTTATTCTTGCCGATGAAATAAAGTGAAAAAGTTATATTCCGAGCCGGAAATCTACATTCTCGGAATATCTGGAAATCGAGGAAATAACAAAGTCGAAGAAAGAAGTGGAAAAAGAGGATTGGCCTGTTCCAGCCACTTAGCCGCTACATCCGCTTGGTTATATTGTTCCTCTTCGCGAAAAGTTATGAAAATTACTTGCGCTCTAGCAAACCCTTTTCCCTTCTATTTTTTCCTGCCTTCTTGACCTTTATATTATACGTTATACGCTACGTAAGTGAATTATCACGCGAGTCGTCAAGTAGTTTTTTAAAAAATAATTATTAAGAAAAAATCCTTTCCGAATGTTTTACTGCTGTTTTCGACAATTAAAAAGGAATTTTGAATTATCAACCAGAGTTAAATTTACTTCTGAATAATTTTTTCGCAATTAAAGTAATTGAAATTCTCCTCCCCTGCTACCATTCATAAACTTCCTAATAATCTTCTCATTAAAAAATCACCTTTATATTTTAATCTCCGATTAAAACAAAATCTTACCCATCAAATATCGACGAAATTGCTGCAAGTACTGAATCACATTAGAATATTATAAAAAGAAAGGATGATGTCTTAAAATATTATCAGCCTACTTCACTCTCACTTAGTGCGCGCGATAAGCGAGATGAAAATACTATTTTGGCGAGTAGTAGTCGTTGGTATAATTAACAGCGCGACATCATCGAGATAGATGACGACCACAGATAACGACAATATCTGCGTGTTTGTTAAATATTAATCAACTTGTTTAATCAGCGTAAAGATTCGGCCATCCGATTGATTGTCCATAAAATTCAAATCGCCGTCGTGGCGATTCTCATCGTAAATAAAAGACCTGTCGAACTGTCCAAACGATGAGCCAATCGCTCACACTTGAATTCAAACGAACGAACGATTGGCATAGAATTTTCCCTTCTACCCACGGATCTAGTTAAAAAAAAGGACCCGAAGCAATTCATTTTCCCGATAAAACGCTTATCTCCGTATAAACACGCTCTTCTCCTCCTACGCATGTGTATATAGGTATACATACAGCATTCGATCTCTTGGCGACCCTGAACTGAACTACCGAAAATCGAAGGCCAGGGTCTCGTGATACGTGGTAAAGTACACACTGCTATGACGCAGCCTTTGTAAAATCGTAGGGGAGAAGAGGAAAAAAACCTTTTGACTCCTTTTTTATAAAAGCAGCTCACGCGCCCTTATCTCAACCCCCTCTCTGATTAGCTATCCTCGAACGGGCTATGAGTCTCCTCTCCTGCATCCTATCGCCGTTTTATTTACGAGTTTACATACACTCGCCACTGAGATTTCCTCGAGGTAGACTTATTATTAAACGGTAAGTGGGAGAGGGTGAAGGGGGAGGGGTACCATGAGTGAGAAGTTTTTCGCGTGACCCGCAGCGTTGGGCATTAATTTTCCGGGTTTAGAAAAATATTCGACGATTTGCTTCTCGGGACAAAATTGTCTGTTGCTCTACGGCGTAAAAAATTGTACGCGAGAAAGCGCGTGCCTCTTTGTAACACCTGAGATATATATATATGTATTTTTTTATTCGCAGAAGTACCGCTCGTTATGTACACGTTAATCCGTTATTCTGAAGAGGACGACTGATAAGAGAACGTTTTTACCCTCCATTTCGAAAAAAAATCACACATAGGAAAAGAAGCTTATCGCTATTCTGCTTGACCTTTTTCATTTTTAATTGTGAGCCTTATCTCTCGAGTAATCCTCTAGTTCTGGAAACTTTATATCGGTCATTTTCAGAGATCGTTCCGAGCCTACATCACGACTGCTTTACGGATAGATCGTTCTTTGATAAGTATACTCTACTCTGCACGCACTGGCGTAATGTTAATTGTGCATTATACGCTGTATAATACACAATCGATGTATTATACGTCATGTCTACGCTTTGAATACACGAGCTTTACGTAAAGCACGAGATGAAACAAGCGTAGTTAAAATGTCTTCGCTCAATCCGTACACAATTGCTACTTTCAATTCTATACAAGCCTAACTATATACACATCGGATTTAGCAAACATTTTATCACGCAAAGCAATAATTTACCAGCTTATCGCGACTAATTATAACATATTATTTTCTGAAAAAGGGAAAAAAAATTCCCATGTCTCGGTTATCGGCTGTATAAGTAATGGTTTAATTTACTTGTCTTAATAGTACCTCTAAATTAGCATCGTCGCCCCGCGGCCTGTAAAAACAGCCAGCGAAACATATTTATTGCATTATTACTCTGCGCATAAAGCTGTTCCGCGAAACGCTAATATCTCTCTCTCTCTCTCTCTCTCTCTCTTACATACATACAATATATATATTTGCATAATTCGTGCGAATGAATCCTTTTGCGTGGGTGTGCGTTTAAAACTTAAGGGGGAAAAAATAAAGGAAGATATAGGACAGCGAAGCCATTTTATACAGCCCAAAGACGAGAACATTCTTTAGAGAGGATTTGAAAAATATCGCGAGAAGCGTTGTGGGTAAAAAGCAGCTTTCAGCACTTTACGCTCCCTTGTCGTTCGCATCTTGAATGATTAAAGCTTCTTTCTCTCCGGAATAATCCGAAACCACTGGAGGTACCGACAGTGTACAGCTACTCACCCTATACGCTGTTAATTCACGAGAGACTCTCGCTATCTCTCTTTCTGTTCACTTGCGCGCGATAGAACGGTATCAACCGCGTGTGTTTGCACGTGGCATCAAGAGGTAGCAGTATGCGCAGACAGCAGTGGCAAAAGAGAAAAGGTGAATATATACGTATACATATAGATACATGTTAAGAGCAAGAGTTATGTCATTTTAGTACGAGCGAACGCTTTTCCGTTGATACAAGCCGAGGATTATTTCTAGGCTCTGTTGGCACTAAAGATTAGTTTTACCTCGCTGAATAATTTCTACCGCCACTGCGTGGGCTTTATAGAAACGCCGGATGAATTGCAGCGGTTCTTCGCTTCTTTAAAATGCATGAGAGGAGAAGGAAGAATGCGATGTTTAGACGACTCATTATCTCTTCGTGCAACTGTGTTTGATCATTTTTCTTTAATTGGATAATAAATTGTGCTAAAGAGATTTGAGTGTATGGATTTTCGAAATGACGATCTATCAAATGTTTCGGAATCAAAAAAGTTAACTCCGAACAATACGAAATCGTTTTATTTTATTCCGTTTTCATAGTATCAAACATTACGTTACTTTATATGCCAATCCATCATATTACTTAGAAATTAAATTGTCAAACCAGGTTAAGAATTAAGTGCTCAACAGG
Source organism: Apocrypta bakeri (assembly GCA_018906985.1). Classification (NCBI taxonomy): domain Eukaryota; kingdom Metazoa; phylum Arthropoda; class Insecta; order Hymenoptera; family Pteromalidae; genus Apocrypta; species Apocrypta bakeri. The sequence continues at coordinate 7,053,604 of JACCIA010000005.1, forward strand.
TTTTTGAGATTACACGTTAAAACTTAAGCTATGATTTGATACAAGTAAATATTAACATAAATTCATTTTTCAGTTTATTACATAATCCAGATAACAGACAGCAGCTTAATAAATTGTATCCAGCGGTATCGATTTAAATCTAGTTATACCAGTTGATGTTATGCACTTGTTGTTCAATTCATTATCCTCAAACGCAATGCCTCCCACAGCAAATAATTGATCTGGTAATTGATGATTTCAAAGAATTTTGTAATAAACTCCGTGAGTAAATAACGTTGAACCAAACAATATTTCAAATAAATAACAGAACCGTAAGACTTTTTACTTTCCAGCAAAGAATCCTGAAGTAATGCAGAACAATCAAGTTTTCTTGAATGAAAGAAAAATGTAGTCGTTTCTCTAATAGTTCATACGAATTTTGTCTTCGACTGGGAATTCGCGAGAGTTGCCCGAGCCGTTCGCAATTCGTATGCATACCGAAGTATCATAGAACATTCCAAGATGCAAAACGGAATTATTAATCCCGCGAGAGATGTGCAGTCGTCGGATAACGGCTGTGTACCAACGCGAAGTTTCGCGAGCTTTCAACCCGACGAGCTTGCGCATGAAATGTGTACTCGCGTCCTCGTGAACGATGCAGAAAAACTCTTATGCTACATGCACATACACTTCGCAGTTGACTTTTGATTTTTTCAAAGGCAGCAGTTGAAAGCTCCTTTTCTTCTCTTTTATACACCGAGTATATGTATATATAGACATATGCAGGACAAAGCAAGACGCGGGAAGCTTTGAGAATTTGAAATTATCCCCGATATCTCACTTATATACGAAGCCGTACGCGACTCGAAACAAGAAGTAACACCGCGCCACAGCCGAACAGCAAAGTCCACTTAGGAAGAGAGAGAGAGAGAGAGAGAAGCTCTTCCACGTCTCGGGATAAGTAAAGGAGTCGTTGGGAAATAGCAGTTTGCGAGCTGATTTACTCGGACGCATTATATAGCATATAACGCGCGACTACTGTTAATATACATAGTCGAGAGACTACTTCTCTTGCATGTTTACCGCAAACATACATAGACACAGAACTGTATAGGTACACAGGACCTCGAGCCAATTATTCGGACGCAAGACACGATCACGATTAGCTACTTCGTCCCGGGGAGCGTATTCAAGAGATATGGTCGTCTTCGGGACTGTTATATCCATTAGCCGAGAGATGACGATTTACTACTCCATTGGATAATCGATATAGTCTATATATGTATACAGCTGGAGAGTTTAATTTGGTAAACGTTCGTTGTAACGCGCTACCAAGAGCTCAGAAACACCTGAACTATACGTTTAATTAAAATTCCACACGAAACACTATTGCGATCTAATGGAATATCACGCCCGAGAGAAGCTGCTTTACTCAAAGCGAATAAAATACAATTATTCGATTGCTAAAGTCTATATATACATATATAAATGTGCGTAAGTAAAGCAAAAGAAATAAATTAAGTGCTTTGTCGTTCGGATTGCGCTCTCTGGAGTAAGATTTTACGTCATCGCTCTAAGATACTCTCTTCAGGGATAATCGCCCCTAATTTCTTCATCGTTCTTCTAAGGATTCTCGAAAATGAATCTACACTGAGAAAAAAATTTTATCGAAACAATAGGAAATATCTGGAAAGTCAAGTCAATAGAAAATTCCATTGTTTCACTAGTCAGACTTTTGAATTGACTCATTCTGTATTCAAACAAAGGGATTGTTTTTATGTTGGGGGAACTACTTCTTCGAATTTGAAGCATAGATTGTTGTCGAAAATATCGCCATTACCCCGAACGTGACTGAAGGTGACTTTCCGGACGCGAGATCAGTTGACGATCCACCGTGTACAATGTGTGTATCGTTGCGGTAGGTTAATTCAACAGAGGTCATTTCCTATTCGTCAATCTCAATGTTGTAGGACCAAATTTTTTTTTTATGCGCTCGGTTTTGAAGCACCAATTAACGTACCTAAGCGGTTATACGTGCGATGTTGTGTGAAATTAACAGACGTTAGAATTTATGGAAAAAAGAACGTATTAAAAATATATAAATATACAACTGATTTCAGGTGATGAGGTCTTTTTATTACAACATGAATACCCGTTAGCGTCATTTGAACAATAGAAAGAAAGATACTTTCTATTACTACTTAAACAATTAGATAACGGAATATACAATTGTTAGTATTCAACAAAAAAATTCTATTGTTACAACTAAATTTTTTTCTCAATGCAGATCTCAGAAATCCACAGTCATCGAACGCAGTCCGTGTACGCGATGATTATTACCAGTTGAGCCCGAGGGACTCGTTACAATTAATCCGGATCATGCAGCAGCGAGTATAGGGCCATATCATTTCTATGCCACGAAGCCCCGATACACAGAACCCGAGAGAGAGAGAGAGACTGTAAGGGCTGCGATCGCCGTTCCAATCGCGAATTCCGTTTCCATTGTTCGTTTGCAATCAACGATAGGAATTGCCGCGTTGCTTTGATGAATTAATGACATTAAGCGCTCGACGGCTTCTATGAATATAACCCCCGTTTCCCGCCTGTATCTCAACAGTCCATGGGGATATGGCACTAGTCGCGCGTATATATGTATAGAGCTAATTTTCGACAAGGACCATATATATACTCAACTACATCAACTGAGCGTTTATTAACTCGTCGTTTTGCGATTCGCAGTCACGTACACACATATGTAGAGTGGATTTGAAATACATCGACGCGCAGAATTGTTTTTGCTGAATAGTCGTCGAAGCGCAACTCATTGGGCTTCCGTAGACCGATTAAGCGTGTGATTAATCGAACGAGCATGATTTTCATTTTACAAGCAATTTCATACGTTTGGAAATAGCGTCGAATAGCGAAAGAGTCAGTGGCACGGATTTCACGCGAATTTTAATAAAGTTCGCGTGGCTCAAATAATGAAAACTGGAAATAAAAAAAAAGAAACAATACAGAGCTATACTTCTACAAATAAGTGGAGTAGCATTTCCCGCGCGCGGAATCCGAAATCGTATCAAAGGCTCGACCTTGTCGCGATAAGAGATCCCAGATACCGAATCTGTGCTGAATTCTTTCCCAAGGAATGCACGCTACATCTCTCGAGCGCGAGCAAAATCCAATTTTGGGTAAACAGCCCAGGCAGCTCGCTGACCTATGCGTACACGTGCGACACGTTGCGGTTTAGATAAGCGTATATGTATATATATTTCCGGAAGAGAGAAACCTATAGCTTGGAATTTTCTTATTTACCTTCGAGGCAACAATGTCCGATGTTGGAGGTATGAATTTTTGTTGTATACATTTTAGTGTCTATGTACGTATGTATGTAAATAGACACTACAATGATGACACCTTAAACAATAGGCGTTTAAAAAACAGGTAGAAGGACAGAACGACGTGAATAGAGGCTTAGAGCTAATTACGGGATCCAAGGAATAATAGAGACAGTAGAGAAGTAGTGCTGACACTAAAAGCCAAGCTTGTTCGGCAACGATTCAAGACGTTAATTCTCTCGGCACCGGTAAAGACGTCAACGGAGACGAGGTTAATTAATGATTGCATGCGTATATGCATAGCCTAATGAAAGGCTTCGTCGATGACGCAAACAGCTACACACCATACGTATGCATATAAGCTTGGGATGTCGCGAGCGCACTTTTTTTTCCAATTCGCATCCCAGCGGGTATAGAGCTTGTTTCGTTCGATACACCGAACGTTGTATACAGCGTGGGTGGGCTTCGAGAGAAATTGGATTTTCAAAAGTCGTATCGACGCGACACGTGTGCATTTCGGAATTTCGAATCGTAAAATCGACTTCTCGGAAACTCAACTTTTTATTCGCGTGTAAGAATCCAAAGAAAGATATTAACTTTTTTAATGCACACAAGAGTGTGACGTAAGAGAAGAAAAAAGAACAATATGATTCCCTCGTGTTTCACTCTTTAATCACGAATCGCTACAACAAAGACGAGAGCCTACAATTTAATTTTACCATTGCCAAGAAGCCTTAAAGCCTGAAACTTTTTACAACATCCCCATTAAGGTCTCTTGGCACGTCTACACGCAGATCATTTGGATTTCGAATGCTCATATATCCCTCTCTCTTCTCTCTCTCTCTCTCTCTCTCTCTCTCTCTCTTCCTTTTTAAAGCAACGGCAATTCACGTGGCGGTGAATCGGCCGTTAAGCAGTTTTAAGCTCGATAAATGGCCGTGGAAACGAGATAGGTCGAAAAAGCTGACCCACGAGAGGGTCAAAGAACGAAAAAACTCCCCTTTGCAATGGAACATTAGTATAGGTGTCGAGTAATTCCGTAATTTACGTTCTACGAGAAGCAACGCGAATAAAAAATTACACCAAATCTCATTGTATGTTTGCACGTGTAGATTAAAAAATATTCGAAAATAATTTTAGCGCGCGGATAGAAACTTTCGCGGAAGAAAAAAAGCTTACGGTATAACCCTTTTGTTTGCCGGCGGCGGCTCGCCCAGAAACTAACTCTTTCTCTCTCTTTCTTTCTTCTTCTTCCAACTTTTATTCGCGATGACTTATACCGTCGTATCCGTCATATAACCCGAGAGAGCAGACATGCCTCTATACGCAGCCTGGCGCCGTCGTCCGAGAAAAAGAGAAGAGCTGCAGCAGCCTCGGCGCAACTTTTCGAAAGTGTATTACCGGCTCGCATAAATCATCGACGTGCTGTAAGTCCAGCCTCCTCCTCCTCCTCCTCCTCCACACACGAGGATTTTTCTTTGTTGTACACGTATATAAAGCGACACAGAGCTATTGTCGCCTCCGTATTTTCGAATCGATCTCTAACTCTAGACTCCTGTGATACGTATAAATGTATATACAGATACTTTTCTAGCTTAACAATGTGCGCATTTTTCCGCAGAGATTTATGCGAATTCTAGAGCTTTTCCGAGGAAAAGTTTGTATGTACATATACGCCGAGGTTCACGCGGTGGCTGTGTTTTCTTTTTATGCGCAGTACTACACAGTTGCTCCGACGCACATGAGTACTAGTTGCTTTTGTGTTATATGCTTCAGAGCTTATATAGACCTCGGAATTAGTCATTTTCTCACTGGATGGATGGAAATCAAAACAAAAGAAGCTATGGTCAACGACAAGGAACAACGCACATTTCGTTGCTCAATTTACTTTTCCATCCAAAACTTTCCTTTTGTATTTGTAGGGTGGGCTTTCGATAAGTTACCACTTTGTAAGTTGCCGCTAGAGCCTGATTTCACATACATCAACATTTATTTCAGCTTCTCAGCCAACCATTATGCATCAGCAAAGTAGATTAGATAGGTGGCGAAAACGGGATATAGTGGCAACTAAGCTTAGCATTAGTAAACAAACTGAACGGAGAGGACTATTTGGAACTTGCCGTTTCTTAGAAATGTCGTCTATCATTTATACAAACAAACACGTTTATCACGTTACAAATACATTTTAAAATTACTTTATTATTATTATCTATTACTTATAGTATGCGCCTTCCTCAGGGAGTTACACAACCATTTTCATGCTTTTTTCTTGCACTATCTCAAGCTTAACCACGCAGCGATTTGAGCATTACGAAATTCCCGCGGGTACCCACGCATAAAAATACGTACACATAACGCAATAGCTATTCGGCAGTTTCTTATCCCGTATTATAAAACGGCAACGGGCATAACGGGAAATCTCCGCAAATCCTCTATATATGCATCGCACACGGCTCGTCGCGGTGCAGGAAGGAGTTTAGTCGAGCAATACATATAGGTTCACATCGATGGAAAAGTGAAGGCACATATACGCGATAAAAGCGAACCTGCTGTACTTCGAGATTAGGAGCTGCTGCTCTCGCATGTGTTGTGAAAAAAAATCCACCCTCCACGACACGCGTGTGTCACACGACCAGTGTTATATGCATAGAAAAGCAACGGCCGACGTTTCTCCTCTGCTGTATCGCGCGCGAGCTTTTCCTCTTGGCTCGAGAGAAGGACGGTTATGAAGCTTTGTGCTTTTACGGCCACTTGAATTATGTATCGCCGAGCGTCTTTTGTGTTTAGGAAGATAGGAATATCGCGCGAGGACATGGGCTCAGAATACATTCTATATGTATATGCTTCGCTCTGCCACTGAGGGCTGTATTTTGGAAGAAGAAATCTTTTATTCGAAAAATTTTTTTATCGAGCTTCGAACGAAAGTTTAAATCGAGTTTAGAGATTCACCATCTTTCGCGTTTACCGTACTTTTCTGAAGTGTCTATACGAAGATACCCGTATGACTTTGAAGGTACTTTACGACGGTTTGATACAAATATAATAAAACTGCGAGTACGCGGAATATTGAAGAGGACTTTCTGGTTTGATATAGACATCCGAGATGTTGAATATCGTCCTTGTATTTTTGTAAACTGATTTTTTTTTTGCTAGTGGATTTATAAGTATACTTTTCGCTTGCCATATTTACAGATTTAATGTTGTATTCACTTACTGCTTTATAAAGAGGAGAAGATGTAAAAAAACTCACCTGAAACAAAAAATAATAAAAATTTGTTAGAAATGAGATAATAGTTTTAATTGCTTTATTTTTTAAATATAATCACCTAAATGGACTTTTTATTTTATGCAAAAGCGGATCAGCGAATGTTTCACTGGTTCCGGTAATTACCCTATTTTATACTTTAGAAACAGTAATATCATAATCCTAAAATCAGTAAAGTCTACATTGTTACAACATATATTCACTATTACGTGATGAATGAGATTAACCGGGCTACATCTGGCTGCGCAAAAATGCAAATTCAGTGAATATCCACTGATTAAAAAACGTTATTTTCTTATTATAATATTGTAATAGAAAAATTTACTGCGTTTTATTTATATAACCCCCGGCTTGAAAAAAGTATTTTTAGATAATATAATTTTTATTAGTTTTTATTAAAATATTAGTCACTTCTAGAACGAAAAATTTCTTTTTTTTAATCAATTTCCGATTATTATTTAATTCAGTAGCAAGATTCAACAATCAATTAGCCACCTTGGAAGAAAATCCCAAAATTAAAAAAAAATGTTAAAATCACTCAATTGATAAAAATATAATTTGATATATTTACGAATAAAGTGATTTATTGATAAAACGGTATATTTACATATGATAGTTTATAAATTTATACAACTTCTATTTTTCAATGAACTAGTTGTTGTAAACATAATTTTGAAGCCTTTTACGCATCGAATTATACTTGTTGAGTGTCTAACATGTAATTACAGAATTTATTGGTAAAATATGTTTTTATTACTTTCCAAGTGCATACTTAAACAATGTTGAAGCAGTGAAAACACACTACCAAAAAGTGTAATTTTACTGTTTCCATTGTATAGACTGTACATTATACCATTTCAGTATAAGGTTCAACTGCACCGATTTTCGAGTCGATATCTTTGACGCGTGAGAAAAAAACGTGGCTTTTGAATATTGCGGTGTGCTTTAATGCGCTACGATAGATTCAGATTCACATTCGCGACATTTCGCAGAAGATGAAGGAAGAAGACAGCGGAGGTAATTTTCATGCACTGCCGACAATATTGGCCTATTTATATTACTTATCATTCGACGCATTGTATTCTGAAAATTCAATTGAATTCAGCGAGTCGCAAGCATTTACATGTCATTTTCTGCTACGATGCGAGCATAAATTGCCCTCGTATAACGGAAATCGTTGTTCGATTTTCCCCTCCTAGCATATGCGAAGTAAATAGAGCGCGAAAACATTCCCATCAGAAATGATAAATTCGCATAAAAGCCACGTCATCATCAGAGACCGATAGCTCGTCGTCCATAGAATTATTCGCGTAGATGCGTTTCTGCAATAAACTTTCACGGCTTTATTCGCGTCGTCAGAATTGCGTCGCTTTTATATAAGCTGTGCATGAACGTAGACGAGCCGTGGCATGTCAAGCGCCGGGTTGTTCGCAAGAATAAGAAAAAAAATGAAATTTTTCGACATCGCGTTTATCCGACACTTGTAGTTCGCGAGGTAGATTTAATAGTGTATATATGTCTAGACGTATCCGAATCCGTGTGCCAAGAGGAGGATATGGGAAGACAGTGTTGCAAATGTGGCCCAAGGCTAAGAGATTACGAGAGTAACGCGATATACACCGCTCCATTGGCTCTTTTTTCTCTCTAAGGCTGCTGCTTTTGCAGTGGGATTATCCGACTGTAGGGCGTTTAAGGAGAAGAGATTCTGTGAAAGATATTCTATATGTATATATACTAAGTCCCACGCGAGAGATGATGACGGAGTTGGCTCATGAATAATAGCTACTCAAGGGCAGGTCGGTTATTTCTTGCGAAAAACGCGAGTGAGAGAGAAAGATTGATGATTTAATATCGTCGAGGTCGAGAGACGGACTATCGGTAGTATAGGAGAAATGAAAACGAGATCGCGATTTCTATATGCGAAGGAGATTAATACCACTGTCTCTTTTAATTGAATTATTTCTAAAGCAATCTATCAAGAGTAAAGGGAATTGGTCACAATCGGTAACTATTATACTCTAGTAAAATGTCGACTGTCTATCAGTAATTAGGAAGTAGCTAGAATTACAATGTACTGTGTCTAAATGATGGTATTCCAGATTTGATCCGAAGATACCTGATTAGTACTAAACCAGCTGAACTTTCCAAATTACGTCGTATTTGAAATTCTCCCCAACTTAAGCTTCACCTTATGAGAATTTAACGTAAATCTTATAAATAAATAATTTATTTAAATGTAATAATAATTTTAGACCAACTACCAAAGCACAGTACTGGCCCGTTGTTCCAGTTCTGGCAATTCCTGCTAGGGTATTATTATTAAATACTTGACTAGTGCAGATTTTATTTTCCAGCATTGATCAAATACTTGATCAAGTACCGGTTCATAAAATTACTACGAACAAGCTACCATTGCTAATTAAGTACAATAATAAATCGATAGTAAAGAAAATCGGTACCTCGATCGGTAGCAATGCGTACTTTTATTCTCAAAACCGTCGGCACACAGAAACATTCTTCACAAAGTAACGTCAGTGTATAAATATCTAAGAAAGCGGCAGAAGATCGGTATCGAGAAACGATTTCCTTTATGCGCACGTGCGCGCGCTAGGGCGGAGGTTAATAAAGGAAACAAGGAAGCGGCGGCCCTTTCCTTTCTCTCCTCCCAGAAGGAGTGGAGAGTAGCTGCGAGCTTGGAAAAAGGCGAGTCGATCTTTTTCCGTTCAAGCGTATACACACAGGGTTAGCGGCTTCACTGGCAATCGATACGCGGAAGAGGAGTTATATCCTACATAGAGACGTTGCACCGGGAAGTAGTGCAGCGTAGCTTCGTATCTTCCGCTCGACGCCCGATTTTCTCCTTTGTGCTGATGCGAGAGCTACACACTTATTTGCCATAGGAAGTGTTTCGGAAAAATCCGATCTTTCGAGTACGAGAGAGAGAAAGATCCATCAGATTTTTTTTCATCCACAGTTGAAGAAGAAAGTTTATTGCCGAACACCAAAGTCAATAGAAATCGACAGCGAAAAGGCAAGTAGAACTCCAAGACGACAAACAGAATCAGCATTGAATAAAATGCCATAGATGTATTCCACGGCGTTGTGAATCCATTTCCGCGCTGGTTTGCATTATTTGCTTTACTCGTGGTATAACAGTCCACGAGATTTCGACGCTTCTCGATGGTCCGTGAAGGAGACAGTGTAAATATATACACACCAGAAAGTGTGAGAGAGACGGAGACAATGGTACGAGAAGCACATTGTCCGGGCTAAATCAAGCAAATCAACCGCTTCAGATCCAACCCACTACGGGTACAGTAGCTGCTGGAGCTGCTGTGCATCTCATCGTGGCTTAAATGGAATAAGGCGGACTACTCTCGTTAGCGTCTTGGCCCATTCAATCTAGGAGGACCTGAGCTTCAAGATCTTGCGTTGAATTGCTTTGGCAGGGGACACGACTCGATGATTGATCGAAGAGTTTCTCTCTTTGGCTTTGAAGATGATTTTCACCCTCCCCGATTCTTCTCCTGCACTGCGGATATTTCGAAATTAGATTTGGTTTTATATATACTGCGGCTCGAATTATCTGTGGCTTCTTACTGGACAGGGTTGCTTTACGAGTGCTGAAAATGGGGTTTACTCACGGATTTCCCTTGAGATGATACTACTGCTCGAACTCTACTTTTGTTTAAAATATTTTCACCTTATTGAAGTGAAGCTGACAAAGATTTGATTTTATTCGTTGGTCTTAGAAATGACGCTTAATTGTCAAATGCTCAGTTGAACCGGTAAGTTTATTTTAAATATTATTTTAATTTATCAAACGATATAAATCGTCTATTATATTTTAAATTTATTTTAAATTAGTATTATTGTTAATATCAGTCTATCTGCTGGTAACTGCGTTAAATATAGAATTATCTGATGTAATAAATAGAAATACACTACAAATTAGTTTTTATTTTATAAACTATAATTTTTTTAATTCATTCTCAAAACCGAGAAATAATAAAAATAAATTTGTTTGGTCACTCTTAAAATTGACGCCATTTTTTTTGGATAGTTGAATAAACCGTTACGTTTCTTTTAGAAATTGTTATATTACACTGACTATCTTTTACGAACGAAAAACAATACAAATTGTATAATTGTTTTGATCCTTTCTTATAAACCAGAAACATTTTGATTTAGTTGACATAAAACGTAGCGAAATTGAATCAACAAAATGTAGTATTCAATCAATTAATATTTTGTAAGAAATAAACAATTATTCAACATTTTCCAAAATAAAAATTTAAAAACATAAATATAACGAGACACGCGAACGAGGCCACTTAAAAAGAATCTTTTGCAGTAATACAAATAGCAGAAAATTACAGCAATTCCAATCGGAATAGAAAACCAAAATTACACGTCAGCCTTAATAAAACTACAAGTAAGGCTGTAGATTCCAAAGGGTAAATAAAACGAAAAAAAAATATTCGCGTGCAAACGGGAAATACTTCGTAGGATTAATCGCAAGCTCTGTATGTGTCGAGACTACGTAGCTACTTCTCGAGCTAAAGGAAACGATGAGAAATGTACAAGTACGAAGCTGCACGCACACACGAGGCTCGAATAAAAAATGTTCGTTGATATAATTGTTACTCTCCTGCTCACGGTGATTAATCGTAGCTCTTCTTACACACACACACTTACACACACACTTACACATACTTACACACACTTACACCCATCGCCTTATATTATCTTCCTATACGTACTTTCGACTACTTACACAGTCGCGCCCACGCACACGCATGCGTTACAGAGCTTGCGGTCTAAAGATAGCGCGAGAGAAAAAAAGAGAAGAAAGTGAAGTGATAAAAGCTCTTCTTGCGCGTAAATTAGCCGAAGCGAGCGTGTGCGCATGTTTATTAATGCGAGAGGCTCACGCGTATATGCATTATATGTTGACAAGTTGATGATAATGCCCTCATACTACACTGCGCATGCACGCGTGCATCAACAAATATACGCACACGTATATGTGCATATATAAATGCACATGTACATGTATATATATATATATATAAAGGATAAGGTTAACCCAGAGAGCACAAGAGAGGTTAGATTAACCACGCTGTGAAATCCACACGAGAGTATGCATATACGCAGTCTCTGTACCTTGACAAATACGACGACGCGAGACAGCGCGAGCTCTGCTAATCGAGCCGCGTTTATTTTGACGTGCGAGCAAGCTCCCTCCTCCCCCACGCGGGATATCGCGATTGTCGCGCCAACTGCTACTGTTCCATATATGTGTTTGGCTGTGTGTGTATGTGTGAATATGTGCGTTCGAGTGAGCATCGAGAAAGCGGATGTACGCTGCGATGCTGAATTAGAGGGGGCTTTAGCGATAATACTCCGGTGTCTGACGTTGCGTGCGAACAGACCTGTGATTCGCGCGCCTGATGTCGGCTATTTGTTACGAGGATGAGGTTATTTATTCCCTTTTTTTTGGCTTGTGTTAATTTAATTTTTTAACGCGAATAAGCCTGTGAGAGTCGAACGTTGAAAACGATCGGTTTACAGGTCACAGAATAATGTCAATTTCATCCAGGTTGATGTCAAATTGTCTTTGTGTGCTAAATTAATTCTTGATGGTCATTTGGGCTTTGGTGTAGTCAACTCTTGGAAGTATACTTATGTTTTTTTTAACCTTTTTTGTGACCAATTAATCATCATCTGTTATTTTCAGCATTTCAATTTAAGCTTTTCCCCTTAAGAGATTTGCTTGTTGTATTAGTGTAAATTTAGAATTGAACTTTTTAATAGGTTTACCAACTGTTATATTGACTTGAGTCATCCTTATAAGCGTGTACTGTATAGGGCGTTAACGACGAGTAAGTTGCTATTTGAAACTTAGAAACCCGATTGTTGTCAATAAAAAACCATTGTTCCGAGCGTAACTAAAGGTAACCTGCTGGGCACGAGTTCTGTCAAGGATGCTTCGCTGTGATATGAGTATAATGATGGTAGGTTAGTTGAACAGCTGCCAGCGCGAGAAGTTGATTATGTCTGTCGAGATTTTTTTTAGAAGTTAGTGGGTGTTATGTTGTTTATTTGCTGAATGGACGCTAGATGGCGTACGGTTTCTCGTACTCGCAAGCGAACACATTGTATTTGCGATTTATTTTAAAATTAATAGACATCGGTGTGCCAAACTTCAATGGAGTCCTGTATGCATTAGACAAAGTAGATCTCAAATACAAATTAGAACATTTAAACATCTAATACATTCAACAATCAAAATAGAAATCAGCGAAGTACGCATAACGTGCATTCAAAATTACCTAATCAGTAAAATGCAAAAAAATCTACTATTTCAACTGAATATTATAAGTTTCTTTGCGTTTATGCGAAATACGCTTGGTAGTTTAGTCTTCTAAGAAGTGATATTATCACAAGTTCCTGAAAAGGAAAACTATAGGCAACAAGTATTTTAAGGACATATAAACTCCTCAGCTATAAATATTCTCGCACAAAATACCAAAGAAATACACCTAATCCTTTAATTACCTTCGTTCGTCCTAACCAGTAATCACAGATGTGACACCTACCACGTGAAAACGTAATAACTGTGAAATTCAATGCTCTATCGCAAGAGAAGTTCATCCCTGCAATTTTTACCTCGTCATCCCATAACAACGACTCTCTCTCTCTCTCTCACTCTCGCGCATCCTGCCATACCACCACACATCTATTTTTAATTCACAATATGCAGCAACAGTATAAGGGCACAACACAGGGTCTTTCTCTCTCTCACTCTCTCGCACATAAAAAATGTCCGACCATTAAATTTTCAGCTGACCACAGCGCAGGATGTGGCACTCTAATGCGCATAATTCGGTTTAATGAAGCTACCGCCTCTCTGCTGCTGCTGCTGTTGGCCGAATCGCAAACACGATTTTGAGCGAGCGCGCGTTTTCAAGTGTGAGAGAGAGTAGCTCAACGCAGAGGGACTGAATACAATGCCGGTGACGGTGGTTCTGCGGCTAACCGTTTCGAGCTCGCGTGTCCGCGAATGCGGGTCAAAAATTCCGAAGCTCTATCGTCCCTAGCTAATCGGTTTGTAACGCGAATGCTGATGCTATTTGAATTTTATTAGCTCTTAATTGTCGTCCGAATTGAAGAGACAATTTATTTATACATAGGTAGGGCGCTGGATACGTCGAATTAATAATTCGGAATAAAAAATTCTGTACCATCCTCAGCTTGGAAATTGTAAACCCTTGTACAATGGGGTAACCACGAAAGCAGGGGGAAAAAAGTCCATTGAAACTTAAACCGTCGTCGTGTGTCGGTCGAGTTTAATTAAAAAAGAACGTAGCTTTGATATTGCGCTCCACGCACACAGAGGGTTATAGATTTCATTTAGAAAATTTTTCAAAATTAAAGCCTGAATCGATGAAAAGGTGAGCCACTACTAGGCCATTAGGAATATTCGGAGGGAAATAATTAATGAAACACCGAGAAGAAAAGCTAGGTGTACGTATATATATATATTATATGAAATGCATTTTCGTGTACAAAAGCGAGCGCGAAAAAGGAGCAATTGCGCGTCTAGCCAAAAGAGAAAGAGAAAGAGAGAGAGGGAGAAGAAAGGGTTGGCTGAAAATTAATGAAAATGGAAACCGAGAAAGAGAGAGCGTACACGCGATGAAAACGCAAGCTTGCGGTTGAGCAGAGAGGAAATCAAATAGTAAACGAACGGACGCTAATTTTTTTAAGTGCAGCCCAGCTCGTATATAACGTAAAATTCGCTCAGAGAAACGCATACGTATACATGTTCTCAACGGAATATTCATAACATTGTTATCAAAATAAACGAGATATACGATGAAATCCGCGAGCGTAACAATAAGATTGTACCCCCGCAGTTTTGATTTCGAGGCGCAATCTCGAGTCTAACGTTGTCTTTTGTCCTCCGAGCTGTATTACAATTGGACAAGTTGTCAAGCCTCCGACAACATCGACCGGACACTCGACGGAAGGTAATTCCCGTAAGCGTTCCTCTCCCCTTTCCTTTCAGGATAGATATTAGATACCATCGAACGCGACCAGCCACATTGGCCCATATTCCAATCTCCTCATCAGTTTGCTCTCTGTATATACACGGAGTACGTGCGGTTTTCAGAAGGAAAAGAGAAAGCTTTCACCTCAATTACAAACCTGAAGCAAAGTTCTAATGCTTTACTGACGTATAAATAGATTTGTATACGTATACGTTTGTTGTATGTATGTATGAAAGTGTATAGATACAACCAGAAGATAGCAATCGACGAACCAACCTTGAAGGGCCAATCGCAGAGTATACCTGTTGGTGTATCATCGGCAACGAAGCAATAACCGCACGACTAAGCGATATACCTCGAGAACAATGAAGCTGCTGATTCGAACTACTGCTGCTATACTCCCTTTAAGTGGGCTAACGCAAGTAGTTCCTGTCTCTATCTTGCCCTATACGCCACATCGACCAGACAAGCGTAATATATCGACACGGGTTAATGTATATATGTAAAACGCAAGCTGTTTGCGGATGCAT
The DNA here is from genome assembly GCA_018906985.1 of Apocrypta bakeri. Lineage (NCBI taxonomy): Eukaryota > Metazoa > Arthropoda > Insecta > Hymenoptera > Pteromalidae > Apocrypta > Apocrypta bakeri. The sequence continues at coordinate 7,068,770 of JACCIA010000005.1, forward strand.
AGCTTTGCGGTTTTAGTTTCTGTAATGCGTGTATGTGTATCCCCTATAGGTTGTCTATTGCATATATAAGTAGTTTCTGCAGCTTACTGCATTATACACGTTAGAATCTGTCGATGGGTTTTCTCTATTTCGACGTTTCGTTCTAGAATGGAAAATTTTGACTTACGCAGAAATTGAAGGGAATCTTATTAAAGGGCATTACCATCATTAACGTGAAGCTTTTTGCAAAATTATTCTAATGAACTTACGAACTCGCGTTTTCATCTGGATTTCGTATCAGAAAGCTCACCTGCAAACAGAAAGGAAAATCATTGTTAAAAATACGTTACGGAGGTTCGTACGTTGAATTTTTCCTATTTAAGGATTTATTTATTCCTGGAAAATATTCTTTTTGTATAAACTCATTAGAGAAACATTTTCATTTTTCTTTTTGTAATTTTGTTAAATTTTGTTTTACGTTACATCGTAACATTACAGTGTTACGATGTAATAATTTTAATGCCTCGGACTACCAAATTTACCTGTGATAGCGTAAATTACCGTAAATTTTTGGACTAATTTAACATTACTCAAATACTTGCTATATTTCTACGCTAGACGCTTGAGATTCCAAATTTTCAATAGATGTACAATACTCCCCTCTACAGCTCATATCCAATCTATATAGAAAAACGTCGTGTAAAAACATATAGCGTAGGTAACTTTCAATTACTTTAATTTCATAAAAAGCTTTTTAACAGACTATTTTTACCTGGTTCGATTCAAAAACCTTTAAGCGTAAATTTTAATTAAAAACAATAAAAATTTAACGAACCTTTATTAAAAGTATAAATAACTAATCATAAAAAATTCCAAATGACCTAATAAAAATTTATCCAAGATCCATAGAGTCATTTGAGGATATTTATAAACCATTACTTTTAAATAACTGGTTTTCAAATGATATATAATCTACCATTATTTACAAAAAAAACTAACGAGTCTTTTAAAGTTAAGAAGCGCTTAACGTCGGCAAAAGTTCATTTTTCACTGAAAATTCGCGCACATTTAAGCAGTGGATAATCTCTGATTGCTGCAGTTTATACGGGTTAAAAAGGCGAAAAAGAAAAATAAAAGAAAAGATATAGATAAGCCGTAAAAAAGGATATAAGTAGCATTTCTTTGACCTAAGTGCGTAAAATGTGTGGAGAAAGAGAGAAAGAAGTTAGCGGTGCGATGTCTTACCGGTGATTTGCGAGGAAACTAGTAGTAAGTCAGGTTATAGGAGAAGAAGATAAAAGCAAATGTCTGTCTCTTCCACACTGGCGAACTAGCTGAATGGAAGATAAAAAAGCTCGCAAGTTTCATAGTGAAAAGCTCGATGTGCATTAACACGTCTGTATATATGCATACAACGAGATAAGCACTCCACTCGTTATGAGGAAAAATTGTCCCTATCTTGAAAAAAAAATTCAAGATTCAAAAATATCCAGCGGAAATCGAGGTAATTGTACATTAATCACAGTTAAATTAATGCAACTTCAAGTTTCTATCCGAACTAAAGACCGAGACAGCTTTCGTTATAAATAGCGTTTCTTAACACGATCACCAATTAAAAACTGGAAAAGAAAAGTTTTACAGAGCAGAAAAGAAATTAAAAGCACAAACGTACCTTATATATTTATATTTCGAATGAACGACATTAGCGAAGTCAAAGGAGCATGAAAGACGAGGAAAGAAGTACCGCAAGCTCTCCGTGAAAGTTATCGTAAAAATTAGTCCACCACGAGAGTAGAAGCCATTATCCCTTTGCTTTTCAGTTAAAAAAAAAGTTCGAGAAGATCTTCCGGAGGTGATAAGGTTTTCGTTTCGCGAAGCGCGCGTTTCGTGTCACGGTAACGGCTCCTCGCGCGCCAACTCTTTCGGACTTTTATTTTTGCCACGGATACGTGCGCAGATTTTTTTTTCAACCGACGCGATCGCATGTTTCGCATCGTAAAGGTAAAAGCACTTTTGTCTTTGACGCTGTACTCGTAATCTCGCTTCAATGCCTCGACTGTGTTATGGACTTTTTTTATCCTTTGTTTACGAATGAACGAATACAGATGATAGTTATTAGTACGATTTGATATTGTTCGAAAAATACTTTTTGCATTTCAGGACTATTGATGGACTATTAATTAAAAAGTGAATTTTCGTGTGAGAGAAGGGAGGGAAGGTGTATAGAGCAAGTACCCCCCGGCCTGTGTTTGAATATTTGAAAGAAAATGTTGTTATCATATTTTATTGGTAAATGTTTAATTCTTAGTATTTGTTACTATTAATTAGCTACTGAGCTTACAAATTTTCATAAAAATTGTTAGAGAGTTATATTGTTTAATTTTCGAATCAAGTTTTCGGTTCAAGATTAGAATTAGATAAGTGATCTATTTCAGAAAAAATTCAAATTATGATTATTTCCGAAGATTTGGTGTCTAATGAGGATAGATAATTATTGTAAACTTAGTTGTAAACAATTTTATTGTTAAAAATACGAAATTTTAGTCAAGCTAAGTGTTTGAGTACATGTTGTCGCATTGAAGAAAGTGTGTATGGTTTTTGAAACCCATGGAAGTAATGTAAATAATGTCATTGCAAAATTCAATATGAAAAGACGAAAACGGTAGTTTCGCACGCACGTGTGAATCGAATAATTAAGTTCGATTACGTAAAATTCGTTTGAATATTCGCCGACAAATGTGTGATTTATAATTACGACGTTTGAGCATTGAACTGTTAATAAAGTGATCTTTCGGTTTTACAATGAGTCCATCGATTAAAAACTCGTTTAATCATTCATTACATACTGTTATTTGCGAATAATAATACCGTACAATTAATTGAAGCATTATATTACATTGCGAAGGGTTTCAAATCAACAAACTTAAATAAAGTAAAATTAATTTATATTAAAAAATTTCATAAAAATCGAATGCTATACCCATATAAATAATGCACAAAGAAAAACCTTCATTTACAAAAGCTCGCAAACGAATCCCAACGGAAATTAAAAGCTGTAATTACATGCAACGAAATGTACAGACACTAGACGCGAGAGAAATGCAAGTACACGAACACACGCACACACGCACACATACACGCACGCATATACAGACCGATAACGTAATGAAGTTAAAATGTCAAAAATCAAACTATCATCCATTTCCATAACCGCCACTCAATCTCTGTCTTTCTCTCGTCCATTTAAACCGGAAATTCCGGCGCGCCCTGTAAAGAAAACACGGCTTACAAGACAGCTCGCAGAAAGCTATATCCGCGAGAGCAGTGCGGGTATATACTCTTTTTTAACCGTTCCGCCGACGAGCGGTTCGCGCGCGCGATTCGTAACGGTTTCGCGGCTTCGATTTCGAGAGTAGCCAAGCGAGCCATGCTCGAATGCATACAGCTCCGTTTGCCGACTCTTGCGACTGTATACTTATGCTATAGATATGCCTCGCTTATATAGAAATCGATTGATAAGACCTGTAACCCATTGTCTATGTGTATAGCTATATGTATGTACGTAAGCACAGACTGCCCTATAGTGCAATAATATCTGACCGTTGGATCTGACAGTCTGATGTAGAAAGTTGCGGAAAAGCTACTACCGCTACTTTTTCCGCTACGGGAGTAGCGACGCTTAGAACCTGATGGTGTGAATTGGTAATGATGTGGAAAATGTATTTTCTGCTCAGATTCGAATGGAAAATTTTGCTTAGGTAAGGGATGTATATACTGAAGATATCAAAATTATCTTCTCTGCGGATATATCTAGTTACTTTAAATAACTAATTGCGATATCAGTGTGTGTACGGCTTTTAATTCCGATCCCTTTTGTTAGTCACTTGTAATTATTCGAGCTGACAATCGCGTTTAGTTTATACTCTTTTATCTGTTATATTTAGATATGAAATTTAAATAACCAGATTTGAATATATAACAATTCGAGACGTTACGTTTAAACCTCGATTCGATCGACGGAAATTGGCATTTTATTCATAAAAAACTCGTTACTGTACACTGTCTCCCCTATCACTGCTTGTAGATCGACGGGAAATACAAAAAAAATATACACGCACACACATCCATTACGTGCACACGCACGCTCGCGCATAGTTAACAAACGCGCTAGAGGTCAAAGTTCGCGATCCCCTCCCCCTGGCATCGTCAAAGCCTAGCTGCGAGTTATTCCTTGAATAAAACATCATAAAGTGAGCTGGGCGCGAGATGAGCGTTACAAGTGGACTTTGAAATTCTCGAGTGTCGAATCACTCGCCGTGTCGGCACCAAGTCTCAAGACGATATATGCCGGTCATGCTCGGTCCGTGATGTGCTTATGAGACGTTCGCGCAGAATTTAACGGGATATAGACAACGAGCCTACTAATCGAATTATATGCATCGTCGATGACCCACTTTACTCTCGATAGTCTATGCGTGAATTATACACGTGCCATCAATCGTCAAATTATGTAACATCACATGCATGGCGAACGGTAGGCTTAGGTTTTGGGATGATAAAAACAAGATAGTTCAATAATATACTGGCGCAATGAAACTGGATGATAGATTTGAACTGGACACTAAACTGTACACAACACCAGAGTCCTTGGGAAGAATTGCCATTACTGGTACACTATTGGTAGACCAGAATTAAAGTGGAAATCTACTGATTATTCCTGGTGAGAACAATGGGGATTTTGGATCAAAACTGTCAAATAGCATCCCGTCCACCAGTTAAGGTAAACACGGGACGGAATTGTGATAATTTAGTGATCCAATACTGATAGTTCAGTACTGAACTGAAGATAAAATATGATGTACAATCATCTTAGTTTAATAAAGTTTGCAAGACTCAAGCCGCTTCTGATAACTGATACAATTTAAGCTCTACTGTTTATATCTAGTTAATACACGCACTTTCTTGAAATTTAATTAGAATTTTGGATCATCAACATTAGCAATGTGCTAGCTATTAGTAAAAAGTAGAAGAACAAAGTTTAATAATACAAATACAATATTTAATAAATGATTTATCTAAGTGTATCTCATAAACTTTTTATCTTTGTACAAAATGATACTCCTTGTAAACTTTTTTAGGAATCCCGGTGATTCCAGGGAGAAAATTATTTTTCAACGCGTCCAATATCTTGGTATATCAATATAAACCTTTGAGTGTGTAAGTATCCCCGCAGAGAAAAGACGTAGCTGGATAAATCTGGAGATCGCGGCTGATAAGAAAAAACGAATAGTTTTAATGTACAACTGAAGCTGCGATTACGTCTTAAAAACAATCACGCGATGCTGCTCATTCTATAACTTCATGTTTAATAGGTACTGGAAGAAAACAAACCCTAACTCATTTACTTTCCGCTGCCGTATCGCGTTTCCTCCTCCTCCTACCACTTGCAAAGTTACCACCAAACAAAACTTGGCAGATCTCTTTGCTCAACCCTTGTTGTATATCCCGATCTTATCACTGGGCTATTAATTGAATACTGGGCAAGTACAGGTTTACAATAATACTACAGGCAATCTGCCAGTTCATTTTTACAAAGATATATATACATATATATAACTTAAATTGCGGAGAGTCTTGTCGATATGTACGTTTCTCGGTTAGAAAAAGAGACCGAGAGAATCGGGGTTTAACCTGTTTGCGGTGAAGAAGAAAGTGGTAAATGATTGGCTTGTAAAAGTAGTCGACGCTGCCTCTCTCTTGCTTCTAGCGCCTGTACATTTCGTTGCGCGCAATTACAGCTTCTAATTTCCGTAGCAAATCGTTTCTGCTCTTTTTCGCTGAATTATTCAAACACCGATATTCCAGGAATATAAAGGTCGAATACATATCGAAAAGCACAAGAGGAAAGAGAGAGGAAAAAAAACTGTGTTACGCGGCAAACTTTACAAGGGAATAAATACGCCTATCACACACTCCAAACGCATACAGATATAGGAATTCTAAAGAGAAAACGACTTTAAAGCACACCGCATAAACATTTCTTTTATTTCCTGTCTCCTTTCGTTGCTCACCAGCAGCATTGGCGTCGCGTAGTGCTTGCGCACAAGGTCAAAAGTCGTGGTACACCTATATATACCTTATATATTAGGTATATATATATTAAACGTATATATATACACATGCGTATACAGCAACGCTCGCTGCCGACTTTGAAAAGTGCAACGAACGCTCTCTCCCTGCGGACGATGTATTTTTTTTTCTTTTTCCTTTTGTGCAAGCTACGGCGGCGACGATACAGATTTTTAAGTAAAAATTAAGGTTTATGAGCTATACATAGGTATATATACGCCAGTCGTTTCACGTGGCATTAAATCGCAGCTAGCGTGCAGCGCCGACGAGATTTTTATTGCCTGGGAAGTATCGACGGAGCCGAACGAAACGAACGGCTTCTCAGAAGGAACTTAAGAGAGAGAAAGGAGAGAAAGAGAGAGAGAGAGTCGACCTTTAAATTTAATCTCTTTCTCGCTCTCAGTAAAAAAAGAGCCGAAATTTTGTCGGCTTTTCGGGCGGTTAAATTTTTATTCGCTGTTGGAAAAGTCATATTCCGTATATAAGCTGAATTCGCTGTAATGACGAGGTGAGGACTTTTTTTCGATTGACGATGTGTATGATTCCGTTGAATATAATTAGCGATGATTACTCTTTCCTATTGTCTTTTATTCCCCGAGCAATAAAATTCCATGCACAGCAGGCGGTTTCGAAGACGTTTACACTCTATAAAACTGAAATAATAAAATTTCATTGTTTCCTAGTGTATTATCACTATGAAGCCTCTCGATATAGCGAGTGATGCCTTTCTTATGAACGTTAAATTGTATTCGGTGTGTAAATTTTTTTTACAATTGTACGTGTATAATTGTGTAAAACTATTTGTTCGTTGGACACTAAACAATGATAGTTTACACTAATATTTCCGTGATTTTCTGAATTTAATAACAATCACATTTTTAAAGATAAATTTCAATTATAGGTCCAAGTTTATCAACAAAATCTCCGTGTCGGTATTATTTTGACACCGCGAATCTTCGCTAAATCGAATGTTTATCACAAGTACACTGAATATTTACAGGATCCAAAAGTGTCCACGTGAACTTCGCCATAATTATCGGTAAATATACACTGCTCCATCAGAGCTCAAATAAAAATCTCCTATAACTAAGAGTACCAATAGACTATTTCTGAAAAAAAAAAAAAAATTCTATTTCACCGAATATTCATAAAGACCACCTCGTCACCGCCAGCACATCGAAAATTGAATTAAACTCTGCGCCTAATAACTCGAGGATTTTACATCAATCCCCAACTTCGACTAAATTGATTACTTCGCGCGTCGACACGTCTATCCCGTCGTTTGTATTTACACAGGGCAATCTATCTCTCCTCTAATCGATGCTTCCCCTCATTTCAGAATTGCCTGACTTATTCTCCATAAAAAGAGCCTATTTTTCTCGAAGTCTCTCATGTTCCGAGAAAAAAGAAAAGACGTGGATGTAAAAGACAAGGCGCAGCTGCATTTGTATGCGAAGTCGCGCGCGTCCTTCTCCTTTACTTTTTTTTTACTCGCGATGTGTAGTGTACGCGCTTTATACGCGTTCGTCCGGGCGAACTAGCGCGCGCTGCAATATTAATGCAAATTTCGAGGCCGTTGCTGCAGCTGCTGTTGCAGCGCGTCTCCACACCTACGGCTATATACATATATGCGAGCTATACGCCCCCGCGACACTTATCCCGTATGTTCCCTCTCTTGTTTTCGATGCTTCTCTCGTCGATGCGATGCTGACTTTGCTGCTATGTAAAAGAGACGAAGTTCACGATTATTTTTCATTTCGATTCGCGGGTTATATTTACTCTTGTACCGGCTCGTTGTTTAATGCAGAATCTTCATGGCAAGTATATCTGTGTGTGAGTGTGTATGTGTCACTTATCGTAAAACCGGCGAATGGATAAAACAAGTATCGAAACATTTTGTATCTTTTTTAAAGATTCCGTTCCACTGGTTACAGAGTGTGTGAAGTATTCTTTTTTATTTTGTTCAAATTGATAATAGTGTATTAAATTTGGCGAACGTCTTAGCTGTACGTATATATAAAACGCGTAAATTGCAATCCTAAATACATATATATTATTTTTAAATACTATTTTAACTCAAATACGCGTATAACTGGAGAATATCGGATTTCTTTTTTCGGATATTAAATGTTCCCTTTGAAAAACGTATTTTTCCGTACCGTTAGAGAATATAATTATGAGTTTCAAAGTAAAAATCTCAATCAGGATCACTGTCCTTTACAAAATCTGCAAAGTAATATAAGTAAATTCGAAAAAGAAATATCTGCCAAATAGAATTTTCTCTTTCGCATCGTGTTTCCAGAATTATTTCAATATTATTTCAAAGCGACATTTTTCTCGACGTATAAAAAGCGCGATTACCTTTCGCAATCGCTCAACAGTCATATATATATACACGAACGAAATGAATATATATTTATTCACAAATACTCGCGATATCGATAATCAAGTACATATAGCGACGAGAGCCATCCTTGTTATACGTGTAGCTTATAGCTCTATATATCTCCACATCATATAGCTAAATGAGCGCAGGAACGAAGCGAGTATATAATCCTAGCGCGCGCATAATGCGAAAAGCGATCGGAGGGGAAAAGTCGACGTTGGTATACAACTTTTGACGAAGCGCCAATTAGCATCGAGTTGCGCATGTAGTGAAAAAAAAAGTGATGATCAATGCGGCGGACGCTTCGAGTAGGTTGCTCATTAAAACCACAGCGTCGTCGAAGCCGATCGATACGAGAGGCGAGATGAACGCGGAAAATTTCGAGAATCTCTTGCACCCTTTTTATATCTCTGATTTTTTTAATTTAATTCGCTACGGACGACCCGATATTGTAGGAAAGTATTTAGTTTTTAATTCGAGATCGAAATATGTACACCGCTATTCAATGGGAGGATGACTATTGAATTGTTATTTTAACGGAATATCGTTTTTTAATATGCATAGTTTTAGTTATTGATCTGATTATATGAAAGTAATAGTTTAGAATCAATAATTAGATATGTACATCAAATACTCATGAAACAAGTGTATCGAGTTTTACTTATATCGATTTTAAAATGACATTTCAGAGGTTAATAAATGTTATTCGATGTCTAGTAAATAAAATATTTTCAGTAATTTAGAAATTAGTTGTAATCCAAAAAATGGTAAAGCATGTAAAAAGTGTTAACATCAATTTTTCCGTTCATTTAATTTAAAAAATGTTCTCACAAATTGTAAGCTCGATGCATTGACTGGTTCTTATTGAATTTTGAAATATCTATGCGTGGTGTAATCGTCTTCAACCATGCGTAAAAATATCCCCTAATATTGAAATTATGAAAAATATTTTAAATTCTAAAATTTATATCGGAATAGTCATTTTAAACGCGTCTTGTCCGCTGAATTCATATTAAATTCACATTTACCCCATTAAGTATATTAAGTACAAGTAGACTTGAACCCGTAAATAAACTGATACTAAAGTATCAGCGTAGCTTAAACGTTAACAAAAAATTCATGTTATTTTCAACAGTATAAACATCGGACTACTCACTAAATTGAACAGAAAATAAAAAAAAAGTTTGAATCCGCTTAACGCTTATCGATTCACCGATAGCATCAAGCAGAGTGTATAAAACGTTCCAGAAAATATTTTTCCCCCTTCCCCGTAACAGACCGATTCAATTCATTCCTCAGTGTTTTCAATTACTCGCTGTACAAAACCTCTTCCAGTCGAGCAGAGCCAATATTTTCTGACAAAGGCACCGACGATTTTCCCGAGAAGCCATGTTCTCAATTAATACGATCGTCATAAAAATCCCACCGCCTCTGAGAATCGCGCATTGCCAGTGTCGCTTTGTCGGACAAAGAAAATCCGGAGCTTAGCATTATTATACACAATTCGCAAGCGTTCTCATCACGCTCCGTTTACCCGGTGTGTACGAACAGTCTGGACTGCTGATTAACTTTTACACTGGGTATATACGTATACGTATATATACATAGTTATACTATTTGTAGTAGAGTAGGCCTCGAACGTAACGGATCATTTGCTCAGGCGATCGTCCGCAAAATAAGAGAACCAGCCCTTCGTACCCCCCAGTGGCACTTTGCAGATGAGACGAAGAATCGTTCGCATTTTAATCGAGGATATAGGCTTTTCTCTAAGATCGATCGGCTCTATTTATTGGCCGATTGCGTGAGCGCACGATTTCACTTTTGTTTCTTCCTCTCTTTTATTTTTACGGTTATATGCGCGTCGCACGATAAGCGAATGCTGCGCGAGCTGCATTAGCCGTTACGGCTGTCTGTACAGCGATAATTCAACCGAGCCCAGGAAGAATTCGAAATTTTCTCGAGAATAGAGGACAAGGCTCTAATTCTCTCATCCGAGCAGATTCTCATTCCAAGAGCGAACTAGTCATCCTGATATCGTCCGGTTAATCGATAAACTTTGTCTATACGTGATTGCACTGCGTAATTGTCGACTATGGTGGATTTCTCTTTCTAGCGCGAATTCGCCATGACACGCAACCCTTTGCCGAAATCGCTAAGCAGGTGTGTGACGCGCGAAGTCGATTGCGATGTACAGCAAGCGCGTGGTAATCGATTGGCCATCGATTGATTTTTTTTTCTACACCGTTGCGTTTGGGTTTTGTAATTTTATTCCGTGATGTTGTTGCGTCACTTACGTGCTAATTGTCTGAAAATATTTTGTTTACCGAGTGAAGAATGTTGAGGCTATATTTGTGCAACTGGAAGCGTATCTAATACTTCTGATCGTCACAATTTTTAATGGTTCGTATATACGTACCAGGAAAAACTTTTTTTCTTCTTGATAATAATACATCTGTGTGTACAAACACCTACTTGTGATTCAATGATGACAATGAGAAAAATTTTTTTTTGTTCAAAAATAACCATATTGCTGGAGGTTATTACGACGCTACGAAGAATCGTAGATGTTATGATTTAATATGGAGTATCGCGTACATTATTTTTATCCAATAACAAGCTGAAGGAATATTGCAAATGAAACAGTATTTCCCAGCGTCATTTTTTACGACAATAGAAAAGTGCAAACCGTCGAGTCTGCTGATCAGGAACATCATCAACCCACATGGAAAGCAGCGGATCTATGCGTCTTCGTTGACAGGCGGACAGCGTAACTGCGCGTGGCAGTGATCCGTCAACAAATTTCCTTTGCCAAAGCATTGATGGAATTCCGTCTCTCAATGCAAAGGTGTACGAAGCCGAACTGCCCTGTACGAAGCGCTTGGCACCAACTTTACGGGTTATCTAGTTCGACAGATGATAGACCGCTAAGATCGACGAGAATTGAGATATCCCAGGCGGTTTAATCTTAAGTTACCTGTACCCGATCATCGTATCGAGCTGCGGAGGAGGAGATAACGGAACTGCTGTTCGCGCAGTACTAAATTGACGCAACCGCAGTGGACACTTAAACAACGGTTTATACTATGCGTAAACGTCTATTATTATTACCATGAGTATTACGCAATTGTTTTTATCACGTCGCTCAAATGCAACTATAAAACAATATTTAGCGTACTTTTTCGTCCATCAGATTTACGGATTGGTTATTTATTTCTAATCTACTGTACACTGAGAAAGAAATTTCGTTAAAACAATAGAATTTTCCGTTGTACATTAGCAATTGCATATTCCATTACTTTAACTTCAAAACTAATGACAAGTCAAACAACAATAAATCATTTACGCAACGTCTGTGCAGTTGTGAGTACAAAAAACCGGACGCCACCTAGTGGTCCTTGAGCAAATGACCGAAAATCAACAAACATGAACATAAATTTACAATGATATCATCTACAGTTTTCATTTTATCGACTCTTTTAACCTTGTATTTAGACAACAAAAATGTGGTTATCAATGTATTAAAATACAAATGCAAATTTCTTCGTATTTAAATATATTCGCTTCTTTTCGCGAGGCTCGTTCCTAGATTGATATATAAACAAAAAGAAAACGACTGTACAGCAAAAAATTATCTCCGTGTACTCGGAGTCCCTCTACATAACTCGGAGTCCGGTATCCTTCTCAGTTTTCCCACGCGCGCAGACGACGTCGTCTCTGTTTCTCTCCTATGTACGTACACTGTACAGTCATCCTTATCGTGTCCTCTTATGTGATCCCCGAGGACACGCGGCACTACAAAGTGCGGGGGTGGCACAAGGCGAAATTCCAATTACTCGAGGCCGATATCTACTATATATTGCGTTTCTCCGGGAGGCGATGGTCCGCGGAATGGCGACTTCAATCAGAGTCGCCGCGAAGCACTCGCACACAAACCTGCACATACACAGAAGCTGGCCTGATTCAATCAATTCCCGAACATTCTGCGGTAGCGGCCTGCTACGACGTCGACGAGGCTTGCACCGCGAGAGACTATCACTCTATGTGTCTACGTACGTGTGTGTGTATATATATATATATATTCTTGATGTTGTTGTTCTCTATCCGATAAAGGGGATTTCGAGCTTTCGAATGGCTCTCTTTCCTATTGTTGGCTTTCTTCGTTTGTTGTTTTCAATTTGCGTCGCGTTTTGCCCACATTCACGGATTTATTGCCGATCTTTGATTCGAAGATCGAATTCGGGTTTTGTCTCTCGACTCTGTATGATTGCGGTTTTTCGGAATGAGAAAATATACGCATGACAGGTTTCGAAACTTGTTAATAGGAACTGATACTGAGATTTTAAATAATTATTTAAGTTTATGTTAGTTTTAATCATTCTGGATCGCGTGAGTTATTTGTGTACAGCTGATCTTTTAGTTTGGGTATTTTACACACCAAAATGCGTTTCTGGTTAAACCATAAGAGCCTAGTTCTAGGAGTAGAGTTCTAAACTTTCTAGACAGTTACTCGAGAGAGACTTCCTGTTCGAGAAAGGAAAAGACACATTATTTACATTAGCTATATAACCATGTATGTAATAATGGTATCCTGACACCTTAGTAATAATGGATCTACAGTCCAACACTGAATCAATAATGATAGTTTATCCTCAGTACTTCAAATTGATACTTGTCCTATATGTAATTAATGGTGAAGTGACTGTACCAGTTCTGTCATATATACTTATAATAGTACTTCAAGGCAATACTGCACCAATATTGCTGATCTATCATTCTATCAATATTTACGTTTATGTTAAATCCTCGTAGATTGAATAAAACCTTAAGTTATACAAGGAATCAGATGCACCTTGAATCCGTCAAACATTAAATCAATACGATCGTATTTTTTTAGGTATTGCACCATTCTATTTTCAGTTGAACATTGAAATATCACTGTTGGGTCAAAAAACGATCATAATTCTGAACTGTTCATTTCATCCAGATACCAAGGCAAAGTTTCATCAATGCTGTCTACCAGAATTGGTGAAAATTATTGGCAGTCCATACTGTCTTACCAGGGGAACCATCAGATTTGAACTTTAATCCTGATCTACCACTGGTATCGAGCAGTTTAACGGAATGACCTGTATTTCTATTGGTGGTCATTCTTACCCTGGATTCTAGGGCAACAGATGTGTATGTCTAGTTGAAATCTGTCATAGCATCATTGATATTATTATAATTCTAACCCATTTTATCATCCGAATACTGAAACGAAAATTCACTAGTTCTGTTAAACGATATTGGCCCATACTATAAGCATACCCAAATTACATAGACCTGAATAATAAAAGATTCTGAATGCTTAAGAGACGAATAAATGTCGATTAACGTTGATGCCATTGGATAAATACTCTCTAAGATCGCGATAACGAAGAACGAGGGGTACGATCAAGTTGCCTCTTTCAGCTGAGTAATCGCCATGTACTTTTTCATCGAAAGAAATTCCTCTATCTCTCGCTCTGTCTTTCTCTCTCTTTCTCGTGACGACAGCCGTACGTACATTTGTCTCTTTTCCTCCTGTTGAGATGTTCTCACGTGCCTCTCGTCATTCCGCCGACAGCTCACGCCGATCGATCGTCTATTTCGAATCGACGCGCGTTTGCGGATTCTCACTCGATGGATAAAGAAAGACTTTCCAAGTCTATATATCATAGCGAAGGAAATATGCCGAGGATTAGCGTTCGGAGAATTTGACGGTCCTCGGATGCTTCGAAAAAATTTCAAATAACTTGTACTATCTCAACTAATGAAGCTATGATGTAACAACAGACTGTAATTACGTAAATTTGCTAACGATAGGCTTTGTATGCGTCCACGTGTACGCGCACCTGTTCTAGCCGGGAAAGAGATTCAAAAGAGCTGAATCAAAGGGGTGAAATTCGGAGGAGTGTAGCCGACAGCTTCGCGAATATCGAGATGAATAGTCAGTGCATGAGACGGTTTATTTGAAGATGAGGATTAATTCTCTGCTTTACTGCCGGTTAATTACGAGATTTGAGACGGTTATGCAAAGGAGATTATTGCGTAATAATAATTCGGATTAGCATTCATTTCGGTTTAATTACTATATTTTAAAGTAGTACTATACCGTATACATACAATATATATATATTGCCCGCTTTCACTCAATTTTTTGTAATATTTGATATTAATATTCTTTTCCGCAATTTAATCTGGTATGCCTCCTAAATTAGTATAAGAAGAATTGAGTCCAAATTATGAGCTGTAGTAACCAGTAGGAAATATTAATATTTAATAACCAGTAAATTGTTCCAAAATTACACATGCTTGCTTTTATAATGATTCATGTTTTTTATCAAGTTTTCAGTTATCGAAACGTGAAAAAACTTTACTGTCTCGCATTAATTCGACGTCAATCTTTAAATACTAATCTTTCATGATCACAATTTACAAAAATGCATCAGAAACGTGTCCTTATGTCTACACAGAAATACTTTTTATACTGAAAAAAAAAACGAATTCGCCTGGATACTCGACAAATCGTCGACTGCTGGCAGAGAAAGCTTAAAGATTAACCATCTTCACCGTCGGAAAATAAAAAGAAAACAAAAGAAATCTCGGAAAATCTCGCTCACTTTATCAATAAAATACATTCATTTTGAAGAGACCGCACATATACATTTCAACGTTATCTATCCTTTGGACTTTAGCCTCTTTTTGTTAATTACATACGTCCCTCTCACGTCCCGTATCTGCCGACGTATTTTTACGTTTCGTACTAGCCGTTATCTTTCGCTTCTCAACTTTGCGGTATGTTCTATGCTTTTATTTCCTTCCTAAAGGATGAGATAAGGAATGCTTTGCCTGTCGTCGCCGACAGGATACAAAATACTCCCAGACGGATTGCCCGGTAAAAGACAATCTCTTGAAATTTTCTCTTCTTCTGGAATGTAGACTCTTTGGACATGCGCTAATTAACCACGAAGTAAATCACTTTAACGAATTTATTTAAATATCGCCCACGAAGTTTTATTTTGCGGTCTGCGTAATTTTCGAATCATTAAAATGCAAATGAAACTTAAAGAAAATTCCTACCTTTTACACACACACACACACACACACACACACACACACATACGAGAAAGAGAGAGAGAGAGAAAACGAAATGCAATAATCAAACGATAAAAGAAAACTTATAGCCTGTATCGGTAAAAATAAATTCGGAGCGAGTTTGTCCACGAGCGTATGTTGCGTTAATTTCGCTCGAGCTATTCGGAAAAAATATCGACTCCAATCGACGCACAGCAGTTTTATATGCAAAGCAGAAAGATTTAAACGATCGCAGAGCCACTAGCAGGACGATTGACTTTCCTCTTCGATGTAAACAGTTAGTAACGTTCGGGCTATTTTTGTTTATCGATATCCGATTTTGATCAAGCCTAAATGTATAGAATATCTTCTCTTTGCGATTTCCTGTGCTAACGGAGCGGAGAAAATATGCCGTCGATGACAAAAAAAAAGAAACAATTGTATTTTATTGACACGTCTGTGCGTGCGATTATCCAAGCCACGACTCTCTCCTACTCCACTAACTGTTACTCAATGGAAATCGGCACAATTGGAATTTGATTAACGGCATTGTACTAGATAAATTACGCAAGTTCATAAAGAACTGCTCTCTCACGTCCGCGGCGGTAGCAACGAGGCGTGAAGCTGCTACTACAGCAGTAGCGTAGTGTGGCGTTGCACCGTTGGCCTGTAACTAGATTCCGCACTTCTTTGTCCTAAAGTTTCTTGCCGCCTTATAATGAATACATGTTAAAATCCATTATGTTGGAGACCCCCAAGTTATACGGGGCGGCTAACTTTGGCTTTCACTATCGGTTGTATGCACGACGTCGCCGATTAAACTATCGCATTGTTTCCTTCACACTATTTTGTTCGACTTCGAAGACGAGAGTGAAGAAACGTATATTGTCGACTTTACGCTGGAATGTCGCTTTCTTTTTTTTATCAATGCCTACTTTTAAAAAATACATTTTTCCTTTACAATAAGATTTGATTCTTAGATTTTCTCCAAGTATATTCGTATATATATGTGTGTGTGTGCATTCTTCTTTACGGATATTCGAAATAATCGCCCGTACAATGAAGATTCCTATCGTCATTGCGTAAGGTACCAACTGCGTGGATCATCGCTAGTGCATAGACGCTCGTCGCGCAATGATAAAAAGGCGAGAGGAGAAAGGCAGTTTATATTGTTAGTTCAAGTTTCTCTCGAGGGTCATGAAAGCCTGCTTAAAGGCTATACATACGTAACTGCAGGTGTGCATCTCATTCAACATCGTGTCGTTGTCATAAAAGCTAACATGAACAGGCACGTGTATTATATGTGTCTAAATTGCGTAAGTATACTTAAGTCTAATGTCGACGGCTCTGTATCCGTGTCTGCTTGAAATTGTGCGTGACGCTTTACATACCTGCAACAGAGAAGAAAATTAAGCTTATATTAGATATTACTTTTGGTGATAAACATTAAATATAATCTTAAAACCAATGGCCGTTACTGAAAATTCCGACCATTACTGTCTAACAGTAATACAGTCTATCGGTAATAGCAATTCTTTGTTTCAGTATGCGGATGACAAGGATGCGACAGAAATTCTTATGTAAGTCAGATTTAAGCCGATGATAAAATTGTTAGTACCTTCCTGGTAGGAGCTCACCGATAAATTAGCTAATTCTGATACTAATTAGCTGATCACTGTCAGAATGGGCTAAGTTCTCGGTGAGTTTCTACGCTGGCAGGAAACTTCGTTTATCGTAAAGTCAGTGAATTAACAGTTACATGAATGTGACTTTAATACGAATCAAATACATATACATCACAGATTAGAAAACAGTTCATTAAAACCTTGATGATGCTCGACTGTTCTTACACCATTTTTTGACTACTTCACTCTGAAGATGTGGATTAATTGTTAATGAATATTTTTGTAATATACACGAGCATTCATTTGCTTTCCACGTCGTGAAAAATTTGTGGTTAAAATAAACGAGAACTTTGGTGCAATTGATTCTGAATACTGACCCAATCTAGTCTACCAGGCTTAAACCGCATATTAATCCTTGCCGAACTTTCCTGGTCAGAATTGTCATTACTGATAGTGTGGATCAATACTGTTGAATAGTACATTCTACCAACATTGGTGAAGCTTTGATCTACTATAGGAATAATAAAAATGGACTAGAATTCCGGAAACGTACTGGCCGTGTTGGTACACCAGATTTGAAACAAAGATAAAGCGATGCAGTACTTAAATAATATACGACATCATACTAGTCCAATAAAGTTTGCTGGACTCAAGTAGCATCCGATACCTCATACAATTTAAACCCTATGTTACGACGATTTGATGTCAATTTGATAAATAAAATATGTACACGTAATTTACTAAAATATAATGAGAATTTTATTGCAACAATATTGATTTAGCACTAGTTTACAACTGCATCTATTGTAAAATTTATACAGTGTTATCTTCAACTACTTGATCCAATACAAATTTTAAAGTATAACCTACTCTCGTCACTTGAGTATTGATCGAAAACGGGGCAAATACTGCGTGCAATGTTGCGAACAGATTGCTATTATTGATCCAGTAGATCAATTCCAACCAGAGAATATATATATGTATGTTACTTGGTTTAGATAAGAGTATCAACGTACACACGTACAGTACATTATCGAAGAAAAGGTAAAATATTTTTTCTCAATGATTCGGTTCATTCGATATATCGTTAAGGCACCAGATTCGATCTGGCACAAGTCATAAAAGGGACGTAAAAAGTTTGCGCTGAGTTGCAACCGAAGCTTTTAGATTATCAGGAAAGTTGGACGCAACTCGAGGAAGCAGCAATACCGTCGAATGGTGCTGCTTTCCTAGAAAATAATTACTCCAACCGCAAACGGCAGACTTCATTTTACACGAGTAAATCGGTAACTAAAAAAAAAAGACCATCTACTCAAAAGGCGTAAGGGAACAGTGTAATATAAACTGAAAATTAATCGAATTGTCAGTAACACATATAATGATTACACACTACGATAATCACATAGTAAGAAAAAAGTGGGCGTAAACAGGCCATTCTTCACACCCCATTGTCCCTCGAGGGCAATGAACCGCGAAATGGGCCGACGATTCAATTAAAAGTCAAAAAACCGAATGACCTTTCTCCCTCGGCACTTAATCCAACGAACTTCATTCCTGCAGCGGCAGCATCAGCCGATGAGAGAAAAAGATATAATCTACTGCAAGCCGGAAAGTATTAATATTCACGCTGTCTCCGCCTTCTATCTTTTTTTTTTAGTTCGGTCGTCCTCGCAAGCTTTTCGCTGGCGTTGGCCCCTTTAGCCTCGTAACCCTCTGCTTTTCCTTTCGAGATACCATCGGTAAACTGTGTCCGCGAAAAGAGCCGTTCTCTCTTTCGCGCGCATTCACCAACGATTCGCAAAAGGGACGCGGATGGAAGAGATGGTCGGAGATAAGTACGGAATAGAGACTCTCCCGTACGTGGTCTAGCAGCTTGACTTTCTGCTCTTAGAAATTCATGTATACGGGAATTGGCGATTTTTTTTATATAGAATTCTGAGGGGAAACCGGGTAATTATGTTATTACTTAGAGCTTCAGGCGCATTTCTCTCTGTGTTTTTACTTTTTGAGCTAAGGAAATTATACGTATCGGAAAAGTCGGTTCAAAAATCATCGACTTATGGTAATTACTACGTGTTGTGGTATTGACGGATACCTGGTTTGTTTCTAGTAGTGATAAAAGTCCACAGGCCGATGCGAAAATATTTTGTTGAAAGCAAGCTTCATTGAAACATAACTTTCGGATCTGAACCACAAATGGATATTTTCGTTGGCTACATTTCTCTTCTCTAGGCAATTTCTGCAACCTCAAGAACAACGATCGTGATCAGAAATCAGAGCGCGGAATATACAGTTCCGATGTGTCTATATACATCTGTTCTTCAACGCGGGAAATCGCGACTTGTCGCAGTAGCGATACCATGACAAGCAGAGTCCGCTGTCGTCACGATCGTGCAACACGATAACGGATTCTTCAATACATTGTTCTTTTTTACACGCCGTAACTTTTTCTCTCGAGATGCTGAATCTCCTGAATTCTTCCCGAGTTGGCAAAAGAAATGAAGAATCGCGTTATATGCAAGTCGATTCAAATCGCTATGATGTGCCCTAAAATCCTCGTTTGTTTCGTGACATTGAATGAATATTCGTTAGTATTGAAAAAAATATTCCTTAACAGTTAACGCACGATTGATGTGTATAGTAATAACATAGTAACAATCGAAGATCATCAAGGTTTTGACCTTAATGAACCATTTCTTAACTATTCATACATGTGCATTAGGTGACATAAAAGTCAGATTCATTGACTGTTAATTCACTGATTTTACAATAAATGAACCTTTCTAACCCTTCTATCAATGTACCGTTTGCGAGTAATTGCAAATGCACCATCTACATGACATGCGCAAGGTCATCTACATAAACATACGCACATTACTATGTTAACGGTGTCACGTGATCGGGTCATCTAACACAATCTGATTAATGTTGTCAGCAGCGCATGTATGAACGAATGATGTTGAGAACCATAAGGTTTTTCATTGCACGGGTCATGGACACAGCCACGTCCTTTCGTACGCTTAAAAACCCTTTTTATGAGTACAAAACTTTATTACTTATTGCGTCAATTTTTGTTAATTCATTCTCTTACCAAAGCAATGAGACCGCTTCTTACCCCACCACTAAACTTCACAACTTCATCAAGTAGATCTCGAACCCAATTACCCGGATGCCACCATCGTGTTATCAGACGTGTGACTCTTTCTCGCAGGTGCAATTCTTTCTCTATATATCCTCGAGGCAAAGCAACCTATATGCAGCAACAGCAGTAGTAGCAATGCGTATGTGCACATATAGACGTCTGCGTGGTGCAGCAAAGAGCCGCAGAGTCAGCGTGCGCTTCCGGCAATTGTACACGTACGGAACAAGCTTATTATTCTTGCAGGATGTACCCTCGTTAGACCATTGCCCGTTGCTGCGTGCACAGGCGTCTACGGAGCTCACTCTCTTTCTCTCTCTCTCTCTCTCTCTTTCTGTCTCAATTTTTTCTTCTTTCTTTTCAACGCCTTGTACGCCTTGTATATATGGAGTCTTGCGATTGTTGTTGTTGTTATTCTCCTTTTACTCCAAAGCTCTCACTCTCTTTTCCAAGGATTTTTTTGCGATGTTGTCGGGCGATCGCCATTCGATAGCGAAAGAACGAGTGTCTTGGGTTATTGTACTGTACAAAGGATAACGATCGCTGTACATGAGCTCTTTTTTTGGATAAAGAAGGGCATTACGGTGTTGAACGCTAATCGAGTGAGGAGGAGTTTGGAAAGTAAACGTTCCGGTTCTGAGACTAAAACGTGTATATAGCTGTACATGTAGGTGTGTGTATATGTGTTCATACATATATTTCCACACAAGACTCTGTACTCTCGGTCAACTTCGTTTTTTTTCTATTTCGAGATCACTCGAAAGTTATACGAGCCTTTATATTTGGTCGAGTTCGTTTTCACAAAATAGAGGTGTGAAAACAGGGAATCGATTAGAGCCGACTTAAAATTACGACATCCTCTCGGCTTTGCTCGAATAAGAATTTAATTATGTACAATATTGAAAAATAAAAAAAAAATCCACACGAGCCACTTGTCTTTATACTTGAATTACCATTTGCTGTGCGTGTGCATATATAATATGTAGAAAATTTTTTAAAGAAAGAGAGAGAGAGAGAGAGAAAGCATCGACTTTCCCTGGTGAGAAACGCCGGGAGCAAGCTTTTAGAACCCTTTTAAAATTCCTCTGCATCTATACCTCTCTCCTGTAGCTAAAACACCGAGAGGTCGATGTAAAACAGCCGGAGCGCATAAACACCGGCATTAAACGCATTTTTCCACAGCTGCCGTCGTAGTCCCTTCGAATTTTTCTTCTTCGCCGGCGAATAGAGAATAAAAGCTATACACACATATGTGTAGAGTGAAAACGATTACGACATCCCGTTTCGTTACCGCGAAATCGGATTACCGACACAGACGACCTGCTACTACTGCAGCTTTATATATACATGTATAATATTTCTTTAGTGTAAACAAGGAAAGAGCTGATGTACTACTTTTGATTTTTTATTTTTTTTCCCCCTTCTTCGTCAGTATATTTTTGAGGATCGAACAGGTGGCACATTGCACGGGACAGTAGTCGGATTACCTGTTTATATAGTGAGAATTTGAGTTTATTGACCTTCTCTCTGAAATATATGACAGCTGGCGCTTGTTTAAATATCCGCATGTGTGTACACGAAGTTGACGATGCAGCGTAACGTAAATTCTGACTAAAAAAGAATGAAGAAGTTACGAACTCGTTTGCGGAAGTAGATTTGAACGCGTCGCTTGTTTAAATTATGCGCTTTCATTTATTTTTTTTTCTTCCCTTCGAAATAATCCTCGAGAATGCAAACGCGCGGACAGTTTTGATAAAATTAAACGTCAACAGTTCCGCATTAAATTCATATTTAAACAAGCGGAAGATTTTTCATGTTTAGATGGTATGCATTATCTCTTTACGTATATGATATACAAATTTTCAATTGTAACTTTAAATTGTTGGAAGCTTATTCATTTTTTTTTCGAATTCATAATAACTGATAGATTAGGATTTAGAATATTTACGTTAATAAGTCGAACAAATATTATTTATTTAAATATAATCATTCTGAAAAATCTTTCCTAATGAACAATTTTCAAATTATTATTTGTTAAATATATAAAAAAAAAATTATTTAAGGACTGATTGAGCTGAAATTTAAAAGTAATATTCTTTGATATTCTCTTTACGACATAAATGTAGGAATTAAATTTTTAACGAAATATTAAAATTTATGAAATATTTTGTTATTCGCAGCTTTTTCAGAACATTTGATTTAAAATTCCTACATTTATGTCACAATAAATGCAGTGAATAATATGTTAGTAAATTTTCAGCACAATTTATCCATCAGTTTTTTTTTGGAATTATATGGTCCAGCACTGGCAATCGTAAAAAGTTATAATTTTCAATTATTAAAAGTAAGATTTTCTACCTTTGATAATCTAAAAGTGTCTACAAATGACAGACAAATCCAAAGAACTTACTTTATTTTTCAATTAAGTAAAATAAAAAATTTCACAAAAATTGCAGTCTATAACTATAACCGTACTAGCCCTACTGAGATTCACACTTATTACTTATTCTAAACGGGTTACAATTCGATAATATCGCATGGTTATTTATTTACAAAATACATAATCGCAATCAAAAGTTGTAAGCAAACATCGGATCCAGCCATTAAATCTCATCAGGATGCACTGATCTTCCGCGAACACTTTTCGATCGAGACAACGAGACCGTTTAACCTTACCCCCAGCGAAATAAGTCACTCGTCATCATCGCTCGCTTCCAACCTGCGAATCTTTCAATTGCGTGTCGCAGCAGCCTTGGCCCTGTCCATCATCGGTTTATTAATATACCAAACTATATATATATATATAATATAGCAGCTGCATGTCGCCGAGGCAACGACCGCTACGCGGAAAACATATCCATACAATGAGTTAAAAGAACCAGTGTCTGAAAGCCTCGAGCGATCTGTCTCTCGATGCGCCGAGATAAATATTAATGCGCGACTGAGACGGTTATTAGCTCGGACATATTGTTCGGATGCACACGCCCTCGATAGATGTATTCAAATCGACGGGTTTGCAGATGAACTTGGATGTACATATTTTTATTTTCATTTTTTTTTTCCTATTTTTTTCTTCATGGAGATGCCTTATCCGGTGATCTTATTGGCATGACAATATCTTGTCGGTTGATGTACGCGCGAGCGCGAGCGACGAACCCGTTGCGGTTTCGTAACGCGCTCTTATGGACTGCGAGCGATGATGATATTATCTCTATGGATTGCTGTATCGCGAGATTCTCGGTATTCAAATGCGCTCCAAAGAGCTTTTCATTGGAATTAAAAGCGTGTTCCGGGTAGAGTCTGAGAGAATTTTGTGAAATCAAGACACGATAATGAGGAGAATTTAAATGCCTGCAGTCATTGATATTCTGGATCTCGTTGATTCAGAACTGCGTAAAACCGGAGATCTTAAATTTTTTTCGGTGCTTTTAATGGTGATCCTACGTTTTGCTTCAGAAATAGGCTGAATCTCAACTTTATCTTTGATATTGAGCGTGTACTCACGAGTGTTATTCAATTTGTGAATATTAAATGGACACTTATGTGACTCTGAATGTTCATTAATTACTTGTAAATTAAGTGAATATTAACCGTTTAACTATGCTAATTTTTAATAGATAGAAGTCGTATACAGAAAGATTCCAATTTAACTTCGAATTTACTCTGCCAGACCTAATAAGACAGCGAGGCAGCATATTATAAAACAATATGTGCTGAACAGCATGTTGAGACATGTATCATCTAGAAATCTCATATAAATCTTTCTTTCGGATGAAAACATATTTTCTTTTTATAAATTAATATTTCCAACATTTATACATTTTAATCAATAAGTGCAATCATTATTTGGTATAAAGCTGTGAAATCCTGTAGCGAAGAAATTCACTGGTTGTACGGTTACAAAGTTAGCGTAAGAAGTGTGTTGTGAAATTGGACATACATGTAGCTCCTTTTAAAACAATGATTTCTATTTAATTTACGCGAGACACTAATTCCAACGATTGTTTTCTATTCACTGTCGATAAATTAGTCAATAATCAAATTCTCATCAATTAATCAACTTTCGAACTAGTAAATTATCGGTAATATCGTACGGCAATGATAAAAAAAGTTACTACACACTATTTCCAAGTCTCTCGCTAAAAAACCCAGTGGATTTTACTGTTTCAATGTTGCGAACCACCATTGTCTACTCCCGTATACAGCATTTGGCAGAAATCCAATTTAAAAATTACACGTTGCACTTGGTTACATACGCGTTTACAGTCTCTCTCCAAGCTCAAATCGAATGGTTTTCGTTTCTTGTGACTTTTTTCCGGTTCGATTATTTTTTTTTCTCCTGCGAAAAGTCCTGGTGTTTAGCATATACACCATAGAGGACACGGGACTGCTTTAGCGTCGTTATTAACGCGACGAGCTTATTACATATGCGCGATGTGTCACGTCGTTGTCGTCGTCGCGGTTAAATCGTCGTCGGCTCATAATACCGGTTTACATCAAGACCGTATGTACGATGTACTTTGTGACGCGATGTTATCGTTATTCGTACATGTACCACGAAGGGTCAGCGCTCGGGAAAAATGTTGACTCGTTTTTCTCTCTCTCTCTCTCTCTGTTTTTAGCGGTTACTCCTAGTTTTGTGTGCACTCGAGAGAGAAAAGTTGCCAATCGCTTGGGAAATCGCTTGAAAGCATATTGTTTGAACACACGCTGCATACGGTGTTTTCTTAAAGCATCTGTCGTATACAGCTATATAAGAGTTATGTGTTTATATCCTTAACATGCTCTCTTTACAAGGAATGTTCCACGAATGAGGATGTGATTTATGTCTCGCGCATACAGATAACGTATACACTGATAGAAAGATTCATTTAATGTAAACTTACGGAATTAACAGTTAATTAATGTGACTTTAATATCAACCAAATGCATATGGGTTAAGCGTAAAAAAAATTCCTGAATATACTAGTAAAAAATTTGATAATATTATAATGTATTATTTTTTTCATAGAATTACATTAAAAACGTTATTTTATAAGACCTAACAGAATTTGACGTTGTCTTTATACAGGACTTTTACAATAACGGACGGGCCTTATCAAATTTTTTTTTTTTAAATACTTATAAGAAAAAAAAGTTTAGTCTTGTGATAATTTTACATTTTTTATTACAGACATTCAATGTTATGTCGCGTAATTTGAAATTTATAATTGATTACTTGTTAATTAATGAATCATTACAATTTTTTAAATATTACAGTACAATTATTTGACAGAATGCCCAAGATTCTAAAATAATATCCGTTTAGAATGTATTAAAAACCCTAATCTCTCATTCGACACGTTTTACGTTAAGAGACGCGGCGATGGTAACTGCATAATTAACTTCCCTAATTCACTCTTCACGGAGCTATGTGACGTTAGTCACTTTTTATTAGCATAAGATGCGACTACTTGACACTAAAGATTTTTATCGCTTACTACAGACAGCAATCGTGCATTACCTGTTAATAAATATTTCTTTATCACGAACAAATATTCATTTGCATTAACTACCGTGAGAAATTAGTGGTTCAAACGCACAAGGACTTCGAGCAAATAATTCTTTCTATCAGTATGCGTGTAGTGGAAATGGCGATTCAACAAATTTTATCGGTGTACGTATGTCGTAAGCATAATAATACATCGGAAATGCCGGGAGAGCGTCATGTTGATGACGCTGATCGGGGATCGCTGAACGGGATCTGAGTTTATCTTTTACATCGCGGAGAATTTGCATAACGTAATTAAAGTGACAATGATTAGATCGGCTGCTGTGCGTTCGTTTGTGAATTATAATGCATCTGATTTAAAGCTGCATCGTAACATTACGAAAATTTAATATTGCACCAGTGCGCGCAGACATTTAATTATTATTTCATCACGTACTTATTCGTACAATGCGTCCCACACATGTACATACAATTTCCCGAAAAAAGAAGCTCCCTTTATCACGATAAATCCAGAAATAAAATATTACACAATCGAGAAGGTATTATCCCATTGGTTCGGTATTCCAGTGTCACTTGCTGAATTATTAATAAACCAAGACTACTATAATAACAGAGAGGAAGAGAGAGAAAGAGAGAGAAAGAGAGAGAGAAAGTGTGGCCGTAAAAAAAAGAACATTACGAACAAACTCCCTCTCTCTCTCTCTCGGAAATTTTCCACAGTAGCCGTGGTGATACTCTCTTTTCACACACCCTTAACGACGTCGCCGTTAAACAACTAAAATAAATGTAATTTCAGGCATCTCCGTGGCTCGTAAAAAAAAACGCGACCACCAACTTCTCTGGCACCTCACGTTTTTCTCTCCAGCCTCCTTTTTACAACAGCGTTAGTCGCGTCGTGACTCGAGCGACGAAGTGAGAAAAGCTCCCAGTGGTGTTTTTCTTCAGCGTTTTAACGTATATAAGTACGAGAGCATGATATGTGTAGAAAATGTTTCGGTAGTGAGTTTCGGCTTTGAAATTTGCATGGAACGGGTATAGCGAGGATATACGATGCCGAAGAGGAGAAAACGGGAGATAGCTACTTTCTCTTGTTGATTGTAAGCGAGACGAGGTGAACAATGCTATGGAACGACGTGATTTCGAATGAATTGACCTGACTTATGTGTGAAACAGCTAGTTTGTATGTAATTTTATGAGGTAATTAAAATTGTGATTTAACCGGTTTGATGTTCTTGGAAAGTTCGTGGACTGGTATTTGGATGAAGATTCTGATGATTAGACGGCTCTTTCTTTTTTTTGCGTAAAACATTCTGTGAATTTTATTCAGTACGATTTTGTATGTTTTCGAAGTCATTATATGGAAACTGAAAGTCTGTGAATACGAAAGTATAATCAATTAGTATTCGAACGACTATTATTCATTCCAAATTAACGCATTGGAAAACAATACTATTCGATTAATTCTAGACTGTGACCCGTTCTGTTATTTCCATAAGAGACGATTACAGGCACAGACGATTGCGTGTCTTTTATTTATACTGTCCAAATTGCAATTTTAAGTAAATGTATCCATCTATTTCAGTGATCCTGTCCATAGTTATAAATAATACACTGTACATTATCAAATAAAATGCATAACCAATTTGAACTCCAGTCGACAGAAACTCACCTGCTAGACAAAAAAAAACAAAAAAAAAACAACAAAAAAAACTCATTAGACAACGAATATAAATCTGAATTACCCGTTAATATCAATCCAATCATCAAACCGCAGCCAAGGCAAACGAGCTGTTTTTGTAAAAAAAGAAAATGATATCTCGCGTCTAATGCACCGACTAAGATAGCTCATAAAAATTTCTATAGCTCAACGGACATACGTATAGATAGAGAAAAATCCAAAGAGTTCTACTGCCTCCGCAGAACTAACCCCGACTTTCCCTCCGGACATCTCGTCTGTATTAAAAGTATCCACTCACAGACACGCACACACACGTCGAGAGAAGAGAAAGAGCATAGAGAGAAAAACGACAAGGTTCAGCGGCAGACGCGCGCATCGGATCGCGCGGCTTTTCTTTGACGCAGCCTGCATTCCAGAGAGAGAGCTGGCCTTTAACCAAGCACTATATGCACTATACAGGTCGTTGCGCTCCCTATGCACTATCGCGGCGAGATGAACACCAACCGAGAGAGAGAGAGAGAGAGACCACCGGTCATTCGTTGTCCTACGTCCTTTAGTCGAATGAATCCCCACCGAAATCCGATAAACATTTACGACAAGATCGACCGTAGCTGTACGATGTTGGTTAAACCGGCTTTGAGAGTCGCTACTGGTGGTAGCAACCTGGATAACGAAAAAATTCCTACGATAATACCGATGAATGCGTATTTGTACATATATTCTTTTTTTAACTTTTAGGATAAACTCAACGATTGGGTTCAATTGGTGCCGCAGAAGGAATAGTTTGGAAATACCGGATCGAAGCGATGAATGTTGCTTCCGATTTCCTGTATGAAAATAGTTGCAAAACTTTATTGGACAGGGTATCTATAGAGACGTTTAAAAGCTCGGCATTTTCAATCTGTACGAAAAAATGATGAAAAAAATAGAGAGACACACGTGGGGGATCAGCGAGTGAGCGAATATACAGTGCGATGGATGGATGGAAAGGAAAATCCGATATGCCTTTGTGAAGCAGCATCAGCTCGGCTAGATATTCTCTGTGTGTCTGGTCACGTACATCTGTGTGAGTGTATCTATAGCAGCAGCTAACGTCTGGTATACCTGTCGGGAGACACAACAGTAGGTAATTTATTTCTGATGTTCCACCGCAGCGGTCTAATCCAACTCCTAAAAGGATCCTAGCATTTTTCCTACCAGAATTGTGATGAGAAATTTAGGTGCTGCAGCGATTCAACGCTGGGCGTGTTACAACTGGTGCATTTTTCTTCCTATGATCGTCGTTAGTTTATATTGTAAGACTCACCCTTGCTTTGAGAGAAGGATTTGCCTTTGAATGTAAAGTATATGATGGTAATAAAAACGTCAAAAGTGCTCAGACATTTGAAGCACAGGTGTGTACTGCATAGCGACATGTGGTGTGGGAACATGCAGAAGATGATTAATTGAATTAGGGTTTAAGAAACGCATTTTTTTATTCTATAAATGGAATTCAAAGACTATATTAATACAATTCATGCATATAAGCAGGATTCATCAATACCGCGATGACAATTAGCTAGAATGACCGCGAAGTCGCTTTGTGGGAAATTTTCTTTAAAGTTTGGAAAGTCGTTTATCATGATGATCATTGAAAAGTCGCTACACATGTATGAACACAAAACCTTTCTTCTATCGCTTGAAATTTTTATCAAGAACATACACAGCTACCGCGGCGTTTTTTCCTTTTTTTCGCCCGACTAATGGAAAATACCCATCGAAACTTTAAGCATGACCGATGTGCCTCACCCGAAATGCACTTCTAGCTCTGATAATCGCTTCACCGAGCCAGCCATCGATTCTAAAATAAAAGAAGCTCAACTTAGCTGAACAAGAAGAAGACAGAACGACGAAAAAGCCATCGACGAGGGGATAGACGAGATAAGAACCAAAGAAGATGATACGATAAAAGAGAAAGAGACTGATCTAGCCAGACGTCGTCTTATGACCCAATGCTAGTCTTCCCGTGTACGTTAGCTTGGATCGTTGTCCTGTAGTTACGACTTTGAAAGCTTCGATGTATACCTACACACGCAGGTATTCTTTGATACATACATATATATATACACGAAGAACCTGCGGCGCGGCAGCAGACAATGGAATATCTCGCGGGGATCTCTCACCCTTGCTCCGGTCATTTATAATCTTCGGGATGAAATTTTACTATCGCTCGAGTTTTACCGTCCATCAATCTCCCGTTGCGTGGGAGAAGACTAGTACTACTACGACTACTACTCAGTTAACGCGCAACGAGAGGGAGAAAGAGAGAGAAAGGGGATATAGAGAAAGAAAGACTTTAGGATCCATTTCTCATGGGTCTCGGGTTTTTGAAGCGAACTACGGGGATAATGAGCTGTTACGAGACGCCAGAACCGAGAGAAGCAACGGCCTACTGTCTCTCTCTCTCTCTCTCTCTCTTTCTGTATATATATATATGATATATAGGTGAATATACCTATATATATATATATATATATATATATATATATATATATATATATATATGTGTAGAGGCATGTCGTCGACGAGGGTTACGTGAACTAGTCGTAAACCGCTCGTTATGAAATATCATAGTTTCACTGGATACGGGATTATCAAATGCCTGTGGCCGTTTTCGGCGGAGAAATACGGGTGTCTTTTAAGGGGCTCGAACCTCTAACATATTTGACGAGACATCTCGCGTAGTATTTCTCGTTATTTACTTGTAACGACACTTTGTAGACTGAAAAATCAAATTAACGATAGGTCTTTGTTGAATAGGAAACTTCAGGACCTGAATAATTTTACAACTACTTGTTGTGTTATTTCTCATTGTTTGTAATCTTTATGCGTAATTGCGCAAACACAATAGTATTTTGAGGATCGTCAAGGTCTCTGTTAACCTAATAAATTATCTAATTCTGGTACTAATTATATGCGAAGATTAATATAATAGTTCAAGATTATTAATTTGAAATTCATTAAACTGATACTAT
This sequence comes from Apocrypta bakeri, assembly GCA_018906985.1. NCBI lineage: Eukaryota > Metazoa > Arthropoda > Insecta > Hymenoptera > Pteromalidae > Apocrypta > Apocrypta bakeri. The sequence goes on from JACCIA010000005.1 coordinate 7,099,306, forward strand.
ACTTATCTAGTTCATTTGAGAATAAGCTAATTTATGGATACGTTTCTGCCCGAGACAGAGTAAAATTGTATCAGTTATATTACAGTATAAACTAGTTGATAAAATGACTGAATGATTAAATAAAATCTTATTTGCTATTTTATACAGAATATATCTCAATATGAGCTACATTAAGTATATATGTACTTTTGTAGTTAAACTTAGTGATTCGCAGCTTCAAATCCGTCAGTTCTACATTTGGCTGCTTACCGTGAATTTTCTGTCCTGAATTACAATCGTAAGATTCTTTATTTTGTGTGATATCAAACCATCACTTTCTTTTTCGTTATAAATTTAATAATCATCTTATTTAAAAAAATAATTAAATTTCAGTATTACGATATGAACCAAGAAATCAGTATTTTTACACACTGTATCTTCACTGAATTAGCATTTTTATCCGCAATACACCGCCGTACACTGTAATCAACGTATGTTCACTAGATACAAAATTGTGCATGTAATTTTCGTCAATTGCTTGAGAAATCATGTATACGTAATAGTTACATCAAAAGTAATGTTCTCCGAAGTAACGAATAGCACGAAGTCCATTGTGCGAAATAAATTTCTCACCATTATCGCGTGGTATTGGAAAAATTATTCGTCAACCGGTACAGAAAGCTAATTGCTTTAGAAAGCCCGTCGAGCTAATTAACGACCGCGTGTCAAGAAAAATTGTCAACCTCGTTTTCAAAAAAGAGACGAAAAGCAAAAAGACACACAGAGACTCTGCCGTCAGTCAGAATTCACACGGCGAACCGTTGTGCACCAAGAGACACGTCTGAAGGGAAAGAGCGCGCAGTGAACAACGAGAAGTAAAGGAGAAAAAAAAGATTCAGTGAGAAACGCAGTAGTGGCTTTACACACGACAGACACTTCCATTCTCATAATTCAGGCACATTCGTTTTCATTTATTTCACCGACGGACTCTTAACCGTCGAAATACTTTTTGTTTTGCAAGAATTTATTCACCGCGTAGGTGAATATATCTTTCTCCCTCGCACCTAACGACGATTTCCTCCTTCGAGCAGGTATCGTTAGGATCTTCGGGAGAGGGAAAAAATCGAGGAGAAACCAACAAAATGAATAAACAATGATAAACAAAAAACATATTTCCACATCTTCGATTCAAAAAAAAAAAACCAACATCGTTCGTACGAACAACTCGGCGTATAGCCTGGAAATTGCCTGAGCGTGGCGGCGCGTGAGAGAAGCGTTACTATACACGAAAGGAAAGAGGAAGATAGGCCTCGAGAGATGCGGCGGTGTAAAGTGCGTTGAACTACGGCCCGGTGTAACCTTGGCTTCGTCGTCACGGTAGCCGTATCGTATAGGTCTCTCTTGTATATATATATATATATACTGTCAGGTAAAACCGCCGTATATTTCCCTTTTTCTATACGACCTGACTAGTCGAGGCTTCCCGTGAGATGTCGTCGACGCACGCACAGACCGACTTACCTGGTCGAGGGTCTATGATTTTTTTTTCTTTGGCCGTTTATTAGCTTAGTCGGAGGCGGGTTTTTATTACACGATACTCATTGTCCCGCTGAGCAGCCAGTGTTGATTTTAGATTTACGCTCGAGTTTGTATCGGGATTACGTATACAGGTGTGAGTTTTACGAGTCGAGGCTATTGATTCTTTTTTTTTCACGCGGCGTCGCGTTGTGAGAATAGATTCGGAGAACGGGATGCAACCTGCTGTAACACTACCAATGGCATTGACCCGACGCATATAAGTGAAGAGCCTCGCAATAGCTTCAATGTGTATTTTTAATTTTCACGTTGATAATAAAAATACTCGTAATCATCTGTCAAGCGAATTCATATTTTTTACATTTAAGATTTATTATTGTAGTCTAATGATTCTTCTCATCGTGATTATTATTTTTTCAGTAGAGCTGGCCGAGTAGTTTGAGAATTGTAAAAAAAGACATGTTTTACGCGTTAAAAACAAAGGACTAATCATGAGATTCTAATCATTCTGGGTCGGGGCAATCATTTCACTGCAGTTGGTTCTGTAGTTTGAAAATTATTTCAAAAATGCGTTTTTCTATAATATCCGTACTTCCTAGAGAGACTTTTAACAAGAACTTCCACTTAAAAATACAAATGCCCCATCCTTTCATTAGGCTCAGAGTCATTCGTCCTATTAAGAATAGAATAACACTGGATCGATTGTCCAGAGTATGGTAAAACGGTAACTGACCAGTATTAAATCAATACTGGTAAAAGATAAGATCCATACCATACTATAATAAATTGGACAAGTATTTGAAGACAGCACTGCAACTATTTTGCAACGTATCGGTATGGCACTTGTAAAGTACTTCGAGGGAATGTTATTTTTACAAAATTCTAATTGGTTCAAAACGAATGACGTGCTTTAGCTTATCACAACTAAGCAAAGATTCGAATTTTATTGTGCCAGGATTGTCCTACGTTATTCAGTTCAAACCTGTATATCAGTGCCGAGTTTATACTGGCGTGCATTATTTAGATACTGCACCATTTCATCTTCAGTTCAAATTTGAAATATCAGCGTTTAGTCAGTCCACTATTATTATTCTAGCCCAAACAAAGATTTACCTTTAGAAGTCGGCAGTATTATCCCATAGAATTCTTACCAATGAGAACATTCATATTTGAACTTCTAACTTTTCTAGACAATTACTCACCAAAAGACTTCCTGTGGGAGAAAGCTAAAGACTCATATTTATTAGTCTCATGATTAGTCATACGAGCCGTGATATAAACAAAGAAAAATATCATTCCAAGCTCGAAAAGCGATGCATGTGCGTTACTCCCCCCTCTTCATCGTTAGGGTGGTAAGTCGCATGTGTGTGGGCTGGTGGTGCGGCACACGTGTTTCGCTTTTATTCTCGTAGCGCGCTCTGCGCTAAGGCTTCCTCGAGATATGAGCCGCGTTTAAGCTGAATTCATAACGAAGGGGTTGCCGCGGCTGCAGGCGTGACTATACAAGCTACTGCAATATCAGGCGGCTCTTAAACAAAACCTGAAGCAGGTATATATCTAAGCTACGGGCATAGTCAACTGCCCTCCTAAACGTACCACCGGAGATTTTCAATAGCAGTAGCAGCAGCGGTAGCAGAGGATGAAAAACAAAATTTATAACGACTACTAGGCGGCTTTGAATATGAACTGATATTTATTTTCTCGATAAACTTAGTCCCTCGGCTTACTCTTTATATACATGCGTTGAAAAATGTAAATTAAGCACAAGAGAAGAAAATTATCGCGTGTATGCGAGACTTTTTATCTATGTATATTCGGAGAAATTTTCGGATAGCAGTATTGTAGTTAATTAGATCAGCTTAATTAGGCGTGAAGTCATTGTCTTTTGTCCGGAATAAAAATGTAGTATATGGTTACGCTGCATGTATAACTAAGTAGGATAATGATAGCGGTGTATAGGTGTTTTTATTTTTTCCCCCGAGGCTAGAAGTAAGAAAAGAGTAGAAATTTTAAATTCCAGTGCGCCTTTATATTGCTGATTCTTAGCAGCAGTGCAACGGACGACGGAAACAAAATGAAATTATCTTTCTTGTGCAGATGTCTAGAAGTGAAGATTACGCTTGGTTAATCTTGAACAGGACTGTCGCTTACGTATTAGCCGCATCTCTCGAGGTCGTCGAGTGGGCGTTTTAAAAGCTACGCAGAATCTTCGACGTCATAATATACACTCTTGACCCATATTATTACCCAGATTGATTGTAATAACGCTTCTGGTATGAGACTTAATGAAAAGAATAAAAATAGTAATATGCACTTTCTCACCACAAATTCTGTGGTAAGAATTGTTCTTGATGATAATACGGATCATTAATGTCAAACGGAATATTACATGTATTTATCAGTAATGATGAATCCTTTATTCAATATTAGGATGATACCACGAGGTTGACGAAAATATGTCTTTTACTCTCTTCCAGAAGTCTTGGTTAAAAGCCTGACAAGATGATATGAATTGTAATCTGATAGATCCATATAAATACACCGACTACCCGTTTCGGTTAATCTTAGTTTTAGCACCGAGACGATGCGAATAGACCAGAATTCTAATAATGTACAAGTCCAATGATGTTACTTGAGAGGTAAACTGAAGATAAAATTGTGGAGTAAAGTTTGCAATACCAAACCGAATCTGAATGCTTGCATAAGTTAAGCTCTATCTTAGGGAATAAATTCACGTAACTTATTCAAATCTTATTCGAATTATGGAGTAGTAACATTGGTTTAGCACTGGTTTGAAATACTCTACCAGTGCAAACATAGCAGTATCGGCACAGGTCTTAAAGTACTTGACCAATACAATTTGTAATCTGACCTGTTCTTATCACTTCAGTATTGATTGAACACTGGACTAGTACTGATTCTTATCCACTGTTAGGTATTAAACCCGATGTTTCTAAAATAACACTTCTCGAACTAGAAGAAATAGTAAAAAAAATTTAATGAAATATGTATCTGTACCTAACCACAAATTCATGTTTTCTATAGGCTCTTTGACCTACATTAAAAAAGCGCTTCTCGCGAGAACGGCTCCCATTTATGCGGAACAATGCAAACGGCACAGAGGCTGGGAAAGAGAGAAAAAAAGAAATCGAAAGGTGGTGGAAAATTTATCTTAATAATCGTCGCTTTCATACGAACAAAAACACTGTGAATAGAAAGAACGAGAAAAAGGGGCCACTGCGACCACTGGAAAAACACAAGAGCTGCGAATAGTCGTCAAAAAGCCATTTGGCCAATATCCCGTGAGTCTACTCTCAAAAGCCGATAAACGTAGATGCGTTGTCGCGGTGTTTCTTATACGGATTTTCTATGACCGAAACGAAACGTTGCGCTACTGGTCGTCGGAAGCGATAATATGTTTCTTATACGGCTGTAACTGCGTTACGAGTAGTGGAAAATAAAGTCAGAAAGGGAATGATAGAATTGAATGTAATACATGCAAGCGATGCCTTACATCGTTTTTTTTTATCAATTTGGAATACTATAGTTTATATAATATTGCAATATAACTTATTATGCAGTATACGTTTTACGATTATACTTCGATCGAATAAAAAGTCTTATAGGAGATTCCGAGGGACATGGATTGCTGTAATTTTGCGGATGTAATTGTACCCCCCGAATAAAAAGAAGGAATGAGTGTAATATCGAGTAGTTATTTATTTCAAGTAATTCCGGGATAAAAAGCAGTTCGGATCCGTATAATAATTTAATTTAATAATGTTAGTGCAGTAAATGCAAATTACACGAAAATTAAATTTAATTGAGAATTTGTTTAATTTTCAGGCATGTCAATTTAGTACACACCTACCTTGTAACTCGAAGATTAAACGATAATTTTTTTATTTATTTATTTTTTTGTTTATTTGTACATCAATATTAAGGTAAATTAGATCAACCATAAAATTCGATAGAAACATTAGACGTTAAATTTAAAATATCCACAGATAAGAAATTCGACATATTAACTCCATTGTAAATTTACGTAAAATTCATGTACTTTGATAAATAAGCAAATTAAATGTACATTTACATAAGCGTACTTATACACAACTATAAGTGTACTTGGAAATTACATGAAAACTCATGCTATTTTTACAGTTACAACGTATTTTATTACATGTAACACTTATTTTTTATATGCACAGAGAGACCACAATACGATCGTAACTAGCTGAGGCAATTAATACATCGATTAGTAGAGAATAAGAGCCAACTATATATATATATAAGAAACGCGATAAAAAGAGTTACTTCCAAAGAACTGTGGGGCATGTGTGCGAGACTGACCTGTTGCACATTCTTTTCGCTCTTTCCGACGTACACTGCGCTTCGTTCTTTCTACGTTAGTGTATATATATATATACGTCGAACACGAAACGCGAGATCGTCGGTATATATTGTTCGCTACGTCTACATTCTGTAATTTCAGCGGACACTCGCAACTCATACGTACTTTCGATCTGACCTTCCACCGCGATTGTCACCTAAATCTCACTCTGTTGCATGTGCACTATAGGCTGAGAATTAGTCGCGGACGTTGCGCAATGTTTCTGTTTCTTTTTATTCTTTTTCAGCCTGGGAATGGGCGTCGTTTTTTTTCGACGTAAGTATTTAAATGCAATGCTTGAAAAGAATGACTTTAATTGGCGCGTCGATGATTAGGATTTTTCAACAGACTTTCACTAAAGCGATGTATACATTTATATGTGTGTGTGTGTGTGTGTGTGTGTGCAAGCGAATGCGAGGACACGCTCCGAGGCTTCTCAGACGTTTGTTTGGCTTGAAATGAATGAAAGTGCAATTAAAATAAATTGATTCGTGCAAAACAAGAGTGTTTTGAATTAACGCACGTCGTTTTAGGCTCGTAAAATACTTCGCTTCTGTTGGCCGCAGTTGCGCAAACATTCGTTAATTTCCCAAAAGAAGTTATTGCTCGAGATAAGGAAGAAAGAATGTTACTTTCTTTAGTATCCGTATTTACAAACGCTTGATTATACATCGAGCGGTAAAAGTTTCGTTTTGAAAAAAAAAATAAACAATCATTTCTTTCTCTTATCTAAGTTTTGCGCAATCTATGACGTACTTACACCTATACGGGTAATTCGATTTTACTCCTAAATACGCCCCGTACGGTTTTGTTGGGAAAAAAATTACATTATTAAGTACTTGAATCTTTGAAATGTTACATGTATATATAAACACACGCGAATTCGTTTAAACCGCAACGTTTTTTCATTCAAGGAACAATAACGCTTGGGTATGTATGATATGGTTCCGTAAACCATGAAACACACGTACACATATCCCGATTTAACAAAATCCTTTGGAGCACGTTACTACCGTAAAAACAATCGCGTTATCGCACATTGAAAATTAGATTAGCACGCATAATTGAAATCTGCAGTGAGGTTTTTCTGTCACCCGTGAGTTTTATATACCCAACTGCATGCGTCAGACGAGTACGTATGATTCAATCTCGCATTCATCTTCGTCTCTTCCTGTTTTATCAACTCTAACGATCAACTGTGTTTCATCTCTACGTATTTGTGTAGTATATATATATACATATAAGTTTATGCATATATGTATATATAATAAGGAAACAGGATTTTCATCAACTTGCATCTCTTGCAATCTTAGTACTCGTGAATTGCAAAGTTTTCTGTTTTCGTTTTTACATTAATTAATATAGTTAAAGGCTTAGAGCATTCTAAATCAGCCAACGTCTTAGTATTAACGGAGTAGAAAAAAAATTACTGATTTTACAATGTAACGATAACATTCGCTGACTAATATTGTCTATTTTTGTATATTAAGTCAATATTCGCTTTGAGAAAGTGTGATCTTATAATTATTAATGAAAATTCAATTCAAATAAACGTTGATCTTAAATATGAAAAGAAAACAATTATTGTAGGTTTTAGAACCAATTATTATTGTTGACTGTAAGATATTTCTCTTTGATAGCAATTTATTTGCATTGAACATCTAAAGTGTATAATTACTTCTACGAATCTACTATTTTCTAAAAGTTATAATTTAATTAAACATTAAAATGGATTGATTATACTTATCTTGTATGAAAGCTGTACGAAACTACTTATTAAAAGAAAAATTAATATATTCCTTTTAACGATAAATCGTCATAAATTTCTTCAGAATCAGATTAACTGCATAATGTCATTATTATTATTTATTTACAATGAATTTTCATAAGTAAAAATTCAGAATATTGATATAATCTTTAATGCAAAAAACGCACATTCATGGTACTTTTTCATTTAGTTAATTTTTTTTCAAATATTCAGTATTCACTGCTTTGGTAGTTGTACCATCATTTTCACTTTTGTAAATAACGTAAGTAGACACTCCCAAATATTAATTTTCCACTATTTTCGACCCGAAGAGTAAAACTAGATGTAACATAGGTACTTTTCGATAAAATTATTTTCCACTACGACGATAATCAATGATCAGATAAGCATCGATTACCGATAAATTGTTTAAAAAAGGTCAGCTCTTAAATAATCAAACAGATGATTACTAGCTAAAAATATCTATTTTTTGATAAGCAACGTTTATCGATCGAAATCTATTAATCATAATAATACACAATAAAAATGTAGATGTTTATAGTTACAGATTTGAGAGGTTAGAAAGCGATTAGTCGTTAAACAGCTTGAACACAGACTGTTCCACGGGCAGAAAATCTCTCATAAGCGAAGAAAGCAAGAATCACCGATACGGCGTTTTGCTCTCTAAGCGTAATCGAGTTTCACGGTCTAGAAAAGCCACTGTACTACACGGACAATCTTGCGCGAGCTGCGGCGGATTTTAAAGTGTTTATTCAAACGAACAAAGGAGTAACACCGCCGACAAAATGCACCGGTGAGCCCCACCCGATAAGGTCAAAGAATCCATTTATGTAGAGCGTTACTGCTTATAAAGTCAAGTGAGAGAGAGAGAGAGAGAGAGAGAGAGGCGTTTGACTGTTGCAAATTCAAGATTTGAAAGGAGCGCGGTGAAGATAGCTTTGGAACGACTGCGAAAATAACACTTATATACCGTAGAGTGTAGAGACCCTTGGACTGAATAATGTTCTAACTACAGTCCTCTATAGGTTCAACAGCTATTGTACTATGTAAAAATTGAAATAGTGAACTCTTTTCACGAGTGGTTTTTTTTTTACTTTAGAAACAGTGAATACGAAGTTTATATTTTATACAGTGAATAGTTTATCTTTGATAGACAGTGGATGTTTACTTTTTAATTGGCGAAATGTATATGTAGTGAGTTTGAGATGAAACAGCGTTCTTTGTTTAGTGTTGTAATTCAGAAATTTAATGATTGTACTATGAAAAATTGCTGTTTCGAAAGAAGAGTATTTGAACGTAACAATGTAGTTGCTTAAGAAATTTAGCTTTTTTTAACAATGAGCATTGCGAGTGTAATGGAACTCGGTAAATCATTAATTTGAATTTCTAATGTGTCACTGTTATGTGTAAAATCGAGAATCACTAATTTCAACTACTGCATCAAATATACGCAATTACAGTTAAAATTTATAATGTATTCGTATACACGATGAATACGATGGAATGGACGAATTCAATTGGATTAGTGAGTAAATGTTCAATTACTGTCGTTATCGATACACTTTTAAAAGTGAATTATTACTACTCAAGCTTACAACACGTATAAATAACATTTGAACAAAAATGCACTATTTCATCTTTATAGAGTAGAAATATTTCACAATCAAATCCTTTGGATACTTTGCAAGTTACATAGTCAACCCATATACCGTTTGAATTCAATTCCAGTCAACTACTTGTTTACGTCTCACTTATGAAAAAAAACTATGTTAAAAAAATCTGTTATTGTACGGTTGTCTCAGGCATTTGACGGATCAATTGATAGCGCACTTGATCGGATTAATCATCTGCTTGGCCAACTCAGTTCGCGCATGATTTTTCATTGATGAACGCATCGGTGCGTTATTCATTCATGAATACTCTCATATACACATATTTTTCACTATACCTATATGTATATGCAAGTTGAAAATCGCGAGAAAAAGAAACATCACCTACGAGTGAATCATCGACTGACGAAACAAGTGTAATAAACGGCGCTGATGCACTCTTCCGTTGCATGCTTTTTTTCCTTCTCCATACCCATCGAGAAGACAGAAAGAGACAGAGAAAAAATAGTAAAAATTCTTCCACGTAACAATAAACACAGTCATTTATCGTCTCATCGGTATTTTTTATAGCTAATAGTTTCCCAGCTCGGCTCATTTAACCCGTTTCCAAGCGTTTTCCCACAGTTGCAAACACACATACCTATATACATATACCATATACATACAGCCACGTATTCGTCTCTCCCTTCAAGAGGAGCAAATCGATAAAGGCTTTATCCGCAGCAGCCGAGGAAGCTTTTTCAACGATACGAGGACGACTCAATAGTGAGCAATAAACGGGAGAAAATTTTAGATTTTAACATGTCAAGGGCGGGTAATGTGGCTGTCGAGCTTCGAAAAAAAGCAATCGCCGCACAACTGATATTCCATTCGCTTTTGTCAAATTCTATGTACCAGTATACATATATAGATACGCGGAAAATCTGATGTCGACGTTTCTCAATGTGCAGACGCTGCTCCTTCGCGTATCTATATATATATAAATGTATACCCGCTCTCTTTCTACGGAATAGTATGAAATGCTTGGTCATTCGATCGCCAGATACAAGGCAACCAGTATATATATATATATATTCTTTTCTTGTGTTATACACGATAGTTTAGCACATTTGTTTCGCTCGGCTGCATTTGTCTCGTGGGTTTATCGCGGAGTTGTTTTAATTAAGTGATTACGAAGAGCTCCTGTGATTTTTTTCTCGACATACCTACTCGAGAGTCTATATAGATACAAGCAAAGTTAATTTTTTTTCTTTACGACATACGCGACTGTTGAAAATTCCTTGGGCTCGTGCATATCGATATATATATTTTTCTTCTCATTCCATTTGCGTCCTTGAGGAAAAAAATTTTTTTTTTTTTTAATTTCTAGAAACTCGGATAGTTCGATAATTGTTCGCAACGAGTCAATCTCTACTGTCGTATTGCATATTCGCTGAATAACGATGTTCCTTACATTCTTCGCTCGAAGTATCGTATCGGTCCCTCAGTATTCCAAGTGGAAACTAATTGTTTTAAAATTCAATAACGTACTTTCGCAACGTACGACTCACGCTTTTTTTTACAAGACACACACTCACACATACGCGTAAAGCTCGCGTAGGCAAGTTGACACACGCACACACCCAAGGAAGTAAAAGAAAAGAAAACGGTTATAGCCTAGGAATTATGTAAAAGCAGTACTTTACATTCACTCATGCTCCCGAGAAAGAAAGACGGTCGCGTTCGCGCAAAAAAAAAGAAAAAAAAATAGAAGTCTTAGACCTCCGCTAAATTATATTACGAGTCGTGGCGTCTGTTCGGAAATTTTTCTCTAAAGTATATGTAAACAAATCGCGACTCTCTCTTTCTTCCTGAAAAACGGCTCGCGCACCCGCATCGCTTTCAGTTTTCACGTGTCAGCTGCTAAAGGCAACTCGATATTTCCTCGTCAAGAGCAAGGGACCTTGTGTACAAAACCTGCGTGTCTGTGTGTGTGTGTGACGACGACGTCGTTGACGCCCTCATTGAATTGGACTTGGAAATATCACGAGTGTCCTGGGTATCCGCCTACGGCTTCGTCGCGGAATTACCATAATTAACCGGCATGATTAATTGCTGGTGTGAGGAGGGTGGGAGGGGGTAGAGGTTTTTGCCCCGTCTTCACTATGTTTGCCGGTGACAAAGCGGATATAGGTTTTAAGAGAGGATATAATGTAGACTCATTAGTTTTTAATTATTCCGTAGGTTTTACCTGCACTCGTTCGGATATCGATTGGATATCTAGCTACTACTGCCGCTGGTCGCTCGATCGACAAAGGCTTGGCTTTGACATTATTATATTATTAACACGATTTTAATTCGAAACGAGATGGACGGAAGGTTCTTTTGCAAAACTGATTTTTTTTTATTAACTTAATTTTCACTCGGAAAATAGTGAATCTGAATTCTACCTTTGATATTCAGTTTATATACACTATTGAATTGACGAAATTTACATACTTTGCGTCGAGTGAATATTCATTAATTACAGTGTGTAGAATTTGTTTCGAATAAAGCTTCGAGTTTAGCGAAGATTTATTGTTTTTAAAGATAATATAATATAGAAATTAGCTGATTTAATTGCGAACATTTACTGGCTATGTTTAATTTTTTAAATTGAATGTAATTAAGCAGTTACGCGATTGTAATTTCGTTCAGCAGTGCAAATTGTAATTGCAATAGTGTCTGATGCATATGTAACTATCAGCATTGAAAGCAAGAGTCACTAATTTCAACTATAATAAGTACATATAATATAATAGTTATTCTGCACTATTAGATTTAAAATTAAATTTATAGTAAATAGTACCATGTAAGAATAAAGTTATTGTTGTTGATTCATCGTGCCGGTAGGTGGCTACATATTCCCGACTCCCGCAAGTGCATAAATTGGCAATGTGTAATCAGACATATACCTTCCGTTATAATAAACAAAAATGTTCCATATTATATCATATACTATAAGTTAAATCCTGATCCTCATTTCACACAATTATTTTTAAATAAATCATTTATACATTTTCAAAACGTGACTTATATGCTCACTTCGCCAAACAATTACTGTACGCTCTAATGAGGTCGCACACTTATAACATTTTGAAATACTAAAAATACAGTACGACAGAGGGAGTGAGAGAAAAATAACTGTTTCAGTTTTACAAAATGCATGTTGTCGAAATGAAAATTTCCTCGACATGTTTTCAGAATCGCAATAGTGCGGATAAAGCAAAAAAAATTTTGCACAATTTACCGGAGACAGAAGCATAACTGTAACAGTAACAACGGCATCCTAAGCATTGACATTGTCAGCTTCTACAGAAGTTCAAGATTTCCTCTTTGCGAAGAAAAATTCAATAACCGTGTACACCACACCGGGAATGGACAAAGGAAGGCAGGAAGTCAAAGTCTTTTTTGCACGATTCCTTTTTCAAGTGCGGACCCGTTTCAGCTTAATTGTCTTCGGGACAATAGATTCTTTGGTTTCTGGTAATTGCCGGCCAAATGCAGTCTCGTGCCGCCAAAGGCGGGTCACTTTCTCTCTCTCAATATATATATATATATATTGAGATACCGGGTGTATGTATATATACTCGGTCTGTCTTTCTTTCGTGCGCTTTCTGGCGCATGATTTCGCGAGCTTGCAAAAAAAAGATCGAGTTGTAAAATTACGCCACGTAAACGCACGCATCTCATGCTCCCGTTATTATTTCATTGGCAGTAAACGGTGGTAAAAATTTCTCAACTAATTACGTACGTTTGGATAATTTTTCATTGTGAAACATTTGTGACTACTTTTAAAGAAGATTTGATATAATTAAACCACTTGTCTCGTATTTCTTTGCAGTACAAGGTAGCAAATATTCAAGTATCATATATGCATATTTTAATGAATTTACGACGTTTTTATATATACATGTATGTATTTTAAACAAATGTAAGTTGTTCTCAACGAGTTTCAAAATAATCAACCGAAAATTATAAGTTGGTGTAAGCAGAACCATAGGAAAAAAATTATACCTGCCTGGTTTTGTGATAATTAACATTTGTACTTAATTTATAGCTATTCGACCAACGGTACACTGAAGAAAACATATTTTATCACGAAGTTAATATGGGTTTGAGTTATTTTAGAAAAAATAAAAACCCTTTGGTTATCCCATTTAAATTCTAACACGCTTGATCGAACCCATAAATATTAATTAATTGAAAAAAGGTAGAAAGTTTCAAATTCCATAGCTGTGTACGGGATATCATTTGAGAGGTATCGTTTTCAAAAATACATAAAAATCTCATAACCAAACATATATGTACATAATTATATATATATTCTTTAATCGTACCGCCATTCGCTCACATGCTTCGAATGACAATAATAATGACGAATCGCAACGGTTATTTCATAATTAGTCCAGCCACGCACTGAACTTCAATTAATATTGCATTCGATATTTTAAGCATGACGTGGCTAATAAATTCAGACACGATTGAAATGATTCCATTCGCGCACCGACGAAACTCAACGGGAAAGAGAGAGACAGATAAAGTAATGCGTCGACAAATTTTATTCGACTGTTCGGTAAATTTGTCAGGTCGGTGCTTCGGATCGTGGGCTTCGATGAATTCGAATGTCCGTCAATCGTAAGCTACGACTTTGTGTTCTCTCTAAAAGAGAAAAATTTTCCATCTCGTTTCTTCGAGTTTATTATGCGACTCACGGCCTATACCAACGCTATGCACACAGACGAATTGCGCGCGCAAAAGGTCAGTCCATTAAGCATGAAATTTGACGGGTTGGCTTGACGAAATCCCTGCGGGTAATAAGGAAGGATTTCTGCGGAGTAAAAGTAGGCTTTATATATGCGCGTGTGTAGCTCCACGGTATGTTTTTTTTGTGTCCGAGTCACGTTGAACACTGGATAAATATGGCTTTTTAGCGGCGACCGATGTGCAGAGGCGGGTAATTTTTTCAACCAAGCTTGGTATTACGATTTATTAAATGTAAATAAACGTACGGTGCCTGCGTATAGCGGTAAATTCGTCAGAAGTTTCATTATGCGACTTGCGTGCGGAGCTTCCATTTGATCGTTATAATCGCAACTCACCTGGAACATAAATACGTTAATCGGATTAATCAAGTGTGTCGTTACGATAGGGAAGAAAAAAAATGTATGTACAATCGTGAAATTAGGATACATTGTTGTAAATGAAAAATATTTCTTAAACGTCGGCAAATGCGCATTGCACTTTTGCATGTTGATTCATCGCATGAGTCCCTCGTTTATTACACACCGGATATTTCTCATAGTTCAGTTCTACGAAGCCATCGATCGTATGAATTTTTTTTTCCTATTTTCTTTTTTTAACGATACTCGCATAAGTCGAAGAAAAACTATTTGTATTTCAGGTATTAAATCCACGAGGTCGTATGCGTATATGTGTTTTATCTGCCGAGCAAATTTAGATAAGCCGTACGAAAAACACAGCCGTCGGCGAATCACGACGAGAATATCCTTTTATTAAAGAAAAATAAAGTGGATAGGTGAGAGCGATTCTAAGATTAATAAACAAATTGGTAGAAATAATAAATTTTCTCGATTACGAAAAGTCGAGCCCGTCGTCTATGGGAATCGAGATCGTTCACCTGCGGCATTCGTCTCTGTATAGTCCCTCGTCTTGGTGCACCTGCACCCGAAGTAGATTAGATCTCGATCCCTTACATCGTTCAGTGGTCGAGGGGGTGACGCGTCGGCAGGAAAAAACAAAAATTCCTTTCGACTAGACGGGTGAACACATGTATATATAGCTATATACGTATACCTTTAGAGTGAACTAGACGAGAACGAATGGCATGTGTGTGACGAGGCTACAATAGGGCTAATGCAAGTCGGAGGGATAATTGATAATTTCAGGGTAGAGATATGACCGCAGATAGAAACTTTACATGTATAGGGCCTATTTTGGGGGTCATTACGTGACTTGTATATCTACGTCACGAATCTTTCGAATATTAGTATTTTTTTTTTTTTTTTTTTTTTGAACCGTCGTGTGTCCTCATCCGATTACGTTACGTTTGGGGTTAACAGTATACGTATAAGAATAACATTTTTATTATTTTATTGCTCCCGCAAGTGCACGAATTCTGTGTGTATAATTAGCGATATATATTTCGCTAATATAAAAAAATGACTATTACAACGAAATATATAGTAATTTTTATCAGAAATTACACTAGTAACGATTACATTATTTCTCTCAATATATAAACAAGTATGTGTAAGTATAAAACGAAAAATTTTATTTCAATCCAATTATCGCGTGTGTTTGGATCGAGAACGATAAATAAGAAAGACTGGCCGCTCATTCGCTGATCAATTAACGAAATAATCAAGCTCCCCGCATATATCGTTATACAAATTTTTCTCCAACGGGTACGGCTTTTGATCTCATAAAATACAATGTATAGCAATTAAAATACGATGATCGTACATCTCCTTTTTCGATCCTCCTCCGCTACAAAATGGATCACCTTGAAAAGTCCTCTTTCCAAACAGAAAAACTTCTTATATATATATATATATATATTTTTTTATCATCACGCATACAAGAGAGTAATACCGCCGCAAGAGCGACGAAATTAAACGATAACCCCCGGCAATTGTTCCGATTCAAGTCTTTGTATAAAAGACGGGGAACAGCCAAAAAGAAGAAGAAGAAGATGAAGCAGAGCAAAAGAAGAATAAAGACGCAACGCGTCTACTTCCCCCCACTCTTCGCATTACCTTATATCTCGGAGTATCAGCGGCCTATTTCTCAAAAGCCCAGGTACAAAACACTCCTCCACAATAATTTTTCCAGATTATATACGAGCTCGACGAAATTGCTTTCATCTCTCGAGTGGGCGTGAGAGGCGCGCCGAGAGAGAGAGAGAGACAGCCGTCGGGGCTAGTAGTGCTACTCCAGCAGCTATACGGAAGAGATGGTATGAAGAGAAAGAGAAAGAGGGTCCAGACGCACGCGAGGAACGTGCGATTTACGTCCGGCCTGGAGGAGGCTCTACTCTGCAAACACACGAGTTTTGGCAGGTTTCCCGAAAAAAGATGGGACGTGGGAAGTCTGTCTCTTGGTCACACATGTCCGGACGTCTCTAGAGACTTGCGGATCCTCGCTCTGTCGATTATCTTTTTTCTAATATTTTTATTGCTTCTATTTCCTCGAGTCGTAATACTTTTGATTCTGAACAATATTATATGATTGAATTTTTTTTTTCGTTAAAGGAAATTGACCTTTTTTATCCTAACGAGCTCCGGGAAACGAGTGTCCTATTTCGCAACATGAGAATAAAGTTCGTTTAGAGAATACTACTACCCGGATCGATCTGAAGACTTGGATTTCACAAGTTTTACTGCAATTGACCAATCTGTTTTACGCGTGTGAAACTGTGGGTGATCTCTCGATTATAAAAGTATATATAAAAGAATTCTAGGATAAATCTGTCGAAATATGATTGCGCAGTGCAACTGGCTGGTTTATTATTATTATTCAGGCTGAGAGAAAAAAACAATTCACCAGTTTCATTTGCATTAGGCTTCGAGAAGTAAATTAAATTATACCGCGTGTCGAGTATAGTTTTCCTAAGAACACCGCAGGGAAGCCTCGAATGTGTTTCGAGAGGAAATTAATTACGCGTAACAAATAATAACAAGATATTATTTTTTAAATGCCCCCTCACCGCCAACGATGTTTCTTAAAATAGTTCGTGTACAAGTGAAGTTACTCATCTCTAGCGCGAAAATTCATCCGAACGCACAGCAGAGGCACATATATCATCAAAGCTGCGTTACAATTCCACAAAACTATTCAGTTACAATAAATATACAGCCGCGGCGAAGCTGGTCCACTAATAAAAGATGAATCAATTCCGTAACGCTTGACGCTCTGTGTGTATACGGTATACGAGGAAGTCGAGGTCGGCAAATTACACAACCTGAGAGAGAAATTCCTCAGTCTCGGAAATTCCTCCAAACAGAATTACTCCTGTATAAATAAAATGCAGTTTTTTTTATCCTTCGAATCATCGCATGTATACTCCTCTCGGAAGCGCAGAAGAATAAGCCGCACCAGCGGGGAGAGAAACTGCGAGAGAGAAAAAAAGGAAGAACGAGAGAGCCAAAGAAGACGAAGAAGAAAGGAGTGAGTGAGAGAGGGAGAGAGAGAGAGAGAGAGAGAGAGAGAAAAGAGAGGATAACGGAGTAGAGGGCTTTCGTCTACTCCCGACTGAAAGAACCTGTCTAACCGGTTCGTCCGGTCACTTCCCCCCCGCGTATATATACTCGGCCATCCACGGGTCGCCGATCCGCGGCTATATACACTGCAGCAGCATATATACCAATCTAACGAGAGTGCGCGCACAAGAGCCTCAGGCTGTACCTACAACCGACGCCCTCTCGACTCTATCCTCGCGAACCTGCATGGGATTATAATGTGCGAATCGCTTGCTTATATTACCGATTTCCTACGTGGAACGAGACCGGTAAAATCCTCCTCTCTCGTTCTGTTTATTATACCCTCGAAAAGAGAATCGCTTCCCTTAACCCCACACGCAGAGCAATATAGTACAGTGAATTTTATCATACTCTTAAGAAAATTTAGTAGAGCGTCTGGTCATTTTACCGTAGAATACAAATTTTAGTACACTATTGCGTAGTGAATGTTTACTGCGCATGCGCTTGTATAGTGCCATCTAGTGAGCGATTAATTAATGTCGCTGTTTGCCACTAGGGGGATAGCACACGTAAAACTCGCAATCTACTAAATGTTAACACAGTTCATACACGTAAGTCCGTTAAGCAGCTTATTGTAAACAGCTGCAAGCGAACGCGTAGTAATGAACTGCGAAATTGCGAATGAGTATTATAATTAAACGGATCTTTTTTTTTTATTTCAAAATCATTGCGGCAAACGTTTCTTCATAGTTCGTGCGAAAGAGATATTAAATACAATATATCATTTCGTTTGCACGTCTGCTTCTACTTAATACAGTCGAGATAATAACGTCTATGCATTATATATAGCACAGATACAATTTCGAAGCTTATAAATTATTCCAATCAGTTACGTAAAATCTACTCATCCAAAAGCCTAATGGTATTGCCAAATTTTCATGAAAATATATTCAAATTTCCTGTGCTATTTCACCAGTGTATATAAACGTTCAGTCGCGATTCTATAACTAGCATCGGCGTCTCGACGGTGGAATGAAAAATTTCTCAAGTTTGAAAACAAAAAAAAAGTGTACACGTAAATAAGGCAACGCATAAGTCACTGCAAACGAAGCCTAAGGGAGAAAGAAGAGCTTCTTCTTCGCAGCATCGCGTTTATACGCTTCGGCTCTCTCTCTCTCTCTCTCTCTCTCTCTCTCTCTCTCTCTTGGCTGTTCGGCGGTTTCGCGCGCGTGGAGATTCCGTCGACGAAACGTGTAATGCGTACACACCATATAACTATACATACATACCACAAGAGAACGTACGCACATATATATGTATATAAGTATATACGTCTTACATTCGCACTGCATGCTCTCGCGGTGACGAAATCAGCTCTACACTCGCTCATTTGAAAAAGAGCGTTGATTTAACCCGAGAATCGTAGTATTATATACATATCTACACGCGATTGACTTTCATTACAGACACTGCGTGCAAGCGTGTATTACCTCGAGATAGATAGAAACCGAGAATTGACTTTCTCTCGTTATAGAGACTCTTCGCAGTTGGTTTTTTTCTTCTTCTTGTTCTTCTACAACTCGGTGTAAAATCGAACGTGGTGTTACGTTAATTGGGCATCTATATAAGCGAGTAAGCGGAATTCTAATTCTCATCCTGTTCCTTTTTGTCGGAGGTAAAAATTTATTCGTACCGAGTGCCCTTACACGAATGGTAATTAAATTATTTTACACTCCTTTTCGGATAATACTCTGGGAGATATGGCGAGTAACGAACATGATCCCCGATAATAACTAATTTATGAATAGCAGTATCGTAAATGTAAGGGCTTGTCGGCGTTTCTTCTCTATAAGAAGATTAGTCGTACAACCAAAGGAGAGAGAGAGGGAGACAGACAGAGAAGGGAACTCGTTCTTAAGTGCAAGTTTTATGGGGAAGAAGCTGCATTTTATACGGAAATAATTGAGCTGGTAATCGACGCCAAATTTATCTAATATTAAACGACGTGTAATAAACTTCGAAGGAATCATAAGCGCGTGAATTAGCAGTAAAATTTAACAACACACGACTCGCACAGTCCTTTCCTTAGGCGAAGCCTTAAATTTACGCCGGTAGTATTATGTTTCGTGAATGTTAAGCTAAAAACTCCCTGAGCCGAAGCTCCGAATGTGGAAACGAATCGATTTATGCTCAAAAATATAGAGTATCTTCGTCGCGTCTAAAAGGGACTCAATATTAAATTTTATTTTTTTCATCTTTTATTATATTCTTAGCGTTCAATTAATATTTAATGTTATTTCTATGATTTTTTTGCATTGTTTGAAGCTTACTTTTTTTAATGCAATGAATATTTCAATGGGTACACGAAATAATACTATTGATAAGAGCGAATATGTCTTTTACTTCTTTTACTTCAATTTCTTTTCTAACGCATTTAAAAATACAATTATACGTTACCAAAATACACAAAATCCACAATCAATTCGACCTCGAGTCAACGAAAAAGCTCACCTGTAACAAAAAATAATCTCGTTAGATGCGTCATTCAATTAAATACATCAAAATTACAAAAAAATTCATTACTATTACAAGTGATTTAAAAAACGTAAAGTAGCTAACGACTTAATTTTCAACCGCGTCAAACTCAACGCGCCCATGATATATTCCTATTATCCAAGCTTTTAAATATATCTATATATCCAAGCTTTACTTTCGAGGTCTCGGACCGATTAATGGTCCGATGAAACAGTTGCTCGACGATCGGCGAGTGTGGAAGAGGCGAAGAAAGAGAGAAAAAAAGAAGAAGCTCGAAAAGCCGGCTGCGATGGCTTCACGCCGTACCGCGCAAAGCTACTCGCCTCCCCCCCCCCCTCCCCCCAAACGATAACTATGGAGATAGTGCACCTTTCATTGTTCTTTGTTCGATGGTCGTCGTTGTCGTCGTCGCATTTACCGGACGTCTTCTGGATCGCGACGCGCCTCGAGAATTTTCGAGGACGATTTTTCATTTTTAGTTTTGTTTCGTTACTTGTGTAGTTTGAAGGATGGCTATGGGAGAATATTTGCCGGCTTAATGATTGTAGGCTATTTTCACACTAATGGCTTGGAAAGTGTAAATTGTATACTGGCATAAATTCGCTCAGAAGTATCCATTGTTTTATCATATATATATATATACATAATTCCCGCGGTGAATATACCTTTCTAACGCTGATTTATCGTTACGGCAGCACGAATTCTCTTATTTTCGAAATTAAAACGGTACAGAACAGTCGAGATGTATTGTGTTTTTGGCGTTACTGCTTCTGACCGAGATTTTCCAAGGCAATACCATTTTATTATCAACGAATACAAAAGTGTCAGAACCGTCTTCGCCGTTATTCGTGGATTTATAAGTTGCGTTAAAATAGCAAATAGTCCGGTAGCTTAAAATTTTTATATCGCGATCAACAGCATAAAAATACCGATGCACCTTATAAATATATCGAAAGATCTTTTATACCTCCTACTCTCGATGAAACTTTTATATTTTCGCGAGTTTCTACAACACGAGCGCACGTGTACTGCCTGTGCGCTACAACGTCCGATCCCAACATTTTATTCAGATAAAATGAAAATTTAATCGAATCTTAATTTATCGGAGCCTCTACAGCTCCGCTGTAATTATAATAATGAGAAAATATACATTTCTCATTAAACAGCCGATAAAAATTTTTTGAATCGACGAGCCGTCGCTATTGCGAAGCTCACCTGCGTATATTACGGAAGATGGGAAAAAATTTAAATTTCTCCTCGACTCGTTCATCGATGAGTAAACACGTATGGACTACAGTCTCTTACACGGCGAAGGTATAAAAGGGAGGGAAAGAGAGTCTTCGTATACGCGCAATGGATATTTTTCCAGTAAGGCCGATTGTACGTTGTATAAATAATACTTTGGAATTTCGAGTTAACGCGTGTGGGATAGTCTATCGGGAGAATCGAGAGAAAGAAAAAAATACTTAGGATAATGGTTAATGAGTTAGTGCGAAGATTAGTTTATTGAGATAATGTTGTGTATCTCGATTTATGACTGATTTCATCATTTTC
This sequence comes from Apocrypta bakeri, assembly GCA_018906985.1. Lineage (NCBI taxonomy): Eukaryota > Metazoa > Arthropoda > Insecta > Hymenoptera > Pteromalidae > Apocrypta > Apocrypta bakeri. The sequence continues at coordinate 7,120,918 of JACCIA010000005.1, forward strand.
TGCTAACACCTGGTACGCGGAAAATTATACACATTAAGCTTTATTGTTAAGTTGATAAATTAATCAATTTTCATGGATTCGCTTTTGGTAGATTGAAAATCGATAGTGACATATTTTATTTGGTAATTTACAATTGATGATTAGATGATTAAATTATGTTAACTGTTTGGGAATACCATACAATTGTATTATTCGGTATCCTAGTCCTTTTTCAACTTGCTAATTGATTATTCATCGATAATCGTAATTTTTTCAATCGTAGACTCATATTTTACTGAATTAATCATCAATATTACGCACATTTAAACCGATAATTAATATTAATATGGATATGCATACGAATCTTCTCGTGCGAATCGCGTAAAAAGCAATCATACATTAATCGTAATTTATTTAAAATATGATCGTATCGTATCTACAGAAGGTACGATAATGAGATAAGAACTTTCTTATCCAAATAACCGTGTCGACCTAATAACGAATTAAAGCAACTGAAAAATAAAAAAAAAATCTTTTATCCAAATTAATACGTTCGAAAATCAAGCATCATTCCTTGCACTTAACCGATAAAAGTACAGCGATAAAGATTACGCTTTTTCTCCAACTGCTTTCCGGATGCAAAGTCCCGTATACACACTCTCAGCTAATCTTCGTTGAACAGTTAATACAGTAGTACTGCACGTTTGACCCATTTTTCGTTAAATACTCACTCGGTCCATCTAGACTAAAACATCTCTCAATAACAAAGTTATAGGATGAAGAAAAAACTTAAAAACTGAAATCCTCTGCATCGAATTGAACCTTCGTCATGGCTAGCTTTCCTAACAAAGACAACATAACTCGTCTATACCGACAGACACACTGGGCGCGTCTCATTCCCTTTCATTTTCCGTCCAGTAGCAGCAGCAGCTTTCGGTTTATCTCAGGATAACTCGGCAAATCCGGGGTTAATGGCTAGCGCGGTTCCACGGATACTTCGAAGGCCACAGGAGAGACAGAGAGAGGTAATTGGCTGGGATTCGCGCGCATAGATCACCGTTAGAGAGCAGAGAATGGCGCATTATGTGGACTAGAAGATCACACTGTGCAGTTGCTGCGGAACTGCTCCCAGAAGTGCACTAGACCAGAGTATAATTACTCGGAGCTTCTTCTTTTCACGATCGGCGAGGAAATAGCGAGAAGAAAAAAAGAAACAAGAGGCAGAAGATCCGTTTCCTTCGTGAAAAGACGAACGACGTTATAGAGTGACGAACAACGAAGAAGAAAAAAAATCTTTGTCTCTCGCGGTTGTAGCAGCTGTTGAGAGAAATAGAGAGACAGAGAGAGAGAGGAAGTTTAACGGGGAGATATTGGGATTTATTGGTTGTTGGGCAACGCTGGCCAGTCTGTGAACTCTCGTTTTTCTTCCCTGTCGTTTTCGCTTCGTTTTTTTTCCCAAGCCTTATGTAAGATTGGACTTTTTGCCGGTTTAATAGAGTCGCGAATGAGTCTAGTTAATGTAAGGGCTTTGTTAGAAATGATGGACGTTTAATGGGGCGTTTAAATTTCTGCGGATGATTCAATGAGAGTTTTTCCTTCGCTGTTTATATCTATATAAAATATAGTAAGTACAATTGGAAAATCGACTCGCGAAAAGCGATGCTTATCTCCGACAGTGAATGAAAGAAAGAACAAAGGCGTATAATCTTATTACGGGAAAAGTATATTGAGGACTCGATTAAATCGCAGGTGCGAATTACACGGTAACATATCAATCTTTCGTGGAATGGAACGTCCTATTATCGTTTGAAGTTTACTTTTTCCCGACATTCTCTTTTTATAAACAGACGTGGTGTGTACATATCGCAAACAATAAACGATAACAACAACAACAATGTGCGACAATGTCGAAATAACCGATAAAAATTCGTTCTCTGAAACATTAGCTGCTGGAATTATAATCATAACGATGAAATATTGCTTTTCGCGGGTCGAAAAAACCTGTTCTTGCTTACTAACTTCTAACGGGAAGTCGCTATAATTGACTTGAAAAATTTTCGCGATTATAGCATTTCATCCTGTGTACTGTATTAAACTGGTATAATGAATAACTTTTGTTTTTTTTTTAAATTTTGTATCTAAATATTTATTTTTAGATATTTACGCGAACGTTTTTACATTTAGTGATTATTCATTAATTACGGAGTACAACGCTTGTGATAAAACTGAATTTTGATATTATTATACGGCAATTCGCAGATTCTATAATGAGAATTTACTGTTTGAAAAGATGATCGCTTGGACTTATAATTTTTTTAATTGAGCACGAGCAATCACTGTCAGTGTGTATGAAATTTCTCTTTTTTAAATAGTGAGGTTTACGATTGTAATTTGAATCAGAAAAACGCCGATTCAATAGTGCTAATTGTAGCCGTTCAGTGTCTAATGCATAACTGTCAGTTTTTAACTTGAGAGTCACTAATTGAATATTCAGATAAATTTCATTTTTAAATAGATAAATTACTATCGGGACTAAAGTATGTAACTAAAGTATCGGTATAGTCGCGCGCAGTAAGGATGAAAAAGTTATTAACAACAACAGTTTATACATTCACTGCGATTACTCAAATTTATAACACTCGATACGTTAAATATTAACTCATTAACGCGGCAGATATTCCGACATAGCCTTTCACGTTCAACTATTTATTATCTTACATCGTCGTTATTAACCCAAGCTTTTGCAAATATACAAAAGAGCCAACACTAAATTATTTTCACTCTGCGTGAAAAAACTTATTATTCACTATTTTACGATAGCATATCGTGTAAATTTTTGAAACAGCGAAATTTCCGCTGTTACAGTTTTACCGAGTACAGCATATATACATATATTATAATACGCAACGAATTTACGATCGGGCGAAATATTTTTTCCAGAACTCGTCGTTGTAACGTTCGCGATTTTTCGCGCGGGTCAGCCGCGCACACTCGTGTCCATATATATATATATATATATACACACACGCGCGCACGCACACACACACGTATACGTTCCGAAGAAAAATCCATAAAACGCGCGACCGTTACCGTTGCGGTCACCAGAAAACCGCGCGCTCCATTAATCCTGGCTCTCGACGCGCAGCGGCGAAACCACTACGCGAAGAAAATCTCAATCAGCGCGCAGTCGTGTCTTAAATATCGCAAATGTCGAAAGCACTTTTTAACTGCGTATATATATACAACGACGAATTGCTCTCTTTAGTCCACGACATAGTTTCTCGATAAATAATGATTAAATCTTGAATGAGAACCGACAATGGTCCGACGGAATCGTGTATATCTGTGTGTGTATCTAATATAGATATATATGTATGCATACATATATGTGTGTGTATACGTGAAACGATATCCCCCCTCCCACGCAATTTCGCCGATGCGTACAAAAGAGAGAGAGAGTCAATTCCCCATTGACGTGCACCGGACTACTCCCACGCTTGGGACTATATTCGCTCTCGTGTAACGAGATTTGCCGGAGAAAACAAGCTAGTCTGCTGTACACCAAGCCTTGAGTTACCTCTCTGGAGTTTGCTTTTTCGAGGGACTATAATGACTCTCCGGTCCTATGGGTAGATTGACTCGATTTAAGGTGATCTAAATGACGATAAAAAGAAGTACACACCCGAGCGAGGAGAGGATGTCGCGTGTAGGCGCGTGTAATGAGAGAAGAATTTTTTTTTTATTTCCGACTATCGAGCGTGTCATCGTTATCTCCTCGTGCTTTAGCAGAAATAACTCCAGCAAGGTCCTCCGCACGATATATAGTGTATTAAAACGCACGAGCGAGAAGTCGACAAAAACAAACAAACAAGACAGCACTTTTTTATTGCACGCGTGCGTTATGCGTGTGTATATATATATGCGCGTGAAAAAAAAATTATCGTCGTCGTTGAACTTTATTCCAGGACGACAGCAGATCGGTATGTATACATATAACTCCGAGCAATGAACGCGAAGGACAAAAGTGAACGGCTTCAATTGAATAGCATCGGTAAAGAGAACGCAACTCGTATATACATATATAATAAATCTGTCGACGATAAAATCACCGATTCGCATGAATTTTACGAATTTTACAGGAAAAATTAACAATTGATTTGTTTGCAACGGTCGACTTTCCCATTAGACGCACGCTCGCCTCTTTTATTCACATACACCTCTCCCCCCCCCCTCCGTCGTATTGTGTAATCTCGATTTTTTTATAATTGAAATTTTCTCACGCACCGCTCGACGTACACACGCGCTTCTTACGTAAAAGCCTAATTCCCCACTCTCACATATGCATAACCGCGAATACGCGCGTACTCTCTCTATGTGTCACACATTCATTCACGTATCCACAGGCATAGACACGCATACACACATCGTACCGGTAAGTCCAGTTCGCATATAGATATGTAATAGTCGTTTGATAGGAAAAGGTTTAATCGACACATGCCAGGGAGAGAGAGAGAGAGAAGTTGACGATGCGAACGCGTCGATTTTCGCGCGAGCGAAACGAGTGAAAATTTCAATCTACCGATCTAATGGAGCGGCGTTTCTTTTTATTTTCATGCGATGAAAGTAGAACGCATAGGAAACCCGATGGAAGTGCAGGTTGTAGGTATACACACTTGAATGCGTGTAACCTCATTCTTCGCTTGTTTACGTCCTCTATGTATATAGGCTAGTTTAACTGCCAGCTCGATACCGATTTCTAATCTTAATAGGTAACCAATTCGTGAAAGGGAAATAATTTTTCCAAATGAATCGAGGCTTTAGAGCGAATTTACTACCTCGGCTGCGGTGATAAAATGTTGGATAGGCTTCCATATTCCCATGGTGAAAATTTCCCCGAGTTCAATCCACTCGGAGTAATTTTGCTCGAGCGTATGTGAGTGTACGTGTGTGTGTGTACGCGATAGATGAAAGAAAAAAAAAATTGAAAACCCATGTGTAACTTGCAGACGCTACACGCATGCGGACTTTCAATCACATTTACCCGTGTACTTCTTTCTCTAGATAGATTTCGTAAGTCGCGCGCGCGCGTACCCAATAAAATGAGCTCAAAAGAAGAAGAAAGAATAAAAAAAAAAGTGCCAATAGCGCAAAGTCGTTATTAACCTGCACCTGCGAGAGCACACTCGCCTGTACGCGCAGTGCTTTGAACTATATATAAGCGTGAAAATAAGACGCGCCGGCTGTTAAAAGTTATACGAGCTGCCAGCGTGTAAATGAGTCGATAAAGACTCTCTCGCGGCGCTGATTAAAAGAAAAGAGAAAAGAGAAATATCCCGACGAAGTATCGAGAAGCTGCGCGACGCGATAGTTACGGGTACCTAAAATTATAAAACCAGTCGCCTAAGAGGACGCCACGGAAAATTACTGTCGCCAAGGAAAAAAAAGCAGGTGGTCCCGTCGAGTTTCCAAATATGCGTAGATCCATTACCAGAAGCGATTAATGGACTCAGGAGAGGCGCGGCATTTTCCCAAAGAAGCGCCGAATTCGTAGGGCACAAGGTATACCTATATACGCAGTAAAGACGAGGAGAAGAAAAAAAACAGGCGGAGCAGAGCCGCAAGAATAAGAGTCAGGAGAGAACCTGTTTAGGAACTAGCGACGACTTACGGCGCGATGCCCGAGAGACACACCTGCCACGTAACATTTCATGTATTCAGGTCGTTTCACCTTCTCTCTCTCTCTCTTTCCCTCTCTTTCTTTGTTATATATATAGCGGTTAAAGCGACGCCTAGCGTCGGGAATGAACTTCCTTCACACGCTCGTGAGTTGCCGTGGTGTTCTTTTTATGCTCGCGAGTACGCGCCTGACTCATTTCCATTTTTCCATTGAATGATTCGCACAAACACACCCAATGTGAGCATATGCACACGTGGATAATCCAACGTTCGCTTTTCTCATTGACGACTTAACCGGCCCACTGATTGTACGTGTGTCGATTACTTCGGCCTTCCAATCTGATGAACTTGTTGTTTTGGACGATTGTCGTACGTTGTGCATCTGTACCGAAATAATCGACACTGTGAATTACGCTCGTCTGTCAATGGACAATTTTCTCGAGTTTGTATGATAAACGACGAGTGAAAGTACCGTTGCGCGAAAAGTACAATGTTGGACTGGAAATTTCCCGTAAAGTAGTTGTACAGTTGAACTAGAGTTCTTATTATGTATTTGTACAGTTATTTTGATCACGCTGCACTTGTTTCGTGAAAAATTTGTCAATTGTACATTGTATGTACGTTTAGCAGAAGATTCTTCAGCTTTTATTTGAAAGAAATAGTTTGGAATATATGATTCAGTTAGAATCGCGTTTCAATTCACATTTATGCTAAATTAGCTTCGGACAATATCAAATCAGTCTAATCTAATTGAAATTTTCCGCGCAAAGAACCCCTCCCTTTTCGCATAAAATTCTTTCTTTACTCGTATTGAAAAAATTCAAGATGAAAAGTTTTACTATTCAGAAGTAATAGCCGTCTAAATATCAGACCCCCCCCCCCCCCTCTATCGAGTATCGCTAATTTTTACGCGTCGTTCGGTAACTCGAACGTCGTGGAGCCGTGTCGGCCGTCCTAAACGAGTTCATTATACGGAAAGTTTAATTCGCATTAAACGGAATCACGTTTTATCCTTTACGGACGAATAATCACGACAATCCTATAAATACACGAATGAATCATCTGGCAAGGTGTATCATCGTTAAAAAGCCTCTACTCATCGCAACGACTTACTGCAATCAGGATCGTAAATAAAACGGACAAGAGGCCAGAGACATGATTTAACACCAGTAGGAAGTAATTTTCGGACCTAATCGTTGAGGGTATTAGCCTGTGTGCGCGTGTGGGGTCGATCGTTTGTAATTACGCACGAGCCGATAAGTCCATCGACGAGATCGATTGTCTCTGACGGTGGTATGACACTGATCCAATATCTCTTTGCCTTTCTATATCTATATACAATTATACATATATATATATCAACACTGCACGCACCTTACTCTATGTATATAACTCATACGTGCCATTCTCATATATATTACGAGAGAGAGAGAGAGAGAGAGAGAGAGAGAGGAATGTCTCATGATAATTAGGTCACGTGTGTCGCATAACGTAAATTACATATTTCCACAACGTCGAAATCTACTCACGAGCTATACACGCCTACAATATAGAACAGTGTATGAAACTGATAAATATACGGTTATCGATAGTCTGAGAATTTTTTTTTTATTTCCGTCATAATACGTTCATTGGATAATTCATGCGAAGATGGCGAATAAAATCTTGCATATCGTACATATATATATGCAAATTGAACCTCGACATCGGTTAGTAAATAAATTACAAAATAAAGAATCTTCGTCGTCGTCGTAGAGCGAATTAAGCTAATACGCGCACGAAACATAGATAAATCTGCATACACAGGCATCGATTCGTATCGCGACGTGGAGCCCGCGCAGCAGCGCCTCGTCGAAATAGTCAGACTTGATGTATCGTTTCGGCGTTATTTAAGATCTTTCCGTATCTGAAAATAAAATACGCCGAGGACGGAAAGCCGGTGTGCAGTTTTGCGTGTGTTTCAGTCGCGCACTATGGCTACTACCGCTGCGAGAGAGAGAAAGAGACTCTTCAATAATTCATAAAGCCTAACAGCATAGCTGCTGATATTTATTGCCTCCAGATAATAAAAAGGCGCTCTCGCTCTTTCTCTGTCCTGTAATTGAAAAACACAGCAGCTCCAGATGCATATTTTATTGTTCGCTGCTAATAATAAATCAGATTTTTTTTTCTAAATTTCAGACACAAGTTAAACTTTCGCGGGCTTTTAATTAAGCGTCGCTCCGCTTGCTCCTTATACGTATGGGTTTGTCATCGTAAAGAGATTGGATTAATCCATTGTGCGACTTTTTTTTTCGTCTTCGGTATATAAATGATCGTAAGTTCGTATCTTAGAAACCGATACCTAATGGCATTCACTGCTTGATAACGGGCGTTTCTCCTTATAAACTTCGATACTAATCAAACTCCTCCTTATTCCAAGTGCTTAGATTCGCTCATTAACCGAGAAACCACTGGATTGTAAAAATTAACTAGATTTCTATATCGCAATGCTATCGTGTGAAATAATATAATATAAAACAGTCGGTATATGCACCTCAATGGATCCAACGTGAAAGTCGTATTCACCACGTGTTTGTCCCATATATATATATACTCTATGTACGCTCACTTCTGTCTATCATTAATAGCTTTGGCATAGATGCCTGTACACTTGTGCGAAAAGAGGCGAATCGATGTAATTCTGTTGCTGGTGATTCATACTTCTCATATATATATAAATATGTTTTCTCGCGATATCGTGTATATTCTTCACATATATATATAACATAAAGCACGCCGTTCTCTCCGTTTATACGTGAGTTGAAGTTGCGATTCGCGTTTTACCCTCGCAATTGCAGTGAATACTTGAGTTTGTTTGCTCATCGCTGCGACGAGACGCGTCTGTATATAAGAACGAAAAGTTCGAGGGAACTCGACGTGACTGACGCTTTCAACCATTCGCGGGAATGCGCTATGCTCGTTTACCTACTCTTATATATATATATCACCTATAATGTTTGCGCAACTAAGTCCGCAGAGGAAAAAAAAATAACGCGAAAGCACCACGAGTGACTTTTCAACCAGTCTGTATGTGTGTGTGTGTCGTATACATAAGACATTAGCATTATTGAAAAATATTATATATATGCACACTCGTGTTAATTGTTACTCTCAAAAGTATAAAATACATACACTCAGAGATGTTGTTAGTGACTTATTTTTTCAGCTTCTTTTTTGAGAGAGTTAGAACGATTCATACGTCGTACCCGTTCATTCGTGTAAATTCTCAAGCTTCAGGGTAAACTCATTTTGATAATTGCATTAAAATTACGGTTAAGTATAATTTTTATGTGCATAACGCACACATATATATATAAATATGTAAGTGAACATATCCTACTTTCGTAAATCTTTATACCGACAATAATAACCGGTCCGAGCTTGCGTACGTATTATAAGAGCAAGAGAGAGAGAGAGAGAGAAAAAATGTGGTCATTGCGACAAGAAATTAAAAATAATAGATCAATTTGAATTCGCGCATGTAAATCCAAGGTCTCTCGCTAATAATTTTCCGAATAAATTACTCGTGTACAGAATAGCACAGCCGGTATATAATAAGTGTGTGTACATACGTAACGATAACGTATGTACACAATAAATGGAGGAGAATGGGATACGATGTTTAGACGACTTATTACATCTTTGAACAGAATTTTGTATCACTTTTTTCGAATAAAGTTATTTAATAGTTAATATTATTCGAAAGTAACAATTTCAAATTTATAGTTTGATAGATATGGATAGATAAACGGAGAAATTGCTATTTAGAAAAGAGGGTAAATTTATATATTATTAAAAATTAATGGAAGAAATAATTTTGAAATAAGTATAATAAATTCTTATTATATATTTTCGAATTTATAATTTACCAATTATTATGGAATCAAAAGCTTTGTGAAATAAAAATTCATTTTAAGTAGAATAAATTAATTCAAATGAGAAATTTTCATGTATTATGAATACAAAATGTATACTTGGAAGTAGACTTAAAGCTTCTTTATTCTAAGCCGAATTGAAAACCGTAAATGTATGCGTAAAATCGTTCCAGGAAAATGAGGTATCATCATCTTTCCCACTATACATCACGGAAAAATTTATTTCGTGAAAATAATTCGAAATAAAATTTAATTACTAATATAAGCATAATCCACTAAATTTATAAAAATGCAGGTGAGTATTTCTCTTGACTGAATAATTAAGATTATTTTTTATATAAAGACCATTTCTATCAGTGTAACCCTCTCGGAATTTCGTAGACATTCATTAAAAATAATGCTTCGACATATTACAATTCTTAGTAAGTCGTCTAAGTACCCGATCACCCCCACTCCTCAACCTATAATAAGCGTTAATTCGCCGGTAATCAACAGTGCGAAAATTCAAACTATCCGAAACAGTGGAAGTGATTGAAAGGAGGAAAAAAAAGGCAGCCGCTAAGAAATCTCCCTACTCGATCTCCGCATAGTGCACACGTGAAAAAATCGCGCTCGCTTTCTGACTCGGTCGATGCAATGTGTACGTATACACACACATACACATTGCCTAATTGAGTTGCATAGAAAAGCGAGTGCGCAAAGCGATATCCAACAGGTAATACGAAATTCACGGTCGATGACCCTCAGCGTCGTATACAACGCTCGAATGAGGTATAGACTATATATAATTATATATGTATATACACACACATACATATATATATAGTATATACAGTCCTCCGTCCGGCGGCAGTTCCTTTCTCTCAGAGGCGAACGTTTCGGTTCCATGACCCGAGTGACGGTCAGTGCCCACGACCGACATTAGCAACGACGACTCGGTACTCGCTCTTTCTCTCTGTGTGCACAGACAGCCGCATATACCGAAACTGTTCTGTCTTTCTCTCTCTCTCTCTCTCTCTCTCTCTCTCTCTCTCTCTCTCTCTGTGACTCCCTCCGCTTGCTCGTTCTCTGTACGTATACAAATACATGTATCAGTATGTACGTATATATATATATATGTGTATATTGTATACAATACATATACACGTCTATCTGCGATCGTTCCATGTCAAGTACTGTTCTGTCCGGCTGGAAATCTGGACTTCTTTGTACGGCGAAATGGGAAAAAATATGGACGACATTGTACACCGAGAGCTTGTATTACACGAGCTGGTGAAATTGAAATTTTCGTCGGGAGCTTTTGCCTCGATGGTACCTCTGTAGGTAATTACTTTTTTTTTCGCGTTTATAGTAGAAACTTGAAACGCGTACTTCGAATGACCATAGGAACTAACCGGTTGCGGCTATATGCTTCGGACGTTTTATTTAATACACGTCAATCGACGTTCATAGAAGCGATTAATCAGACGACTACTAATGTATCCGTCAACGGGCTAATCAGTGCCCGCATGTAACTACTCCACTGCTTTGACATATTTACAAACAAATACATATATTAATCCCCACCGACTTTTTCCTAATTCATCATCGAATTTGTTAAACTACACACGTATGTATAATGTATATACATATAGGTATATTGCAAGTATAGAATAGAGGCTATTTTTAAACTTCGAATCTTTGACGAAAAACCGGTTACACATCGTATATATATATAAGAGTATATACTCGGTAAACGTCCACGTGGACGCGCATATATATATAAATATATGTGTGTGTGCGTAGGGGTCTGCAAGCGCATTGTACGAGCTCCTTCCCCTTGAAATGAAAGAAGAAGCGACCGGCGACACACAAGCACACCTACTCCTTTCTTTCTCTCTTGGCGATCGAACCGATCGTGCACTTGATATGACGCTAACGAAATAACCGGTTCGACCGGTTCAATATTTGATTTTCTATAGACTCTCATTGTCGCGAAAAAAAATCGACTGTGTATCTATATATGTATGTGTGCGTACACACGAACGGATATTTCGAAGAGACGCGTATGACGCACGTGTAGCTGTCTCTTTCTTTGAGAAATAAGCGCTGAATCTCGAGGAATACGGTATTGTTTCCATCAACGAATTTCTGTGCCCTTTTTTGGCGGACACCGGTTGAGAAGCGTGTACGTGCATGTATACGTGAACGAACAAAGTTTCAATTAAAATCCGATCGAGAGAGTTGATTTGATTCAATTAACCTGAAGTGAAAGAGTGAGAGAGAAAAAAAAACGTGTGTTATCATTATGCGTTCGGATATCAATAGCGGAGGTGCGATATTTATGCGGCGAACCGTTCGGTTTTATGATTCTCGGGGTAAAGTCAACAATGTGCAAGTGGTTGTTTTTTTTACAACAGCAGATTGAATAACTGATTGGTATAACGGCCTGTACATCGGATAAGCAATTTGCATATATGCTATAGAATAAAACCAATAGCTAAATATACTCTGAATTTTCCGAGTTGTATCTCGTGTAGATTTGGTTTTTTTTTTATGGAAAATGAGCATATAAGCATTTCGATGTCTCCGAAAACGTAATCGTGACAATTTTTCACACAGCTTACTCTCAATGTCGGTACGGTTATAATACCCACCAATGACTCTCATAACCGTTGGATTCAATTCGAAATCTCGTAAAAGTCTCACAAAGCGTTTATAATCCAAGGGATATTTATGAGACTCCAAATAGTATCTCATACAGTATTCATGAATCCACGCAACCGACCTGCGTAATACTTATACACGTATATATTTTTTCAAGTCCACCAGAGCTTATATGACGAGCTCTCGTAAGGATTGCTGTTACCAATATATATGGGTCATTGCTGTCAAACAGAACACTGTCTACCAGTTATGTGAATCTGTATTTCAATATAGGGATGATAAGATCCAATCAGAATCACGAGAATGTACTGATCCAATATCGGCATGACAGTTTTGAACTGAAGACTTTTAAAATGTAAGACAATTACGGGAAGGCATCACAAAAATGCTTTTTGATCACTGCTAACTGCATTTTACGAAATTTGCAAAATCACTTCTCAATCACGTATTTTTATAGATATTATAGACGTGCCACTTGACCAATAAAGTTTCTCACAATCCAAAGTACGAAAATTCCATTATCGCGATTAACAATTATCCGTTATTTATTCAAATTTAATTTCGGAACAGAAATTGTCTTGAAGTACAATACCTGTGTGTACACAGTTGAGTGGAAAATAATTGTATTATGTATAAAAAAAGTTCTGTATTAAAAAGCTGTTTTAATGTAGAACTTTTTAAAAGACATCTTATTTATTTCTCATATGCTTCGTGAACTATAAGTTTGCTAAAAAAAGATGAAAAAGTAACGGATCATCTGAAAATTTCGTGTTCTTGGATTAATTTTATGTCATTTTGTTCTATGGAAATTTGTATAAGAGTCTACAGACTGAAAAAAGTGAGCATATACTTAAGAAACTTTATTTTAAATAAAGTTAGTCTGTTTTCTCACTCAACTGTCATGATTGATCCAATATTAGCCCGTAGATCAAGTCTCACTAAATTATACAAAGAATCGACCTCGTAATTAACAAAGTTACGTTGAGAATCTCTCAAACTTATTAATCGAATGAGAACGAGAGAGTCGCCATGTCAGTAAAAAATATCCAACGCAAACATCGAGGACTGAGTAGTTACCTTGAAAAATATGAAAAATGATAAGTTCCGCGAGGGGTTAAAGCCAAGGCTGAGATAATTGCAATAGAGCTCGAACTGCAAGAAGCGAAGAAGAAGAAGAAACAAGAGGAAAGGATCAATGAGAGCAAAGCGAAATATCAATTTCTAGGAAAGCAGCAGAAAATCCCCGTACGCCCCAGCTCTCTCTTGACTGCGACAACAATGGACGGGTCTTTAATTAAGACTCGAAAGAGGAAGAAACAAAAAAAAACAAAAATAAGACCTCTTCCAGGGTCCAACGTTACTGACCAGAAGTATTCAATCTTTCAAGACGTTACACTCCGTCCGAGCGTTGAATTACAACAAAAGGACGGAGAGCAACTTCAATAAATGCCTTGAAAGGATCGTCCTATTCTCGCCGAAGAAGCAGTCGTCGTTTTGTTTTGATATTTTTTGTTTTCATTATATATATACATCTCCCAAGAGAAAGAAGAAGAAGAAGAAGAAGAAGAAGAGGCTCGCGGATCGAGCAAATGGACGATAGACAAATAAGTTCATTGAACGAAAGAGCGGAGAGAGAAGCAGATGAATAAAAAGAGCTTCGAGCGTAATTATATCCTAAAAATAGCTACGAATTCTTTTCGCATTAGCATATACGCGAAATATTCAACTAATAAGAAAGCAACGAGATTTTCTTACAACCACGACGACCAGCGGCAATAATATTTTTCCCAGTTATTATCCCTAGAGAAATACACACAATTATATCAAAGACCCACCAAAGTCTCGCGTTCCTTGTTTTTCGCTTTGACTGCTAAGTTTACAAAACATTTCTCCATCTCTCTCTCTCTCTCTCTCTCTCATTCAACGACCGACATCTCCACGCCAAGGTACATAACTCCTCTCCGCTCGTTTCACCACCAGCAGCAGCAGTTCCGTCTGTAGCATCTCCGCATTTCCGGGCCTTTCTGCTCTTTTATACATGCATACAGACAGTATACGACGATGTCCCTTCAGCTATCTTCATCCTCGGAAAGAGACAGCTATGCCTGCCCCCCCCCCTCCACCTACTCATTACTCAAAGAATACGCGCGAATAAAGTAAGAGTTTTCCATTCTTCATGCTCCCATAAATCCACTTGTGGAAAACACTTTAATGCCGAAGCAGACAAGAGTTGGACGGAGAAAAAAAATTGACGACGGAAGAGAGAGGGAGAGGAAGAGTACAATTACACCGACAATAACTTCAGATTAGTACGAAGTAGTTTGCGACGATTCGAAGCTGCAACGGCCACAGGAAAATACGTTAAGGCGTTTTGCTGCATGGAGATGATTGAACCTACAGAAAGACGAAACCGAGTGCTACTTTCTCCTCTCTGGAGTGACTAGTAATTAGTTTTTTCTCTCTCTCTCTCTTCGCAAACTGAAACAATCCGTGCAAGTATAATTTTTGTGTCTTTAACACTTTAACGCTTCTTTTTTCCCTTTCGTCGGTTATTACGCTCTACTTTAATTCCTCTAACTTTGCAATCGAGACTAAACGATACTGTACTTCTTTTTTTTTTAATACGTGTGTACGTATACGCACGGCCGGACTTATGTAAAGACCATAAAATAATTGTCTTCCTGAAGACAGTTACGCAGTTATAAATAAAAGTAATCTACGTTACGATGACAGCTAAGAAACTAAGTATTGTATATATAGACAATGTATATATAACTGTCGGTCGCATTCACAATTCAGTCTCACAGATACACGTATACAACAAGTGATTCGGATTGAATTATTTATAGGCCGCGTCATCTGCGAACGCAAATGAAAAAATTAGAAAGAAATTCCACCTTATACACACGCCTGATTACATCAAGCCTATTCAAGCGCTTGGCGGTTTATAGCACGCCCCATACTGTACACATTCACACGCTTCGCGTCATTAGAATCCCATCGAGTTCCAGCGTTGCTTTTCGACCTTGCGAGAAGCGCGTCCTATTCACCGCGTTTTTTTTTTATTTCGCCAAGCTCGTTATTAATTGCAATACTGATCTCTCGAGATATATATATATAGATATAGATATAAACAAAAGTCCGATTGCGATCGCGTTAAAGTGCCGCGAGTATAATGAGCGAAAAAAGAGAAGGAAAATATGTGTGGCTTTTGTTACTCTCGTTTCATTGAAGCTTCGCAACAAATTAAAGAAACGTTCGTCAATTCTTCAGGGCTATATAATTTCAAAGTAAAAACGCGCAGCTCAGTGGTTCTTTTTTTTTGTATAAGTGAATATATATATATATACACAGATATGTAGGAGAGAAAGAAGTAAAGTCAGAGCTCGCAGTGGGTTCAAGGTTGTTACGTCCTTTTTCCTATCGATCTTTTACGAGTACTTGGAAAAAGGCCGAAGGAAATGTAATATACAGATCTTACAGTCGCCTTATCTTGCGAGATATTCATTCGCTCATATTCCATAGTCAGCGCGAATATACATTATATCCCCCTGGATTTTTACGATACAACACGCGAATCGGCGAGTAAAAAAAATATTTCGCTGTGTAAAAAGAAATATATATATATATATGTATACATATATCTCTTTCCAAACGAAATAATTAATCTACACATACACACACGGGGGGGGGGGGGGAGAAAGAGAGAGAGAGAGAGAGAGAGATACATATACACAGAGACAGACGGGTTCAAAAGGACAGCCGACAGCTAGTTATTAAAGAATACAAAGTATCAGCAACCGATCTCAAAAATCGAAAACTACCTTCCGCCCCGCCCGCAGGGCTCTCATGACTCTCGTAAAAACTTAATCGAACTACATGGCAATAGCACTACCACCAAAAAAAGTCATCGATCACTAAAAGCCTCCCTGCAGCAAAGGCACGCAACCGTAGCTCTTTCTTTTTCTTTCTCTCTATCTATCTATATATACTGTATATATATACGAAAAGAAAGAGAATATCGGCATCGACGCATCTATCCCGTGCGACGGCGACCGGTGCACCTGTATCTTCTCCACTACGGCGATACCAACCCGCCGAGAGCAAAACACGCAGAGCAGCGCGAAGGAAGCCCCGAGAAATTGTAACGGCTCATTATCCCCACTATGTACTCGCGTTGTTCTTTTCTTTCTCTCTTTTGCTCTCTCGGTACTCCTTGAGTGTACACACACACACACACACACACACACACACACACACACACACACACACACGTATGTATATGCATACGTTGTGCTGGTACAGGTATGTACCCGCGAGTAAGAGAGCCCCTTATACGCTTTTAGTCGGATAAGCTATGTACCAAGAGAGGAGGAATTTTATGTTTTTCTGGCGTGTTTTATTGTCTAGGAGAGCCGATGCCCGAATAAATGCGAGACTGAAAACTTGGAGAGGCGTAGTTTTATGCATGATGCTACGCGAGAAATTTTTAGTGCAACAGGGAAGCTGCATTCCACATTGTGCGTTTACTGCATTTATTTTACGGCTTCTGGCTGTGGCTTGTACGCGTTGCATTTCGTAGATTGCTTAGTGAAAAGCCGTTCTCTCTCTTTCGTCTTTGCACATTTTGCATCATCATTTTCTTCCTCCAGTAGATCCGACCTTTTCGTAACTTCGTAACGCGACCAGTTCCCATTTAACGGTCGTGAATTTGTTCACGACTCGCGCGACTAATTAAACGTGACCTAACGTCTCGTTAATATTCATATCGAGTCGAGGAAAAATAAAATTACGCGTCGTAGTTCGTTGAATTTTGTTTGTTTTTTTTTTCGTTCGACATTTTTCTCGGGAAAGATTTCGAAAATCCAGTAATTCGAACGCTCGAAATTCACACGAATAGAAACTCGACGAATCGTACCGGCAGTCGACGACATCAACAAGACAGTTTCGAAAAATAGGAAAATAAAAGGCATAGCCCGTTGTTTACATACGCAGAGTCGTCGGTATAATATATACAAACTCGTCTATAAACACCGAGAGATCGTCCGATAGCTAAGCGTAGTCGGGGCGTCGGTCTTAGCTCGACGTACGTATATATATATCTCTTTCTCGCCGATTTCCTAAGAGAGACCAAACATCGAATCAACGGCGTCACTTTACATTTCAAAACTTCATGCTACCCCGTCTTATTTTTTTTTCTAACTCAAGAACGTTACGATACATACAGTGTATTTACCGAGTCGAGAGGGTTCCGTGGAATGCGATGCATCGCCTCGGGCTCAAGCGATTTTTTTCTCTCGCCAAGAGGAGAAAATACTTATAGGTTCGGCCGACGCTTTTTCAGATATTCAGAATATGAACACGTATAGATATACACACGCGTACTCGCGTATATATATATGTATGTATATTTCTATACAAACGAATGTACGCGAATCCGTTGTAAACACAAGTTTGTCCGGGAAGAAATGAGAATTTTCGACTAATGTCCCTCACATGCGAATATACACACACGGGATCGTAAGAGTTTCTCTGTTTACCGCAGCTTTTGTTTCGACTCTGCGTTGCGAGCGCGCAAGGATATATGCAAAGCGACGGGCTCGTAAAATCGGCGCTCTCGAAACGATTCGCTAACCTTAAAAAAAAAAATTCCCAACTCGCCGGCCGCCGGTTACGCGTAAAAGGTGTATACTTACATATGTATAAAAAGTAAAAAAAAAAAAAAAAGGACGAAATTAAAGACGAACCTTGAATCGATGTGCAGCCGATAACCGCCAGCAGCAGAAGTCCGTTGATCATGTTGGTTGGTTTTGGTGCCATCGTAGTCGTCCTCTGGATGTAACAGCGACGTTTAGACGTTGAACAACAACAACAGTTTCGCACTGACACACTAAAATTCCAAATCCGCACCAGAAGCTAAGGAAGCTAGTTGCGAATCAACAATTCTTCGCAAAACTTTCTCCAATTGATAAATCAAACGTTGAACTGACAACAATATTATATACTTGTCTCACCAATTGCAATGCAATATATTATATATATATATATATTTATATATATACAGAATGTATATATAGGAAAGATCGCGACACGTTAACGATGCAAGATAACAACACACACACACACACTACGCTTGTATTACAATATCTCAGAGAGTCTCCCGTCCGGGTGATAGCGAGAGATAAACCGCTGCAAAAAAAGAAAATTTTTTTTTTCCTTCCGAATCTCACGTTTACACGTGTGTGTGTGCGTGTATGCCTATTGAATCCAACTAAGCCGTCAATTCTTATATATTTATGCGTTTTATGATGAAGATAAGAACAGATTAGACTACACGGATATATATCTATATATATCTTATATGCTCTCGTGCTGAGGAGCAAACAACCGGATAGCTCGGCGCGCGAAGACCGTCTGCCGGCGCGCGCTTTCCTTTCGGCGCGATTCGTGAGCGTTCGGCGCTGCGATCACGGAGATAGCCGAACGTTACACTCCTCCCCACCTCTTCGCCCCCCTTTTACTCGCGCGCGCGTATACTATACTACACGAGTATATAGGTGTACTATATACTATGTATACCTTACTTGTATGCTATAAATGTGTGTGTGTGTGTGTGTGTGTGTATATATATATATATGGGTATAGGTGTATACCTAACGTATGCAGAGAGCGGGTAAGAAAGCGCGCACGCGGTTTTCGCATTTTCTTTCTCGGATGTGTGTGTACGTTTTATAGAGAAAAAGATTGGAGAAAAATGATAAAGGGCAGGCGTACTTGCTGATAAGGGCTCGTTTTCTTTTACAGGACTTCGATTGGGGTTACGTTTCGCGTGACTAATAGGGCAGATCGGAGATTGTTTATTCGAAAGTAAGAACGATGTTCGTTGAAATTTAAAAAATAAAATTTCTCGAGGTTAGGAGTGTACTGAACGGATGAAATTTATTAATTCGATGAGATTATTCTTCTTCTTTGTCGCGTTTTAACGACTAGGAAGGCGAAATCGCGATAATCGTTGGCGATGACTAATGTCTATGGATTTTGATGCAAATCTACAGTAAGTTGTACGTATTTCGTTGGCGTATCTGTGAAGTAATCTAACGACGAGTCGATATGTCCTAAAAAAATTCAGTCCGACCTGTTTGAATGAAGGTTAAGGAAATTAGCATAGGCTGTAGACTGTGTTGTAATATAAAGTTAGCTTTGTGGTTCACTAGGCACTTCGCACATTAATTTCGTATTCGAAATTTATTCTGACGTCGAATTTGCTCATCAATTAATGCACGAAGAGATAAATAAAATAAACGTCGAAAAATTAAATTTTAACATCGTCATTGTGTTTATTTATAGACGTTAATACATCAATTGTGTAATTGTATTACTCGTGCAACGGTAATTATATTTGTTTTTCGCAGCCTTTTAGGGGGGCTAAGTAACGCAAAATTTAATGCTATTTCAAAGCTGTACTTTTTTTAAGTGCATTGAGGGTACGTTTTGGCAATAACACAGGGAATTTTTGAGAATTTTTGTAGAAAAAGTAAACCAAATTTTTTTATATTGTATTTGTAGTACTTTAAAGTATATTTTTCAAAAATGTAAAAAACCGCCTCGTTATCCGAAATGTAATAGACAAAAAACGTAAATTTGAATAAAAAAGTATAAGATGGAGAAATTTAAAAAACTTTTTTTTTTTTTTTTTTTTTTTTTTAAATAAAATTCCATAGATGAAACAGATTTTTATCCATGCTAGAGAAGCCCGGATGTGATTCGTTAAAAATTGTGTGAGTTATTATTTCCGCCAAGACAAAAAATGTGGTTTTCTGGAAAATGTGTTCAAAGTTTGGAGTCAAACTCGTCACATACCTGCGCACGGCCGACTCGCGGAGGCTCGTAACTTTTTAATCATTATGAATTTCATTTTGCGCTTCTAACGCCATATTCTAAACACTTAAGGCTATCAAATTATGGAAAAAACATTTCTCGATTTTTTGAATCAAGCATACCACAAGACGATGTTATCATCCTGTGTATAGAAATATAAATATTTTAAATTTCGGCTTTGTGAATAAAGCGTAAAAATATGTCTGGCTTGAATTTTTCCGTCACGATTTTAATTCGATATGGAGCTCCCGAAACGATGTGCCTCATTTTTAGGGACTATTCAATTGAAATATTAGTGTCGAAAATACATGGCATTTTGATCCGAAACGGGTTGAGCGCTATCTTACGAGATATGTTTGTAAATGTTATATATAAAATATAATAAACAAAGCGGTACTTACATATGAAAATGCAAAACATATTTTGAATTTCCGCATTTTTGGAAAAAATAAATTACAGTTTAAATATGTCCCTTTGAGATAAAAAAAAATATATATAAATATATATAAATATATATAAATTCACAATAACATACGTAATATACATGTATATACACATTTGGACATATATACATATTTGGACGTGTGACTGTATTTGACCATTATATAATATATTTTATAAATATATACATACACAAGTATTTGTTTATATATAATATTTGCATTATTATATTATTATTATATATTATGCATATGACATTATACACGATAATGTCAAGTTTATATGTACAAAATATAAGCAACGATTGTTATTCAACAGTATATTGCTTATTTATTTTTTAACTTGCGTTTTAAGCTACCTCCAAGGTGTCAATAACATTACATTAACTTAAGGGGGCAAGACACCTTTGAAATGCAGGTTATTAAATTAAAAATTCTAAATATTTATAACAATGTAATTATAATTTACACTTATTCTAATAATAAAATACAGTTTTACCTTCAATTTGAAAGGTCTAGCTCTTCTATATAGGTAAATTCACTCACCGTAGGATTCAAAGTCGAGCGATGGATAGATTGAGCTCGGACTAATACTCTTTGATACACTCATCCAAAAAGTAGACTCTAAAAGCTATAATTTTGAAAAACTGACTTTTTCATCTGGACTTCTCCAATCAGGACGATTATTTTTAAATGAAAACTCATTTAATTTACTTTTCAGCTGTATGTAATATAAATCCGAGGACTCGGAAATCTTATGCATTGGTTTGCAGCTTTTTTGCGTGTAAAAGCTGAAGAACCGAATGGCAAGTTCAATCGAATGTGTAAATGCTCGTTTTAGTCGGAAATCATCCAGGAATGAGGAAAATAGTCTCTGGTCGATGTGCCCTCGTGAATAATTTTTCGATTTCCAGGTACGAAGTAGTTTCCTGTATTTTGTGGATTTACTTGTACACATCTAGAATGTCACCAAAATGATTTTCAAACTGGCACACCCTCGTACCACAAAATCAACAACTCTTAAAAGGGCAAGATCGTAATTCAAATCGAATAGTGATAAGCTAAGTTTAGAATGTAATGTTTCCGTAGGTGAGAGAATCCGTTTTATAAATATTAAGTAAATACAATATTGATACAATACAATACAGTGCTGAATCAATTTTCGCGTAATTTTGGTTTCGCGATATGTCTAATATTTCAATTTTGCTGGACTAGTACATTTTAATTTTTTTCCGTCTTGATCCAGAAGAGCTGAGTGACTGTCGACAAAATGCCGTGGTGTTATTATTATTATTCGTTGTGTTCATCGTCAACCTCGACTAACTTGTAAGGAGTATCTTATTAGTGCATTTCGTGCAGTTTAAGTCATTACATATAAGGTGAACTCATATTTTATTATAAATATTTGCGAAATTGCTCGTTAGCTCGATTCCCAATATTTGACCTTCACAGACACGTTTGAATTCACCGAAGGCATCTTCATGCTAAAACTCATGATCGACTTCCCAAAATTGTGCTTCAAGACTTTGACGACTTAGGAGATTCTCGTGATCTACATCTACAGTTTAATTTGAAAGTATTTTATTTGGCCAGTTTAGCTTATTTTAGAAGAAAAGTCTCTTTTGTGTTTCTAGTCAGAGATGCTTCCCGGAGACTTTCGAATTTTTTAAAAATTAGCTTCAAATGGCTAATTTGGTAAAAATAGCAACTTTGACATACTGTATCTTTAAGAACCTTGATGGAAAAAAAAATCATAAAGGTATATACAGTGTTAATCAGATGATTACGAATATTTAGAAAAAACAATCGCACAGCCATTACGAATACCAAAAGATATAGGTACGATTGCTTTATTTTCTAGAAAAATCTATTGAAGCAACGATTGGTGCGCGTGAAGTTGGAGGAATTGGTAATATTTATTCGCGCGGTGCCCAAGAATTTGTCATCAAATACTAAAGCGTTAAGTAACCAATATTAAATATTTATAAAACCTGGTCTTTGAAGGCCACGATAATATTGACAAATATTAGATATTGCAGGATTGTTTTGCATCCATAGCGTGTGTGTGTTTATTGCGAAATGGCAAAATAAATGTGATTCAGTTTTATATAGTATTGGTAAATAAAGAAATAGTAAAAGAACCAAAGAATAATAGTAATTAAATCTGAATTTTACAATTTCATTAAATTTTAAGACGTTGATGGTGACAAGAATTTAATTAGTGCTGAAAATGTGATCGATATCATGAGGAATCATTATCCTTCTAAACGGATTTGCCACCTTGACGTTGCGCCCACTTAAGAGGGCACGCCAAGGTGGCAAACGCGACACATTAAAGTGACGTTATTCAAAATAACAAATTTTAATTAGTTCCATAAACGTTACCTTTAATTTGAGCTTTGTTTCACATCTTCAAATCCCGTTGTTGACCATCTATAGTATAGGAAAACTCAATATCCGTAAGATTCCAAGTGAATCAATGGATCAATTAAGCTCTTCGATACTTCCACTATAAAGAATGAATTTAGGTTTCTTTTTAAGAAATCGAACATTTTGAGCTATTTTTTCAAACATCCTGGTACATTTCATCATGTGAAACTTGCTCTGCTCATTGGATTGGAAATACCTAGTACTGTGGCTCGTCTATCGTAGATAAGTAAAGCTGTATGAAAATCGGACTAGGAGACGAAACCGCAAATCTGAGAAAGAGAATGGATATGCGATCATCAGTTTAAATGGAGTGAATAACTTAGTATCTTTGATCCAATAGTGGAGACACCTGGATTACCATATCTGAAAAAAACTTTTCCCGTTCTGGCTTCAACCGGGATGCTACAGGCCGCTTGCCCTTAGATTACGTAATATTCGTGTTCTTTTCTTTTATAATAATGTAGAATAAGAAACTACTTTTGGAAACGCGTCGATATCGTGCACACCATCTTGAGGACTAATCCGAAGTAATCGCCAATTTAAAAAAGGCTCAAAGAACCAGCCAATTCAAAAAAAACTTCAAGATCCTAACAATCCAAAGTTTCATCGAAGGCGGGGCAATTGAAAAGGCAAATAAATTCAGGTTTTTTTTTGGTTTAAGGAACAATTTTCGTGTGAAAAATAAATGTAAATATTATTAAAAATTAAAATATCAAACATTGAATAGAATCGATCATCTTCCACATCAGAAAGAAATCAAGGTACCTTCCAGGTGTACTGCGAAACGAAAAATATAAATCCATATTTATTATTGTTTACATCGATCTCGTGTAAGTATAAAAGTAAACAACTCCGGGATAAGTATAAAAGTAAACATTTGGCAAATTCCTTATAAAACGCTTTTTTCTGAATTTATTTTAATAGTCTCTTCCCATCAACAAATAAGGCTCCTTTATGATTACAAGGAACGTTGAAAAGCTGTATTACCGTTTCGTTTTTAGGTAAATAATTGGTGAATTTATTGCCATTAAATCTGTAAAGCCATTCGTTCTAGAACTACAGAACAATATAAACAATATAAACAATATAAACAATAAACTAGTATCCTTTTATACCACTTTTTTACAATTTCATTTTCAGTCGAACAATGTTATTATTTACGCGATTTGTGTTAATCATAGAAAGTACGATGAAACACAGAATGAATCGATATAACGCATGTATATTTTATTTTTGAGATTTGGATTTATTCTGAACAATAGTGATAACTTGACGCAACGTATATAGACTTATTGTAAATTCGCGTGAATCAGTGCTAAAAATTGTGACCCAGTGTCAAAAAAAATGATTAACATGTTGGTCATAAGGCCCACAGTAGTAAAAACACTTCTAAACAGTACACAAATAAAGATTCACTATCATTTCACACCTGAATTGATTAACCAACTATTTAAAAATAGTCGAGAGAGGTTTTATGCCGCGAGTTTTTCCTCTCTCAGAACCGAAATACACTTAAATTTCAAGGCACGCATCAACGAGTTCTTTTATTGATCCTGTCCTTAAAAAAAACTATAAACTATAAATATCGCCGCTATTCCGAATAAGAAAAACGGCGAACATAATTCAACCAATGTAGTTTTGATAAGGTTTATGATACTATCCTCGAAAACGAATTTTGACTGTACGACCAACCATAGGCTCGAGAATACGATTTTTACGGAACTGAAGATATTATGTATTTTGTTCAAATCTTATGTTTTTCTATTTATAACTATACTGCATGTTACTTTTATTTCGATCCTTGTTCGGTCAATAGCTCCATTATTTATGTGTGTTATTCATTTTGTTATTTAAATGTGGTTGCTATAAAAATAAAACATTTTTATATCTGTGTACACTCTACGTATATAGAATAGTTCATAGTATGGCGCGATCGGCTTCTGAGAACCGTATAAATTGTAACATCTATGAATCATTTGCTTACGCAAGTGCAAATGTCAAGCAATGTCAATTTATTGCAAGCTTAAAAATTCATATCCATGTATAGAATGAAGATATACTGAATTAAAAACTAAAAGATGTCAGTAAACGTCACCACCAATCACTACCAAAAATGTACACATGACAGTGGGTAACGGCCTTCAACCAGGCGAAGGTGATTTCGACTGTAATATTTAGAAAAACACTACGTTGCAGTAAACAACAATCCCAACCGTCTCATCATTATCTTTGTACCCAGGGTATTCCACAACGCATTGTTCCAAGAACCAGAAGTTAAAGATTCGCGGAAAAAGGGGTTGTGAGAAACCCCAAGTGTTAACAATCTCAAAGTGTTGAACATACCTCGGCTGGCAAATCGAATCGTTGATAGACAAACAACCAAACCTGGACCATGATTTGGTTGCGACGAAAAAGCGGGCTATCATGATGAGAACTGAACCAACGCCATCTATTTCTCATTAATGAAGCAGTCGAATCCGAGATTCTGAAGATTAAGGGTGACAGCTGCCCATATTTTGCTATTTCTTCGTAAAGCTGGGAGTCGTTGTGGTGATGGCTAAGAATGAATTTTTCAGGATTAGGGGACCATCAGTATATTGATATACCTCTGGCAATACCTATGTGGAATGATTCCCGAAACAAGTAGGATATACTGTGCAATGTTTGACTTGATTTACTCGTTCTCGTAAACAAACATTATTCTCAATGAGTTTTGATTAACAAGTCAGTTGTTTTTAAACAAATAGATTAGTTTCAGCGCTGAATATATCTGCTAAGTCAGCACTCACGATCCAATAATTCTAAGTTATTTTCGTATACAATAGAGTAGATGCCAAAATTAAATGTAACATCATTTCACTACTTTGTTCTAGAGTTATCACTAACTGTATTGTCTGAGACGTAATTTATTTTTAATATAAAGGTAAAATCTCGAAATATTCTCAATAGACTCATGTATCCATAAAAATTGCATAGAACATAAGTAAATGATTACAAGAAACATCATCGACAGTTTAGTTGTGTTCGAGACAAGTGTGCTGAAAACCCCGAAAATTGGGTGCAGTTTTACCGGTCTCGCGAAACAGAAACAGCAGGTATTAGTTAAGAAGCACAGGTTGCGGAATTTTCCTTACCCTCGACGTGCTCACGTGATCCTTGGGTGAAGGGACTGGTCAGCGTAAATTTTAGCTGCACCTGGATGGCTGGAATTTGACTGGATAACTGCCGTGAGCAACAGAGAAGATTAGATCAGCAAAAGGGACGGCTTGCTAGACAAGAAGGCCTCTGGTGCAGATCTGGATTAGGGTACTATTGCCTAAGGGATAGCAAAGGTACGTTCCTGTCATTCAACAGCATGTCACTATCTTCCAGTCTGAAATCTAAAAGACCTTATCCGATCGAAGGAGCTGATTGCTCTTGAAACCGCCACGTTATTTTCGTAAAACAACTCTCATCTGATTAACCCTTTTTCGGTATGGCTAGACTCCTGTATTTCTGATTCCATAAAATACTAATTTTCATTGTTATTTGCGTTAAAAATAAGCGTAAAATACAAAAATGAATCATTGATAACAAAAATGATTTTTTTTACCCGTTATAATCTGTGTCGGAGAATCACTCATATATACATGGAAAATATTTTTGTAATAATCCATAAAAATGAGTATAT
Source organism: Apocrypta bakeri (assembly GCA_018906985.1). Lineage (NCBI taxonomy): Eukaryota > Metazoa > Arthropoda > Insecta > Hymenoptera > Pteromalidae > Apocrypta > Apocrypta bakeri. The sequence continues at coordinate 7,147,554 of JACCIA010000005.1, forward strand.
TTTATTCAGGGTGTAGTACAAGTAAAGCGAATCTACCGACTTTTATTGCGCGCGATAATCAGAGAAATAATGTATAAAGTAATAAAAAACGAAATTGTGAAATCGAGGTCTGCGGTAATTTCCTTATCCTAGAAATACGTTTCTTTGGAAAATACATATAGACAGCGAGTAAACGCGAGTAAAATGTGAATCAATTATTCATTAATTAAATACGTTCAATATTTTTACTGAGAACCTTGAATCCTCGTATCAACCTCAAAATAGAATTTTCAATATTTAAAAGTAGATATTAATCCATCTCCCGACAAAGAAATAAAGAAAATCCATTCGTCTACGTTTCTCTTTAAACAAAAACTAAAAAAAAAAAAATAATATAAAGAAGAATTAAAAATTATTTTATTAAGATGGAATTTTAAATTAGAAAAGCAGTCGCACTTAAAATAGAATCGCTCGAAAGTTTTTTTAATACGTTTGTTGATATCCGTAAAAGTATGAAGTGAATCTTGGGGAAAAGGACAGACATTATCTTTTTCACACCGCAGGTTCTTTTCCCTGACTTTACCGACTGCGTGATTAATGGGAACACAGTATTAAGACGAATATTCTCAGCCTACGCGTTTACGACCTCGTAAAAGGTTGTCCACGATGGACCTCCATTGATGCGAGCTTATAGTGCTTTATCCTTCACATTTATATATATATATATATATATAATAAATCTCGACTTGCTGGAACAACCCAGAAACGATATCACATTGCCTGTATTAATGAGGTGGACATAATGAATTCGAATTAACTAAAATGTTAAGTTATGCATTGCAGTTTTATTTCATAAATGGACTTTAAGATATAAACTATTTTAAACAATAGGAGAGATACGTATGCTCTTGGCTTTTTATTTATTTACACAGGCATGTTTACAGCACAAAAAATTTCTTATATATAATAATTTATTTTGCAACAGATTTTTAACGCCTGCGAAGCTTTTTACAAGTAGGATTATGTATCGCTATTTATGCGTCTGTATGCTAGTATAAATAGATTTCTGTGTTTTTTTTTTAATTATTAAGTATACTAAGAAAAATACAACTGTACTTTTCAAATGTAACTCTTAAATTTGATTTTTGTATGATTAAACTGATTTTTTTTATAACTTACATACTTAATTTGGTGAGCTTATTAATTATAATCTTATCAAAGAATAGCTATAGACCATAGTTTAATTTTGTAATTTGAAAATGCCTCACCCTTAATTATTTTATCATCGACTGTAAACATAAATATTTTTAAAGGCAAGCTTATTGCAACTTAGAATACAGTTAAGAAACCATAATTTAAATTATTTTACAGATGATAAATTTAGATATTATTCTTTTATACAAGTGCTCTTTTTGTTTATCTAACACCATATCGTAGAAGATTTATTTATGTTTTGCTGAGGAATGCATCGCAGATGAACTGTTTTAGCCGTGAATTACAGAAATAAGATATTTAAAGTAGCATTAAAGTTTTGAAATGAATCATGTGCAATGTTGGTATAAAAAAATATTCTGAGCATTTTAAAATTATTTTAAAATTGTTAGTTTTTTTACTAAAAAAATATTGTAAAGAATTAAACTCATAGTTAGTAATAAATGATAGTGATAACTATATTTTTAATCTAAGTGAAGCTTATTTATTTAAACGTAACATGGCACTTGTTACATAACTTAATGCATACTTTATTTAAATAATGATATCTCTGTGACAATCCAGCTCAATTATTCGGTTATTAAAATAAATTGCTGCAATATTCTTGTATATTTTATCATTTCTTTACACTCGTAGAAGCTACATCATGTATTTAATAGTAAATCAGTATGTCTATATTTTATACTACTATTTATTCAAAATTATAAATTTGGTATGATTTTCGATATTCATAGTATAGTAAAGAAATATTATTCAACACTAGGATTAAAAAAGACTATTTTAATCGATAAAGTAACTTTAATTATTTACAATGAAAATCCAATCAATTTTAAAGCTTATTAATAAATTGTGTACTCGATCTTAAGGCATTACAAACATGTGATGATAAAAATAAATACCACTAATTTATATACATAAGTAACTTCAGGATAAGTATAAAAGTAAAAATTTGACAAATTCCTTATAAAACGGTTTTTTTCTGAATTTATTTTAATAGTCACTTCCCTTTTTCAAATAAGGCTCCTTTATAATTATTACAAGGAATGTTGAAAAGCTATATTACCGTTTTCTTTTTAAGTAAATAATAGATGAATTTGCGATAAAACCTTTAAAGCCTTGTATGAATTCATAAAAATATATACGCAATTATATATCCATCGTCAGCATCATTCGTCATTAACTTGCAAATCTTTTAGTCAGTATTCACTCATTACAAAATTCATATATACATAGACATGCATTATAATTTCCAGCAGATTTATAAACCAAACAGAGTACATGGTACTCAAATAGTAAGCATACATCGTCAATCAAGTTACAATGAAAAAAAAACATTCGATTGACATACTTGGGACCGAATAAAGTTATGAGAATTGTCCCATAATTAATGATTTTCAACATACCACTCATATTTAGTCACTTTAAATAATAATCCTTTGAACAAACAATTGAAATGCAATCCGCCATATTATCAGTTTTACATAGTTCTAATGCTTCAATAACATAGTAACTAATTTCCACTTGGACCGTAAGAAATAAATCTGTCTTCAAAAAATTAATGTCTCAAATTCATAAACAAATAGATTTGAGTCGTCATTTAAAGTGACTCAATACTTTTTCATTTTCGCAGTGAATATAATTTACTTATACATAACTTTATTTTACACGCTTTTGTTGTCTTTGCCTATAGATATCATTAACAGGAGGTGGTGGTAAATCTTCTTCTTCACTGTCATCGCCACCTAATCTGGTCCTTTTTCGATTATTGACAATACTTTTGCCATCGGCGGTTTCGTCAACGATCCAATGAACAGATTTAGCTAAGTCGAACAGTTTCGTGTCACAACCATTGTCTGCTACTGGTAAGGGCGCTAAGAATGGTTTATACATTATTTATGTAATATTTTATTTCCGTTCGCGTAGCAAAACAAAATCATATGTTTAGAAAACACGTACCATGCTCAGGTAATTGAATCCGACTGAAAACATCCATTAATAATTCAACTGAAGCAAATGGGCCTCTGAAACATCCGGGCGGTGGCAACATTGTACATAATTGAGCTGCAGCTGGTGGTAATGGAAATGATCCACCTGGACAAAGATTATTGTTATTAAAATATTTATTTCCGTTTTATATTTAATATATTTCGCAAATTACGTAAATTACAAATACATTTAAAATTGATAAATTACCTGGAACAGGATGTTCTCCTGGCAATGGATTTACTTTTGGCTTGAATGGTATCATTTGCGATAAATCTGGTCTTGGTAATGCTGCGATAACTTCTTCTGTATCGGGTGTACGAGGCAATGGGCCGTTGGTATTTCTACTAACACTTGACACTTCCATATAACCAATTGATCTCAATTCCATCGGCGTGCAAGGATATAAATTCAAAAACTTGTATCGATCTACTAGTTGTGCTGTTTCTTTACCCTCGAATTCTTTAATCTATAAGTAATCAGAATTTAAAGATAAGAATTTCAAATACCAATATATTTAGCCAATTATTTTCGATACGAACCTTTTCTAAAACTGCACTGCGTCGTTTTTCTACCTTAACTATACTTGCTAAATCTCCAATGTTCGATTCAAATTCTAAAAATCGATTCCATATGTCACTGTAAGTAAAGCGTCAAAATAAATTACGTTTGCCAAAACAGAATGACTAATTGATTATATTCAAAGTTCAATATTTTACACGTACACAGATTTTTCGGGTTCCAAACTGCCTGACGATAGTACGCGTTCGAATAATACCCTAGTATTATTGTCCTCTGAAATAATGCACATTTAATTTTATAATCCAATCATAAATAGGGTGCGCATTGAACGTTTACAATGTAATTTCTTATTATTTACCGTTCAAATGCGATAAGTAATCGATGTAGCACAGTATGTAGTCTGGATTATCAGCAAATTTCTTCAATCCAAGCTCGAATATACGGAAAGCTATATTTTTATCCTTTGTACAATAATATTCCATTAGAGCTGCAGCAACGTACACGTGATGTTTGCATCGTAAGTCTTCTCTGGCTCTCTTGAAAACGGTTCTTGCTGATTTTATTCCTTCGGCTCTTCTAGCGAATTTCATGTACTGTACGTACGCCTACAATTAAAGTTGATTAACAATTATTAACAATACAAGCAAACAAGGAACGAACAAATGTACTTAAAACGCTCTATAAACCGATGCAGTTAATTAAATTATATGTATCCGCAATTAAAACAAAAATTTGTTCAATTTATGTTGAATAACGAGAAATTTTGAAAACCTAATGGTCAATACTTACCAGTGTCGGATCGATATCCGTTATGTCAAGGAACTTCTGATAAATTTGATGCACTTTATCGTACTTAACTCGGCCCTCTTCGAAATCGGCGTGCGCAAAATACAATAACATATTTTTTGACAAAAGTGTATTGGTAGCCCGTTCGAACATAGTGGCTGCCTCGTCGCTTAAATTTTTCGCTGCGTTAACGTCACCTTTTTCTGTGAGAATCTTAGAGCTAAGTTCGAGAAAATGAGCTGCCTGATGCCAGACGGCCGGATGATGGCCAAGACACAACAGGCACTGCTCAATCGCAAACATGACTCTACGAGCGACCAGCGATGTATCTTCGGTTCTCAAAGGATTGCTACGTTCCCAAGCAATATATTTTTTCCATAGTTCGACCTAGAAATTATTCAACAAACAACTTAAATAAAAAAGAAAAAAAAAGAAAAACACTTGTGTCGAGTGAGCATTTAAAGGGGCAAAAACACCAATAAGCGAAGCTACCCCTAATTTTACAATTTTTAATTAGTTATAATGATTGCATTTTTTACATATTCAATACTAAAGTTACAGATACGCATACTTTTCATTTGAACTTTGTTTCAGGCCTCTAAATCCCTTCGTGGTCAACTGGACCTATAACTGTTGGCACGTGAGAACTGACTCTCCGTAAGATTCAAAGTGAATTAATGGATTAATTAAAAATTGCTATAAACTCTCTTTGATGCATTCATTAAAGCATCAAAGTAGGGATTTCCTATCGATTGAGCAGAAAAAATTTTACATCATGAAATGAACCAATTTTTGAAAAAATAGTTACTAAATCAGTTTTTGACGTTTACTCATTTTTCTATTCATGAAAAAAAAACTCGACATTTATGCTGAGTAATGTATCAAAAAGTATTGATTCCAATTTGCAGTTCAACTGCTCTATCGCTTCGAGAATTAAGCAGAGAAAGTTATCATCAACCTATAAGTAGTCGACAAAGGGACTTAGAGGTGTAAGACAAATTACAAATCAAAGATATATGTGCCTACAAATTTAACATTAAATATCTAAAGAATGCAATGAATAAAACTAATTAAAATTTGTATCTTGAAGTAACCACACTCAAAGGTTTCTTGCCCCTTCAAGAATCGTATCGAATCGAACTTCAATTCTCATCACGCATTTGTATAGGTGAGGAATATAAATTTGGATTTATGTTTGTACAGGGATCGAGTGGTACTTCTGCTTTTATTGCATATAATCTTTTTAGGACGTTGTAACAACAATTATAATAAGACATAGGAAGAGGATATGTATGATAATTGATAATAATAATAATAATAAGAAAGTTTTGAAAAATTAATCCTTCAATGCTACAGTCAATGACGAGTTTAGAATTATAGTTCGATTATTTTGGTCTAACACGTAAATCCACGTTTTTCTGCAGCATAGCCCGGATTGATAAAAACACGACAACAATACCATAAAATATTTTATTGTTATTATCATTTTTGTTGTTTTTTTTTTACAAAAATTAAATAAAACTACGATGTCAAATGAAATGTGAGCCGCAGAGTTATGAGAATTTTTTATTATACATTGGGAAAGTAGGATTAAGAAAGCAAAATGTTTAATTACTTGTTTAATTTCTTCCGGATGACCAGTTGGAGGTACACTTGGTGCGCTTCTGTTCAATCCTCTTGTAACAGCTTCCAATTCTTTGGCTACTCTTCTGGCGTTCATGTAGTCTCTCGATCGTTCTATAGCCATTTTCTCTGCAATAATGGGATTAATGTTTTGCTCGAAAGCCATATAATCTTTCCATAATTGTTCCATGTTGATCATAGGGTTTACAACTCCTCGTTGGTAAACCTGAAAGCAATTCATGGGATATGATAAGTTTATGTTATGTATAAACACTGGCACATTTTGATAATCGCAAAAAATTATAATAATGTTATTTATTAATTGAGATTTTATATGGCCTACCTTTCGCACTGCACTTATTCTTTGGTTTTCAGCATACGAACCAACAGCTTCGACACTTTTTAAAAATACAACATAATCGTTCCATATACTGTAAGAATGTATGTCCATTCCAATTTTATCCAAAGCAAAATCATACGCTTGGGCCATTTTTTCCCTGAAATAAATGATTTATTGTATTAAGTGCTTTGATTCACCAGAGAGTACGTTCTCTCGATCATTGGTTTTACTCACTTGTACGTGGTGAGGCTTGCTTTTGTTTCCTTGACATAAGAAAGATACAATTTCCACAGTTCAATATTTAAGATTTTCATAAGACATCTCTGGAAAAGCTGTTGAACAGAAAATTTTCAATTTATATCATTTGAATACTATAATTAGAGAGCTAAGTATCTCCAATTGTGAAACAAAATTTTCTGTGACCTCCTACTTACTCTCCAATAAGAGTTAAATAAATGCATAGGTACTTTCCCATAATTATTATTTTGTGTTTGCACACATACATACATGCTTAATACTATGTAGTTTCATTATCTCTAGTTGATTTATTGTTCTCCATGTCACTAATTTACATATAATTAATATTCATATTTATTTATAAAGACATTGGGTAAGTAAAAATGACCAATACATCTTTGCAAATGGTTTATTGGCAAACATATATATTATTATTATTATTATTGATTTGAGAGGATATTTATGAAAAATTAAATTTAAACCAATATTTTAGTGTGAAAATTGCCTTTATTACAGATTGCTATATACCTAGAGTTTTTGTGATTAGATGTTTATTTGAGCGATCATGGAAATCTTATAAGATAAAAGAAAAACAGACTTTGCGAAACAACATAAGATGAAATCATCGTATTTCAATAATTCTATTCAAACTTTATTACGTTATTTAATGATTTTTCATTAAAAATGTAATTATGCAACGATAAATCATTTTATGCTATTTCTAGAAAGGATGTTTGACTAAATGGTGGTAAATTTCTGGTAAGGTTCAATAATAACTCTTGCAAGGATGATAGCTGCTTCAACAAAAATTATACACTTCCAACAATAAGGTTTTCTGCAGAAGGATTCTTTGTTTTTATCATATATAAGGTAAAAAGGGAGAGTTTGTGACAACTCTTTTCCCAATAATATTTATAATTACAGTAACTCAGGAAGGAATTAAGGCTACTATGTTTAGAAGGTTATCTTCCTTTTATTTCCTTGCTATTAAAATTTATAAATTATATCGTATTCGTTCGAATTGAAAATTCTTTTATAAAGATTATTTTCATTAAAAAGAAAACCACCTCCCAAACATTGTATCAGCATAATAATCGATTAAAGAAATAAGTGCCTTGTTGTGAAGATAAAGCTTTTTATTCACTTCACGTAATTTGCAAAGTGTCTATGTCACATTTCACACTTCTTTTGATAATATATGCTTTAATTTTTATATAGCATACATCATGGATAATTACTTAGTGTATTAAACTGTAATCACTTTATAATCTAATGCATTAACCACTGAAGGGATGTGGTGAAAGGTAAATTAAGTAAAAATGAAAAAGCTTTTGTTGTAAAATACACAAGTTATATTGTTACATACTTATGTATAGCTATAAAAATATCAAACTTAATTTACTATTATCACAATTAATATCACAGTTAGAAAAATCACAGTCAATAGCGACTGCAATACTTTTTCATTTTTCTTTTTGGCCTGTTTGTTTATTTTATACATTCTTTCTTAAATTAAATTGTTCATACAAATATGAAGTACTAATAAACTCTGCATAAACATACCTTTTCCACTTTTTCAAAGTTGCGCATTTTCATCTGTAACACAAGTCAATAGAAAATGAATTCATTGTCAAAGGAAATAAAGTAATGTAAAAAATAAATTCCAATTATATCCAATATATTGACTTTACCTCTTGTTCTATGTAAATTTTCCAGTATCGACCTGCTGATGGAAAAACAGTTACAAGTTTCTCAAAAACTAGTCGTACTTCTATGATAGGTCGGTTCTGAGCTTCGCGAATAAGCAGACTCCATGCCTCAAGATCATATGGTGATTCGTCAACAGTCTTCTGAGCTCGCTGTAACTTCTCATTGCCCCAATCCTGCGAAATAATCACAAATCAGTGGTCTAACTCTAAATCATCCATCGTTAAATCATTGTATACCGATTCCACAAAATAATGTAAAACCGAGTCAAAATTCACATTTTTGATTAGCAATGCCATTTCAAGCTGACAAAGTATTCCTGAAACCTCAGTATAAAATCAGCTCATTCCATAGTACCCAAAATCATTGCAGAAACACAAGCTTCTAAAGTAGCAAAAAAAATATTGGAAACTCAACGGACATGCGCTTTGACTACCAAACTTCTCCTTTTTCTAACCTAAAACATAACTTCCGAAGTTCGCGCAAACTTCGAAATATCAAACATAGTAAACGCTTGTTTTCCATAAAATGAATTATCGTCCCAATTTCCTCGTCATCTCCTCCCTTTCAATTTTTCCCAGCTTTTTTCAAAACGAAAAATAACGAAGAAATATCGAACCGTTACATAAGCTCCACACATACCACGCATTCGATACGAACAGTTTTTCAATCGAAATCATTCCAACGATTCCATTAAAATCAGCCATATAAATCCTCGTAAACTCAAACACACCACGGTGTTCAATTCTCATTTCTCGCCAATCTCTCGGTTCGAACTATATCGCGATGTCTCGAGTAAATGCGTAAAAACAAGAATTTCGCAATCGCTCGTAGACTCTATTGTTCTTGATTATTATTTGCGAATTTATCGTCCGTAACGCAAAAGCTAGCTCACTTCGCGTTTCCACAGAGACTTATGTATACGTGTATAATCAATAATTACACCCGAAGAAACATAGCATTTGGAGGTTATACAGATTACGCAAAGTTATTCCTCGTATTTCTAGATACGAAAACAATGGATAGAAAAATTGAAAATACTCACGAAATGTTCGTTTTCAGCCATGGCTTATGTTCGTTGCTCCGAAAACGGTGTGTATAGACGTGTCAGTGCAGCGAAGAAAATCTAATGCGACACTGCGTCCAAAGAGAGAGTATCCCCAGTCTTGATGTACGGAGAATATGTATTGATTCCAGTTGACTATATACACGTATATTATACACAACTGTACATACATATATATACAAACACACACTATCTTTCTACACCCGTGTATGTATGTATATATATATATATATATATTTATTTATTTATTTATATATACACGCCTCAACGAAAGATACAACGCACGAAATGTGCGTCGAACGTATTGCATACAATATGTATGATTTATAAAAAAAAAACACTGTCCCGAAAAGAATACGTGAAGCGATCCCGACTAGATGATGGCTGCCGAGAAACAGGCCGTGCCGCTGTGCTTTTGATATGGCTGTGCGCGGCGGCTTGTTGCTGTGTAGCCGAAGACGTGGAAGGGGAGAAGCTCGTACAATGCTGTTTCTCGAATGTGGCGACGGTTTGGCCTTGTTGTACTTGTACTTGTACATGTATTATCTGTGTGTGTGTGTGAGCCTATGCGTATATATAGGTAATAGGTGTGTATATGCGGGAATCGAAGGAACTAAAAGGCGCGCGACTGACAACAAGTGAGCGCGTCGGCTTGTGAGGTTAGGTTGGGCAACGTGTCACCGGTGGTTCAGTAGGAAATCTGCATTAGCGACTCGGCTTGGTATACGAAGGAAACGCGTACAGTGAAATTATTGTATTTTCATTTTTTTTTCGACGTTGTTTATTGTCAATAAAATGAACGTTGTATAGACGCGCGAATGAATCGGCGCACTTGTAAGGTGCAGTAAATATTTTACGACGAATTCGGTGAAATACGAGCGAAATGACCCAATTGAGATTTCTTAGAAAAATTAAGCTTGTATCACAGTGTGTGTTCCGCATTTACCTAGAATTTGGACATATTGTCGAGACGACTGGATAAGATTGTTTTTTGTTGTCGGTGGGAATAAATTGAGACGTTTATGCGCATTTCCTGGTAAGTAAAAACAGAAATCCAATATAGCCAGATTCGTTAATAGCGTCAAGTGAAAAATGCAAATGATAAATATAAATATCCTCAATAATTTACCAACAATACACACAATACATATTTATAATATTCACAAACATACACACGTATAGATATTTTGTGTGCGAATATCCCTGTATACAAACACACGTATATAGGGTTACATATGCAAAAGTAACGAGTAATGTATTTTCACTATTTACGTATGTAAATATTGTCTTACGATGTCTCATGACAAAAAGCATGTGCTCGAAGAACGCTAATATTATTTATTTTTTTAGAGATTATTACAATTTTGGGTGCGATTTGAATGGCAAAAATGTTTTTTTTTAAACAAATTTTTTTATTTCATATTATTTTTCAGCAACAGATATTTCTTAGTTGTCACGATGTTTCTCTCTGGCTGAGACTTTTCTTAGGTTTTTTATGGCTTAAAAATTAAAAATCAAAAAATTTTTCGAGCGTGTAAAGAGCTATACATTGTTTAAGATCGACGATTTAAAAAAAAATTGCTGTGCTTAATATAATACAAATTACAAACATTTTTTTAATATTCGAAGAGCAACCCGAAATGAGATTCTGCTTGATCTGTTAGGAAAATAAAAAAAATTCCGTTGAAAATTTATTATCACACTTGGATTATAAATTTTCGTATATCGGAATATTTACTGTCAAGTATTAAATATGGAGTATAATATATATATATATATATATATATATATATATATATTGAGCTGAAAATAATTGTATATAAAATTTGAAAATATTTCCAAAGAAGTGCTCGTGTCTACTGTAATAAAAATCACCTAACGAAACGATACAATTTGGATAAATAATGCGGTTAAAAAAAATATAATATAACAACTAATTCAGTGCAGATATACTTACGAAAATATATACGCAGTATAACCTGTGGTGGTTATACACAATATTTTTTTAATTTTTACTGGACATTCTCACTTTGTTATTGGCCAAAAATTGGGTGTAATTCTTACGTATTTACAAGCGAGTAATGAAAAGTTTTTTATGCTTTTTTTTACAATAAACATAGAATGGTAAAAATGGCTATTTTTTGGACAGGATTGACATGGAAATCATGTTTCGGAAATATCCAAAATACTTTTTTTATATTGAAGATACTACTTGTTTGTACTTTAATTGTACCTCGAAAAAAGATAAAATACATATTTATATTTTTATAAACAATTTTTATAAATTCTTTAATCGCTTTTATAAATATATCAATTATGGTAAAAATTACATTATTTATGTAAAGAAATAAATGGAACAGTACATTGTGTGTAAAATATAATTTTATTTTATAAATCGATTATTATTATTTACTTTACAAAATGAATTTCTCGATATTTTATACAATGCGTGGTTTATCCATATCCTCAACATTGATTATTGGAATTTCGTCATATAAATTAATTGAGTCTTAGCTAGCTGGAAGCAACTACAATAAGTATTCTTATAAGGTGTCATTCATATATGTTAAAAGCCTTCAATAGTTTGATAAAGCTTTAGAGGACGACAAATCTTCTTTGTACGAAGAATTTGTTAAGTAATTTTATTTTTAATAAATAAATAAATAATTATAATGATTAAATTACTAACCTTAAATAAAGTTTTATTTTGTGTTAAAAATTCTTCTTAACCACAGTTATTGCGATGCAATAGACTGGTGTTATGAAAAGGAAATGTAAATTTGCGACGATACACGCAAATTTCTATAGTCGTATGGAAAACAAGTACAACTGGAATGAGTTACCAATTCATTTATACATCAAATTATTTTTATTAATATTATTTTTACAAACGATGCGAAGCATCAAGCCATTCAATAATGTGACAAAGTATATTAACAAGTCCAGCACTGAACAGAAATATTGATTGGAATGTGGAACGTATATGCAATTGACGTTAAAGATATTTAATACATTTATATCATGAGATTTCTGTTATAAATGTTGAGGATAATGACAAAATCACATTTTCTCTATTATTGCATAATTAATACCATTTTTCCAATAATTTATTCATCGAATAATTATGCAGAATTCACGTCTAGTGAAAATGTTCAGTAAATCCTCAAAAAATATTATTTATGCCTGTGTTAAATGTAACGTACAATAATTAATTATATTTATGTTGCTGAAAATAGTACAGCATGAACTTTATGTGAATGTAAAATCAAATTCTATTCGAAATTCAATAGAAACGAGCGTCAAATTTCACTAACACTTGCATTAATGTTAATGTAGAACATGACTGTAAATTAATGAACCTGCATTAAATTTGCTTTACGAACGTGTAAATTGCAATGCAGATATGTTTCCTTTATGTGTTTGATTTATAATAAAGTGATAATCTATAAAAATAGTTATATTGCAACAAGTGAGTTTTTTAAAAGCAATATAAGAACTAATTTAGTCAAAAGACTAAATTTAATCAAAAGATAATATAGTAAAAAATAAATACAAAATTTCAATATTACTTACAGGATAAAATAAGTATTTTCGCATTTATCAACTAATAGTTTATAAAAATTAATATTTTTCCTTGTATGTTTAGACCTTAATAGATTTAAGGGGGTATTTATCATGTTCAACTTTTACCGACTGAGTCGATATGCTTGAAACTTAATAAGTTGACTGAATAAGACAATAACAACTATTACTTGCTCTCTGCTGTTACTTTATCTATTACTGTACCTAATTTGAAACGAAAATATTCATACAATTTCGGAAAAAAACTTAAAAGAAATTTTACTACCAAAATGTGACTATCGATTTTCGGTCAAGCTTTTCTCGGAAACTTATGAATATTTTTGTTTCAAACTTGATTCAGTGATAGATAGTGCAAAGGCAGAGGACAACTAAGTGCTAGTTTTTCGTAATTCAGATGACTTATTAAGATTCAAGCATTTTTCTGTCGTTCTACCGCCGTATCGACTCAGTCGGTAAAAGTTGAGTCTACCACCCCCTTAAAGCTCTACGCCATCCTATTTACATTAGGTAACTATTATTTCGTATAGGATTTAGTAAGTCATTAATAACAAAAAAATATCCGACCAGAAATGTTTTAGAATTATTTTTTTAGTTTACGCGATAAAATTCAACACCAACACGTAGAGTCTACTGATATAAATTATATTAAAAAATAATAATAATTTTGATATAATCTCGTAAAATTACACAATTTTTATTCTTTAATGGAAATTTTTTTATCCTCATTCTTTTCTCGACATTTGCGTATCGTGTACTCGAGGTACTATTCCATTTCCCGGAAAACCTTGAACCGAAACGAATAAATTGAATTAATGTAATTTTCAGGAGTTCACTTCGAAAACCGAATAACGAAATTATATGTAAAAGCTAACATTCTTTTCGTTGATAAAAGTGGTTGATTGGCCTACTTTCGCACTCGTTCAGAAACAACGACCGGAATAAGTGTAACTTACAACCTAAAACGACCAAATGCATACTGCATATATACAGTTTTTCAATCGATTTTTCATACTGCTATTATTATTTTTTCCAAAATTTGTTTTTATATTCTTTCCCAATTAGTTTATGGATGATCCTGTTTATAAGATATTGTAAACGGTAGAAAATAATATTTTAATCAAAATTACACACCAGTTTAGTTATTTAATAATTAAATTCTTATCAAAAAGTATGCGTAGTACGAAGACAAAATCATTGAATAGCACTTGCTTGTATCATATTGTTTGACATTTTAAATGTATAATACACTTGTTAATAAATATTAATACCGAGTTTCGAGAACAACAAAATTTTATACAATAAATGTAATATACATTCATAGTTACATTATATATATATGATACGTAGATACAAGAGTAAGCGGGATTAAGCGTTACATTTCGTCATTGATGCATATCTGTATATACTTGAGGCTTAAACCATCTGACAAACTGTCCTATATAAAATATTCGTATATTGTATATATAGACTGATTAAATCTCGAAAAATAGAACATTTTGTATATTGGACGTTTCGCTGTATCGCATAGTCGGTTTGATATGCGTACATAAACTTATATGCGTATTTTTTTCTCCCCACACATTTTTTACGAATAATAAATGTCGGCGAATTTCCAAAGCATCGAAACGGATATCCGAACACCCTGAATAAGTTAATACTCGGCAGACCTTTAAATCTAATATTTATATTCAACGGTTTAATCCATTATACACGTGGATTCTTAGACTTTCCTCGGTTTTACGGGGATAACGATCGGTTCAGGATGTCAAGTATTCCGAGAAAAAGGTGCATTGCAGAGAATGTCCTCGTGAATATTGCAATAGAAGCAATATCGTTAGCAAATTAACGAAGTGACACTTTTGTCGTCAGGTTGTTTCTCTTTAATTCGGTCATTTAATTGGAGATGCAAGATCGAAGATTTATATTGTTATGATTATCAGTTAGGATAATATGCTTTGTTATATGTCGATAGAATTTTAATTGGAATTAAATTTGCCGTAGAAACAATTTTTTTTTCTTTTGAGTTATCAGATAAGGCTTCAATAATAATATGGTTATTATTATTATAAAATAAGTTATTTGGAATCACGATATAAGACCCACATTTTTTACGCACATAAATCCGTCAAATAAGACAACTAAGAGTTTTTAATTTTCAATTGTTTTTAGCAACAATTATATAACAAATAAAACTCAATACATTTCTGCGATTTTAACTATGAGATGAGGTTTTGTTTCAGAGTAATAATATATCGTACGGTACCCATTATTTATTTGTACATACATAAATAATAGGTATATATATATATATCATTCTCTGAAAGATTTGGAAAAAAATATTTAAAATTTTTTTTTTTAAACTGTATCTACCTACATGAATATTTTTAGATTTTGTTCATGAAGGTTCTTTAGCTTACAGAATGTCGAAGTTATCTTTTTATGCGAATATTCAAAAAATTCTAACTTTTCATGGAACCATTTCTCGCTACAAATACCAAAGGGGCAAAGTGGTAAATACATATGATAATAACCTCAAAAGTCATCCAAGACTTAAATTCAGTTCTGAGAAAGTTAGATCACGAATTTCAATATCCGAAAATCCATAATGTCAATGCAAAAGTATCTTTAAATCTACAAACCTTTCTTGTATCAACTTGGGATTCAACTGATATTATTTTACGAAAATAGAAGTACAATAATTGTCTTCGGTATTTATACGTTTGTCCAGTTCAAATTTAGATTAAAAAAAAAATCAAACATTGTTATCAAAATAAAAAATTTCATGCAGATGCCATGCATCATTATAAAAGTGTCTACGGAGGTCTCAACCTGGGAATCAAGTTGCATTTCCAGCTAGAAATACAGCTATCGTATGAGCTGTCATATCATAAAATGTGTGTTTCTTGAGATTGATCCAGATTTCGTGAAAAAAATCTAAACAAATTCTTGAAGGTAGAAACCGTGTTAAAGAAGGGGTTAAAAATATTTAGATGACAACATTTTTTTGATAAGGTCAATCTGTTAGTGAATGACCCATATATATATATATATGTTGTGTGTAATAATACAAGGTCATTAATTTAATTCACAACAATCCGACGATTACATTAAATATGCGTATACGAGCTCAATTAAGATCTTTACACACAGAACGATACGACTTTACTTCCACGACTCACGTAACCATCAAAAAAAATTTTTTTTTCAAATCTCTTCGTTAATCTTTTTCGATGTGCATTAATTATTCATTAAATAATTTCAAACGAAGTGTAGTAAAAAAAAATTCAATTAATATATAGTCATTCAATAAAATTAAAGACGACAATCAAGTTACTTTGATCCATCGCCTTCAAAAGAAACGTTCGCTCAAGATAATATCTAATTAATGTATGACTCGGGACACTTTCGTCACGGCATTTCTCAAATGAGCGCATCACTTTCTCACCCACGAAAATAATTGATTGTTATCTCGGATAACACGCGAGAGTCCGTCGCAAGCTTCCTTTGAATAATCCGTCTACTTTTCGTTGTACATTTACACACACATCTATACATGTTTATATTTTAATAATATAACATACGTATATATGTGCCATTCTCCAATAGATTAACCGAACAACAATTTTTTCTTTAAACTATGTTTAGTCTTTTCTTTGGAATCAAAGGCATTTTGGCCAATTTTAATATTAATAATAATAATATTAATATTCAATGGTGTACGCACAATATACATTTATGGGAATGCATTGTCTTTTGCGCATATGCCAGCAATGAATCGAAACTCGCGCTGACGCTTCTCCTCAAGGATTATCGATCGATTGATCGGTTTGTTTACGTCTCTCGGACTAGAATGACAGAATACGTTGTAGTAAAACTAACTCCCTTCTAACAATGCTACTGGAGGGTGAATATAATATACCGTATACCGCATATATATATATATATAGACAGAGACAGTTAGAAAATAGGAGTTTCTTTTATTTTTTCGTTTTTCTTTTTAAACAAGAAAGCGCAAAGTTAAAGCATCGCCCGCATTTGTGTTAGCTTGTGTGGAAGAGATACCGACGATTCGATTATTTAAATTTTTTTTACCTTTGAAACATGTTCGCTTGCCACTTTCGTATATTACAGCTGTTTTGTCTGCATTGTAAACTAGAATTTTTTTTTATCGCATCGTAAAAGTTCAAAGGTTCAAATCCCTTTTAAAAAACTGTGTGTGTGTATGTGTACAAATAGATCGATCTCCAACGATTCGCGTGGATAAAAATTTTTTTTAGATAACTTTGGGTAAATATAAAATCATATAGAATTTACACGTTATAAAATCATATTTTCCGTAAGAAGTTTGGATTACTCGCAAGCACTAGGTATTTTATTATCAGATCATTTGACTGATAACTTTATTACTGATGTCGATGGATGTAGGATCAAACCTTCGCATAATTTAATTTTAAGCCATGAATGGATTATAAATTATGTTATTGCATAAACACAATTTTACAAAACATTTTACAAAAAAAAGGTACTTCTGCATCTCTTGACAGAAATATTTCCTTACAAGCCAACGAAAATGAGTATGAAACGTAATTCTGAAAGATATTCAGAAGAATAGAATTATAAATAAAGAACATTTTAATGTTAAAAAGTAATGAACACCAATTCATACAAAACAATCAACTGAATATTCAACAAATATTTATATTAGAATCGTTAATGTTTCATTACGATAAACTTAAGTGTTTGGCTAGTGAATTCAAAAATAGAAATAAGAATAAGTCATAGTGTAAAAAAAGAATATCGCCATAAGTGACTAAAACAGTTATATAATGGCCATTGGAACATATAACTCACTACCAACGGAGTTAAAGTGTTCAAATCAGTTATGAAAAAAAAAAAAATGTAAGACGTCGACGAATAAGAAATTTAAATTGTTTTATGTCGGTCTATATTATTTAATAAATTCACAATATTCTTATTTTTCTGGACAATAAATAAATAAATGAATAAATAAGTTCAGTCGGTCAATCTGTTAGCAAACACGTTTTTTGCTACAATTTTATTTTATTCACAAGCCAGAGAATATCGACAATGTCTTACCCTGTCAATCATTATAAATATACTCTCGCACGTAACATAAAATACTCGCAATGTATGTACTTGATAGCAAGCTTTCAAGACAACAACAAAAGCTCATCCCTAGAGAGCTAATCCAATATAGATATATATACATATTATACACATATTACGTATATACCATTCATATGCATATACCTTTATACATCTAGGTACATACACGTAATTTCATCCCTCATCACATGTATGCATTGTAAAAATATTCCTATCACGTTCAACCGATGAATGAAGCTTTCCCACGCTTCGACTTGCTCTCTATCTCTCTTCCTGCATCAAGGTAGTTTAAATAAAAGCTTCGACAGCGGCGGAGCTTTCAATTGACGTGGTGAACGCAGGCAAGCAAACAGACAGCCAGTCGGTCAAGCAATGGCACATAGGGACACACTCACATACACGCACGCACACACACACACACATATATATATATACATGCATACACACAGACACAGATACAGATGCGACTCGTGGCTCACGACATCGCCGTCCTATTCAATTCCAATTATAGGATCAAGAAACGAGATTCATTGGGATTGAAATGTCCTATTCCATTCAATCCATTTCAATCTACTTTCATTTGTCGGGATGGATGCCTATTTGACGCGAGTACTTGCAACAAAAAAATATGAAAAGGAAAAGACTAGTCCGTTGTGGCTTCGCAGAGAAAGAGAGAGAAAGTAATCCGATGTAAGACTTTATTTTTTCACTTTGCGTGACTAGCTAATTTTTTCGCTGTCGTAATGCATTCGGATTTTACCGTCTGTACGCGCACTTTGTCGTGGATACAATATAACGTCTGCTCGCCGCTCGGCTTCTACAATAGTAATGTTCTTTTCGCAGGCAACATCGAAGTATATAGACTTGGGATTCTCTGTCTAGGTCACAAAAATCATTACGATATGCTTCGTGAGCAATTGTTCTACATATATGTTAATATCGAATTCTAATTTTTTTTTTGTTTTCTTTAAATTAATTTTTATTCAATAGATGAACAACGACGTAAAAGGCTCTTGCGGCTAAAAGAAGGCTAAAGTAAACGGGGAACGTACGGATTTTTATAGAATTTTGTTTTTAATTTAGATTGGCTCGGTAGACGACAATTAATGATTAACAAAAACCCGCTGATTATTATTGCGCATGAGAACTTATATTTTATACATTATTTTTAGTTTCTCGCGAAGATTCTTGTATAAGAGCAAATACCGAAGAATAAATATAACGTATTTTTTTACTTTTTGGTTAATTAATGTATAAAAAGTGGAATCAAAGTAGACAACTTGAAATAATGTTGAAATAGTAGGTAAAAACAATGTTTTTTAATGCACTAATCTACTTTGAAATTAGGTATGGATATTTTCCAATGGTAAAAATGTTTTTGTTCTATAAAGTTGTTTGCCTCTATAGGTTGAACATTTTCAGGAGATTCTATAGCTCGTTGGTAATTCGATAAAATAATATGGAAACGAATCCATGTCTTGGCCATATTCTATTACTTACAATATGCCAACTGATATTTTATATTATATGCTAATGTAAGAAGTCAGTTAAGTCGGTGTAACTGCGTTTCAAATGAGAGCAAAAATAATATTATTAAACACATTGTTCACGGTTAAAGTAGGTAAGGATAATAATCGAACAGAAATAAAGATAAAACACAAAATAAAAAATACCTTTAAATATATATTTTTTAAACCAAATTAAATGTCAAGCCGAATCAAAATGTATTAATAAATGTGTAAAAGAAATCAAACGCGAGAAATATCCTAATGCAATATTCGACCAAACTCACCTGCGTCTAGTCGCCTATCAGAATAAGCTAATACCATACGTCCCTTATTTCGAAAAGCCAGAAACAATAATATAAACACACTTTCCAGTACTATTCTTAAAATGTGCAGGTGCACTCTCTATAGCCTGGCAATTCCAGATCAGTCCGACGGTTTGTACCATGGAGCGAACTTCCAATTGAGGTCTAATAGTCTCGAAATATGTTATAACTAGTAGATTTTAGGAAATAAAATATAATAATTATTAAAACAATAGTAAGTTAAGGGCAGAAAGGGAATCCTCAAACCCACTTCACACTACTATACCACACTCATCTAAACCTAAATTCAATTCCTATTTTCCAACTGAATCGCCGAATCTCTAACATCATTAAACAACGAATTGAATACAGTCAAGGGTTCGGTTAAGATAATTTCCAAGGCTCAAGGTCTCAGCTAGAGGGCGCAGATATGTTTGGCCGGTAGCGGTGTTGGCGGCAACTCCAAATGCTCCAGATGCTCTGACTACTCAGCCGACAGTGCTCTCGGGCCGAGAGTCTCGGCTGAGCATCCAGAACACGAAACTGGAGGAGCGAGCACCACTGAAGCTATTGCTATCGCTATTTCAGCTCTAGCTGATGCGTCGACAGCCTTCTGGGTAGGACCTGGTCAAGGTAAAGGTAAAACATATTTGAACATGATCTTAAGCTCTTCTTGAGTTCTTGGCATCGGACTGGTTGGTGAATTCATTTTTTGAATTGGCGGGGTTTCCCTCCAAGGTATCGAGACATAAAATGAACGTAAAATAATTAGCTGCATTCAAAACCAATGCACATCGAGCAAAGTGTTAATTGAATGAATAGGAAAACAGATACTCCTTTTTTACAAAAGTCTGACTTTTGGATTGAAAATTGTTGTTTGCAATTAATACCGAATTAAGTTTAAAGTAGTTTACACTTACTGTGTTGCCCACATGCAAATGCTAATTATCAATTGAAATGCAAGAATAAGTAACAGAGACAAATATAAAAATAATAATCGCGGTGAATATATAGCTAATGCGAACGGTCAGAAAAACAGTTACTAAGAACAAAATGAAGATCGTATCTACATCGTCAATTTAAAGGGAACCTCATAGTATGCCTATCGTATTCAGTCCACAGGAAGATAAGGTATAATATATCATACATTACAGAATATTTATTTTCTATTCTTGTTCTATAAACAGTAGCTATTTTTAATTCTCTAACTTTGAATAGTCCTAACACGTGGCGTCTGATGCTTTTATACTCACACAGTGATGTCATGAATTCAGGTCCATTAGTATATATAAGGAGTTTGAAAGTATTGAAAACAAATTTTTCTCTTAGTCCATCTTTGTGTTTTGATGCGTATTATTTTTTACAATACGATCACGTACTTATTCATTCACAACTAAACATGACGGGATCTACTTTGATACAGTTTTGAAAATTATATTCTCACTAATAAATGCTTAATTATATGTAAATGCATGTTTCGTAGAATTATTTGTTAGTCTTGTTGTTTTTACAAGAAAACAAATCATCAACAAATTAACTAAAGCTAATTATAGCTTAGTAATAAACTAAAATGAATTTTTATATTATCACTAATCTAATTACTAATCAGTCCACAATCAAGACCACCAGAATTCCATATTTCAACGCCGTACTTTAAAAAAAGTACAGCTTGTCTTTTGTTCAACGATACCAATCGAGCTTTTCCCCAATGAAAAAAGCTTGAAGCTTGCGAGAAAAACTAAAGTAGATTAAGTTGATGGTTTCGGTGTCATATATGAACAGCTCGACGATAAAACCGGCTTGGCAATTTCTTCTGCCGTATCCTCTTTTTTTTAAGGATCTTCCTGATTCTCCGAACAAGCCTGATGCTTTTTTTGTGCCGGCGCTGAAAGAAGCGTTTGCTTTTATTGCGCTAGTAAACAATGTTTTTAAGGACTCGTACTTGCTCTCCCGAGTGCGTCAGAAGGAATGTTATTATAAAGTTTTATTCTCCGTCGTTGAGAGGAGCTCCGATCAATATCAATATAAATAAGAATCGTTTACATTTTCGTTTAATTATGCGTCATTCGAAGCGAGAAAGCAAACGAGAAGAAGGAAAGGATCGAGTATTTTATTCATAGATTTTACTCACGGTATCTTTGGATGTAAAGTGGGATTTAATAGAGTGTGAAATGAAAGCGATGGTATGATCTTTTAATTAAATCAATTTGATTCAGCGACCTGATTACGTCGTGTGATTTTCGACGATTTGTATGCTTCTCGCCAAGAGTCTACTTGGAATATATTGAGGACCATATTCCCACATGCATGGACGGGCGATCCCTTACATAAATATTATTTTTATTCCCTTATATATTAGTAATGTTTTTAACATCCTTATTTCTTGGATTGCAGGTCGATACACGAGCGAACTTTTTAAATTCCAAATATTATATTAACCCAATTGGGCTTTGGTCGTTAAAATTATGTTTAATTATGTCTTATTAAGATCAGTCCAACTTTCTTGGCGGACTTATTACACAACGTTATTTATATATCAACGCGTATAACGTGATATAATCAATAATACTTCCCATTTAATAAAACGGTACGTGTTCAAATGCTCGCCTATGCGCATCTCTGGAATAATTTTGTAGTTAAATCATTTTTCCAGATCTGACGTGCGAATTCAATTTTGTTGATGTTAATTTCACCAGCGGAATTATTTATTGTAATTAAATTAATCGGGTTCTTATAAGCAAAGTTTCCAAGTACTTTAGTATTGTTTCTGGATTTCTGGATCCGAAAGTGAAATGATCACTTATTCATGTTTGCCATTTATAAGATGTGAGTAATTGGTAATTACGTATTTCAAAGTAAATTATTCTTGAAATAGAAATAATTTTGCAAATACTTCCCTCAGAACTTATTCTAACTTATTTGTAATTAAACATTCTGCAATTTACAGAGAAAATTTTAAAAAATTGATGAAAATACTGTTTATTAATATAATTTACTTAAAGTGACGTAGCATAATACAAATAATAAATAAATTATCCCTATTTTTTTAAAATTGTATTACTTGAATTTATTTCATTCGCCGTACGATCGTCTAGGTATAGGTATATCTCTTGTCCTTTGTCAGACAGTGCATCTGTCGAGACGTCTGTTTATCATAATGTAGCTCATTTACATGAATGAGGATGCATAGACAATATTTGGCGGTATGTACCGAGTGGAGAAGAGAAAAACAACAAAATCCAAGTCGGTTTGAATAGAAACGATCCATGAACCAGCTAGTGTTGAATTTTTAGTCATTTACATGCGCATAGCTCTGGATTAACAGTTTAAATAATATACTACGAATTATTGAAGCGTAAGAAAGAGACAGCAACGTTCATTTTTCAAATAATTATTTACAAAGAAAAGGCGATTGCTCCTTGGCACTTTCGGAATTACTGTGAAAGCAGAGATTGAATTCGAAATGCTCGTTCTAGTCTCTCGAAGTGCATTAAGTAAAGTAGTATTTCAACGTAAAGCTCCGTATTCCGCGCGTCTTCGCCACGGCGTATGTTTGTCGTTGCGACGAGTGGGTTAAAGCATCGCTTCTTAATTATCAACCGTTTAAATTTATTTCAGATTTCGTACGGCAATTTAGGCCATGGTTATTCGATTCAAAAGGAATGCGAAAAATAAGGGGATAAGAACACTTTAAAATTATAAATCCATGAAATAGAATTAATAAATTTATCAATAATATCGGATCTGTTGTCTGGTAACTGTCGAGGTTTACGATTCCACAAAATCTTGTTCATTGCGAATTACGCTTGAAAATAGAAATGTCGAGCTATGGATCGAGCTCACAATCTTTGCTACGCGAGCTCTTTACCTAAAATGTGACCAAATATTTGCATTATTTAAAGTCACGTTTCGAATGGCATTTTTTTCATAAACGTACGTAGTATTTCTTATATTTAAAATCAAATTTCTCTGAATAAGTATTCGTGCCACTCCGCCTCAAACCTAGCTGGTATGTTTACATTCTACGCCTCGGCTCCCATTACGTGTTCTGGTAAATAGGAAATTCATTTAATATTCTCTGACACGTGTCAAATAGATTCAATACAATATTGCACAATTACATTATATTACACATACTATACTACATAAATTGTACATTTCTACTCCAATTCGCCACAACTATTCAGCTTACTTCCATTTTTTACCAACTCTTCTCTTACCATTTTGTCTGGGTGTATTCTGGAACTGCCTCTTCAGGCAGTGCATCGTCATTTTCTGCACTTGGCACCAGTGCATCCTCAACGCCCTCATGGTTATACACGGATTCTAGTTGCTGCTGTAGTTTCGATGAGGCCTTTCGCGTCTCTGCACAGGATCTTCCAGTACCGGAACATTATCTATGACCCTTCTTGGTCTCCCCTCTTTATGGCCCGCCTAACTGCTATGATTGGGTCCGGTGGAAGTTCCTTCGATCGCTCTGCATCCCTGACTGTACGTACAATTATTACTTCATTTAATACAAGAACAGCATATTTTTTCCAACCATTCAACGACCTATAATGTTCTCCAACGTCGCTCTACCATTTCATCTTCAAACATGCTTCCTGTGAAATAAGTTTAAAAATAGTAAATAATTTTAATTTTTGCGTTCGAGTCGTCATTTTTAAGGTTTTCTTTCTAAATTTTCTTATTAAAAATAAAAAAATTACTTTACAATGATTTTTTAGAAAATCTTTGCAAACTTCATGGTGCCTATTCAATTGGAAATCTCTACGTTTCTGCTTCAAAGAACGTATCAAAGAGTATTCGTGCTAATTACTCAATTGGTCAATTAATTCAATTTGTATCTTACGAAGAGTGAGTTTTCAACGACCTACTGTAAGTGATCGACGAAGGGACTTGGAGATGTGAAACAAAGATCAAATTAACGGTGTGCGTATTTTCAACGTCAGTATTACATATATAAAGAATCAAATTAATATAAATAATTAGAATTTGAGTAATTTTGTCCCTCTAAAGGGTTACGGTCAAATTGAATTCCGAAAATGGTACGTAACGACTTCTTATCCACAGAAAAAGACATCTTAGTCTAGCCGACTGTAGTTTTTTACACTTTAAGTATAACATGTAAATTTTGTAGATTTTTGTACCCTAAAGTAGTCCATTTATTCCTTTTGGACTTGGTTATTGACTGTATTCTTTAAATTTTTCATTTTCGTAGTTTTAGTCCATTGCCGCGGGGATTTGAGCTACTTGGTCATTCAACTTTTTAAAGACTATAGGTTAAGAAGGGTTCTTTAGAATCACACTTTGGGTTCTCAGGTTTATTTTTTTAAAATAATGTTGAGTAACACATTAGTAATTTAACAATAATAAATCACAGGTATGTACATCTAAGAATTAACTGAAAAATTATCATCTTATTAGATATTAAATAATCGAAATTCCAGATAAAGAAATTAACTTAATTTCTACACTGAAAATGTTATACACTAAAATAATTCATTGCCTTGGATTTGACATGTAGCGAACTAATTTTCACCAGACTGTCTTTAATATGTCCCTTCAAAGTTACTTCTATGTAATCGTTGTTCTTCATTTAATTCTTATTATTCATTTAAAAGAGAAAAAAATATTATACAAAAGTATTTTAATCATTGTATCAAGTATTAACAGTAACGGTCATGTAGATTAAGTTGTTTCTCTCTGTGGCCATTTAATAATTTTTAATTTATTTCATCTCGAAACGATAGAACTAACCTTGGACGATTTTTACTTATATTGAAAATTTCTTATACTAGATGGAAAATGTGTGTGCATGAACTTTTATGTGATTTCATACGAATTTTTACGCGACTACACATGAATTTTTTCCCGGGAGTACGGTAATTTTTAACGGAATGGGTATACGACTATGACGCAATTTTAAGATAAAAAATTGCCATTCGCCACTAGGGGGATACCCGATATAAAACTGGAACTATGCAAATTATTAATACAGTTAATACATTAAGTAATTCAGCACCGTTTTATAGTAATGTTCAATTCAAAGCGTGCAAATAATTCATCGCTCTTGATTAATATTTTTAGCCACTTAAATTATGATATGATAAAAATAAAGCTCCAAATCGCTTTATTAAACTTGGCGTTCGCATCTAACGAAAAAAAAGAATTTTACAATCAAACACCCTCATCCCCTTAATTGATTCTCCGTAGCAAAAGTTTTCCAGGCTCCAATCATCTTTTGCACCAAAATAAAAGTGGCACAAACCAATATAATTCTGTATCTCTCTCACTGTCTATATATATATCTATATATATCTAGTCACCTGAAGAACGAGCTATCCATCCTCGTCTAACGAGCTTGCAAGCTTGCGAGGAATGAAATTTACGTCCACGTGGCACCAAAGTGTAGTAAAGATCGCATACGCGACACGTGCGGATTATTAAATGTGACTTTCATTCAAATGAAGTCCCGAGAGAAAATTATTTTCTTTCCGAGGTTCGATAAAACCCTCTTTCTTCCGAATCGTAATATTTTACGCACATGCACTTATATATATATATGCATATATATAGTATATAGAGGATTCCTGTGTCTATAATTTTATGAATTTTATCAATTTTTTTCAGTTACCGTAACCAATTGCAGAGATTCAAGGTTGGCATTTTTACCTTTTTTATGTTATGCTTATTTTCAATAATTTGTAACTCCCTGGTGAAGCATCTTTCACTAAAAACCCAAAAGAAAGTTTTTTTGGAACATCTGACATTTTTTTCGAATAAAATACTTTCAAGTTCGTATATAAAATATATATAAATATCTGTGTGTTTATGTGAATCGAGATTTATTTGTGGATAAAAATATAGTAATCGGTAAAATGATTATATTTAACTATTGTGGTGTACTTAATAAAGACAAAAACTAAACAATTTTTTAGACCGCCAATCTGTTAGAAAATCCTTCCCGCGTATTTTGTACATTACACACATTTTGCAAATATAAAATATTATAATATTATTTAATTGTATTGCAATAAACACATTACGTTCACGTGTTATTCATATCACATGTGTGCGTAATGTATATAAAGTGTAACGTATATAAATATTATATACGCCAAGTTTTTACGTACTAAATTCTCATTAAATGCGCTGCGCTAGGGCTGCTTTATAGTTTACGGTTTTCAGCTACTTGTTAAATAAACCGTAATGCATATTATTAATTATTTATAAAATAATAATAATTAATCTAATAAAAAAAGTTCAAAAACAAACGCGTTACCAACGCATACTTCAAAATTCACACCTTTCGCAAGGCCAACTGATTGAAAAACACATCTTAGTCTGCTTTATTATGACAGAAGAATTAAGATTGAAAATTTCATAACAAAGTTATTTTATTTAATTTTATAAAAAAAAAAATGCTGTACCAACGTAAAACTGATTCAATGTAAATTAAAGGCATTTTTATTGTTAATCCGATATGTAAGTACAGGATTTTAGAGAAAATCAAGAACGATTTTCTTAAATTTTCTTGATTTTACGACTTCCGAGATATTTTCTAGAGAAAATTCATTTTCTGCACTTTTTCGTCTCGCGTGCGTTCAATGTCCTTTTATGATTGGTCTATATAGCGATACGATTCAGCTAAAACTAGTCGAACAGCCCTCGTACAAACGATGACAGCTTTTATGATTTTAGTTTGAAAAAAATTTTCCTATTGTACCTCAGCATCACATACCGACACACACATACACACACACACACACACACACACACACACACATATATATATATATACATGTCAAACCCTCATCTCCAGTTTCTAAAAAAAAGATAGATGGGGATTCCATTGTTCTCTGATTGATCGCTTGAACGATTCAATTCTGGCCGTTAATTTTTTAACTGCAACGCTGCGCAATATGCGCGTAGACGCAAATCATCGTAAAATAAGACCAATGGCATTACCGATTTGAAAAAATTAGAATAATATCTCGCGTAGAATTAATTTCGATTCTATGAGAATCGAGACGTTCGTCCCATCGATTTTCCAGAGCTTTGGCGAAGTCTTAGCTTGGCGCAAGAAAAATTCCAATAACTCCTCGGCGCATCAGGTACACACAGCCTTTGAATTTTCTCTATTTTCCTCTCTAGCCACCTGATGGCCTTTCTATACCTGTATATATATGTATAGCTCTATATCCCGGGTTATTCGCAATTTAAAATTTCTTTGACAATGGCGCAATCGAATCGGATGAATGGACAAATTTTATCAAAGGAGAAAGGACGACGAACTACTTCGGTCTTATTACCTCGCGTATTTACGCGGACGAGTATATATATATGGAGCCGAAAATCCAGAAAACGCAGTCGAGCGCCAGAACGTACGTTATAAGGAAGGAAGCTTCGGTGACGTCTTTGCTCTCTCCGACACAGCTTACCGCGAAAATTGAAAGACTCGAAAGCTTTTCGCTCGACTACTGGCTCTATACTTACCAATGCCTTTGGATTTTCTCCGTGTGAAATTTCAGCTGTGAGACTTCCTTTATGAATATATATAGTGCATAGTGTCAAGCGTGATATATAGACGACTAATTTATCCTTAGAGTTAAAGATGAAAGAAAAACGATTATTTCTGTCGGCGGAGAATATACGAGATTTTTTTGTTTGTACAGAATACGGGCTATGTGTATATGCACTTCACAAAAGTGTGGAATCTCCTTTTTCTACAAAATTACTCGTTATATTTGCTGTACGAAATCAATGTCAAAACGATTCTTTATTCTTTGACGCGGAACATTGAAATTTTATTTTATTAAAGTGATTGTGAATTCGAAAATGTGTAATACACTACTATGTGTATTACTTATTCGAAAGTAGTAATTTGTAAAAATTCATTTTTTTTCTGTTACTATTTAAAATTGCCCAGTGGGTATTTAACGACTGTAATCGAATTTTGTATTAACCCTGTAACGGACTGATTAAAAACGGGAATAATATAAACAAAATCCGCACACTTCGGATTCTACTATTTTGTGTGGGTTATTCTTTTCAATGACACCAGTTAAAAGTTCATCAAAGCAACAAATACAGTAAAAAATGAATAAAAAAGAAAAAGAAAAATCGTAGATAACGAGTGAATTAAGAAATAAGCCCGGATGACATTTTTATGTCACTCTAGCTTTAGAGTAACATTTTAATCTGATTATACTGAGCTTTAGAGTCAAAATCACGCTAAATTATTGATAGAAAAATTATGACACTAAAAGTTTAAAAATACCTCCGTTAGAATCAATATGGGAAATTTCATCATTTAATTTATGCAAAGTTGTTGGTTTTCGAAGTATCTGTCAACATAAGCTCATTAAATTATTTATTAGAAACTGTTATTTTCCAATAATATCATACCGACTTTTGGAGCCGAATTCTGAAAAGTTTGCGTAGTATGATTATTGTTGCAAAAGTAATCACAAGCCCAATCCGAATTTCGACGAACAGCAAACGCTTTTGGCTTTGTAGCTTTTGAATTAGTTTTTAACGTTTTTAAAAATACATTGCACAAAAAGAAATTTAGTATACTTTTCAGAATTTTCGAATTTCAGTTTTAACAACGGAAATGGAAACTCAGTTTGCATTTTGCCCCGCGTTGGGGCCCTTTAAAAAATGTAAAAACCGAGCTTGAATACGTATATGTATAAACATAATACATTCGTAATTATAGCGTGGAATCACGAGCGTTTATCACATAAATAATTGACATAATCTTTCCAAGATTTTAAAAGACTATATATGAAAGTCTCCTTGAATGTTTTAATTACATACGCTTTTAAAGATTCTATGTATGGACTTGTCGCGAGCTTTTCACCGAAATATAAGTACATTCACTGCGTTCGCATCTCAAATTCTAGCCGAGTGGAGTCTAGACACGTTTCCTCATATTTTACGCTGGGATATGAAAATTTCATGTTTCGCCCCGTTCACAAAGTAGCGCCGTTCATTTTAACCCATTACCGCGTGTCCCCGACGAATTAAGCTCCCGTCCAACCGACGAAGACAGCTCTTACAATGTTAACGACGCTTCATTCACTCTCGACGTTCGTTCCCCAGTGACGAGCAAAGCTACAGCTTTATATTTCTTCTTGGCGAACGGGTTTCTTTTTTCGTACTTTTTGGAATAGAAACGATAACAACAAAGTGGCGATAAAACGTTTGTTTGGTCGGCAATGTTGATTTTCTCAGACGACCATGCGATTTGAAAGCTCATAGTATTTATTTCTTTTAAAGAGACAAGAGAACCTAAAAAAAGCTAAATTTAAAAATTTTAATTACTTTTAGTAATTGCGTTCTTCCTACATTTGATACGAAGGTTGTAGATACGTATAACTTTAAATTAAGCTGTGTTTCGTATCTCTAAGTCCCTTTGTGCAAAAAACCACTTGCAGTGGAAAAGCCAGTCTCCGTGAATTAGTGGAAATATTGATAATATATCTAATTGGAATTTTTTATTTTAAGTAACGTCACTGAAACATATAAATATTTAAATATATTTAAATGTTTTTGAGGGGAATTTAGAAGAATAGGGTCGCTATCTTGCTTTGCCATTTTGAATTTTGAATCTCTGACCGCGGATTCCATTTCAGCGACCCTGAAAATCTCGGAGTATAAATTTTAAATTTTATTTACGTTACTTATTAGATTATTATAAATACCAAAATAAATACGAATAATACGCATGCATTTTTATACTTTTCCAACAGAAAATTGAAAAGGAAATTCGAAATATTGTTTCGCAACGGTCTTCAGCTTTAATTTGACGTGTTCGGAACGTCATTAAAGAAGGAGTCATAACGAGTAAAGTCGTCCTCGTGCATTTTCGACCAGTCGCGTGTTGACGAGTTAACTCGTCGTTCTGCACCAGAAGGTTAATTTGTTGGCTTTGGTATAAGCTACAGGGAAAACACAAAATCACATAGAAATACCATAATTTGAGCTTTGAATCTTAAAAAGCTATCAAGCATTCGAGTTGCAGCTTACGGCAAAGTTAAAATTAAAGCAAATCGTATCTTTACACAGGATGATAACGTCAACTTCTGGTTGTCTCATTAAGTAATAGTTTTTTAATATACTTTTAAGAAAAAAAAGTTTAGCCTTGTAATAGCATACATTTTCTGTTACTGACATTCAAAGTTCAGAGAGGAAATAAGTGTAGTTTCCTGTTAAGCATTTCAAATATTTTGTAAGATTTATTTACACTTTAACTAATTTGCTTGAATAAGCTAGTAGAGATTCGATGCAGTACAGCTGATGTTTATTCAGTGATTTTCATTTTTTATCAGCTTCTACCTTTGCATATCGTATAACTAGTACTGCCAGAGGACATGGTTTATAGTTCCAGCTGCTTCATCGCATTTGTACATTTCGCTTGAGATTCTGACTTGATGAGATAATGACGCTGAGAGATTATAACGATTGATCTGGATTCTGACTATAGTAACAATTGTTTCCCCAGTCAGCCTTATATTTTTGAAACACGGATTGTATTGAATGATATAATTTATTTGGTTCGATGTAAGAACGAATTGGTGCAAAGGGTCGATTTTTGGATGATTTTCTATTTCTCTGCGTCGACATTTTGATTATTTTTATTATCCGATAAAACATTATTTAATCGTACACTTTAATTATTTTTGAGAATTCATAGGGATTTGCATCGCATGCTTTCAATTATTAGCAGATTCGAACGAATAATTGAACGACCTCGCAATGATACATGTAACTATAGAACCGAAAGCTTGTACGAATTTAAATATTACAAGTCGAAATTTTTCGAATATTCGCAGAGGGGTTTAAACATTTTTTTTCTAAATTATTATTTGAATATGTCATATTAATATTAATAGTAGTTAATTTCGAATTTCGCAATGAATCCATTGTTTTAGAATCTTAGGTATTAAATCCATCCGAAGTACCGAATTTAAAAAATAATACAAGATTTTGTCTAATAATTACATTTATATGCAATACGCTTGTTTTTTTATTTTCGTAAAAGCTCGCGTTATTGACAAAGAAATTGGGAAAGTTCTTTTCTGAAGCTACTGGTATATCTGCTTCAATGTCTACTGGAATCGTGTCATTTGCAAGTTCCGATATAAAAAAGAAGCTTTAAGCGAGACTTTCCAATTCGAGAAATGTTTCCTTCTATTGGTCGAAGCTTTCGAAACTTCGAGGCAATAGATGTCGTACTTTGTGCTGTTGTACATGAATTTCACATATGTTGACCTTTTCAACGTATGCATATTGCATATTATATTATACATATAGGTGGTTCTCTGTAGATAGCCAGACACATCTTTTTTTCTTCAAACAATTTGAAACTGTTCTTTGGCACGACATCTGCCTTCCTGAATACTTTTATATTTTTCAGAAGAAACTTACCGAGCTATAAAACGTGAATATTGGCATTGTCAATATTTTTTTGCATTTTATGTCTGTTCTCATTGATTTGTAATTCTTCTGGGAAACGTCATACCTACATGTTGCAATAGATTTTGAGAAGATTAACTTTAACTACATCATTGATCTCAATTTGTGAATCAAGCTCTGTTTCTAATACGCTTGAAATAGAGCTATGAGACAAATTATTTCCTATTACGACTAAAATACCTAATATTTCGTACGTATAATAATGACTTTGACTGAATTTTGCAACAAATTTCAGCTAATGGTAAAAAATATTTTTAAGAAGTTTGCGAATCTACATTTTTTAATTTGATATTTTTCCGTCAGTACAATAGTGAAGAGTGTTGTGTTCTAGTGATGTAAAGGGAAATATATTTATTATACTGTACATTTATGGAACTCCTACTCAAAAGTTTTTCATTCTTCCACTATATACATATATGTGTATAGTCTATGTATAATATGACACAAAAATAATTTTTTTTTAAAACGATTTTGGTTGCCTTACTTTTTTACACTCAATTTTCATCAGAACAGTGTCCTCGATATCTAAACTGAAGATAAACCTGGTGGTTTGCCCCTGAAATTTTTTAAATAAACAAATTTTTTCGACTTGACAGATTTTTCTCTTCAGCTGTATATTTTTATAAAAATTTCTTTGATTCGTTCGTTCAAATTCTCATTTTTTCGAGATAATTAAAGGCAATTTTGGATTTTGAAAAAATTCGCAGAATCAAAATTCGGAAAATTCTGAAAAACTTTGTAAATATTTTGTGATCGATTCTAAGGCATTTTCATTCGTAAAATATGTTTAGAAGCAGTGCTTAAACGAGCAGCGCGTACTCATCATAATTTTCCTGTGTCGTGATTGTTTTACACGCAGTGCTTCGCTAATTGTATTGATTTAATATATATTGATAATTTTACTTGTACTACAAAAGGTGTTAATGATTGAGGAAAGTTATTAAATTTTCTACTTTTTACTACAACTAGGTATCGAAAGAGCTTATATGGGTCTTAGACGTTTTCAATAAATAGTCAAGTTACTGATAAACTGTTGGAAAACAACTTAAGAGAGAAATAAAGAGGAGATATTAAATTAAAAATTACTAATGGAACAAAAGAAAAGTAATTTATTTGTTAACATTACTTGATTGTACTTAATAATTTGTATTATCAGATCTTCAAATTAGAATCCATTATTCATTATTATTTAAGTATCCTACGATTATAGACAGATTTAACAATATTATAGAGAATAATTAATCGAGTATAATTCGTTATTCAAAGTAAATTCAGCTGAAATATTTCCAATCCTATTGTTAAGATTAAACGATTATTTTTATTTTTATTTTTTAAAAATAATATTTAATGTTTGATTCAAAATAAAAAGTCGAATATTTCAAACGTAAAAAAAATTGACTAAATATTTATGTTATATTTGTTAAAATGCAATGACATAGAAAAGGTTTCAGCATCTATTCGTAACCCAAATTAGTAGACGTGAAAAGGTCAACATCGACTGATACATCAATCGCATTCGATGCAACGATATAGAGATTGCTTTAAACCGCAGATATGCTTTCAGTTACATTTGCTACAACCAGTCAACGTAGAATTTACATTGCGGTACTTGCGGTAGATTGACTGCTGATGTACTGAGCTCACATCGACCATAAAAAAGATGTGTCTTATTTTATCTCGAATACGTAAGAATCGAATGTATATAACACTTAATCGATGTAGTAAAGCGTATTTTACGCTTTTATCGCGATTACAATCGAAAAAGAAGAAAATTGAAAAGCCATCGTCAATTGGAGATGAAAGTTTTCGACTTTTGTTGTATAACAGGTTAAACGTACCTAGTCCATCAATTCTTGTCACGAGGAAAAAACAATGCTTTCAACGGATGTGAACTCGTGAAGTATTGCAAACGGGAAATGCATTACTCGAACTGTCGTACGGAAAGGAAGAATTGATATTTTTCTCTTTGGAAAAGTAGTTTGTATCCCAATGTCTATAGTCACTGAGATAAGCACGGGGAATTGCTTAAGAACTTATCTAGACTTTTTATACAAATTCGAAAGTTCCAAGTGATTGTCTCGTTAAAAAAGTCATTAACAATAGTAACAACAATAGGATTAGACGATGGCTCAATTGATAGATAGTCAGGCAGTAGTCCAGAATATCCCTTTGTTTATACAGGTGTCTAACATCAAAGCTAATGGTTCAGATTCCACTTTAATCAATTGAAAAGACTTGTTATTGTGTAAGCTTTTACAAAGTGGATTTTTTCGTCGATTCATTAATGACCAAAAACGCTGGAATGTTTTATGTAAACCTTAAGATAATTTAAAATATAGATTCATCGTTCCGTGAAATCCATTAAAGCGGTGATTTATATCTGAACATAAAAGCCTTAGGAATACGTGTTTCGAAAAGTTGAACTTTCAACTTTCAGAAAAGGTCAACTTCACTATATAGACTTACGTACTTCTTTAGGCTAGAATTCGTATTCGCTCTTATTACATGCGTTACGCTTCTCTAAGTTACGATTCATTTTTATTCTAATTTAAATAGCAAAATTACCATCAAAATAAAGAATTTTTGATGTATTGACTTTTTCATTATAATACACTAGAAAGAAAAAAAACAATTCTGAAAATTTGTAACACTTACTTTTAATGTATTTTTATTTCACTAAAAGTAAGTGTTTACAATTAAAGGATGTTCTTTCTCCTTAAATTTTCCAAAATTTTCCAAACCTTTATATTTGTCAGTATGCAAATACTACACATAATGTTATCATTGATTTCACAATGCTAGTTTAGTATTTACTATGTGACATTTTCAAGTTTACAGGCTTTTGGAAAAAAAGGTTCACACTGAATTTCCCTAAAAAGATAGTCCAATGTTCTCACTGGCCTTTGATAAGATGATCACAAAAACATAAAATATGTATGTTTACTCCAAATGTATAATCGGATTCTATATTTATTTCGACGTACGCTTTCTCCGGACTCTAGGGTTCCAGGAATCAGGAGTCCGCAGAATTAGGCCCGCCGTTGGCGTCAGGCAATGCGAGCGAGGGATTTGGCGGTTGTTTTGACCTATTGAAGTTCCTTGACGCGTGTACGTTCGAGGTCATAAAAAGGCATGTAAACACGGCGCGGGACGCAGTTTCTGGCAAGACACAAGCGGACACACTCAACCGTCACCGTCCAACCTCAGTTCCCACCTTCTGCATCTTGACGTTTAGGAATGAGGAGTCTCATTGGCTTCGCTTGCAGCGGACTTCGACCGCTGGAGCAAAAGAGGGTCAGTAACTCGAGTCAACTCCTACTGTGCGGCCACGATCTTACTGGGTAGAGATAGTAGACCTGCGTCTATCGTTTTATTTGCTTTCTAGTGTTTTATTCCACCCGGTTTCCGTCCCCTGATGCGCATCCGTACTTGATCGTCCTCGCCCCTACACGATCGCGAAGACGGCAATTTATTTATGAATACCGATAAAATTACATCGATAGAATTCTATAGAAACTTTGTAGGTCACGAAGTGATTCCTATAGACGTAAAAAAGTTTGCCTGGCTGCTAAATAAAACCATAAATATATTTGAAAACTAAAATAAAATTACTTTAAAATACTATCAGATCGAAATAGTGACCTTTGGTCATATTGAAAAATGTTTACAATACAATGTAAATGTGAATGTTTCAAAAGACTTCGTCTCAATCCAGTCGTTGAACTTTTTTTTTCTTTTTTGGTAGTTTGATCAAAATTTTTATTACGACTTCATAATTTCTTGGTATGGTTGGCTGGATATGATTTTCAAATGTAATATAATAAGGATAGTGCATAGGTTCAATAGAGCGAGAATAGTTTTAAGTTTGGGGAATAAATGTTTATTCAAAATCTCTTTTTGTAAGTTATCTTGATATTGAAGATACCATAAGTATGTATTGACGCCATGGAGGAAAACCCCACGAATTCAAAAAATACTTCAGAAACTTGCCAATTTATAAATAGGCTCAAAATATTTGTTGAATTCTTATTTTGAATTATCGGGAGTTTCCACCAAGGCACCATATAATGACGTGTTAATAACATGTCATTATATGGAAAAATTTAGCCGATATAAAAATTAGGCGCTTAATTCGCGTCATAACACATTCAATATGTCTATGCCAGTTCTTGTATAAATATTTATTATATTACGCAAAAATTCATGTAAAATTATAGTGGATTTGGGCGTTAGTACATGCTGAATCGTATGATAATCATTTGAGAATTTAAAACCGTCATACAAATAACAAAATATCGTCAACAATTACTATGAGATCAGCTCTTTAAACTTGCAGGTCTATAAATTTTCTCTAAACGACGCGTTTAGCCACAGAGCTTGGTTGCTCGCCTCAGCATATATCCACAGCCGTACTTGATATACGTTTAGATCCTCGTCGGAAGCATTAAACTGCGGCACGTCGTAGACCAGGCGAAAATTTAGCAGCGAAGCAAAAATTTCTTTGACGCTGCGATCAGGACTTTCGTAGACGCATAGAGCATCACTGCAACATTTATACACGTAGGTGTATAAATGTAATATACTAAAACTGAATTTAAATGTGTGTTATAGTTCCTTAATTAATAATTTATTTTAAGGGATTATTGTGCTTTTAAATCGCAAAATATCGATTGTTTTTCTTACCTAACTTCATTGGAAATTTACGTTAGGCTTTTTACGTTAAAAAATTCAAATTATTGTGTTATGCACGTAATAATAACAGAACATCTCAAATGTTTTTTAAAGCCTCGATTAATTAATTTGTAGCTCCACAGGGAAGCATTTTTCACTACAAACACAAGAATACTTTCTTTTATAAAGTTGTCGGATTTTTCAAGGAAAAATGCTTTAAAAGCTCTATATACATACTTTCAGAGTGAAATATGCCAAGTTATAAACCTTAAAATTTTTAAAAGTGAGTGCTCCAACCAGACTTCGTATATAAAAAAATGCATTAACTGCACTATCTGCCAAAGGCAGATAATTGCAGAAGCTGTAATATTACGAAAATTCAATAAAATTAACATTCAATACAT
The DNA here is from genome assembly GCA_018906985.1 of Apocrypta bakeri. Classification (NCBI taxonomy): domain Eukaryota; kingdom Metazoa; phylum Arthropoda; class Insecta; order Hymenoptera; family Pteromalidae; genus Apocrypta; species Apocrypta bakeri. Next base: position 7,185,089 of record JACCIA010000005.1, read on the forward strand.
AATGTTATTCAAAGAGTTTTCGCGTATCTGTATACTCATAGTACTCATATACTCATTCGAGTAATATTTTTAGGTCACCAGAATTTCGCCAACTATACATATACTGTTAACTATCATTCGGCCATTTTCTGTTGAAATTTCTATCAGGGCATTTAAATCAAGTTTGTCGCTTAAAGAAATAAACTTTAAAAGCCTGCTGAATAGATCCGAAATTTGTAACCCTGTAAAAAAATATTTGATCAAGAAAAACGAGGAACCAAACAGGTCATAAAAGTTATTTCTTCCATTTACCCCTGTCGTAAATCTTCGTGACAAAATTCGAAAAAGATTTGGCAAAAAAAGGATACAACCCAGAGCTATGATAATAATCAAACGCCGCTCTGAACCACAGGGGATGCTAAAATATCGTATCAGCTTACTCTTGAAAACATTTACAACTTTCACTAGACTGCTTTTTAATTCGTTAATAATATTTTCTTAATATTGTTCAAGTCTTCTCGATACATTTAAGAATACCCTTTTTAAAATTATTAACTGTATTAAAGTCGAATATAATTGTATTCCTCTCTATTATCTAATTTCCATTGTGAAATATAGAGGGTTGCCTCCCACAATTTGCTTATTTTATTAATGTATTTCGACTAAAAATATTACTGTTTGGTTTGCTCATGTGTCGTTCTTAGTTCAAAAGGTGTAAACTCAGACATTGACTAATACTCGCGAGATATCTGGCCTTGCCACCAGTTTTCGTAATTACGAAGAAGTTTACCAAAGTTTATACTAACGTTCCAAAGCATTATCATACTCAAGGATCCTGCAACTTTGTTTATAATAAGTGACATAAATTAATTTTTGATAATCCAAAAGTAAATTTATGTAAATATAATATGAAACAGTTTCGTAAATAATTTTTGTAAATATAAATTCTTTAAGGGGAGATAACAAATTTCATATGTAAACTAAATTTTTATTCAGTAAATATTTTCCTATGACTCAGTGTAGGTGTTTTTATGGAGATGGGTCTAGTCAGATCTTTGGACCTATGGGTAATCCCTTGGCGACCCACAGAACATATATTTTAACTGTATTGAGTCAGGCCGATCGCCTTCCACAGGGGAAATATTCCATATACGGATTCTGCACCCAGAAAGGCTGTACCTAGGAAAAGTCTCCTCTTTCTAGATATGGGAAGACAGTTAGATTTAAGAAAACATAATATGTTTTGAGATTTCATTTTCCATAAGTAGAACCTACAGAAGGGATCTGTAGTTAGACCGTTCTTGTGTGAAGGTTTCCATTTACATCTTGGCTTTCATCTTGCTATATCCGATAATTTACTTGGATGAATCTTTCGCATTGTGTATCGCCATGAAGGCTTTTGTATGGGAATATATGATGATCTCGTCTCATATCCGGTGTGTTTTGTCTCTGGTCCAGTGCCTAAACTCGTCTTTGATTAGGCTCCGGTCCAGTCTCACTCCCGGGTTTGATCCAAGAAAGGCATTCATGCCCCTGAGTCTTGCTAGGTCATCCGCTTTCATGTTCTCTTTGATACCAAAGTGTCCCGGGATCCAAGTTAGGTTAACTACAGTTTTGACAGTTGTTGGAGGCTAAATAATCGTTAGCTACCTTGGAAATGTTCAGCGCACGTAAGTTGAAAGAAAAATATAAATGTAAAATTCATTAAAAAAGTTACTAATTATAATAAAGCATCAAGTAAATCCAGAATATTCAGCCAGCATCCAACGAATAAAAAATTATGAGAGCATTCAGGACATTTCAATGAATTAGCTGTGCCTGATTCGAACCACGATCAAATGGTGCGGGTACATAATTCCACACAAGTAATACTTGCGGTATGTCTCAAATGAAATTTATACGAGCACTCGCTGACTTGCTTTACTACTCGGTTAATATCTTAAAGCAAAGATCCAGAGATTTTCAGTCAATAATCGATTATTGCAAATTTTTACGAAATTACTGATTGAGGTAATCTGGAAAAAGACAGAATTTCTTGCGAATACATCTATATATTAAAATTTCTGTTTTGTAAATAGTTACACTAAAAATAATATACATGTTTTATACAGGTTTCAAGTTATTTGAAACGAATATGTTAACGTAAGTTCTGTAAAATCTCAAGAGGTAAAATGTTTAAAAGTTGATAGAAATATTTCGCTTATATATATATATAAAACGCAAGCGAATATATCACATAATAGAGAAGAAGTGTGTGTGTGTGAGCGAGAGTGAGAGAGAAGGAGTGGAAAAGAAGGGAAAGTTTCGGCAGAACGGGCAGGATTTGAAAACAGTATCGACCGCCAGTTTTGTAAGAAAGACAGCGAGATAGAAAGCTGTCATTGCTTGAATAAAACGGGAAACCAGATTTTCTGCAAGCTCTACTCGTCGGTGAGCTTAATTACCGGCGCGAGTCGACTCTAAGGTGCGATTAAAGACTACGATACTCTATCCTTTTGATTATATCCAAAGTCACCTCCAAGAAAAGAGAGACAGGAGAATTGCTCTCAAATGGCTAAGCGATGCCTCTATATATATACATATCTCTCAGACATTTGAGTATTATATATATAAATCTGACTATATAGCTTGTCGCTGCCGCGCGCGTTTATTGATGCGTTTTTCTCGAGGGTGAGCTTTAGCGAATTAACGCCGAGAGTTGGCGCGCGACGTTGAAATTAAAAGGACGGACGATTAAAAAATGACCTGACCTCGTTTGTAATTCCAAGTGAGATTCGCTCGTATAGACACTTGGAGATATATATATACACACGTTTCGTGGAGATTTGCAATCCTTTTTTTTCGAGTCGTAATTCTTTTTTAACGAGATGGAAAATCACTAGAATAAATATTTCATACAATTTACGGTTGCACATGAATAATAATTTACGAATAAAGAATTTATTTTGACAATAATGATTTATTAGAATACACGCGTGTCTGACCAAGACAGGATTATATCACTTGGAAATTATTGCTGTTGATAATGCATCGATTATTTTTCAATTGGGTAATCACTTAATACAGCGGCACACTTAGAAGTGTAACTTGTTAAATTGATGCTTTCGCGTAATAATCGTGATCGTTATCATTTTAAATGAATTTTTTAAATAATTTTTTCCAATTAATAATATATTCGTGCACAATGCCGAACATTATTTAACAGATTTTAACTTTTCGTTTGGAAGACTCGTGTCAATCATAATGCAGCTTAATCGGAAATTCATGTGATTAATTACATTTTCTACATCCGAGCCGTTGCAAATTAATACCAGATCGTGTATACGTGCTTTTTTCCTTTCAATGTCTTCCCTTGCGTGTTCATTCAACTTATCTTAAAGAAACTGATAAGAAACGGGTAATTTTCTCTTTGAATACACACAGGCTTGAAAAATGTGGAAAGATAGCGCGTTATCTTTAAAAGGATTTATATACATATACACCTACTTACATGAATAAAGGGAACACAATTATAATTATCGACTCAACGAACGTTTCTATAGATATACAAATGGAAATCTATTATTATATTAGTAGAATAATAAATTGTTGTAAGTGTACAATATTGAATTGGTAATACTAGGAAAAGACACGCGATTCGTATCGATTAGCGATTTTAAAGCTTAAATACTTTCATACGTATATATATACGTATGGCTGTACAATGTAAGTATTCATTATGCATTATTTAATTCGAAAATTCAAATTAAAGAAGGTTACACCTGAGTAAACTTCATTAGAATAAACGATTAAATTCTTCGATGCGATGAAATATACGATTTAACGTAAAACCGAAGAAAATCGATTATTGCATATCATTTGAAATTTAGATGTGTACATATACCCGAGGAGAACTAAGTATTTTTTTCGACGTCACGGAAATTTTTTTTTTTTTTTAGATAATCAATACATTTAAATTAATATACGAATTTGTGAAGTATAAAATGATTATGCGCAACGACTCTTTATTGTTCAAGTCAATCATTTTTTTCTCATTCATGAATATAATGTATTTCCTTAAATATTGTTTAAAATAAAACTTTTTCTATAAAAAACAACTTACTAATAAAATACAAAAAAAAAAAAATGATTACAAGTCGTTGAAAAAATAAATACCACGACCAGCACATAATAGTTCGTACAACAAATAATCGCCAAATCATTGAAAAACTTTCGAAATTTTTCAATAACCACCAAAGTTTCCAACGATACGCATTAAAACAATTTCAAACTCTAATTCCGCAACGACCTACTGCAGCAACCGAGTAATTGATTCCATCATCAAGCCTGCCTTATATATACACACACGTATACAGTTTCAATCCACTCGTTACTCCTAACAACTCTAGCCATACTCATATCCGCCTATACGTGCGTTTAAGCATCAACTTGAATTTTCCCATTCTCCTATACGTATATACATATATAGAAACTCAAACCAACACGCGCACCGTAAATCGATTTCGCTCGTAGTACACGCACATTAAAAGTCCCAGAGGCATCTACACTCCCGAATATACAGATATATGTATATATACAGACGCATATGGCCAAAACACAAAGCTAATAGCCTAGCAAAGCTATATATTCTCAGAGAGAGGGGGGAAGTGTTACAATGACTATATACGAGATCATCGAGAGCGAAGAGACATTAGTTTCTTATCGGTTTCGTCGCGTATGCGACGTGTTTCCGCGTAATAGTGCCTGGAAAAAAGTGATCGATTTTTATTTCTTATTCTTCGCGGCTCGACCCCGTTCCAAACGTCTCGAAGGGGAGAAGCAAAACCGAAATTGAGATATTTTCTTGGTTTGGTCAATTCTGCGGGTATGTATTGTATACGTGTGTGTGTGTGTGTGTGTGTGTGTGTGTATATATACATGCAGCATTTATATATACAAGCGAATGGGTTGGTATAAATTGGACTCACTTGACGTCATGCATTTTAATCGTCGGGAGTTGTTTGCACGAATGTTTTACACTGTTATTAAAGGTTTTCGGATACTTAAATATTTGGAACGTGCTGCGCGTGCGAGAAGAGATTCTTGGAAAGCTTATTTTACCGATTTCGAGTGTTTTTCTTTCTTTCTTTTGAATGCCAGTGTTTAAAGTCACTTTTTCTTCATACTTCGCTTTCGATTAGATAATGTTTGGATACGGTTGAAGACCGTGAGATCGGATAAAGAAAAAATAGAATTTATCAGTACGACGAGCACTTGAAAATAGAGTCATGGCACAAACACTCGATGATAAGCCTGTCAGCCCTGACTGGAACAAAAACAATGTGATATAATAAGGAATATTTGGATATCAGCCTTTTCATTTTAAATCGACCATTTGTATCTATTTTTAATTGATGATTATATATATAATTCGAATTTACATGCAAATTATTTTATGTAATTATATCAAATTTTTATTCAGTTTAATATGTTAGTGCGTACAATGATACATGAATTTTCACGGATATACGCGAGAAATGAGAAAAAATCATTTTGCGTAAAAATAAATGAAGAATTAATAGTAAAAAAGCTCTGATTCCAGTGAATAAATAAAGTCAAACATTAGATGAAATTTTTACAATCTATCTCTATCACAATTTAATGTCACCCATAGATCATTTCTCATCCCATCGGAGTAGCTCACCTTATTCTACTTACTCAATCTACCTATTGCAGCTGCAAGTGCTGTACGTATGCATCAGTAGAAAATATCGCGATTGTTCAGACGTCGCTATGTACCATCCGCAGTGCATAAGTAATTTTCCTGGTATCCCATAATCCAACAATTTTCAAGTGTAAATTCCAAATACTTTAAAATTGTTTACTTTTAAACAATTCTTCCAAAAAATGTAGAAAAGTCTCCCAATTTATTGCAATCGACTCGTCCTCGTAAACAAAGAAGCTTGCAAGCTCTGAAGGGAGTAAACGAGCGGTATCTCCCTCCGACGCAGCGTACAAATATCCCAGCAAGAAAAGTACGTCCTAAACAGTCAATTTTCTGGAGGATAACGTCGTACACTTGCGGAAAATAAAGTAAGTAAGTAAGTAATAAAACTCTTGTATGTGTACGTGTATATCTGTATATATTTATTAGAAGCATCGCATAGCAGAGGAGAGTTAAGGCAATTATAGACAAACGAAGATGGAGCGCACAGGGTTGGGGTTGGGAATTCAAATGAGAATGAAAGCGATAAAGTGAAGGGACCAAGAGAGCGAGAGAGAGAGACAGAGACAGAGAAATTAGTACTCGAACACGCAATGCTATATATATCTATACTCTCTCTCTCTGTATACGTATACAGAGTCGATATTTTAATATCACGCTTTCAAGTACGAATCGTACGAAGTGCATAAATGAAAATACGTCTGCGGGATAAAAATGAAATTACTGGCTGTGCCGTGATCTTATGGACATTTCCACTAGTGTGTATACGAGAATAATAAGTTATATCGTTGCATTGAGTCTTAGCTACACCGTGGCCCGATTCTCGTGTTAATTAAGGCAATCTTAGCTTGATTTGATTCTTATCGGCTCGTAAATTCACTTTCGCCCGACGCGCGTATCGACGCCAATGTGTTTTACGACTTTGCGTGCGTGCAGCTAAATTGAGAAGGAATTGGCGAAAGAAAAGTAAGGGAAGAAAATTGTTATATTAGGGCGTAAATACTAAGGATGTGTGTATATAAATGTATAGAATCATTGACTTACTGTCGGTTAGTGTTCGGAAATTAAATAAGAGCAAAAATTTTAATTGTCCAAATATCTGGATGAACGATTTCATTTCAGCACAATATCAATCGCTCACAATCGATTATATCAATATTAAAAAAAATTTTTTAAATAGAATAAAATTTGTTAGAGACTCATCTCTAATCATGGTATTTAATAGCATAAACAATGTAGATTTTATTTCAAACGATAATTTTTTTAATAAAACAGGAAATTTGAACATCTCATTAGTTATTTATCAAATAGTTACATATTACATTTAAATAATGACACTTTTTAATTTTCACATATTGACTTAATGTATTTAAATAATTCGGATTTACATCTAATCAATTTTTATTTGATTTCGATGAGTAACGTATTAATGAAAATATTTATACTTTCAAATAAATATTTTCTAATATTAAAATATTGTTTTTTAATTCGAGTAAATATTTTCTTCCTTCAAGAGAACAATTTTTTATTAATTTTTTCAGTGTGTACCATTTATACTACACGTAAAGAAAAACTGTCTAACTATATCTTCCAGAGAATTTCCTAGAAAGTTTAGTAATCTCGTCAAAGACTGAAAAAACTTACCATTTCATAACATTTTTTTAGATTTTTACTTAAACTTCTATATTAAACGCACCATACTGTAAAGAAAAATTACTGTACTTCATAATAAAAATGATTGTGAAGAATTTTTTTCGGACTGCATAGTCTTCTTAAGAGGACAAGACACCTTTGAAATGCAAATTTCTAAACTCAAAATTTAAAATATTTATAATAATGCAGTTATAATCTACACTTATTTTAATTAGAGAAGATAGTTTTACCTTGAATCTGCTCTTGTATAAGTCCCTTCGATAGCTAGTTACAATAGAAAGTTATAAATTGACTCACTGTAGTATTCAAAGTCAACCGACTGATCGATTGAGTTTAAAGTTGGTAGTTGAACTTATTGTTGATGTCCATTCAATATGAATGTAGGGATTTTAATTTAAATGTACAGACAATTTATTAGAAATTTAAAACTGGGTTGTTAATCAAATATTCAAAAAAATTTACACATTTTAGAATGTCAAATTTCTTCTAATCATTAAATTCAATATCCCTACATTCATACTGAAAGGAGTGTATCAAAGAGTATTACTACCAAGTTTGAGCTCAATCTGAGAATTTTCTATTTTCTGTTGTAACTAGCTATCGAAGAGTAAGACCTTTAAAATTGAAGGTAAAACTATCTTCTATTATTAGAATAAATGTAAATTATAATTACATTTTTTAATTTAGTAATTTGCACTTTAAAGGTGTCTTGTCCCCTCAACATAGCGTATGTTGCGTATACACATATCTAGTACTAACGTGGCTTACAGGCTTTTATTAGAAATCAGTCAAAATTGATCGGAAAAGTGGAAAAAGTAAAAACGTATTTTTTAAATTATTGTAAGCATGTTTTAAATATAAAACTTTCATTCCACTTGGATCATTTATGAGCTTAAAAACTGGATAGTCTTGCTAATACGATCCGTAGTACACCTTTTTGGATGTCTGCCATCTTCAATTTTGAAATTGCATCGAAGTAATCGCAAAGTACAGATCATTATCGTCATATTATATATATTATACATGCTTTTTTGAATACGGAAATGTGAATTAATTAGTGTAATTAGTTAGTTACTCGTTAGTTATTAAATTTGAGTTGGAATTGAGCTAAAAAATGTGATTCAAAATAGCGACTCTTAAGCAATGTAAATGCACCATACTGGATATGAAAAATGATTGTACATCATAATAAAAATGACTTTGCAAGAAATTTGTCTAAAAAAGTACAATAATTTTTAACGCAGCGTATAGTATCCATACTCATATGTAGTGCGATATCGTGAGTCAACAATGGGGTCGACTATAGTGATGTAAGGATTAATGTTGTGTATACGATCGGCGAAATCATACACCCCATTCAATGCACAAAGTGGATATAAGTAGAGAAGATCGAGGCGAAAGGAGAGGAACAAGAACAACGATGCTGTGAAAATTCACATGTAAGGGACGAGCCAGTTCCCTTTAATGGTGCGTCAGGATAAGTCTTCCGAGCTCGGCAACTTGAAAGTTGATGAATCCAATCCCCTGGATTGATTAAAAACCCTGGCCAGGGAATGTTAGAACAACAGAGAAACGGGAGTTTGACTACGATCCTGGGGATCGTAGCAATCTGTACATCATCATTATACCACGCCCTGACACCGAACTAGAGGACAATTACAAGGTTTGTTGCATCAATGCTGTTGCAAAGGGACACGCAAAGTAAACCAACGAGTACCTTTGCCCTTCATCAACCGATATGACAAATCTCATATAATATCTAAGCTAAAGACTAAACAGAAAGTCGAATTCCAACAGAAATAACGCATGTTTTTATAGTGGAAGTCAATAGTTCCTGTTTTCGCCACTAGGGGGCTGCCAAATATAAAACTCACAATCAGCAAAACTTGAGCGTACTAATTCGTAAGAATCCGTTTGGAAACTTGAAATGGTAAATAAGAAAAGGAATCTTCCTGAATTTGTTCATGTTGAGTCTCATCATCGAATTTTCACAAAACTGAATTTGAAGTCTTTGATCGCTTAGGAGATTTATGATTTGTATCTGCAGATTTGAGTATATTATTTGTAAAGTTTAACCTTTGTGACTGAGAAGATTTTAAATTTTTTGAAAATTGGCATAAAATGCCATCTTTAATACCCTGTAACTCAAAGAGCCACCATGAAAAAGATCCAAAAAATCTAGAGAGTAAATGCAGTACCAAAGAACAGTTAAAAAATATTTTGAACTGATCGATTTGTCAGACAATGACCCGTGTACATAAACATCGTTACAACACAGTAAAACTTGAAGATTTGTAAATTTGATTATATCGTAAAATTTATTACCCTGTCACTCTACACTGTCATCACTAAACTTTCTAGGAACATTTCCCAGCCAAATCAATAAAATTTACTGGACAATTTCTCTCAGCGTAGACACGAGTAAATTTGAATTATTCTCAACGCGTGAATCGTCCGTAACAATGTCCCAATGACACATTAACGAACAATCGAGTGCAAAGCTATCCACACGTCGTGCGCGAACAGCCACGAACAAATTGCCGGAAGAACCGACCGTGAATAATCGCCGGTCCGGCAGATGGATACGTATATACACACGTAGTACAGACTCGTGCTCAGAACCTAAGGCGCGACGCGACACGTTGTGTGACACATATGTATGTCAGCGCCGGCGCTCTCGACAACGGTAACACTTGCGCTGTTTATAGCCTACGTATACGAGAGTAAGAGAAGTCAGTTTCTTACATTAATTCTTCTTTAAACTGCCCTCTTAACTTTGTATTACATTAGGTGCTTGTCCTATATACAAGGAGATTCCCCGATAGATTGAACGTTAAAAATTTGTTTTTCTTCTGAATAATTTTAAACATTTCTTGGTAATATTCTCAACATCTAACAAAGTTCACGTATTCAGGTAGGAAACGCATTTTGTTCCGTGTAAAAGACATTTTTTTAAATTTTAATGTTGCATGTTTTTGTAATGTACAAATAGAAAATTATATAAGAAACTTCTATTAAAAGTACTGCGTCTACATTCGTGTGGAATATTCTCAATATGAAACAAAATTGTCTGTGTAAATTCCGTAAATAATTTACTATTTATACAGCGAATTTTCATACTCAAACTTACTTATTAAGGTGGCAACGAAATTTTACTCTGTATAAAAAGCCATCTTTATTTATAGTAACATTAAGTTTTATAATATAAAAATGTGAAATTTTAAGAGGAATTTAATGATACCCTTTCTTTTACTGTGTATTCTTCATGCCGTATTACATTCTTCAGCTTGGATTCATACGTATTCACCGCCTTTTAAGGTTTAAATAGACGAGAATTTTACTTTTAACTACATTCTCTCTTCCCCGTTTTTTTTTTATTAGTTGACCCATATTTAATTTGACCTTTGTAAATTAAATATTGTACCACAATTAGATGCTTTCAAAAAATACACAAGGATTAATTTGAAAATTTTATATAATATTATCTAACAATTGTTTTATTTACTTAAGCATGAGAAAATCGCCAGATACCAACGATATGCATAGTAACAATTGCGACTTTTTTTGTTGTAAACTACAAATCCACAGAGTTACAAAGTAAAAATGTAATGATAATGGATGTAAAAATGATTAAATTGACGATATTTTACTTTCAGCCTACTCCTGATAAATTAAATAAACCCAAAGGATGATTCTCTAACAGATATGCCATTGAATAATTTAGTTTTCCTCTAAATAAAACGAAACTATTCTTTTTTCACACACCGTGTCCAAGCCAAAGAAAGCAAAGGTTGGTACTTTGAGAATTTTTTGCATTTTATCCGTATTTTCAATAATTTCTACCTCCTCGGGAAAGCATTCTCCAGTAAAAAGAGAGATAGAAATTTTTTAAATAAAATACTTTTAAGGTTGTTTATATACGTCGCCGTAAATGTATAAACGGTTAATAAAGTTCTTTTATAACGGCATAAAAACATGCTTGAAAACAGCTTTATTACCTACAAAATTGTTTTCAAATTTGTTATTGCTCAATCTGTCCGAGAAACACCTATGTATAATATACATATACATAATATATAATGTATATAATGTTTGTATGTCCTTTGCTACATTATTTATCACGGTCCATCTTCTCTGGCGGGTAGCGAGAAACTCGTTTGCATATTCTTATTCTCCGCGCCTTCGTCGTCGGGCTTTTATCTTTCAGGAATTTCGCGCTTGCGCGTACACGCTTTGCCGAGATTGTCAGTGTTATTATGCTAATTACGCGACGGAGAAAGGATTTTCTTCGGTTTGTCGTGTGAATTTAAATAATCTATAAATGTACGCATGAACTGTTAACAATTTCCGATTGGATTTTCAGTTAAATATTGTAAAAGCGTTTTCACGATATTATATATACTACACGTGTGTAAAACCAATTCTTTTCCTTTACACGCAAATGAAATGTACTTTTTTATTGTCAATTATAAACTCAATCAAAATATACGTGATTTTTTGTTTTGGTTACAACTTATAGGCAACAAATATATATATATATATATATATTGTAAACGAACATACATAGCTTCGGGACTTTTATTATCAATCAAAATAGCTTTAGTTTCCGAGTTTCGTTATTTTTCATTTTTATCAATAGCAAGAGACGCGATTTCGTGGATTTATATACAATCGCATGCATGTCCCGTTGCCTATAAAAATCGAATAGCCTTGAAAGCTTTGATTAAGAAATGTGGAATTCTATGAAAGTTCATTCCATTTCGAAACTTTTCAGTATTTCGCAGGATTACTTTTTCTTTCAATGCTTCCATACTGTATCATTACTTCTCCTTATTCAATGCTCAAGAATATTCCTATATTTTTCTATTTTTCTATCTTCTTTCGGTTAACATTTCCTTTTTTTTCTTTGTTCTATTACTGTGTTATAGGCTACTTTTATGCATCGAACGTGAAAAGTTGGATCACTTTGTTAGATTGAATATTCCGCTGTTCAAAATTGGATGAATGTGTATAAAAGAATGCGCACACATATGCATATGCGTATCTACTGATCTGTGTACGTCATATGATAAATTATAATCTGACAAATAGATCTGTAAACATTTTTTTTTTCGAAATATTTTTAAACTGTTCTTCGGTACTGTATATACGAAGAGCTTTTTGATCGTAGGAAGACAAAGTTGTCATTTTCATCAGTTTTGGCATTTATCTTCAAAGGTATGCACTTATTTATAAAAACCCAAAAGGGACCTTTGTTGTGAGATTGGTTGAACTCTATATAGGTAAAATACTTTCAAAATTCTATATATATATATGTTATAATAATAATAGGGTGACCTAAGTGGTCATAGTCTTGAAATTGGGTTTGAGAATGATCAGTCACGAGTCTCAACAGAAAAAAATTCATGAAGATTCATTGCGACAATATATGCTAATAATAAGAAAAACATGTACTAGGCTATCAAGCTGGGAACCAAGCTCTATTTATCCAGAAATAAAACTATCGCATGAGCTGTTATAGCATAAAATATAATTTTCTCAAGATTAGTCCAGATTCTCTGTTAGAAACAGAGTAGTGACTTTATAGCTCGATTCACAAGTTGAAATCTTCGTTGACTCTTTTATAACGATGGAAAATATTTTCAGGAATTTTTTTATGTTGAAACCAATGCTCGAACCTTTTCAAAACTTAATTTCAAGACTTAAACGACTTTTAACGAAAGATTTTGGTTTTATTGTTGTGAAATAGTGTAGTCATTGATTAGTTTAGTTTACCACCAACTTGGAGAAACTTATAAGTGTTTAAGACCACACTGTGCTTTTAATAGTCAGTGCACTTAAAGTCATTATATACGAGGTAAATATACATTATAATATTAATAGGGAATTTCTAGATAACTTTGTATATCTTTTTTAATTTTTTCATGGCGAGACTCACGATCGAATCTTCTCAATACATATTTGAGATTCCGTGAATATACATGACTACAGGTTTGAAAGCATTTTATTTGTAAATTTTTAACGAATTTTACAGCACAAGTCCCTTTTGTATTTTTAGTGAGAAATACTTTGCCGAAGAGTTAGAATTTTTTGGAAATAGCCATAAAATACTAACTTTGCCTTCCAATAACGTAAAACCCCTCTATGAAAAAATCAAAAAAAAATTCTTGTAGGCAGTGCTAAGGAATTGTTAAAAAATATTTCGAAGAAAAACCTATTTTTGACCCTGAATTTATCAGAGAATGACCCACATATGTAATCATCAGCTTTAACGATTAACAGTATAAGTGAAAAGTATCGTAAAACCGCAAATTTATTATCATTTATCAGTTTGAATAATGGAGTAGAGAACACTTGTACCTACTACGCATTGTATAATTATTTAATGCTGTGCGAATTAATTATGCAAAAAAGCTCATTAATCACTCGTACAGTACTCAACAATTGTTGTTTTTTCTTTAAACCTTTTTAGAATCAAGTAAATCTTCCCCGACGTAAAACATCTCTCAGTGTCCCACTCGAGTTATAAAAAAAAAATGTACTGTACAATTTACATTTGAGAAATAAAAACAAATCAAAGTACATTCCACAAAGACCTATATACCCATTACGCTAACTTTTATTTTTGCAAATCTTCTTTTCCACTGTCTTGTCGACCGTAAAACTGCGATGTACGGTAACTCAATTTTCTTCTTACTTCACCACATTATTCCCCTCCTTTTTTTTTTTTTTCCTCCGAGCGCAGAAATCTAATAAGACGCTAGACTGTCTCACATTCAAATTATACCCGCTTCTAACGAGCGGCGGAATCTACTTCATTTTCACGCTGCCGAGCGGAGTATTATCTCTCTCTTTCTTTGTATTTTTTCACCTACTTCCATATACATTTTCTACCGAGGAATGACTTTTCTTTCGTAGTTCTACACTTGCTCGAGCTTTACATCGTTTTCTCCAACGTTTTCGATTACCCTCGTGTGTACCATCGCATGTCTGTATATATACAGAGTCTTCGTTTTATTTATGTAGGAAACATCGACGATATCGCATTAGAATGAACTACAGGTGGTAAATTCCATCTGGCATCGCTCAGAGACTGATTGAAAACCATGACCCGATCCATTCGGACTGTCCTTGCGGGAGCTTATCGCGTGGACAAATTGAGTGAATCGATCAATCGAACAGCCATCTCTCAATCAATTGTGAATTAAGATCGGATTTATAGTCAGTTGTGTATGCGTATATACACTAGATGCCAACAGTTTTGAACACGTGTTTTCCTTTTTTTATTTACTTTTGTACATAAAAGTTTTTGTTGTTTAGTGCGGAAATGACGTTTGTGCATTTGCGTGTACGTGAATTGACTTTTTAGACGCCTTGTAAAAATAAAATTAAGGCCAATTATACACCATTTGCGTATTAGAGTTCGGGATACCGGAAACATTTTTATCGACTTTTAAAATTGTCGAAGAACATTTAACAGGCATATTTATGAGTTGCAAAAATGTAGTAAAAATTGACGTATAAGGTTGGACTGGTGGAATACTCTTTATATCTATTGTAAATGTCGGCAGTAAGGCTTACTTATTAATTTTTCATTATTGATACAAGGCACAAATTTTACCCTGTCTAAAAATACATTTTGTTGAATTGTAAAATTCAATTTTACATGTACATGAATACACAACAATCGAACGTATTATTGAATAGCGACAATTATTTTTGTTACTTGAGCGTAAAAAAAATGCGACGCCACCTAGATATCAAATTGTAAACAATTTAGTTATTAAGGTAGGGTAATAAATATTTTTTTAAATAAAATTGTGTCGTTTTCTTGAATAATACTTGCAAGGTAAACAATGTCTATTCAATTTTATGCAATAGTTTTTGACAGAAAAAATGACTAAATGAGAGTCGTTTTCATGTCTTCACATTGGAATACACCTTTAAGTCTTAAAATTCATTTTTAAAGCGAAAACACGCATTCCTCTATCGATAAAAATTAATTGAATCAATTAGATTCATAATGTCTACAATTCGAATAAATTAGTGAAATTATCAATGTTCGAGGTCTCGAAATTAAGCAACCAAACATATTTTACGTATCGGTTACCTTATGTTCCTACTTACGATTAATTAATTCATAAAACCTATGCATATTACATAATATAATAAATTCTGTTCGTAAAGTAACTAAATGTACCGGCATTTTTCTCAGTGTGGGTGGATTGAGAATGTCTAATAAAACAATATACTGGATTATATAAACCCAGTTTTTAGAATAGTTAGGAACGGAATACTTGAAAAAGTTAAAATAATACATTTCTTTTAGGAAAAAAAAAGAATCTTATCTGCATTCTTGTTGAAGTGTGTTAGCAACACGGCTAAATTCCAGAGGATAGTTGAACCGTATCTACCTCTGACAGTATTGCGAATAATTCCTTTCTTTTTCGTTTTATTCCTCGAGTTATTGACCAAAACTTTAAACAGACTTTAGTTCTTAGAATGTCTTACTGATTAAAAGAAAATGAATTAGAAAATATTTCACAAGCTATCCTCATCGATGATAAAGGACAGGGCAAAACAGTTGTCAAGTTTATCGATGTAATTAAAATCATACATTTTATATAAATATTTAAACTGACGAAATACATTTTCATTACATGAGTAAAATCCCGCAGAGGAAACATAATTTATGCTGGCGGGTCCGGATTAAAATTACTTTCATATACTAAAATTAAAAGTAAGAGTAATTCTACGTGTACATATATATTTTTTTATGTTACAATTTCGCGAGCAAAAACGGTACGGCTGTATCTTCTTTATATTTTCTACTGCGATTTTTCAGTAACTATTGCTACAGTGTGAAACCGTTAAGTTACAAAGAGAGTATTGCAGATACAAAAAACAATAAATAAATATTAATTTTGTTTATTTACAATAATAATTTTTTTGAAACTCGAAAATAATAATGAATTTATAGACATTCCTTAGGTATAAGATCAATAACTATTATCATCAAAATTTCATTAACATTTGTAGTGCTGTTGTAAATTGTTCAGTTGCAGCATTTTTATCTCTTGAATAAATAATTCTTCAACTGAGACAAATACAAATTTACTAGATGGAAATATAAATTTCTGAAATGTACTACGTCAGTATATAACTAATTAGTAAAAAGCTCTTTCTATTCTAAAATTTGATCTTTGATCTTTTCTTTGATTCTAAAATGAAATCTATATTTGTTCATTTGAATCTAAAAAATTGTTTTTTCGATGCAAATACATTTTATCACTATATATATACAGAAATCTCTATTATCTTGTTGAAAATGTAACTTCAAATAAATAATAAAATTAATAAAATAAAGTCCATTTATATGATAAAAATTATACAAGATCAGTTTCTAAAAGTGTAAGTAAGACATCATTTTCCTAACCCACTTCAAGATAATCAAACAACAATACGAAGTGTTCTTTTGTACTTCCTCCGAACTCAACGAGGTCGTCTTTATACATCAGCCAAAAAGCGATCATCAACAAGTACATATAAACCTGTCCGAAGCTGTCGAGTCCAGCTTCAAAGCTTTACGGCTCTAGACGTAGACACATCTATATATATATATATATATATATATACATATATATATATATATAGAATGTATATACATTCTACCCCGAAAAGTCTCCGAGGAATCACTACACACGAATAGCCGTAAATATTATTTATACCCATATCCAGTGCCATTATCACACGTCCCGTACTCAGCTCGGATGCACTCAATCAATTACGCGGAATAACATTTCCCTTTGGCCCTATAATGGCCCCGCTGCGTAATGCGATGTGCTCCGTACGTTTTGACATGGATAGCGTTTGTTTTTTTCTTTACTGAAATCGCAAATAATCATTGACTAATCTTCAGCTCCACAAGTAAACATAATCCCATTTCTATATAATTCAAACTGCATTCGAAACGGCATTTTGTGTAGAATCAAAGGCTATTTATCGAATGTTGGTTTAGCAAAACATTTTCGAATACATTTTTGCGGTACACCAGGGATATGAAACTGAACTGCTGGTTTCAGTCCCGACCTTTTCTTCTTACCCTCGATAGATGTAATGCAATTTTAAGCACAGCCAACAGTTTTTTTCGCGCATCGAATTTCATAGGTTAAATTTGTTCTTCTTGCGTTTCCCCATTCCACGCGGACAGTGGGGCATTCCTCGGTATATGTGTATGCACATATATATATATATATAATACATACAAATCGTATAGTGACCTGTGCGAATTGAGAGGAAACTGTCGATACGGAAAATTTCCCAACTGCAATCCCGGAGGAAAGAAACGTTTAAAACATTCACAGGCTGATGATGTCATTTTCCATTTTCCAAGTTGGACCTACAATTTATTTCTGCTGACGCGTACTATCTGATATATGTATTTATATGAATATATGCATATGTGTATGTATATATATATATGGAAATATGCTGTGCGTCTGTGTATGTGTATATTATATGTGTGTTTGAGTGAACGAACTTTCTCTCGTTGCTGATGCATCTTTTCCTGCCGGAAGGAAGGAAACGCGTTGAGAGAATTCCTCCGACATGAAAATGTTATACGTCAATTTCGCTTTTTTTCCATTCTGATGTGAATCATTCGTCGATGGCAGTTAGAATTCTGGTATTGAGTGATTGAAAATGTTCTTTTTCATTTTTTTTTTAAAGGTATATCGTCGTGTCGAGGATAATTTTTTATTTTTCAACCAAGTTTCAGGCGATATCCCATTGACGCGCAGATGTGTCGGGTGCACAGTAAAGTTTGCATCTAACTTTATCGCCGGCAAGAACGCAACCTAATTAACGCTCGTATATGGCATAAAAAGAGAAATTTGTTGTTTTTTTTTAATCCCTTATTTATCGGAATTGCAGTGCGAAATTTTTTAACTCCGTGGATAACGGACACACGCATGTTTTCACTCGAAAACGGATACTTTGCTTGAAAGGGCCGTGATTGCTCTTTGAAAAATTCATGCTGCAAAATATCTTTTTCTGCAAAAACGCCAATGGGATAGCGAACTGTTATTCTTGCTTTTTTCTTACCTAGTTCTTATCCAACGATTTCAGCAGCGAGAATAGAAATTTCTCTCTTTTTCACTTAACTTCAAAATTAAAGAATGTTTTACGAGCAACGTAGATATATATGTATATACACGTCGCTATACAAAAGCTAAGATGTGCGATAAAGCTGTCTGGAAAAAATTGAATGAAAAGAAGAAAAATACGTATCTTCTTTTCCAGTCTATGCACACAAAAGACATTCTCCCGTAGTGTCATCATTGGATGTACGACGAAAAATTAGCCGAAAGAAAATTATACACTATATGCAAAGGAGAAGAGAAAAAAGCGTTGACCCACTTTAATATATTTTTTTATTGAATATTAATATATACATAGCAATGTCAAGTCATGCTTCAAAGACGTTCACGTAAGATATATATATATATATGTGTGTGTGTGTGTGTGTGTGTGCAAAGGAA
This sequence comes from Apocrypta bakeri, assembly GCA_018906985.1. Classification (NCBI taxonomy): domain Eukaryota; kingdom Metazoa; phylum Arthropoda; class Insecta; order Hymenoptera; family Pteromalidae; genus Apocrypta; species Apocrypta bakeri. Next base: position 7,203,965 of record JACCIA010000005.1, read on the forward strand.
AATTCTCGCTTCTCAAAGCATTGAATTACAGTAATAACAGAGCTATACCGAGTAATATGTCAATTTCCAAGCACATTTATTGCACGTAAATTGGAGAACTTGAAAGGATGTGTTTGTACGTTAATTGATGCATTTAGTTTCATTAGTAAGTTTCATTAAATAATTCTATAATATACCTTTGACAGGCATGAATTAGACAATTTCAGAAAATGATTCCACCGCGTCTTTAAATGACGCAATGAAAATATTTCAATTATATAAGGAGGACAGTGCGTGGAGTATAATAGATATAATATCCATAGTACAGTTTTGGAAAATAAATTTTACGTTATCCACTGCGGTTCTGCATTAAAAAGATTGCAAACCTCGCGGTGGCTTTACGTTTTGCGTATATAAGCCACGGCCGAATATAGCTCGCGCTTCACACTTGTACTTCGAATTGGTAATGAGTAGTAATATTTTTGAAATGTTGGATAAAGTTGTGAACAAAGGAAAGTTTCATTTTTACAGTATTTATAACGTCTAACGTTGAAAGTTTCGACGTGAAATGTATAGCGGTTAACTTAATCATGCCATATTTTTATTATTAAATTTCGTATTTGCACTGTTAACTGGCTTTCCAAACAGTTTCGATTATTAATGGAAATAGGAAAAAGTTGCGTTTCTTCAATGTTCGCTACTTTATTCTTTAAAGTGTCTACGAAGAGTGTCGTCAATGTTACATTGTGCATAGTACACGTAAAAGCCGATGGCAATCAAAGAAATTCCGTTGGGATTAATTTTTTTTTTCAATTTTTTATAAATACGTGTAGAAGTTACCCTCCTACGATTATCGGATGTCGGTCTTCTTCTTTAGAACGTCACCCATGTAAATTTAAATTCGTTCTGTGAACGATTGTCAACAGATACAATCCGCAAAGAAATCTTACTATTTCATACGAATTTCATGCTGTTTCATGATAATCCACGAAACTGTATTAATTTCTTAAAGAAAGAGCTACATTTCTTTTTAAATACCAAGTCAGGCATATTAACCGGCCATCAACCGGAAATCACTTCGCGCACAACAACTCCGCTCGTCTGACACCGCCCGCCCGTTACTACTTATATCTTCCCTGTATATACATACATGTATACCCATCCACCGCCAAAGCACGGCATCGCGCAGAGGTTAGGTACGAGAAAAAAATTCCGCGTCTCTTGCGGTTGATCGAAATTTCCAAATTTCCAAATTTCCATACAGCAACAGAAACGAAAAAAAAAAGATCCTTGTAAAATTTAGTTTACCCTTCAACTCCTCGTAACTCCCAAGCGTAATTCTCTCTTTCCTTCGCGTCGAGTAGAACCATCAGCCTGTTTGATTTAATTCTACTGTTGCTCCCTCCCTCCCTCTCTCTCTCTCTCTCTCTCTCTCTCTTACTTTCATTCTATATATATAGGGGGGTGAACTCGCTTGTCTCTCCCGGAAAACCCGGCTGCGGCGGCGCTTTTCCAGAGACTCCGCTATACATCCCTATACATACGCACACACACACACACACACAGATGCACCGAGACATAGACACTCACACCCACTCATACAGCTATATATCGCAGCAAAAGCAGCAGCAGCAGCAGCAGCGCCGCCGTCGTGCGCAGCAGCAGCGGCGGCGGGGAGAGTGAGACGGAGCGAGAGTGTGGCAAGTGGAAAATCGAGGCGAGTCAGTCGGGTCTCGGCCGCCGTCAACGTAAATACGGCGCTGCTCGTGAAAATTTCCTCTCCCTTGTGCATATCTAAGACTTGTATACTTGACTCTCTATCGTTTTTGCCTTTCTCACCTGTCTATCTCTCTTTTTCTTCTTGTTTCTATCTCTGTCACTCTGATCTCTCTCTCTCTCTCTCTATGTTTTTCTTCGTGTCGTTGCAGAGCGTGTGCGCGAAACGTCGTCGATAACGTGCGTCGTGCATCGGAGTCCAGTGTGCATACGGCATATATAACCTCTCGCAGCATCCCCCCCGTCGATTCCATGTAAAGTGAGACTTACTGTTGTTCGCAATATACGCTTATAGCTGGTACGCGGGATAATACTCCCCCGCGTGTATGCATATACATATATATATACATATATATGTATACGTATATATATATATGTAGATACACATAGGTGTATACACGCACAAATACAATCAGTCAAGAGAGAAAGAGAGATAGATACATATTACATATGTATATACATATACAGTGTGAGTGTTTGTGTGCGTAAGGAAGTGCATTGTATTAATCGAGTGAGCGCGCGTTTTTTTGCGGTTGAGTTGTCGCTATTGCCGCTGTATAACGTACTTACGTGTATTGTATACACACACATGCTCACATACATATGTATATAGATATAGATATAGGCATCGAAAAGGGAAAGATAGATCGCGCGCGAGCGCGTGTTATGTAGAAAAGAAAGAGAAAAAAAGAGAGAGAGAGAGAGAGAGAGGAAGAAAAAAGTGCGAGTGTTTCGTGTGATGCACGTGCAGGTGGTGCGAGGTCACCTGCAGCAGGAGGCGGCGGCGGTGGCGCTGCAGTTATCGAACACCTCGCGCCGCCGGAAACGCGAGAAGGAGAGGAGGAACTGCCGCCTCCTTGTAAATAGGCTCCAACCGCGTGTGTGAACTCTGACCCTGAACTCTCTCTTACGCTCTCGCTCTTATTTACGCGACTCGTCATAGTGTTATATATATATATATATATATATATATATATAAAGAGAGAGATATATTATATATATATATATATATATAGTGAGGATTGTGCCTAGATTATATATACCGGCGGAATGACGAGGGCGACTGGTGTCTACTCGTCGAGGGAAGAACGCCGTCAGAAACATCGATGATCGTCGCGATGTCGTACTGAAGATAAGGGAGAAAGTGTGACTTCAGCCATCCTCGTTCACGACGAGCAGTTTTTCGGTAAGTCGATTTTACTTTCTGTATATATATATAAGAAAGACACGTTATATGTACATAAATAATACATGACTCTATCGTACACTTAGACAGATTTATACATAGCTACATTGCGTTACGACAAGCCGACGATATTTTTTTTCAGTTTTTTTTTCTGCCTATGACGATACATACATTACACTACTTGTATATATACATGTACACACTGTTATTGTATACACACACGGTTGTCCTCTTTCTCTCCATCTCTCTGTTTTTATTTTCTACTCAGGTTTGTGTACAGCTCCTTGTCTCTGAGAAAAGAGCGAGTCTTTCTGTGTGTCCGTGTGTCCGTGTGTGTGTGTCAGCACACATATATGTATATATAATATACATATATACATATACATATATATATATAGTTACGATAACACGTTGTATAGCTTCTTTACAATGTTCGCCACGAGTTATGTGATTGTACTCATAATTATTGATGATGTCTCGAGTGTGTAAAGACGATGAATTAGACATTAAACCGACCGCGAAATGTAAGAATTTATCGATCATTCATATACAAATAATTTGATATGTAAGTCTCTATTATGTGTTATTCTCTCTATTTTCTTATTATTTCAAAGTCAAAGGTCATTTTCCTATCGTACGTTCTCTTCGCCACACACACTGCGTGTTTATAGTCGAATCTATCGAAAAAAGAATTATAAGAATTTTGCCATGAATATGTGTGTGTATAATATATATTTACTCTATAAAGATTTAAATGCCATTTAAATTATACACACACATATCACGACTAGGATATAGAATCACTGCTTCCGTGTTCCATCCGAGGCGATCGATTGTTTTAATATGAAGGGCCGTTTCGCTCTGTTTTCGTGTTTTCCAAGCGTTACACACAATACGAGACAATCTTTCTCTCTCGTGTGCCTCGTAATACGAAAAATGCTCGTCCTTCTGGTTCGTGTATTACATAGACGAGCTCTCGAGGCCAGTCTCGAAAAATCGAAGTCTCCGCGTTTTCGATTCTCTCTTCGGCTCGTGCAGTTCTAAAGACAGCACCGACGAGGCAAAATGTTTTTCTATTATATATACGTTTACATACACGATATAAAGGATACTTTCTTCTATGTAAGTGTGTGTATATATATATACACACGTATACACATAGATTTCTGCTTTGAACAACCCGAAAACTGTTAATAGTCTCCTCAGATCCGGTCAATGACAAAGTGCCGATCGATACTTTCAATGTTCAAAAGAGTATGACATTCCGCCGGGGAATATGTGTTTTCGATAAATATCACCGGAACAGCTGTGGGAATAAAAAAAACAATGCGCCTCTATGTAGGTGCATACACTATCGCATTAAATTTTGATGCGGCGCGAAAAAAAGTGACAGAAGGAAAAGGAACATATGAGCCGTCTATATATATATATATATATATATATATATATATATACATACAACGAAAAAGCCTTTAAGTATACCATACTAACGGACGTTAGCTCATTTCCGAGCGAGAGTTTGTTATGCGCGTCTGTGTGCGAATTTTCCTCGTTCTCTCTTTTGCACATAACCATATCTGTATACATAGTGCGATACATGTGTATATATGTACTCATCTAACACTCGCGCGTTATGTATACATATATCTCTATGCTATTTATATACACATATTATACACGCGTTAACCAAAAAGGGAGAAAGTCAGAGAGAGAGAGAGAGAGAGAGAGTAGTGTTTGGTATTGATATAAGAAGCATAGCTTCATTGTCAGAGACGCGCATTCAAAACTAGAGAGATATACTATACATATACGTAAGCGGATGTACGTGTGAGTGTATATATATTCATGTTATCGACGACAGTATCCGAGGCTTGTAGCTCGATTTTACATTCGAGCCCCTTTGTTTTTCGATCGAATCTTTTTTTTGTCACCCGTTTGGGAATCAACGTATCTATATACTTTTTCGGGGGGTTTGTTGTCGCTTGGCTATTTAATTTTCTCGAGACTCGTGTTCTCCCACTCTGATCTTTTATCAGCGGCGAATCGTTGCAATCGAGAGTTCTCTTATCGAGTTTTATAATATTCTGCGCGGAAAGTCGCGATAAAAAGCTCGACGATGTTAGACGAGAACATCAAGGCGTTAAATCTTCGTAATCGTATTATTTTATAAAAGCTCGCTGTTATATACAGAGGAGTATTGAAAATACTATTCTATCTCGTCGTTGTATAATGCAAGTCTGTATAAATATATACACGTGCAGACATTTTCGGAAGCTCGCCGCTTTGAAATATCCACGGATATGTCCGCGGATTTGCTTAGAACTTTCTCGGCGAACTTATATATACTTTCTCCAAGTGTAATCCGCTAAGTAGTTGGCAATTTTTTTTTCTTACACTTTTTTATTAGCGAAGGGGTTTTAATTGTGACTTATTTACGCTTCGCATGTACGCGACGAAAACAGCAATCGCTTGTTTGTGTTTTTTTAATGTACGTGCGTTTTCAAGACTATACACTACGAGCAAGCTTGCGTGGAAAAGCGCGCGGAAATTCAAAAAGTCATCGGCCGTCAAAATGCTATTAGTACTCAACATTTCTGAATATATCTATATGTATATATACATGAGTCATTCTCTGACAGATTGACCGTTCAACATTGTTTTCTTTTTTAAAATATTTTGAATCTTATGTTTGGCACTGTATCTGCCTCCTTGGAATTATTTTAGATTTTTTTTTCATTAAGGTTTTTTAAGTTATAATGTGTTAAAGTAGACACTTTACGCCAATTGTCAACAAATTCTAACTTCTCAGGGAAGCTTTTCTCGTAAAAATGAGACATTAGACCTTCGTAGACTCTTTTGTATTGATAAAAGGCATCTTTGCCAATTTTTTCATCGTGACATCCATGATCGAACCTTTTCAAAGCTGAATTTCAAATCTTCGATGACTTACGATATTGTTATGATTTCTATCAACGGGTTTGAAATGATTTATTTTATGCATTTTATTTATAGACGCATCGACCAACAAAAGTCATTAGCGACTACATTATTTCCAATTAGTTAATCATTTATTATATATGTGTGTATATATATATATATATATATATATATATATATTATACATTTGTGTTTCCTTTAAGAATGTGATAACTGATTTACTAGATTGAACACTCGATAAATAGTAAGCAACATTTCACTTCTCAAAAAGTCTTGATTTTTTGAAAGTATTTTATTTGCGAAGCTTAGCTTATTCAAGAAGAACAGTATATTTCGTGTTTTTAGTGAGAAATCCTTCCCTGAGAAGTTAGAATTTTTGAAAATTGGCATCAAATGCCAACTTTCAAATACTGTAACTATTAAAACCTACCGGAGAAAAATGTCAAAAAATTCGTGAAGGTAGATACAGTACCAAACTAAAGATTAAAAATTTTTGATCGCTCAATCTGTCAGAGAATGACTCATATATATGAATATATATAAGCAGAACTGGAAATGTCTGCACAAAAAAAAGAGTTAGTGGGATGACTCGAGTGTGACGGAAGAAAGTATGAGTTCCTAAGCTGTGTTTTCTGTTTATTTGCCGGAGGACCTTCGTTAGCACAGAGAATAGCGAAGGGAGGAAGAAGAGAGATAGGTCTGATTGCACGCGAGGAAAAAGTTGATTTGCTTTTTTTTGTCCTCTTGAGAAGAAACTCGTTATTTGGGGACGATTATTTGCCGAGGGAGAGGTGAAGAGATCAAGCGTTTTTTTCTCTCGATGATGACGACGATCATCATTTTTGAAGGATTTAACGGATGAGTCGTTATATAAGCACGTTTTCTTCTCGCGTACGATTGTTATCTATTCTTCAAGCGTTGAACTATATATTATCGTAAGTAAATCCAACTTGGTCTTCTAATAAATGAAATATCAGCTTGATTTATTCATCGGAAAGTTCGCTGAGACTGTGCTGCTTCGTCTTCTTCTTACTCCTCGAAACTTTGTCGTAATTTATCAAGTATCTTTTTACTTTATTATTTCGCGACAGAAGCCTCTTGTGTAAGTACACAGTGTAAGCTTTTTTTACTCATTTATAAAGAGCCGTGAGAGCTCGAATACTCGGTTGTGTACACGCGTACTATTAATAAAGAGCTATTTATATAATATCCGATAATTATATGATATCTTTTCTATTTACCGTAAATATTAGCGTCTAAAAGTGTACAGCTTCGTAGAATAAAATACTTCGGTATGCAAGAGAAGAAAATCTTGAACGAAATCCCCTATTTACGTGTATTTGCTAGTTTATATTACAGGTTTGAATCAGCGACAAGTATTTATTTATTTTTGACACGTAATAGTTAAAATACACTGTATTTTAACAACACACTATGGCTCTCGTATGCAAGTATTACATTATACGTATATATAATAATATTGTATTCTGTTTAAATTAAATTATTAATTATTTTAGACAGTGAAATTTTTATTATTTTGCTGGTAACCATTTTATACATTTTAAAAACAGTAACTGATAAATAGCGAATTTTAACTTTACATTTAATATTCTCAGTGTGTACTTTCAATTGATTGATGACATTTTTATGACCACTTTTGTATTTAGAAAATATTCAATAATTATAGCATACACTCGTGATATAACGGCGTATTAAATGAAGATTCCTTGCTTAGAACAGTAATTTTTAATAGTATTTTATCCATTTATTTAATAGTTAAAATTCAATTGAATATACGTAGGTTGTTCATTGAAATTATTTTTTTAAAGGGCATGATACATTTAAAGTGATAATCCCTATTATTGCATTTAAAAATATTTTTAATAGTATAGTCATAACTTACATTTATTCCTATAGTAGGAGATATATTTTCCAATGATTGAAATGGTATAATACTTTTAAGGCCCTTCGATGGATAGTTACCCAAAAATAGAAATTTTATTGTTCATAAAATTCAAAAGAAACCAATTAACGGATTGACTTCATAATTTATGAGAATGTTCTTTGATAATATCCTTTCAGTACGAACAAAGAGATTATTAAAAATTAAAAATTGCTTTTAAAATCAGTTTTAAAAAATTTTAATTTATTTTGTAACTCCAAAATTATTTTGTTATATTCTATAAATAATTAGTATAGTATATACAAAAGAAACAGTCACTGAATCAATACGCGTATATTTGTAAATAGTATATTTACATTAATTCAAAAAGAGAATTATTGTCGCTTTATGAAAAGCCATTACCCACTATTTCCCAGTTGCACATGTAGAACATTTTAGAACAGCGAAAATACATTGACAAACAGGCAAATTTATAATATACTATGCTTGTTTAATCTTATTTTGAGGAAATGAATGGACTATATTTAAAACGTATTTGAAATTTATATGAAAACTAGCGGTAGCTGGTGAAGTCAAACTTGTTTAAATAATTTACAGATTTAAATTTAACCATTTAAACAAACGAATATTCACTACATTGTTATATTACTCATTCATCTTTTTTACTTAACAGTTATACTAAGTGGACCAATAAAAAAGTGACTTTAATTTCACTTGCAAGAACAGAGAATATTTGGTTATTTCAAATTTAGAGTGTACACCTTCAATACGACGAGGGGAAAATAAAATACCACTACATGCAAGAGTCTTTTCATTTCCTCGTTGATAGTATTCGGGGACATTACCTCGCTTGGTGTTCGCGTTTTCATACCTACATTGATTTTACGTCAAAAACAGGAATACACACTTACACAACTCGTGTGTGTAAGTAAAAACGGCAAAAAAAAAAACGAATGAATTTTGTCGGCTAAGTCTAGGAGGGGTTAAGTATTTTCTCGCGTTTCTTTCGCCCGTTTGACAGAGCCTCAGTGTGGTTCAAAGAATTAATTAGGTCACTGTGTAAAAGATTTTTCCGTTATTGTCAAAGCGGCTTTACAATGTTAATTAATTTCCGGTTTTAAAGAATTAGAAGCTACACTGGTTGGTTAATTTGATTCGTTTTCATACCTAGAAATTAACACTGTTACTGGACTCGAGAACTTTGATGTAATTAAGAATTAATGAAAGAGATGGGAAGAAATTTTATTTTTCGTTGTTTCGTAGGAAATTCTATATCGTTTGCAATAGTAAAGAGCACGACGAGATTGAATTCGTCAAATATTTGTGCAGGTCGATATTTTACTAGTAAATATTATTGGTTCGAAGAATGGTTTGCGAAAGGCTTTTATAACGAAAAAATTCTCAATTGTATTTTAAAACAAGCTTTGCGGTACAATTTATTATTTCTCGGCGCCTAGCACTATTTTGAAGACCATCAAATCAAAATACATCATGTTTTCAGTTCTTTTTGTTAAGAAAAATAAATTCTATTTATATCATTTATTATTTATAAAATAATAATTGGCGTAATAAAATATTTTCTGAAATAAACTTTGCAGGTCAATCGAATAAATCACATTCTATATTTAAAGCTAACAAATCAAAACACATCTTAGTCAGTTTTACTTTTATAACGGTCCAAAACGTTAACGTCTACTGCATTATTTTTCAAAATACTTTTACCATAATTTTTATTTAACATAATCAGTTTAAAAATTTCAATTAGTTTGGCGAAAGTGAAAAATATCACCAAACTTTCTAGCACAAAATGGCAAAATTTTACTACCCCCTTGTTCACTGCGCATACTTTATACACTGAAAACAAGTTTGCTAAATTTAAGAAAATTTATTTATTAGGCTGAATTTCAATAGGTCACGTTGTTGGGATGTCTCCTAAAAATTTTTTTTATGTTATTCGTTGAAATCTCGTTGCGTTATTCTTTCTACAATGACATTTTTATGCCAAAAGATGCGTTTTTTAATGTAATTTTTTGCTCAATGCTTGGAAACAATTTATTATTACGAGGAAATGTTTTTTAATTAATAAATATATAACTTTTACATGAATATTTTAATTAAAAACGTATAGTTATTAAGATTTTGTAGAAAGATCAAATTTTTTATTGCTCAAATACGTTTTTGCGAGGATAACTTTTACACTCAGCTATTTTACATAAAGATGTTGTTGGCTGTAATTTCAAAGAGATAACCGTTCTGCAAAAAAATTGCTCTGATTTGTTAAAATGAAAAAGACATTTTTTTGGTATTTATAAAAAAGGCAGATTCATGCAAAATTTCAGCTTGATTGATCAATAATTATATATAAGATAGGCAATACATGGTTTTGTCATGCTAAAAATGTAAGGCGCGTATGATGGTCGAGCCGAAAAATTGCTCTTTTGGCAAAGGCAAATATTTAATAACACTAACGATTGAGTTTTAAACAATATATTTATTTGAAATATTAATTATTTTCACTACTACGTTATTGACCGAACTCAAAATAAAAATTTACTTAATTATATAATATTACTCATTTTGTAGTAATAAAAAATTTAATTTCTCAAAATTTCTGTTTAAATAAGAAAAATATTATTTCAAATGTTGATATTTTTTCATTCCTAGAAATGAAAACTTCAGATCGAAGTAAACATTTTCGAAGAACTAATAAAATATTGTTCTTCGAAGTCAAACAAATGTTACTTTATTTTAAAATTTTTTTCAGCGTAGTAAAATGCGCATAAGAAAAATACGCGGAATTAAACGAGGAGAATTAAAATTTAATCCCCGAACAAATAAAAAATTCTCCAAGTGAGAAGTATATATTATGTACCTAGTAAACCATCACAATTTATATCTAAATTCATGCGTTTTTTCTCGCATGCAAATTTAGTCCCACAGCACTGTGCTCTTGATTTCAAATTCTCTGCTCCTGACACATCTCCGCCTCTTGCGCTCTTTACTTCACATTTGCTTTCCCTCTCTCTCTCTCTCTCTCTCACACACACACACTAAAGATTTACGAACATTCTTAATTCGCCATATAACGAAAACACGCGCGTTAGTCCGATTTCAATATTATCCGACGACGAGAGAGAAGATCTGGCCACGAAGGGTCGACGAGAGATTTATTGGGGGTTCTTCCGGCAAAGCGAAATGTAATTCATAAAAATAAAAAGAGTATATATATATATATATATATATATATATATATATAGAGAGAGAGAGAGAGAGAGAGAGAGATAAAGCACCGGTAGTACTTTCTCTTGCAAGGACGATCACACGCGCCCGCGCTAAAAACAAGTAATCTCCTCCTTATCTCACCCTCACGACTCGACGACGACTCCTACATTCAAAATAACCCTGGCTGACCCCAAACAAACGCTTTTGAAAGAAGATAACGCGATGCATTATGGAGCAGCGGTCTTTGAGAAAAGAAAGAAAAAAAATAGGTAGGTGTTAGCAAAAAGAAGGTATATGTTACTGTTTGGTAGACTGGATTTGTACGCGTAGACCTATATATAGTGCTTTTGATGGGGAAAAAGATTTTTTGCGATTTATCAGTTAATCCAATAATGGATTCGGTCTTCGGAAAGGATCTTTTTTTATTTGTCGTGCTTTTGTCGGAGAGCTTTGCGAAAAAGATTTTTATTATTTTCTTTACTATATAGTTAGCCTGAGTTTTTGTACAGTTAAAGCCTCGTCTCTAGCGTGTGCGAATGGCAATTATTTCGTATAACGATCAAAATATTCGTTTGGGACAAAAGACCTTGTATGTTGATAACTAATGAATGTGGTTCTGAAATATGTCAGACGATCCTCTTAAATCATATGACAATTTAATGAAAACATTTCAACGTTAGTCGTTTATCCAATTAACATTTGCAATATTAAATTAAACGCGTGATATTCAATTTTAAACAAAAACATTTGCTTTTTTACAATGAACGACATGACATTTGCAGTACAGTATATGATTTATTGAATTTCACGTTACCGGAATTAATTTCTTTACTCGACGAAGTGTCAAAAATCAATCGCGTTTTTTTCTGACAACCTTTAACTATCTCGATGTAGCTATATGAATAAGCTCTTCAGCCCAGCTGAAGGGAACCTTTTTTTTTTAAATTTTCCATTTTTTCGAAAGGTCAAAGTGGATGATGCGTTGAAAATCTCTGAAACTGAAGGTGCACTAGACAAAACAGCTATTTCCTTTAGTATAAACGAAATAAAACTAACGAAAGTCCAGAAAAATGAACTACACAGTCGAGTACTCGACGAAAAGTTTCCGTCTAATTTAATTACGGTGCGCTAAACAAATTTTATTATCTTGACCGCAAAAGAACACACAACCTTTTTCGCGAAAAAATGAACAAAGACTACACATATAATTACGTACGTAAAATTGTATTCCCAAGGAAAACTCGTGGATTTTTCGTACGTCTCTGTGTAAGTCCTTGTGTGAAGAGACGGACGTTTGGATGATTATTATCGAATTACAAGCCGCGCGTGGACACGTGTGTCTGTATAGCTCTTGAATCGCTTGTGCGTGTGTGATCGGACAACTCGCTAACGCGGTTATTTGCTCGGAAAATATTAGTTATATACTATTCCTGAGATCTTGTCTTCTTTTACGTGTGGCGAGTATGTACTACGTATATGTATATATACGAGTTTCTTGTCTGGTCAATGGTGGTATACATTTTTTTTCTCTGCCGACGTGTGTAATTTCTACATTAGTACGCGATGGAAGATTTTTGTTTGTTGTGTGTTATTTGAACAAGATTGTTGATTGTAGAGGGGGGTCTCGATGAATGCGATATTTTTAGCATTTCATTTATGCTTACTTAGGTTTCAATATATTATATGATTTAAATTATCGACGTGATAGACTGTTTCAAAATAACAGTAAATATTATCAGAATCAAAAGTGATTATTTATATGGATAGATGCATTAGGAAAATGGATATTTTTCGAAATTAGCGTTTTCGAATTGCTCAATTGCGAATGAACAACATTTTCTTCTTATTTCTATCTAAAATCTAAAAAAAGTAAGCTTTGAATAGCTTTGAGCAGTATTGATAATATTGAAGTGATTTTAAAAAAAATATCAATGTACCGTCTAATTATAAGACTTGTTTTAAAAAATTTAGAACCCTGAAAAAATATTTTGTTTCGAAGATATTTAATTGTATTAACAAAACAATATTTTAGTTTTAAAAAATGTTCATTCACGACTAAAATTATGTTCAATAAAACGTTATTTTCTGTATACAAATATAAATTTGCTTGTGTACATAAAATAACTTTTTAATAATCAAAAAGTGCGCTTATTTTAATTTAATATGTTTAATTCTCCTGAAATTTAATTAGTGAATGATTTTTCGAATTCCTATAAATGTTTATTGCGAATTACAAATTAGTGTGTTTGTCAGTATACATGTGATTTATATGACACAGATAAATATTTATTGACATCAAACATATTTTGTTTTTCTAATAAAACGTAATTTGCTTTCAACAAATAGTTAACTTAAATATGCTTATATAAATATTTGATTTAGGTACATTTTATCTTAAATTAATCGTTTAATTCAAATAAATTTAATGATTAAAAGAGTAAAGATAATGACAACTTTTTATCAGTGTAACTGTATCCACTTTTGAATTAGAAATCTATTAGTTACCATAGAATTGGAAAAGCAAGCTTTGATAGCAGTATTATACACTATTAATAAAATTAATGTGATTTGAGAAAAAAAAATCAATGAAGCTTTTAATTATACGATCCTCTTCTATAGATAGATAAATAGATTTGCTTTAAAAATTCAGTTTCAAGAAGTTTTTTTTTATCCAATCGAAACTTTCTCTCGCCAAGGAGTTTGATGTTTTCTCAGACTGATAGTCTTGGATTTATATACTCATTGCTTTGATTATGTTTGACGCAGGTTAAGCTAGTAATAATAACGTATGACGTAACAGCGCAGCTATTGTTCTGTTTTCAATTTTTCGTACGAATCCAGTTAAAATTCACATTGTTTATTACGAGTCCTCTCGATGAATACCTTTACGTCATTTCAACTCCACATAGGACGTATATTTATTTTAGTATTATTTATATATGTATATAGATATATACGGTAAGGTACAAAACAGTCGGTTCAATTTTCCTATTGAATTACAATATGCCCATTGGAGAATTTTGCATTGTGATTGGTATATGATTTAATAACGTTTTGCATATTGTGCGCAATATATCAATTGTTGTTCTTTCATTTCGATGTTCCGAAAGCTTTATACAAATAAATCACATTGATGTGTATATAGGTTGACTGTTTAAGACTGTGAAATTCATTAATATACTGGGCTTTAATGGCATATTCTGATTACATTTATATTAAATAATAGACGCTCAATTAATTACGAATTTATATAAGTAAATCACATAACTCGTATACCAACATGATTGTCAGCAGAAATTCATTAGTATAAATTAGTTGGATGATTTCGAGAGAAGATTCATTAACTTACAATAAAATACAAGTTTTCTTGCATTATTACCACAAACTTTATCAGGAACAATCTCTCGATTATTTGTTCTATACCGGCAAAAGAGCATATCCCATTCTGATATACGCTGTCAAACTTCCTTCCTGCCAAAGTTTCTCAATAATAACTTCTCGCGTTCGAGATATCAATGCTCAAACGAGTGAGAACGAGAGAAAGAGACCGAAAAAATAGCTTTTACTACGAAACTAAGCAACCGGACAATAGGGCGATTCGTTACTTTGGCGCGAACATTTTTCAAATACGCAATCATCCCTTGAGGCCATTTGTACCTTATGTATAGGTCATTCTCTGACAGATTGATCAGTCAAATAAGAAAATATGTGTTCACCTTATACGTAATGACTCAATCCGCACTAAATAGCAGTATAGTTTTGTCTTTGACACTTATAAGGTTTGTCCAGGTTGACGACGATCCACACTAATCAATCACTATACTATATTATTTCACAATAAGAACACTAAAGTCTTTCGCTGATTGTCATCCAAATCCACACATATTTTCTTATAAATGTTAAGAAAATTCACTGACATTTCGGTATTCATCCGAGGCATCTCCATGAATTTTTTCACGTTGAGACTCACGATCGCATCTTCTCAGAACTGAATTTCCAGACTTTGATGATTTAGGAGATTGTTGCGATTTATATCTACAGTTTTGAAAGTATTTTATTTGTAAAGTTTAATTTATTTTAGAAGAAAAGTCATATTTACGTTTTAAGTAAAAATTTTAAGGAAGAAGTACTTCCTTAAGGAATTAGAATTTTTTTAAAATAAATATAAACTTACAAAGGCTCCCCTGCAAAGTTAGAATTTTTTGAAAATAGACATAAAGTGCCAACTTAAGGAATAGTCATAAAAATGATCTAAAAAAATTCGCGAATGTCGATACAGTACCAAACAATAGTTTAAAAATATTTTGAAGAAATTTTTTTTTTTGACTGGTCAATCTGTCAGAGATTGACCCATATACATCGGAATGGCATTTAAGCATTCGAGAATCGCGATAGTCAAGTGAGTTTAATTCATAACTAGTTGCGTCTGTCGGTCGTCGTAGCGGCTATTGTGGCCGAGCTTTTAATCGTCTGTATAGCAGCATCAATGAGAAAGAGAGCAGATATCCAATATTATTGCGGTTGGCGCAAACTGCCATCTATAAGCTGGCTTTGTGCTCGTATGTGTCGTGTAATACTATAAGATTTTTTTTTCTTCTCTTTGTACCTTTCTCGTTCCGTCGCTCTTCTTGTTCTTCTCCGCTCTGTGATGGCTCTCTTCATGCGCTACCGACGGTAGTCGAGAATTGGAGTCGAACACGCAGAGCCCTTGACCTTCTTACTCTGGCTGTTCTTGGCCTTAGGAAAATCGAAACTCATTGCGCTTTTACTGTTATTTTCCCTCGTATTTCCATTTTGAAGTTTAACATTTTTTTAATTATGGCTGCTGAGAGTAAAACACTCGACTGTTTTGTTCGGACGATTTGATGTTGTTTGGGGCTTAATTTTTAGATTCTGTATCAACTGGTAGATTATATATTCGATTGATTACGCAGTGTGTCATGAGTAGAAACGGGTATAAGTCTTCGAAAAAGTGCCCCGGAAAGTTATAAATTATATATTATTATCTATATTTTTGTCCGTATAACACCCCTTCCGTAAATTGCAAGCATTTGTTGAACAGACTTACGATTTATCAAAGTAGATAAAGGGTTAAGTCTGAGCTAAATGGCAATAAATAATTGTCTTGTCAGAAAGATAACTTTATCTAGGGAACTATAACTTTTTTATGCTTCATGTTCACACGTAATACATGATCGCTGTACTCTAAAGTAATCCATATAAAGCTTGTAGATTTTTATATAGTCCACTAGTATAAATTTTTCATTTATGTATTTTTAGTTACTCGCATTTATTTCACATTGTCAACCATTAATCATCGGGAAACAATGAAAAAAAAAATTGTTTTCAAGATAATTTATTTACTAGAAAAATTCCTTTTGGGATAAAAGTGCACGATAATGATTTTTTTTATTAATTAAGTTTTTAAATTTAACGAATATTTATTAGGAATAAAAGATTAGTGCATAAATTTCCAGGTTTGTTTTACACCATTAATTTTGTTTTCAGTGTGTCATTAAAGATACATATATCAATTCAAGAACAGAATAGATTATTCTACTAATTAGTATGATTATTAATTATTATTTATTAAAATAAAATCAATTTTAATTAATCGTCTAAACATCGAAATCCCTTCCTTATCCCTTATGTATGCACAACGGATAGATTCTATTCACGATAAGTTGTATTAACATTTAAAAAAAAAAATTTGTTTCCCCTACGCATTGATAATTCCAGATTCAGATCGAGTAGACTCGAAGTCGACAAGCCACGTTCGTATGTACTAGTTTGATTACGCGTTAACTTGCATTTTATACTACATTTTCCATTTCTTCGAGAAGCGCTTTCTTGTGAAAGCAGCTTTTTAAAGTAGACTCATCATTTCATTTCATTTCTGATGTAAGTTTTTATTCGACTCTATCGGAGTATAAAGCTTCGATGAAAGATAGAAGGAGAAAAAAAAATATTTTTTTTTCTTCGAAACATGATGGAACGTTAAATCAGTCAACAGACGAGGAGAGAAAAGTATATCAATGCACATAAAACTGTGCAACGATCTCGAGTAAAAATGTATATAACGACGCAAAGTCGGTGCCAATGTTTATGCACAGATAAATGGAGAAATATTTGAACTGGTGCCGCTACTAAAATCGTATACTCTCTCGTTTGTATCCGTATATGCATATATCTATATACGCCACGCAGTATAGTCATAAATACATAGATAGTACCGTGTACACCGTCGATTCTCGCTCTCGCGCCCTTGTTTAGCGCGTCATCGACGTAAAATCCCCGGAGGGATAAACAGCTGCACACAGTCGTAAGCACTTGTGTATATAGATATATTTGCAGTGGTGAGGTTAGCGCACCACACGAATCTCAAAGTCGTATACCGGACACGTAAGGTTTTTTTTCCGCGACCGATTTATGAAGAAACCACTCGGTTTTCGTGCATACACAAAGGAAGCTTTAAGTCAGTTAATGGTTTAGCAAACGTTTTCGTTACTGATACCGATTTACCGCCTGACCCGATGGAGCAGGAAACTATGTTGGAGATTAATGCTGTTTATCTCGTAAATCGAGTTGATTTTGGCAGATTCTCGCGATTTAAATTTATGCATTATAGTGACGGAATAGAAGTCTCTTCTTTTTTATTTTCACCAGGGGAATTTCAAATTTTCCGACTTTCAACGTCATCGATGGTTAGACGCGGTATTAACAGTGGCGCACAGCTGCGGATTATTGATTCTCTTTCTGGAACTTCGGTGTGCTTTGCGTTTGACCTTTTTATCGCGTTTCAATTTTCACGCGCGACTTATTGCGCACCTACTTTGTAACTCTATCGTCGCGTTAATTCGACGCGAAAGCGAAATCCGTCGGAAGAACGTGTTTTAATTTTTCTCAACGATTCTAATTTTACGTTCATATTTTGTTTTCGTTGTAACTAGAGCTTCGTGCGCGTATTGATAATATTTTGCTTTGTCAATTATTAGCCTTTTTCTTCGTTCTTAGAATAATATGTATGTTTTTTTACTGTCTTCTCGAATCAGGAGATGAAGTTCAGATTGCTCTGCGCAGCGTTAATGAGAAGAATGTACTGTAACTAGATCTTCGTACACTGGGACGGTGCTTTGTTAACTGCTAATTTTTTTTTTATTTTTGAATAGGATTCGTTTTTCGCTACAGTCAATAAGGTTTTATTCTAAGAATATTATTTTTTTATGTAAATTATTATTTTTTAGTGTGTTCTCCAATACTGAGATGAGTATTATACTGATAGAATTTAAATGCAGTGAATCAACTTTTTAGTAACTCACGTAAGCAACAGCGACTTGCAGTTTATGTCAGTGGATTCCGAAGCTTTGATGTTAGATACTTATGTATACAAAGACATGTTGCTAAAATCGATGAAAGTCAGGTTTGAACTCAGGATCTTTGAATCACTAGTCTGATATTCTAAGGATTGAGTCATTGCCGGTTTCTTATTATTTTTTAATTATTAGACCGTAAATTATTTTCGGACAGCAGCTATTTGAACAGTAACTCGTCATGGCTAGGACAATTAAATGTTAATAACTATAAATAATGTAATTTGAAAAAATAATAAATGCTCATTATTATTTTGGAATTTAGCCTCTTCGGCGTTTGTCTCTTTCTGACAAATGGCAATCGTTATTTCGACGATGTTTGCAATATCTAAAAAATAGCACTATAAATTTATGTTCCAGAATATACCGAGAGTTCCGAGATTCGTTTTAGCATGAAATTTGAAATCCATTTTCCAAGGCTAAACGCTTTCCATATAGTATCGCGTTATATTGTATGGGATATTAGGGCACACAACGATATAAATTTCCTTTGTAGTAAATGTTGCAATTATTTGTAAATAAAACTTTGTTTATTCTTATTTCTTAAAAGGAATCAACACATACGCGAATACAAACCGACCCATTGATAAACTTTCAATTGACGAATATCCACCTGTTAAATTTTTTTCTCACTTCTCCAGTGCATTATGACACATTTTGAAAGAACAATAGAATAACAGTGGGTACAGCAATTTTCTTTTTTAAACCCATTTGTCTCTTGTCAAGTACTACCACAATGGACGCTATCAAAATCTACGTTTTTCAGCGCAGTTTTTATCCACGAAATATTTCGATACAATCCGTCTGTCTACGGGTAAAAATTACCTATTTGAATTATGTACGCGAAATAGGTCATCCAATAAACTTTAGTTTCTATATCTCGATTAATTTCGATTCCATGTAAACATTAAGAAGCATTACATAAAACTAATAATTCATGATATACGCAACATTTGGTAATTATGGCGTTGCTGCGCGATATGTTTTCCTTCATTAAGCCAGCGAGTAAGTTTCGCGGTAACACATGAGCCCGACCAAGTGCATAACGCATTATTTCACATCAGCAAGAGACAGAGTGCAAAAATAAATACTCCTACGAACTCGACACTTTGCGTGTTGTATCTGCTCTTTTACTTGCTTCTCTAATTCAGCCAACGTCATGGTTAAACAATTTAACAATCTTGATAAGCTGCGTAATAACAGAAGTCATTTTATTATTTCTCTCGAGAGACACGAGATAGCGATATTCTATGTATATTGATTGTTGTAAATAAAAAAACTATATATACGAGCGATTTTCTGACAGATAGGTTGATCAAATATTTGCATGTGTTTCTGTTTCTATTACTACAAAACAGAATTACTTCATTGAGTATATCCAGTTTAATTTATTCTACATTTTGACAAGGAAATAATATGCATGTAACTACTTTGAGATTATGATAGTTACTTTTCCAGTGCGGCGAGCTAGCTTTTTATAAATTTTAGTGACGTACAGTAAATGCAGAGTCAGAGACATGATCGTACGTGTAAAATAGGTATTCTAGTCGTAAAATGAGATAATCTGACAGACATCTATTTGCATTTCGAAACAGAGCTCGATTCAGATGTGAGTTTTGTGATTGACAAGAATATCTCTATGAATTTTATATTATCTTTTTTCGACCTTTTTAAATTTTGATTTTAGCGCATAGATGGTTTATAAACTTATCATGGCTCATGTAAACGCCCTTAAAAGTATATTATTTGAAAATTTTCACAAATTACGCAAAAAGTTGGGCTTTGAATAAAATGCAAACATATTGAAAACATCAACTCTCTGTTAGCTTACAAAATCTAAAAGAATTTATGAAAGAAGCCAAGAAACAGTATAATATTATTCAGAAAAAAAACACTTTGACCACTCAATCTGTCAGAGAATTACCTATATATACCTTCTTTTGGCTCTTATCTCCACGTTATAGAGCCATTTTCGTTCCCGGTGCACTGACTTTTGCGTGTATATATATAACTTGTATGTGTATATATATAGCTAGAGATTGGTAATGATTGATTACGAGCTTCGGAATTCCGTGTGGAAGGATCGATTCTACTAATAGCCAGAATCTTTTCTTTCTGACGTATGGAGAAATTAATTCAAGATTGCAGCCACTTCTCGCTCGTTCTAATGTTGATTTTCACTTGAAGCTAGGAGTCAAGAAACTCGAGCAGAAATCGAATGATTAATTATTGTTCTTTGATAGATTAGTTGTAAAATGTTATAACTAGTGGAACTGACGAAGATATTTACTTATTATTTGTTTAATATCTGACTGAACTTTTGATCTTAGATTAAACAAATATTTGCATTATTCTATACGCCGAGTGAAAATATAATTACTTCGTTAAAGTAAATACTTTATATTTTATTTGATGAAATATTCAACGTTCACATCGCAAGCCAGTCTGTATATTCAACGTGATTAAATATATTCATAATATCAAATATAATCGCGTTATAATTAACCATCTACATTAATAATCTGCGTAGAAGGCAATGTTAATATGAGAATAACTTGATTGATCACATGTGCAAAGAAAAAAAAAGAAAAAATACCTGTAATTATGTAAAGTGTAAAATAGCAGTTAAGCTCTAGGAAAAAATGGAAAGTTTTCTAGTGCATTCCAGTTATGAAAAAATAACACACACGCAAACAAATGCATTTACAACATCGACTTAATCGTAACTAGTCTACAATTTCTAATTAAAGCCTCGATTGCTACTAATCAACGGAATTAAGCGCTCGAATTCTTCGCGACGCTAAACAGCCTAGTCACGCATACAGAGTTAATACATGTATATGTATGTAACATATATATGTATATAACATCGGTTAAAGAAACATTCCACAGTAAATCGATTGACAAGTAGCTAAAAAAACGCAGCTCCTGTTCGAATACAAAAGAGTAGCCAACGCTTTCGAGCAAATGAAGCAATTCATTAGCAGAAGCTCGCCTCTCCTCGATCCAATAAAAGAAGCTTACCTCGAGCAGTGTCACAGCTATAAGAAAATGACAAGACATCCCGCGTCGCATTGTTTCATTCTCTCGCAAGCTCTTCTTTTATTTTTTAAAAATAATATGCGGTCGAGCACGTGTCCGATGCATACACAGTTTTTTTCTTCTTTCTCTCAATGCGACTACTAGGATGTATATTATTGCAGATGTTTGTATATAGGTATATATATTAGACAATGCGGATGCGCCAAGTAGAGAGTCGGGAATGGCTCTTATGCGCTCACCCACGCGCGTCGCGATAACTCTGTGCGATGGAGATTTGTGTCCGTTCGATTATGCGTTTTTATCGTCGGCAAAGAAGGTCGACGTAACGGCTGGTCGATTAATAAAGATTGGAAACAGGAAAAGGAGTAAAGCTTCGGAGGTTTGAATGAGTCAACTGATGCTGCGAGAGCTCGTTAGGTGAAACGAAGATTTTTTTTCTTTTTTCAGTTAGCAAAAAAGTTTAATGGATTATAAATCGCTAACGGTATCATCGATTATTTAATTTTTCTCCATCCTTGAGGAAACTTGGCAACGGAAATTTTTTTAATTCCGTTAAAACGTTGGAATCAACGTGATTGAAGGTGTTTGATTTTTCTGACGTACGATACGAAAAATTTGCATATCCACGCAGAAAAAGCTTTATCTCGTGAAGTGTAACTTCGATTTCAATCTGCTGAAAATCACCCTTTTTTATTTGGATTCGCGAGAGAAAAAACAGATTTTGACTTAGAGCGAGATGTCTTTCTATTTCGTTTGTTATTTACGTATACAAATATAAATGTTCGTATTGTCGTGTATAATAAAGAACCATATGAATTATTAAACGATACTTGTATTTACAGTCAATTTAATTACGTCTGCTTTTGCCGTACGAAATACATTTTCCATTGCGGATCGCTCTGAATTGAACGATAAATTCCTTTTAGATTAATTGATATAATTTAATCGATATAAAACTGGCACGAGTCACTTAACTTCAATGTGCACTTCGTTAACAATTTTGCGTGGTCTCGTGTACAAAAAAAAACGACGAATTGAAGAAATAATTACTGCGTGAGTAGGTCGATGAAGTTTTGTTTTTAACTCTCCAGTAAAAAAAAGTGACAACGTCAATAAACGTAATAAAAACTTTTCAGCACATACATTGCAGCGAATGGTATGCTAAATTTGTTCACTATTTGTTACCTCGTTTCATGCTTCTGTTACATGACTGCAGGGAATTACATGCGAGATAAAGAAAGGTTGACTTGTGATTTATACAGATTAAAAGCTCATCAACGCGAGTAAGCGGTTGTATATTCTACGAGATGTTTACGCTCAAATTGCGGATAAAGAAAATACTTTGGGTCTGGATTATCTTAATTGAAAAAAAATTAAACAATCCCATTTTTCCGTAGAGCAATCAAAATTGCTATTAATCATACTAGGCTAATAAAAAAATGCATCTACAAAATACGCATAAAGAATTCAGCTATTAATCTCTTTATGAACGTGAGTTGATTTAATGCTCTGTCCTCTATTTAATTGTTTTTTGTGTCGACGCAGTATTGTACACACCTCAAAACTATTACGAGGATTGATGTCATAACTACGAAGCCATAAAATTCCCGATTATTAAAGGTACTCGTATTAGTTATATTAGTTTTTTTTTTATAGAATTAGATTGTTACAAATGTCAGTTGGGCATTTATTCTTAGAATATAACGATCGTTAAAACAATGTAATTTTGTTTAATGAGACTGAATTAAAGCTCGTACAACTGTCGATGAGATATACTCGTATAGTCGCATTCTCAGTGTCTAACGTTTAACAAAAAAACGTTGACAGATCGTAAGACAGTTGACAGTCGACAATCATGATGTTTTATTATTAATGTATTTTTTTCATTATTAAATATTAAATTTTGTTTCTAAAGCCTCCCGATTCTTTAGATGAGATTGATATAGTTCTAAATCGTATATTTTATGTTCTATATTACTCAATTAATTAGTTTAATTTGAAATACTTGACAGAAACAATTAAGACTAATAATTTTGTAAGACTAAAATTCAAACGCCTTCATTTGACGTTTGCCTTACATAAATAAAAAAAAATTTAAAGTATAATCTCCAAAAAAATTTTAAATTTCGACTCAAATTCTCAATGTAATACAGAAAATTCGTATTGTAGTCTTACCAGCTCGAGAGTGCACGTGTCCAATTATCACGATTGTGTAATTAAAAATTGAAATTCAACGTTGGCTTTTCGACGACTATACTATGAGTCATAAATGATGAAAGAGCCAATATTATTTAAAAAAAAAACAATCTTTCATATATACGACAATGGCCGTTTCATTGGCTCAATCTTATGCAACGAGACAATTGGCTATACGAAATAAATCGAAAATTCCAAGTATATTTCTCATTGTTAAACTTCACAATTCAAATACTCTTCCTTTCTCGCCTTTTCGAAGTAAAGCATCTCAACTGTGAATAAAGATCCTGAATAAAGAGAAACAAGCATCATAGCAACACTATGTAAGCTATTTCTTTGCAATTGCGTAACTTTATTCTCACCTCCATCCATATATATATATATATATATATGCGTGACTATTGTACACACAACTTGAAATCGCCTTAAAAGTGTAGGCTTATAAATCGTGCTCGAAGCCCCGGAACGAGCTGAACAATGAGAAATATTTGCCCACCCAATCTATTGCGAGAGATCGTTATCGTTCCGCGCAATCCTAATAAAAAAATGAGAGGAGGCGCATCAGCAACGCCAAATCAGTGCGACACGCGTCATTAAGTATTTACATTTTATATGACGCTGCAATAAGCTGCCTTGTTCACGCGCAATTAGCAGAGTCTATATAGACATATTTATATACATACATGTATACATATATTCTGCATTTCTGTCGATAGGCTCCGTGGGATACTCCTCGGGATTAAAGAGACAGAGAGCGAGAGAGAGAGAGAGAGAGAGAGAGAGAGAGAGAGAGAGAGAGACAGAAAGACGGGCCTCGAATTATGAATTCCAAGCTCACCTCTTTTTTTTCCTTCCTGAATTAATCGCTTGACTTAATGAGCCTTGCGATGCAGCCAAGCCCCCGTTTGCCTAATATCGAATTCAAACGAGTGATGCATTAATTCTGTACCGAAATCGTTATGCCGTGTAAATATTGATAATATTGATTGCCCGGGATCTCTATGGTCTATAATTTACTACGTACTGTTCGACTCATCTCCCTTGTTGCCAGTAATTTATACGCGCCTATATATGCAAACTATATTTTGCAATATGAAAGATAGCCTTTCTGCGGGTCATTGTTTACATGTGGCGGCGTTTCGCCCTTTTGTTATTATGTTAATTAATTTGCCGGGCTGTTGCTGTTTGAATTTATTTGGCGCGAGGCTAATTGATTTGTCGATTGAACGTTCAATGGGAATTCAGGTGCGAAGCTTCGTTTCGTCGATTTGGTTATAACCGTATATAAATTCGGATTCCGATTTGCCGAGATATATCGTTTTTAATTGCATTTTAATAAAGCATCGTCTCCTCGGTAGAGCTAGAAAATAGGCTGTTCGGCCATTTTCTCTTAAGCCAATCGATGAGAATTCGAGTATACATCGACGCTTTCGAGGAAAAACTCGCTAATTCAAAAAAAGACTTTGAAAACATTGACATATTATATTTACGAATAAATGTATAAATATATTTAATATCAATTTATACATCTTTTATAAAAATTGTATCAAAAAGAATTGGCTGATTTTTTCACCAAGGCGTCGATATGAGTGTGCTTATACGGCTACTAGAAGGCACGGTTACTAAATGCTCATAAAATCTATGCGTTGCTATGAAATAATTATGTGGGAAGTATCAATAACGATATAATATGGATAATAAATAATTATCTCATTTTACTCGAGAAGCCAGTTTAAATCAGTAAATATATGTATGCGTGTATCGTATTTATTACAAAATTACGATATAGCATACTAATGCGAGCTACGAACGTTTTGTGTTTACTAATTTATATACATATATATTGTAATAGAGTAAGAAGCACCCCGTTACATGTATATACCTATATATATATATAAATGCGAGTGTGTTTATACATATACTTTGCTCAATGTGACCTCCATCATAAGCAAATACTTACTACAGGTTTAAGTAATAAAATGCACTTTCAAAGTAAAAACTATTTTTTTCGATAACAATAAAAATTAATTTGATAAATTAGCTTCATTATGTATACAATTAGAATGCGCATTATGATAAGATCATAATTAATTTCTAAGGATTACAAATACGAACGCTCTTTAAGTTTACCATTATTCCCCCACTGAAATTTGAATGCTTAAAACACAAAATGTAATATTATTATAAAAATAAAGAATTTTTTAATTATATTAAAAAAGCTTATTAATTACATTAAAAAAAATCCTGTACAGAAATATGATTTTATTTCAATTTTGTTCGATGGATTTTTGAAATTCAAAGCTCCAATGGTGTTATTTCTATCTAATTTTGGACTGTCGAATTGTATGTTATTAATGCATAATTGTATATATATTTTTAATAAATCTCAAAATGAAAAATATTTCAAAAATACATACGATAAATTTTCAATTCAGCAGACCATTAATAATATCGAAATAATACCACTTGAGCTTTCCATCCTAAAAATCCCCATCAAGTGGTTCATGCTGTTATATACGCTAATTGAAAATTACAAAAAAAATCATGTTTCTACACAGGATGATAACATCAATATTTGGTAAATCATATTAAATTATGTTATTAATATACTTTTAAGAAATAAACTTTGGTTTTGTAATAATATTAAATTTACGTTACATAGGGGCTAGTCGAACTCTTGTCTATGTTCATACTATTTCCAACCAATGTGTGCAGCGGTTACCTTTCGTTTCTATCAAATTGCTATTGTTGAAACTTTGTAATATTTTACAGACGTTGCAAAAATGACGATAGAACGGTAGGATGTAAGAAAAGAATAGGAAATATAGAAAAGATTTGATAAAAATCCTTTCTTTCAAAATTTTCTACGTATACATGTAATACGTATACGTATTTAAATTTGCAAGCTCTATTATTCGAGGCAACTATATACCCTGAATTCTTTTGCTCAATATTTCCAGCTTTCAATGTGCAAGAGTTTGTAAACAAATAAATAACAGAATAAACATCGAATTTCTCTTTGAAAATAGTTCCTCGTACACATTCGCATAGTGTATAGGGTTTTTTTACACACGGTGCTTTTATCGTCTAACCAAATTTCAATTTATCAGAGCTTCATGTACTTATATTTAACGTGACCGGGTTGTAAAGTGTGCGTTACGTGAACATCGTGTTATTGCTTTATGCTAATGAAATTGTGCGTTCGACGTTTAAATAAAAAATACAAGACGCTACGAAATACGTTTTACTACAGAGATTGTAATGATTTTTATTAAAAATCGACTACGTCTACTCCAGAAACGTTAATCGTTATTGATTCAGAATTCATTTTAATCGTTTAGTACAGCAATTGTACGAATTGTATACACCTATTTCAATTTTATTCTACGAAACATTATTTATGTTTCAGATAATTCTTATATTAATTATTTGTCGAATCGTTAAAATTATATCGCATAAAAAGATATCACGTGACGATCAAGAAATCATTTTTCTCACCTTAGTGTACGCATTCAGATTAGACTGAACTTTATTTCCGTATCTGGAGTAAAAAATTTTTCGCGGTAGTATCGTAGATACGGAAAGGAAAAAAAAATTAAATCACGAAGTAATTAGACGATATCAGGGCATACTACCGTCGTCACTTCAGCTTTGATTTCGCTAGTCCGCGTCCAATCTCGGCTCGAGATATTGAATTATATTCTTCGTCGTAGGGATAGAGACGTTCATAACGACAAGATGGGAACAAAATTAAAAAATGCGGCTTGATTAATTTCGTCTTAAACTCCTTAATGAACTTTGAACATCAGTTCTAGATCTCGTTTTCCCATCAAAATAAAGCCCAAGCTTTCGCAAGTCGAACTTACAGGTTAGCTTTTGTCGAAATCACATATACTCTGCATTTCGTAGAAACTATCCCTGATCCTTTTCCTCGTAGAGAAACAAAATTTGAGCCTTTTACCTTTTTCCAGCAGTACAGTATTCGCAGCAAATGAGATACATAAAGTGCAGGCCTTGGGTTTCGTCGGCCAAAGTACTTTTGGCTCTCTTCTTTTTCTCTCTCTCTCTCTCTCTGTCTCTCTCATTTCCGATGCGATGTCTCGAATGTCTCCATATTCGAAAAAGGTGTTTCCACTCTTAAAATCCCGAGAGCGAGAGCGAGGCAGAGAAAGTGCACGTACAGCTATATATAAAGTCTGGGCGCAGTATTTCTCTCTGTTTTATCGCGATAGCGCAGTAACTTCTGCGCACAGACGTCACTCGGGAGAGCGAGCGTTGCGTTGAAGCTTTTTCTCTTTGTCGAATAAACTAGGCGGCCGGAGAGAAGCTGCCGGCGCTATCGCGTTGCGTTTTTCTTTTAGCGTCAGCTATCCGACTTAGATTAACGCTGCACCGCTAAAAGTGCACGTTAGTAAACGCAAATTTTACACGCTCGCGTAAGCTCACCGGAAGAGCATCGATTCCGCAAGCTCGCGGCTGTAAGCTCTTTTTCCGCAGCGCACATACGCCTTTTTACGACGAAAAGATGTGACCACTTTGGCCGGTGTAGTAATTTCCTCGCTTTTAGTCACTTTGTTTGAAGGAGGAGCCACGCCGCTATCTCTTACTCTCTGATGGGCTTTCGCCGCGGAAAAGTTCATGCTCGACAGGTTTTTTCGCGCAGAAATTACATCCTGATCTTTTTTCGAAAGCGCTCGAGTTCCGTCTTGCCCTATCGTTTAATGGCACCCATTGACCGGGAAAAGGAAAATTAACTCCATAAGCGAGCTTTTTTAGAAAAAAATGGCGAGAGAGACGGAGAGAGACAGTAGAGCTTCGGGTTACACAGTAGTAGTCTCTCCAATTTCCTGCTCATTGGAGAGGAATCATGAAGAGCAAAGAGATTCCAGTCGATTCAAAAACAAACCAGTCTCCATCCGAGCCAATTATATTAGCGCTTTTGGCATGACTCGCGACCTCGTTTCGTTATCAGTTGTCATGAAGCGTTTAAGCACGTCCCTTTAACTCTGACTCCGATCCAAACAAAGGCTTTGTCGTGCGGCTGGCTATTTTTGATTTCGCGTAATTACGAGACAGCGATGGGTTTTCAAACTTTACGAGTGACTAGAATTTTCAAGTTGGAATAAATATTTTTCTTGCTTCTTTGTACAACAGGGACGATTTTTAAATAAACTCGGAGCGATAGTATACATGAATCATCGGTGAGCCATTACCGAAAGGAAAAAGCTTCGACGCATTGCGTGCCAGTCTATCGGCGTGAAAGCTCGAAAAAAGCTCTCGCATGCGTCGGAATAGCCTCGATATACCCCAGTATAAATAGACAGTGATGCAATCCACGCAGTGGCAGAAACGGCTCATTGAATTACGCGATAGATCGTCTCAATGAGAGAGAGAGAGTGAAGCTTCTCTCTCTCTCTTTCTCTATAATTCTGTTAAATTTCCATGGCTGGATAAAAGCTTGAAAATATGCAGAAGCGTAAAAGCGATATCCTTCTAGCCTGGAGTTGTGGTTGACCGTGGTTTTTTGCTCTCCGACGGTGTAATTTTATCACTTTTATCGTTAAAAATGTTGCTATCCGTTAAATTGATCGAACACCTTGTCCTTAATAGAGAAGTTCATTTGATCTCGAGAAATTTTTATTAGGATTTGTAAATTATTATTGGGTGTATGGCTTTAAATAACATCTTTGCAGTGTACACATTATACAAGAGGAGAATGAGTATAGTAATTGTACTATATTATAAAAAAAAGTTTCGAAAAGTGTGATGATTTCGTTAGTTTGATAAAAATAAGATTTTTATCAATTTTTTATCCATTTTTAATATACTGCATAGCACAAATAATTGTATTGGACGATGAAATTTTACCCGGTAGTGTATGAATTGATATACAATGAAGAATAAAGTTACTATGACGGAATTAAAATATTAAAAGTTGTTATTTGAAACTAAAGCCAAATTTTAATGCTATTGATAAGTATTTATGCACTGCAAATTTACGAATGAATATTATAAGTAAATGTTAAGTTGAAGAGGGTAGTTGACTCAGTTGTATTTTCCATCATAGAGTTATGATTTTCAAAGCCGTAATTAAAATGATTGAAATTTCGATTCTGCGATTTTTGAAATTTGAATGTCCTTGACTAATTCTAAGAGATTTTTATATTTTTCAAAAATTTTATCTGTTAATTTAAAACTAAATTTTATTAATAAAAAAACGTCTAGGGTTCAAAAATGACAGTTACTTTAAGTTCAGATATCAAGCACATCTCTTAAAAAGGTTTAGAGTAGATAACATTACTGCGCGAAATTTGCTCATATTATTTCTGTGTAACATAACCCATCAAAAAAGGATATCGAAGAAGTGTCGTCGTAACGAATACTACTACAGAATATAGTAAAATTTACCAAACTGATATCTAGTAAATTTTTTTGATCATATATAGTACTTGATCGTACAGTGAAAATTTTCCTGCTATATCTCTCTGTTCAGCTCTGTGGATATCAGGTTTCTTGATTGTGAATGATTAATTTGTGAATATGCTTAATTAGGGAATATACTTTAGCATGGAATTACTCAGAAGTATCTCCTGACTCTCCTGTCACGAGATACCACTCTTAATTAGACAAATTCACGCAGAAAAAGATATTTAACGTTATAGCGACGTTTTTAGAACGCATGAATTCGTTATAACAAGGTCCATGCTGCACTCTCTAGGATATAATTTATTTCACGGCAAGGTAGATGAATTGAATTTTTCAGTCAAATTACTTTCTATGAATGTACTTACTAATAAAAAGCATTCGACTATAGAAACGTGAATAGATCAACTGCTATTCACCACAAAACAAATGTTCTCTGCTCTCACTATTTACACGGGTTGTTGATGTGGCATTGTTCACTTCTCTTTATATTAAATAGCTTAATAAACTGGAAGAGCTTGGAATAAAATGAAAGCAAAGGAACGAAGCATACATTTATACAGGAAAAAAGATTCTTTTTTGTCATTCTGCTGCTACCTTGTAACCTTACTTTGAGAAGCCTACGCTTTATTTATTCAGTCGCATCCTCTAACCGAAGCGAGTTTTAGCGACAAATATAGATTTTTTTTGTCGAGAAAGGACGAGGGTACTTATAGACGACATCCCTTGTGGGAAAGTCAAATAAAATGCCACGAAGGTTTCTCTCGAGCCGTTTCTGTGCGTCGATGATCATATCGTTAATCCCAAGTATGAAATCAAAGTTTTACACAGGACTTGGTTCTGTCGGTATACGGTCTTGTTAAGTTCAATGGGAAATTGTGGGATTGAGAAAGGTAGAATAGGGTTCTGAAAATACTTATTATTCATGATGAAGTGAAAGTAAGGGAAATGTTATGACGTTCTGTTTTGATAATAATGAAACTTAATAAGGGACATCATGGTTCTGGAAACTTGATAATGGAGTAATAACGTTCTATGTAATAAATTTTCTCAGTAATTATTCGCGGTGTAGAAATCGTACGCGGGTTTCGCTATTAATAATTTAACAGATGATAACAGTTCTGATATTGGTTTTGAAAGGCAATATTTTTATTAAATTAAAACGTTCGTTAATTAACAAGTTAATTAATACTCAATCAGTGAATTGTAACAATGGTGATGTTGGGAATAAATGGTCACTCCAAGAGTCATATAAATAACTATTTCATTATACGTCTCTACACATACTTAAAGTTATCACCAAAGCAGTAGAATCGTGTTAGTAACTAAGGCATTGTCTTTACACGGAGAATTGTTCATGGTTGTGCATTAGGTACAAAGCATAGGGTTGCATTTATATAGTAGCAGTGCCAGATGTGCACTCGTGAACACGCCAAGCTTTACTCACCTACTTGATGTCTGTTTCAGACATGGAAATTGTTGAATAGCAAAGATGAATTAACTATGGAAGCAAATTGTAATTTTCGTTTTCGCAATTAAATAGAACACTTGCGTGGTGTTTAATTAGTAAAATCACGAATCCAAACGATTTCTTTAGTTTGCGTACGTAAGAAACGTGTGCTTTAATTACATTGCAGCACTAATTTCTATTGTCATTGAGATGAACCAAGTCCAAATGGAATGGCGATTAGAGTCTTAATTCGTTTGGACTTGTTTATCCCCGCGCCCCGTTTGAACAGTATGACCAATCCATTATCCAGCAATTGCGTTATCCGAAACTTTGCTCAAAGAAGAAACGCAATTGAAGCTAATTGAGAAGTCCACAAGGTTCGACATTGAGAGACGTTTCTCAACGAAGTCTCCTGGACTTGTTAATAAGCGAACCCAACCTGTTAAGCTTGCTTCAGTTGTCTATTCTCTTCTCGAGTCCGATAGCTCGCGTTTGCCTTGTTATCTTACCTATAAATATACATTTCCAGTAACACTCGGTATCGATTTCGTGGGATATGCTTAAGTGACCGATAAGGTTCGAGGGAACAACTGCCAAATCGGATCGGACGAATTTATAGCATCGCATGTGAGCTTGTTCTTTCCTCTTTAATCATCTCTTTTTCCACGGTCTTAAACATCGCATTCTAATCGTTGACGTTTAGCTTCTGTCCCTCAGTTCATCTATCCGTCTCTTATCTTTCGAGTGTCAATTGCTTTTGGTCGATTACTATGCTTCTCTCTAACAACTGCACTATCAAAGCTTGCAAGCTGTTTTTCGCTGTGTCGACTATATACTCTGACGAAGTCGTAAACGCGTGACTATCGATTTTCCGTAGATTGAAAAGCATTGATGCTCGTACATTTTGTACTGTTAATTTACACGTTTGATATGTAAATACTACCCGTTAGGAATTCGCACGAGTCGTCGGATGATGTTTAACACGAACCTGTCAAATGAACCGATCAAACATATCGATTGACTTGTAGACAATTTGCGCGAAGACGTAGGAGCAAACGCCGGATTGTTTTTAAATCGAATGAACTTCCAAACGTTGATTCGTGCAACTCTTTAATTGACGAGACTTAAAGCGGGAAGAAAATTACAGGAAATAATACAGTAATTTCTCCTCGTTTTTTTTTCGATGACCCGACACAATTGACCAACGATTTTATTATCTTGTATGATCCCCAAAATTAAAGAAACAAACTTGACATACATTGCACGACGATGTACACACTCACATACATATGAGACAGAACAAAATAGAAACATGTGCTCATTGTAACAATAATCCTCATGTAACACCTGTTTTAACTCTGTGCAGTGCCAAATCACACCTGCGACCATACATCTGCGCTCGACAATCACAAACTGTATAAAAAAATCTGCATATGTCGCTCATATCATCAACAATCGAGTCTATGCAAAAAAGCAAAAAGCTAGCAATAGACGCTCGTAAATATAATCGCACCCACGCATCCGCTCACGTAAAATACAGTGCAAGAGCTCGTCGTTCGCGCCAATGAGAAGATAGAAAAGCAGCAGCAGCAGCAGATAAACAAACAGGACTGACCGAGTTCGACGTCTGCCGTCTATTTCGATAAGGGAAGGAAGAAGAGTGGGGGTAGACGAGTGAGAGTAAAGTGTCGAACTCGTCGTCGTCGTCGGAAATGGCGAGGCGAAGAGCAACGCTATTTTCGAGGTTCGCGAAGAGCTAGTGCGCGCCGAAAATAGTCGCTATCGAGAGAGAAGTTGAAGTAGAAAGGGAGGCATGCGCTGTGAGACTGGCCGATAAGGGTGAGAGAAAGAGAGACAGGTAGACGAGCATCGAGCGAAGTAGCGCCAGCAGCACTGTGCTCTTGGAGAGAAAATGGAAGATCCTTGAGGGTGGCGAGGAAGAGGCCAGGCAAAACTTTCCCTCTCTCGCATACACCTATACGGACGCACACCTGCTCGGCAATCTCCGCGCGGAGATAGCGCATCTCCTTCTTGTAAATACGCCCGTAAACTCGGCTCTAGCGTTCGATCCCTCTCTTTCCACTCTGCTAAGCTTGGCGCTCTGATTCTCTCTCTCTCTTTCTCTTGGCAAGAGTAGACATATAAGCGAGAAAAGCAGACGAAGAAGACGATCATCGCGATTCGCAAGAGTCTATGTTGTTCCACGCCGACTGGCGTTAGGGCGGCGAGGTGGGGGGCGCGTTGTCTTGCTGCCTGCCCTGCGCCGGCGGCGGCGGCGCTGGCGCCGGGCCCGTGGCCGCCGACAAGTCCTCGGCGCTTCTTCAGCGACAACCCCTCCAACAGACCTCACAGCAACAGAAACACGAGCAGGATCTAGACGACAAAGGAGGCGATCATCAGCAGCAGCAGCAGCAGCAACAACAGCTGCTGCTGCTGCAGTCGAACGCTAAAAGCGTTGAGGTGAGGGAGGAAAGGCTCGATCTCGACGAATATCTCGGCGACGTCGAGGAGGAGGAAGAAGACGAAGACGAAGAAGAGGAGGACGAAGAGGAAGCCAAGGCCCACGAAGGAGGTGGCCAACATAGGCTAAGCCCTAGACTTCACGACATCGAGGAGGAGGACGATGAGGAGGGTCGCAATACGCGCGAACGGTGAGTAATGGCTTTCTCACTTCTCAAATCTCATTATGAAACTCCATTCTCTGTCTGCTTTATATATATATATGTGTGTGTATAAACATATATATACACACTCGTTTTACTCTGTCGCTGTATAGCTACTCACCACTCGTCTCCAGACGTCTCTTTTTCGCGTCTATATCTCTCATTGATTTTCAATTTGTAAGATTCTTCCCGTATATTCCTCCACCTCCTGATATACGATCCCTGATTATCGACTTTGTTTTTACACGCTTCGTTATCTCCCGTATGCACTACCGTGCTGACTAGCTTACTTACTTATTTGTACGTCTTTTTATTTATTCATTATTATTATTATCATTTTTATTATTATCTTTTATCATCAATGTCAAAGTGCGTATACAGGACTGGTGATGGTGGTGGTGGGACTTACTAGCACTGTGGATGTTGATATGAAAAACACTGTTTAATGTATTTTGTACTATCCGCACACCTGACGCGTCGTCACTGTCGTGATTATAATATTTATAT
The DNA here is from genome assembly GCA_018906985.1 of Apocrypta bakeri. NCBI lineage: Eukaryota > Metazoa > Arthropoda > Insecta > Hymenoptera > Pteromalidae > Apocrypta > Apocrypta bakeri. The sequence continues at coordinate 7,238,619 of JACCIA010000005.1, forward strand.
ATATAATACACAATATATGTAATATTTATATATGTATATTTATATTGCATGCAAATATATGGTGGAACAGCATCCGCGTGACTTATGTGTAAGTTGAATAATATCATTCTATTGTTTATTTTATAAACCTACTGTAGTCCGTCCTTACGACTAATTACGCTGTAGTAATATTACGCAAATACATATAGATATGCACGTGCAAGTAGAGTCTGAAAGCACGTCAGTGTTGTCTGTATATACAGCAGTTTGTTACAGCTGTGCACGATTTCCATTTACTACTGCTGTTGGATGACGAGACAGCTTCCATTATACACATACTATAGGGTCAAACTTCGGAAATTCTGATGGCTTTTCTTCATCCACAGCATGTATATATATATGTATAATGTATATACTATGAAGAGAATAGCCTTATATAATATAATATACGTATATTTCATCGTTGCTGATCCCCTGATATTATTCACGAGACATTTTGGTAAGCGGTAAAGTTGATTGACGGTCAAAGGTCTTGTATAGCGAGTATAAAACTGATAAAATTTACGTTTACGTTCACCGCAAGTTATAGTTTATATCGTCAATTTTTGAAAACCTCGTTCGCGTTGTCGTGAATTTTCATTTCTAACACAATGAATATTAAAGTGCTCGGAATGAAGAATTCATTCGGAAGGCTTGAAAATTTGTCTCAATTTTCTTTTTCTCTTTCACTCGCTATATTTGCTATGCTAAGACGAATGTTTCTTGAGCCAACTGGGAATGTTGAGCGGGAAGGCATTCCGAGGAATAAAAATATCACCAAAAATAAAATGCGCATCTTATTAGCAAATGGATCTCGCAATTGATAAAAGTCTTTTGAAAACTCACGACGATTACAAGAAGAAAAGTTTCCCCATCAATAGGATTACCAACGCTTAGAAATACTTTTTCAATACTGTATTATGTCGACCACGGATCGAGTCTCCTTTCGAATACCCGCAATACCTCTTAAAAATAGAGCTGACATGTATTTCACCGAAATATTTTCCAATCCAGGAAAACAAATATACTGTCGACGAGAAGAACAGGATTCAAAATGCAAATCGCGTATTCGAAACTCAGCCGAGCGTAAATAATTATAATCAACCGTCAATTGATCAGCGGATGCGCAATCAAGACGCGGTGGTATCAATGGTAGTCGACGTGTATACGGGAGATTCTGCACCTACTTGTCATTTCGATAATGTATTTTTCTAAATATTATATTTTGGGAATAAATATCAGAAAATTTCCAAAAGATTCTATATTAAAAAAAAGATTCCTCTGGAATCTATATCTTATAATTCAATTCAAGCTTAGAAAATGACAGAAATGGATTAACTGATTACAAAAAAGAAAACTAAATCTTAGGTACGTAGAATTTTGTATACTTCAAGTTCCCTAAATTAAATCACACGGCCCAGCTGGGATTTATTGTCCAATCTTATGATTGTTTGTATTTTTGTATTTTTATTCGATTATCACAGGTTTTTTTTTTGCTACGTACGGCTATGCTTTAAACGTTTCTTTATCGTGGATTATCTAAATCACTTTGCTGAAATAATAATTCTTTTTTCGATTATATTTCACGGTTATAACAAATATATTAATAATTTATAAAACCTAAATGGTTAATCTCACGTAGTATATCTAATAATTAAATTATAATTATCTTGAGAGAAGATAAGATCCAAGCTTAGAAGTGCTGTACGGTTTACTTTAGCATGCAAAGATCATACATTATACGCGTACTTGAAATATAACAAATCCTAAGTACCTATAAGATCTAGTTGTCTTTTTTTTGTAACCAATTAATAATTTTCGGTTACTTTTTCTAATCTTGAGTTGAATTATGAATTGACTTAAATATACACCTCAAAAGCGCCATAACCTTGCGTAAAAATGTTAAAAAAAAACTCTGCGGTCGATTTCTAAAATACTCCTAAAAGACGAAGGAAAATACGTATATAAAGTACGAATTTGGCAGAGAATCATCCATATGTACTTACATGTACATATCCGTAGAGACATCGCGTTTAATAAGCACAGATATATAGACAGCGCTCCCGTTCATTAGGATCACAGATCCAGATAAAATATGTAATTATAGGCCACTTTTGTCGAACGTCGAGATAACTGTCTGTCTCTCGGGAGTTGATTAGTATTCATCGCGGAAATACGTTTTCCCTCATTCGATTAAACGCGCGGCCTCCATTGTACACCCTCCCCCTTCCCCCTCCCGTTTATACAGCGGTAAATAGGCCAGCGGCAGCTCGTTCGCGGTCGATCTTTATTATTTTCTCTTTTTCTTGTCTTTTTTCTTCTTATTTACTAGAGGTCTTCGATATTACTTCGTAAATTACCGGTGTATATGCAATATATGCATACAAGGCGCGCAGTCACGCGAAAAGTCGAACTTGCCGGGGTAAAAGGTTAATAACGATCGCGTTGTACGACGATAAATTATAGTTACATTCAAGGTGGAATCTGTTATGATGCACAGCGTCGTATGCACTGATGTACACATCAGTGTATAGGTGTGTATGTGTGCGAATGTTGTGATACGATCGGGTATAGACTATCATTATATACGTTGCGTAATACGGATGGGATATCTTCTGCGCGTTCTTTTATTCGGAAGCGTCGACTACTTGCAAGTTTCGCGCACCTACGCGTGCATTGAGAAAATTTACGTAAAATTGTCGCAGACAGATTTACGTAAATTATTGAAATCTACACTGAAAACAAAATTGGTAAAATAAGAGAACAATTTGTTTCATCCCGAAAAAGTTATTTTTTGCAATCTTTAGGAGAAAATATTTACTTGAATCTGATCGTTATATTCATTTGATGTATTGATTCGTTGCTCGTATGAACTTCAATAAATATTTATAGAATTTGAAGTAAATCATTAGATTTAAAAAAGTTGTTTACTATATAGTTACATATTACATTTGAGTTAAAGCAATTATTTGTTTTCAAAACATTATTAAATGTATTTTAGTAAACTTTATTTTTGTATTAAAGTGTACATAGAAATCAACGATTTATTGAACGTAATTTTTAGAAAAATAAAAATACTGTGTCTTAATACAAGTAAATATTTTCTTGTTTTAAAAAAACATTTTTTCAAGAAAATAAATTTTCGTACATATATTATAGCCAACTTTTTTTCAGTATAGGAAAACGTTTAATATTTCATAAAATAAATTTTACTCTGAACAGAAGCGATTTTTTAATAAATTGAAGTTGTACATTTTATATATGCAAATAATCGAATTTGGAGAAAACCACCCATCGGCACCATAAATATTAAACTGCTGTATTTTCCAACGTGGTTTCAATATTTCTTTTTCGCAGATATTAAACGTAAAATGAATTTTACATATAACTCGTATCTACTTCTCTTCGTATTTTTTATTTGATTATTCTTATTTGCCTTAACCTAAATAATTAAACGTATTACAATTAGGCGCCTAAGAACAATTTCACTAGAAATATCTTTATATATTTTCACTAACACATATTTTTGTCACTTGAGCGCAAGAAAAACACTACGCCACCTAGATGCATATTTAAAAACAACTTGGCACGTCCGAGGTGGCGCCACCATCGCACAATGCATATATTACGTAGTAATGTAAAAAGACCTAGGATTAGCGGTTACTTTAACAGATAATTTCTATTAAATATTGAAATTAAAATTAAATGAATCTTTAAAATTATAACAAAATTTACTGCGATCTTAATCTCAATCTGTATAAACGTCATTCATGACGATCGCGTCGATGACACGTTCATCCTTCGTGTTGAACTTTAGGGCCGCGTTCCTTCTCGCTCTCTACCCTTTCGTTTAATTATCATTTTGAAGGACGTTATTATAAAAATGTCTACCGTCCGTTCTTTGAGGCAATCGAAAAGGCGCAGCCGCGCAGTAAATTGTCATAATGGCACTGCAGATCCGATGATAGAGATCCTTGAGAGAGCGAAATTGGCCAGTAAATCAAAACTCGCGTGTGCGCTTGGCGAAACAACGAAGCCATTGTGTATCACACTTTGCGTCATTTTTCTAATGGGATAATTGAACGTTGCACAACTGGTTTAATAAACCGATACGTAGTACAATACGTCAAAAGGAAGAAAAGTCTATGAATTTATAATATACACATACGGTACACAACGCACCTACTGTAGTACAATTATTTTATCAAGTCCGGTTTGATTAATTCTAATTAAAAGTTCTGTCCCCTGGTTTTTCCCAACTTTAACGAGGAGCCGTTTTGAGCGCGTCACGTGCGACTATCCGATGGCTTTATTTAATTGAAAGGAACAAAAAAAAAGAAATAAAAAAATCGAGGTTTCAGAGCATACAGGCAAACTCTTTGCGACACGCTTGGTTTATACTGGTTTGGCGGCTCTTCGATGACTAAATTATGTAACTATCTACCTGTCGCGCGTATACCTTTGAATCCGCGCGCGAGAGCGTTCGGTTAGTTTTCAACTGGCATCGACGCAAAAAATCGCAAGCGACAACTTTTGATACATCGACAGGTACATTTTCTCATTGTTCTTTTTCGTACGACTGCGTTTCCCATTTCATTGTACTATGATTTTTATCGCGATCCGATCGTTGGAATAGCCAATTTTTAATTTCAGTAGATAACAGTCGAATGTGGCAAGGCAGTACTCGGATATGCGTACGTCCAACTATTTGCGAGACGTCGACGCTGAATCTATTATATCAGACGTTAATTTTTTGCTCAAACCATCGGTAGAACGTCGAAAACACACGTACCCGATTCAAAGCGAAAATAATGAAATATTTGCCTAATAAAAACTCCCGACGAGTTATAAACGTTCAATTAATTTTCAATGCGAATGCGTGTACTCGATGTTTGCGGACGTAATTAAAAAAGAAAGAACAAGGAAACAACGAATGGATGGGGAATAAAACGTTTGTGCCGAAGACGAGACTTTTATGTCTTTGTTGTACGGATTCGCTGTGGTTTTTGTATCCCTTTACTATCTTTCCGTGGAGCATTAACGTTCTGTAACTCAGCATTGAGCTCTTTCACTTATACATACGTATATATCCATATACTCACGGATCCATATACTCACACACGAATGCAGATGCAAAAGTAGAAAACGCGTGGTTAGCACTTCGACAAAGTCCGCGTATACGGAGAAAGAAATAAATGGCAAAACGTGACTTTGTACTTATGGACGTATATGCACAAAGGAATCACGATGTAAAAAGAATTTGAAATGACGTTCGATATATGGAACATTTTGATGTGCATATACACACGTGCGAGTTTAAATTCGATTATTATGCGAAATCGGAAAATTGGGTTAGTTTTTGTTTGTGTCTTGGTGTTTGATATGCATTGAAGTGTGTAGTTGGGATTTCGAACGCTTGATATAAAGTGAACTATATGTACACATATAGCTGAAATTCGGATTCTTTTTTATCAAACGGATAATCAAGATCTCTAGCGCTCGGTATGAATATTTATCGAAAATTGGCAAGTTTTAAAATCGAAACAACAAATTGTCATCCATTGGCTATGCATATTGAAGCGTTATTTGCTTACTAATATTGAAATTTCGAACTTTTTCATGAAGTAAAAATTTAATTTTTATTAATGTGTAATTGTTGCAGTTATGAAATGATAATCAGTAATTTTTTTTAAAAAGGAATAAATAGTTAAAATAAGGATTTATTTATGACTTCATCAATGAACTATCTTGAATATTAGCTGTCCTAGGAAGTGGAAGAGTCCACAGAAAATATATAGGTATATCCTATTGTTGTGAAAATTAGAGTCTCTAGTTTTCAAAACTGACGTTACTGAGTTACACGTTACACAATAGTCATATAAAGTTATAAAAGCGAATTTTTCACTGGTGTTCCTAGTGACCCTATTTTTAAAACTCAAAAATTCAGAAACATTGGATTTGAATTTTACCTTTGATATCGATTATAGTACAGTATACTTAGTAATAAATTACGAAATTATTCGTTATAAATTCAATAACAATGTTTTTTGAAAAAAACAGATTTAAAGTAAAATTTACAGTATTTGCAAATAAGTAAATTTGGGCTTATCATTTTTTAAATCGAATATATACAGGTGTGGTTAATATAGTAACTTATCCATTCTTTAATGACGAGTCTCTAAACGGCTATTGTATTCATCATTTAAATTTCTAACATTTACATGTGCAATATCGAATGGCTCTTATTCAGATATATTCTTGATTAAATATTAATTGAAACACTTTTCGAATTTGCCATTGTATTTCATTATATTTAAGCAGTGTAGTTCTATCAAATCTTGAAATTTCATAATAACTTGCTCTCTATTATAAAATTTTCTACGTTAAATTGCAACTGTAAAAGTTGTTATAAAAACAGATATTTTATTTTATATACAATGCAATAAATAAACATTCACTAAACACCGATAGGCAACCAATGTAATAGATATTAAAGGATCAGATTCGCTGTACACGGCAAAACCAGTGAAAAATTCACTGTTTCCTTTTTTACAGAGAGGAAGCGTTGATTTCTCCGCGAAAAAAAACGCATACCATAAATCGTCGACGAATCTTTCAGACAGTACACAACATCCTTTCCGCGCGGTAAAAATAAAACGGCCGTCATCAATAGGCATTTGCCGCAGTTCAACGAAACAACATCCGTTCTCTTTATCTTTCTCTCTCTCTCTCTCTCTCTGGTCCTAAAAGTCCTTGTCAAGTGTACACGTAGAAGCCATACGTCAGTTTCTACGCTATAAACGCGATTCTACTGCAGAAGGTACTTCGGTAACACATATATACAGCAATATAGCTATATATCTACTATATCCATCCCTGGTATCTCCGCTCGGTCTAATACACATCCGAGTCAGTTTATCATTGGCTTACATAGCTCCAGCTTTCTTCTCATTTAAAGCGGAGAGAAAATCGTACTGCCGCAGGTATACACATACACGTATAGATAGCCACACACACTCATTCGAATTCCATGCGCGCCAGAGCAGAAAAGGCAACAGAGAGAGAGAGAGAGAGAGAGAGTGAGAGTCAGCATCAATATCGACGTGTTTCCTCTTAGTAGTATATATAGCCTTGGTAAGAGAGAGAGAGAAAGCTTCAGCGGATGAGCTAGAGTCGGAAAGGGTGAGTAGAGAGATAGAGAGAGAGAGAGAGAGATAAGGCAGTGAAGCCTCGGCTTAGCTCATTTCCCGATTATCCAACCGTGCTTCAATCTATTTGCCGGATATTGTGAACACCTAACTGAATGCATCGGTACACACGTGAACGCGCGGGGGAGTTTATACGCCATGTCTCTCTCTCTCTCTTTCTCCCTTGTGTCTATACTATACACACGTTCTATACCGAAGGCCGAACTTTCATATTCGCGCGAGGCGGCATTATACCGACGAGGCCAGAGATAAAAAGCTCTCTCTCTACCCTTGTCGATTTATCAGTTTTCGGATTGTTTCTAACCGAGCCTTATTCACGGGGCTGCGGCTTTTAATACCGAGCTTTTGCTCCACTTCATTTTTAGCTAGACTGACCGATTTTTTTTTCTTTTTCGTAGGGCAAGAGCTTTTTTCGCAGCCGACGATACAGTGTTATGAATAAAAGAGCGATTATTCATTTTTTTAAACTATGTCGATAAACGGTTTAATGTTTTGTAATATATTATCGGCGCTTTGAATATGTTTTTCTTTTAAATTTACACAATTTTGGTTTTTATAGTAAACAATCATTTATTTTGAAAGTAATACATTCGAGTAGAGTACGCCTGTTTAAAAATGTTAAAAAAACTATAAATTCAATTAAATATTTATTTAATTGTTTGGCTATTATCAATCTACACGTAGGAGCTGATAGCAAAACACTTGATTCCAAGCTTAACGTATAAATATTAAGGTTTTTTGTTGTTGATTCTGTTATAGAATGATTACAACAATTTGGTACTTGTGACATTTGCAATTGAATTTTGCAGGTATTTTCGAATTTTCTCGATTTGGATATGATAACCTTTGGCACTTGGAAATTTCTTTGAATTGTGACAATTTTCGACGATAACACTGTTATGTCTCTTTTATTACAAATGATCTTCGAACGAGTCAAACATTTTTAAATTTAACTTAATCCACAAAAAATTTCCATAATTTTGAACTTTGACGCTCACGGAAAAGTGTGCAAAAAGCTTATATGCAAAACATTCTCAAAATACAAAGAAAAACATTTTTTTGTACACCGTAACTTAACGTTAAATCGTAAACACGTTTGGAATGGCGAAGTGAAATAGCTTCATCATCTAAAATTGTTTACGGACGATTATTCGGATTTAATTCGTCGCGAATATAACGTACGTAAGCGTATGAAATACACGAGTGTAAGAAGCCTTTGCCATCATAAATAATACATTAATCCAGATAACCGCTCAGCGTTAAATGTGTCCGGAATATTTACAATAAAAATTGAATCGAACTTCGTGCATTGGTGGGGAGCGAGATCTGAATTTTTATACCGCGCGTAAACTTGTTGGTTCCAAAAAACGATGCGCGAGGATTTCGATTACATAGCCGCGAGCACAACACGCGTACAACAGATGAGGAACTTTCAAAAAACTGAAATAGTCAATGCTTCGTTTGGTCGATTTATAGAAAATATCCTTCCGTCGAAATATATGGATTCAATTTTGTTTCAACGAATGATGTCAAATTTACAGTTCGATCTTTTTTTATTATAACGTTTAACTCAAAATAAAATGTACAGAGAACAGATAAAAATGACCTTCGATCGGTAATCGTCTCGCGTAACTTAAGTTCGTGCACGGATCGTTCACCGATACTCGTGTTTAAAAGCGGTCGCATATCGTGTGGATGATTCAATTTACTCTACGCTTTCCACGTATTGCAATTACTGGGGAATTTGATACATTCGATATACCCTTAAGGTTTCGTTTGATTGCGTATATTGTAATCAAATGCAAAAGTACGAGCACATACTCTACAAATTGAATGGCAATTCGTAAACAGAATTAAACGTAGCGTTCTACTGTTATTTTTCTTTTAATTAACTAATCGTTTCCATTTGCACGAATTTTGATGGAAGTTTAATTAGAGGTCCGCATTGATGAAATTTTAATGTATGCCTATCAAAGAGGGCAGTTATAAAAGATGTTTTGCGCAGTAATTTTTATAATTATTCAAACAAGACGATAAATGGGGTACGTTAGTAGGTGGAAGCATGAAACGTGGAATATTATCGTCGGAGTAGATACTATTGCATGAGAAAATTCTATTTTGTTTTTCAATAGTTGTTTATTTAGTGTTTGCACGTGCATGAAATGATTGTTTATGTATATACTGCATTATTGATTTATACTGTTCACACGAAGCTAAGCTAACAACAGACCTGTTGAATACATGACATGATAAAACCACAATGTAAAGAAATGTATTAATAGACACGACGTGATACGTTACTTTCACGACGCGTACGATTATCGATTACGTCTTGGTTAATTGACGAGTTGAGACAGTACTTGTAATGCTAAAAGCCAAGGAAACATACGCATATGAGTTAGAACCTCGTTGATACCGAGATATATAAAAATAAAAATCGGAGCATGACGAGTGAACCCAAGGAAAAAAAAAATAAAAGAAAAGTCGTTAAGTATAAGTAGAAAGTAAAGAGAATTATTCCAACTTTTTTAGACACTACCAGAAGAAATCGCCGACGCCAAGCGGCGGAGGTAGTAGCAGAACGGGTTGGCGTACGCGCAGGAGCGTCACGACGGCCGGCGCCACCGGACACCAACACCACGTGATCGCCAGTGCCGTCGCCACGGCACAGGCCAAGATGCAGGCCGAACAGGGGAGCATCGGTGAGCTACGGAGTTACCACAACCTTAGGTCCCGACGGCACACCCTGGCCAATGTTCGGTAAGTTTCAATATACATGTCCTTGTATTAGGGGTTTCATCAATTTTTGATTATTGTACATGCCTTTGAATATTAATAGAAACCAGTTAGTTATGAAAAGGTCTGACCAACAGTAGTGACATGATTTTATATGTGCCTTTTCAATTGAAAAATATTCAGTATAGTCTGAGAGAAGTTTTGGCAAATAATGAATACAGTCAACAGCTGTAACAATAGTCAGATATAAGTTGCATTTCTGATAAACACCAATGTTGAACGAGAGATGTTACAATATTGTACCGATTCCAACGATATATTTAGCTGTCTATCAGTTTGGTCCGACTAAAGTTAACAAATAATTCTCCAAATTTTAAACCACAACCGGGAAAATAAACTCTTAACTATCATTCGTTTGTGACTAGTTTCTGAACCACAAAACTGAGAGAATTCGTGCATATAACACCAAATTGAAATGCCGGGACGAAATCAAACGGAAAATAAAATAAGAGCACTCGGAAAGCACTTTTTATTCATTCTGACACTAGGAGTTAAGGTTGCTACAACTGCTGTTAATGACTTTGATGCAGAAGTTCTAACCGTCACAACACAAATATATTAACCCTTTGATACTGATCTTTGTGTATTCATATACTAAAAATTCTGACTAATAATTTTGTCAGTATTGATTGCAAGATCAGGCGTAGAGATTAACTTGTCCCACCCTCAACTACAACAACTGAATGTCTAGTAATTTCATTAAAATTTTCGTATTGTTATTAACATTTTTTTCTATCCCTTCTTAAGGAGTTTAAGAATGATCTAGTCAAAATTATAATTGTTTCTAATATTTTGTATTAAGTTCTTATTCATCCAAGCTTATTGCTTATCTCTGAAATAATACACGACAGAAAAGAAAATATTACCGAAAAGATATTACAAAAGATATTCGAATATGATGAGTCTTCAAATAAGAACAAATTTTAAAAAGAAAAAACGTTAGAATTCCACTACGATTTGACTACATTTTAATATTTATACGGGTACAATTCTCAAAAATTGATGATAATCCGACAATCTTGCTATATATATACAGCATGTAGTTTGAACATCCCACTTATCAATAATTCCGCCCATGAAACCTCGATATTTCGTCTTTTTTATTGCTTTCCCGCAAAGTACAGTTCGGTCACTATTGTTGCTAGCACTAATGCGATCTCACGGTGAATGATTAAACCGAAGAGAACCGTGATGCAAAGTGCAATGGAATTATCGACGTTCCTGTGTTTTTAAATCGGGCTCATTCCAGATTCGACCTTATGGGAGGTACTAATGGACCAGTGCGTTAGATAATGGTATTGGCAGCGATTCTTTCCAAAGCTTCTATTTTCATCTACTTTACGTTATAGAAGTCTTTTTTCCTTTTTTCACCTGTTTCATCCGCTGATGGATATGGTATGAGATTTCTCTAAACGTCGACAGTGAAATGATTTGCTAAAGCTAACGAAAGACAATATTATCATAAAATTAACAAACTTTTTACTTGTAAGGTGAAGTTGGTGAAATTGGAAATTCGTTATTTAAAGAATGTTGAATCAATCCTCCCTAAGGTAGACCTACTGGTGATGACTAATAGTTAAAGTTTAAATTATTATAATATCCTTGAGATAACTTTATTTCGTTAAATACGAATTGCAGTTAAGAGTTGACAGAGGAAATCGGAACTAAATTCTCGTCGCTGTGAATGTTAATGAAGATTACAAAAATATACGTCAATTTGAATGCTGTTAGATAAGCGATGCATAAAGTAGAGTCACTGTACGATGGAGTTGTCAAACTAGATAACGGAATGTAAATTTAGATTGAGATTGAAATTTTTCCTTTGCGAATAGGATTAGCGCTCTGTACTAGATTGTTTCTCTTGTGACTTCGTAGTAGAGCGACAATAGTTCAATTTAGACACTTTGTGAATGAATTATTCTTGCGATACAAGTAACACAATAGTTATTTAAAACGTAGTTGATATTTTTAATTGACTTTTAATAAATGACGAAAGAAAAGCAAATTTAAAATATCAACTCAATTTTGATTGGACTTTATTTCCGTGTAATGTTCTAGTTAAGAATAGAGTTTCGGGAACGAACGGATAAGCTTATGGATTTACTTTTCGATTATAAACTTTTTACATTCAGTGTATCGAGTCGTATTCGTACTATTTATTTGTCAACAGATAAATTAATCATATCTCGTTTAATACATTTTATTTTAATCAAGTTGTATCACGATAAATAGTAATCGGGAGTTTAATAAATTGTAGTTTAATATTAAAAACCATTTCAAGCAGAAGTGTGTAAATAAATCATCGGTAATATGTGGTTCTTGGAATATTGAAGAAACCTGGTTATTATTCTATATGTGCTTCGCAATTTATAAAAAAAAATGATTAAAGAAGATATGATAAAACATTTTTATTTCTTAATAGCTATAAACAATAATATAATAATTCAATATTATTGCAGTAAACTGTGATTACAAACAAAATCGTCTGTGCAGAATTTTTTATTTTAGTATCCGACGTAATAATAGCAAGATGTATTTTGAATATAATTAGACGAAGGGTGTCTTTGCAAGTGACTTGTGAATCATATTTAGTAAATTGTTTTAATATTCCAACGCCTCAGGGGATACTATCAGGTCGCGTATAGCTTTATTGGAGGTATTGATTACGAAGCTTTTAAGAATAATTATTCACTGAGGGATCTCTTGAGTAATTTTAAATTGGATTGAAATTTGAATTTTGTCTACACAAATGTCACAGAATCATTCGTCCTTTCACTAAAAGCTGCTGATTCGATTCCTTTTCTTATGCACGTTTTCAATGTTGCGTTATTTTTAAGAACATATTTATTACATTCCATATAACTTATTCCATTTGTCTTGTCGAACTAAATGAATACATTTCGCGTTTCATGCGCATTATGGGTGTAGCGAGTGTTTTTGTTTCTTTCTACTAAATCTTTCGAAAACTTGAAGAAAACGCTGCAGAAACTCCGCGACTTTAAATTTATTCAATTTTCTTTATACGAGACAGCTTTTTTACACCAGAACACACAACCAAAGCAGAAGTTAAAAATGAAGTACAACACGGGTCTCTTCTGAAATACAATAAGGAAGACTTCTCGACTCGAGTCAACTTTTCTTACACATACATAAGGACACACAGCGAAGCTTTACAATCTAAAACTTGGATTCCACAAACACAGTGACAAGAGACATAATTCTATTTGCTCAGTCTCTGTTGGTAGTTCAATCGATGTCGCAACAACATTCGTTTATACATGTACAGCTATCGCCTGGTTCGACCTTCGGTTTGGAGCCCAGAAATTTGTAGCCTGCGATTGCACCTATCAATCCAGCAGCTTTAGAGCCCGCGCCCTCGTACAACATTTGCAACGTCCCTCGACGTTGTTTCTTCGGCTTCTTTTGCGCCTTTGGAAGCTTCGCTAGTACACCTTGTTCGCGCTTGGTTGAGCCGTAGCTTGGTACTGCTGGAATTTCACATTCAATTGGATAAATCATTTGGTAGAACAGTGGTTACTATGATTCAGATTTTGTTAAAAAAAAATATAATATATATATATATATTGCTATCCTCCGGTTTTACGTTCAACCGCGTAGAAGAAAAAAAATTGGATAAGTTAGAAAGAGAGAGATCTTAGAATGGGTTAGAGTATTTTTATTCGTATCCTGCTTTCACTGTAAGCATGCAGCGTTTGAAAAGTAGATTCGTAATCCACCTCAGCTTAGAAGGGCCTTCTATGGCAAACGGCTTAAATGTTTTTCAATTTCCGTTGAACCGAACATTTCTTCTGTGTGAGCATTTCTCGAGGTAGGAAAATAACGTTGGTTTTTAAAATGTCATTGGAAGAGCTTTGAAGGATTTTTATCATATATATTGAAGAGCCGAAAGTATTTAATTTGTTCTACTCTGATTCGACCGAATGATATAAAATTTTGATAGGTACGATTGCGAAGCATTGAGAGAGAGAGACTCTTTAAAAGCTCTGAAATGAACAACTGTTATTATTTTTTTTACGATTGACAAACAAAGTTAATATTGTCGTGAATCGATAGCTTTCAAAGAGAAAATCTCTATAAATGTATTATTATCATTGCGCGAATACACATTCATACGCTTTCTCAAAACTTCGTTAGCCAAATGAACATTGCACGAATGAAACTTTAATGAGCTCAACTGCTCCAATTACTTTTCCATAGTAATAATAATTCTCGTTTTTACTATGCAATCGACTCTAATAGCCGCTGAATTTAACTTGAGCTTGCGTTCAAATAAGCCAATAGTAGCGTTGAAAAACGACTCTGAAAATTTCAATGCAAACGTTCAAATAATCGAACGTGCACCTGGAGCTCAAAAAGGCAAAATGAGCATGTTATAACCCATTAAATCCTAAACGTCGTTGATTTTCATACAATCGTCATACGGTTTTTTTATTTATTTTTTTTAAATAGTTTTTGAGCAATAGCGTTTAAAATTGTCATTGTAAATTATGTTTTGAGAACTAACTACGTGTTTTTGAACCACATTATTTAAAGTTATCATTGTAAATAATGTTTTGAGAACCAACTAACTTTCTTTAAATTTACGACTCGAAAACTCTTTTCTATATGAAATATTTAAATTTTAAATTGAGAAATTACAACAAACTTACAATAAATTTGCAATTTTACATCGGGCATTATGTTTGTAATATTTCGAACGGAAATAATATAAAAAACGATGCTGAAATTCGGCACAACTGTCTAATCCAAACGTTACAACTGTGTAGTACAGAGTTTTTGTGTGCATAATTCTGCATGAATTTTTTATACAAATGATATAACGAAAAATTGGGCTAAATTTCAGTAAAAATAATTACCAGAAAGCTCAATTACAAAGTCGTAATAAACTTTTTTTCCTGATATTACCTCGGATGTTTTGTTTCTCAATTTTTTCACACGAGTAATAAAAGATTATTTTGATTTCTACTTCGCTATCCGACTTGTGAAAAAATAAGCATGCGATTTCTCACCACTTCTCATCGTGAAATTCTCGATTTCCCTTTCGTTTTCTGAATTCGGACAGCCATCGGTCGTTGCTCGACGAAGTGGTCCACCACATCTGTAGCAATAACGACTGTCCACCAGGGACGGCATAGGCTTATGGCAATATAGAATTGACGACATTGGCTTGTGGCGATATTGAATAGGTGGGCAAATCCTGCGTCGACGCTTCGACTGTCGCTCCTTGGTTGTCCGTCGCTCATCTCGCGCTCGTCTTTCGAGAGGACAGCCACACGTTAGCTTCGAGAGCCCTACAGGAGGAGGCTGTTCCGGGTGCTTGCTCTGTTGCGGTAGGCAAAACGACAGGGTACTTATTAATTACAACGTTTTGCGAGCTCTTGTCGCGTTCGACTGTGTCTGTCCATCCCTATCTCGACATAGGAGTGTATATGTGGTGAGTCTCTGGTGACTCGCAAATCTGGGTTATCGCGTGTGCTTTGTTTTCGCGGTTTAACGGCTGATACTCTTTTACTGCCTGTCGCTTTAATAAGAAACATTAGTATTATCTGGACGACATGTAGTAAAAATTGTCGTTACTGATAGTTTGAATGGTGTGAACCTTTGTTTCGTTGTTGAGATAATAATAGTGAGAGAGAATTGTTGGTGATGTTGGCGAATCAGATTTCAACTGGTGATAAAATTGTACTCGTTTGGATTGCATATTTGTTATTACGTTTTTGAGTGTTGAAAAAATATTCATTAACAGTTCATTTGCATCTTTGGGGTGAGGTCATGAAACGGTGTAGCCACAGTTGAGGAGCCCCAAGGCCTTAAGGAGATAAAACAACATTGAATTTACAATGTTTTTAATAACGTCATTATAATTTAAACTCATTGCAATATTAGGAGATAATATTTACCTACGATTCAGGCGTTATGTCACAAAATCGAAATTTCATTATACGCGTGATTAAAAAATAACTAATGGGTAGATTTAGTCCATACTTGGTAGTAATACTCTTTGGTAAACTCCTTCTCGTACGAGTGAAGGGATTTAAAATTGAATTGCGTTTTCAACAAAATTGGTAGATTTTATAATGTCCAATTTACATTTAAAATTTCTAAATTGTAACGAAAAGAAGTGCACCAACGAATATTTCTACTAAATTTCAGCTCAATTCATCCATTGGTTATTTATTAATCTTGTTTAAACATTTTATTTTGTAGTATAATTTATTTACCAAATAGTCTAATATATTTTATCTACTAATACTGAGATAAGTTTAAATTTTACCTACGTGAAATCTAATTTTTAGAATCATTATTTTAAATACATTTTGTCTCTTTAATGAACTTAACCATGAATTAATAAACATATATTTTATTAGCATTAAAGTCGCATTCATTCACTGATTTTACAGTAAATGAATGATTATATCAGTATACAAAGCCACATCTGGAATCTTGTACAGCTTCTCTGATGAGAATTGTCATTATTGATATTGTAAGCTATGATGGCAATGGAATATATGTAATTATAATAATGTACTGGTCCAATGTTGTCCATCCCCAAATAATAGGAATCAGAACAATACTAGTCGAATAAAGCTTTGACGTAGATCTGATGAGTAAATACAAGTAATTTATTGAAGTCTAATTAACATCTTGTAAGAGCAACATTTGCAGTTGTCTGGTTTAAAGTACTCTATCAGAACATATATAATATAACAAAACATGCTATAGAACGAAGCAATCTAATCCCTCCATTATTGATTGAAAACTGGGCCAATACCAGCTTACAGTTGTGAGGTCAATCAACCATTATTAATTCAGTAATTTGCACATTGGTCCATAGTACAATTTCTGCAAAGGACTACAGTTTCATAAGCGCCTATTCAACAAGATCGTCGAGAAAGTGATCTTAGATGAAAATTTCTACCGACGCAACGCGATCCGTGGAAAATAATAATCGTTCGATGCGCTCGTGGCTGAAATTAACTCAACGCGAACTATTAATAATCCAGAAATATAATATAGCCTTCCTAGACGGTAATAATGAGATGGCAACCATAAAAATGCATGTAGGTCAAAATAATACTGGGACTGATACCCAACCTCCTCTTTCTCTTTACATCAGTCTTGGAATTTTCCAAAGGCAAATAAATTATCGACTTTTATACCAAAACGCAAGTTTCGCATTCATTCGTGTATATCAGAGCTTGGTATATTTTCGTTAATGTTTACTTCTCTGTCACATTCAAGCTCTTTTGGCTCGAGACGTGTTTGATTATATTTGAGCGGTGGACTTGCGAATCACGCATCTGTGGTGTCGCTTTGTGTTTTTCGCGCTAGTGTATTTTAAGGGGCAATTATTTCAGAAATCCTAGCTGACAAATTACTCTTTCAGAAATGAGGTCCACGACGATTTATAATAAGCGAGCTAGTCGAGCGCGTTTGCGGCGGAGCTTCTGCGCGTTTTCCTTAGCATTATTTTAATAAATTTCTTATACGAGCCATATGTATCGTATAACCCTAATCGCACTCACCTAAATTCAGAAAGTGACTCATTTGATCCGATTTTTAGATGACTCGGAACTCTTAATAATAACTTTTATTTCGAATATACGCTTTATTTTAACTTGACGTTTGACGATTCGAAAGTTTTTTATGTTCTCCATTTGCGATATGAAAGTAACATTTTAGAATCAATAATTTAACGAGCTTGTTAGATGATGATGTCATAGATGAATTGATGTATCTAAAAACCGAAAGAAAACAGGACAAATGGCGTATCAATAATCATACTTTCTTTGATTAAGGAGTCAAAACACCTTGAAAGTGACAGTTCCTAAAATTGAAATTTATAATAATAAAAATAGTTTTGATTTTAAAGGTCTGGTAACTTGTATTAGTCCCTTCGAAAGCTAATTACTTAAAGATCTAGGAAATTCACTGTCCGTAATTCGTAGGGAAAAATCCTTCTCCGAGAAGCGACAAATCAATGAAAAGAGGTTTAAAAACACATTAAAAATTTGAATTTTCAGTTCGTGTATAACTTCTCAAAGAATTGTGATCTTACGGGATAAGAAATTTCATATAGAATTAGGTAATAAAATGGAGTTTTTTCATTGTTTGCAGGTGTCTTGCCTCCATAAACAATTAAATAAATAGATATCGAATGAATACAACATTCTTATCGATAGTAGTTATATAATTGTTATATAAAATTGAAAAAGTAAACTTAGAACAATATAAATAAAACTTCGCTCTCCCTTCAGTCGGAAAATAATAATATGAGAATTGTCACGAAACCAAAAATGTCGAAATCCTGATGCTAATCACACTGGCTTCGATCGAGCGAATAATTCAAATAAAATTTGGCGCTATTTACGAAATGAGCGCTGAAAAATCTCTTACACGCAGAAACGATTGGCATTGGAATGTATATATATAGATCCAATAATCGGAAGCCATTTCAATATTCAATTATCTGGATAATCCTAATCGTATAACAATCAACACCTCGGTAATGCGATTGAATTCTTTCCTTTGCATACGACGACTCCGGTGGATTTTACGCTGCTTATACAAAGGACCGTTTTGTTTAACGATTATCGCGAATCACTTGAGCTTTAACTATCAATTCCCAAAGATTCGACGAACGAAAAATTTCCGTATACGCGTATATACACATGTATATACACAAATGTGATTTCGTGGAAGTTTATCCCGTGGAGGATTTGAATTTCACGAATCAATTCCCTCGAAAACTTAACTAATTATTTTAAGTATTCATTCGCTGGGTATATGGACTAAAAGTTCAACGGTGATAACATAACGAACCACTAGATTTCAGATTTCGGATAATAATAAAATTTCGTAGATAGACCCGAATGATTTCGAGCGGTCGTTAAATATATTGCGTAAATATATTATTATATATAATATTGCTTATATGTATACAATATGAAAAACGTATATATACGTAGTTGTGTATACAGTTATAATACAATCGTAGAACTACGCTTAGGCAATAGCTCGCGAATAGTAGTAAATTTTAATTTTAAAGTTCCCGCGCGAGAGTTCCCGTGTATGTATATATATATATATATATATACATGTACATATACATATAGGGGATATATAACAGCGGTGCGCATATAGCTGCGTAACGCTTGATGAATTATTTAGAAGAGGCTCGTGCCGCGCAGGGGATCAATTCCTACAGCGAAACCAAGCTCGTAAACTTTCTCAGCGAAATATGCGTCGCGCATGTATCCCTTTATTATTTATTATATATGTACATCCAATGTCGGTATATAGTCTAGAGAGATGTGGTGTAAATATTATGCCATCGACTGATAGGTCCTTTCGACTCGATTGATTTTTTTTTGGTTAAGGGGAGTTTAGATCTATTCCCTCCCTGAACTTTCAACGTCTGCACTAAAACATGTAAAATATCGCAGAGCTGAACTTTTGCTCAAACAGATTATTTAGTAAGAACTACCAGAAGTTGATTTTATCATCCGGTGCAGGAATATATATTTCTTTTAATTTTTAAATTTGATGGATTTTTTAAACTAGCAACTCAATTGATGTTATTTCTATATGTCATCTTGAGTTATCGAATCGTATTTTAATGAGGTTTAGTTGCTTCATTTTGTTGCTTTTTCAATTCGATAGCCCAAAATGATAGAACTAGTATGAATTGGGGTAGTCTTATGTCAAAGGCAAAATTTAATAAAAATCATATCTATGAAGTAACGATTTTTAATATGCTTTTCAGAATAAAATGTCGCTTTTAATGCTGATAATATCCATTTTTGTTAAAGATATACAAAGTTTAGGGAGGGAATAAGTGTAAAAGCCCTCTTGACAGAGAAACGTCTAGTTGTTACGTATTATTATGGTCGAGCGTACTACGCGTTAAATCCTAGTACGTTATTCAAGTGTTACTATTACCGTCATATTATTTATCATTCATAAAATAATAATTTAATCGATACAACGTGTTTAAAATGCACTTCTAGTGTTTAAATAATTAGCGCTTTTTTTAAAGTTCAACCAATGAAAACGCATGACACTTTTGCCAAATCTTGTTTTAATAAGAGATGGTTAGCAAACGGTTTCCTAATATGATACATTTATTTGGATTTAAATTGCACATCATCGAATGGTTCTGCTGTTTTAGTTAAAATTAGAAGTTAATTAATAGAATTAATCTGAATTTCCAGTGCAATAAATTGCGAATTAATAAATTAAGATTAGTGAGATTTTTTCAATAACATCAGGGGGTAACTAGCGGAGAAGGCAAAAACACTTTCGACGGGTAGAAACTTCGTAATTTATATTGTTGCGGTGCGCCATAACCGTTTCAATTTAGCCGTGGTTACACGCAGTCCAGGTACGACGCCGTCAAAGTTTAATCATCTCTCGGCGTAGAGCTTGCGGAACAGTGTACAAAACTCGGTTTACTTTTCCAAAACAAACATCGAACCTACGCACTTTCTTCTTTTTTTTCTTCCTTTTATTTTCATTCATTCGTTGAAAAAGTTACGTATGTGTATACACACGTGGCGTAAACACAGGCGCACACGGCCTCTCGTAAATTTGTTTGTTTTCGTGAAAAGAGCCGCGAAAAGCTTGAATTACGAGTAGTCGTCGCGGTTGCTGGGAATGAATCACGCGATTACCGAGTGCGCGCTTCGCTTCGCTTATTTGCTCGAAGACGCAGTGGCGACGAAAACGTAACGGTACAGAAGAGAGAAAGAGAAAGAGAGAGAGAGAAGATATGTGCGGCCCAAAGCCTATTATTAGCTTTAATTCATAGTTATGAGAAGCTAAAATAAAAGCTCGCGAACGAGACGCGCTCGACTTCCTCGAGTCTCTTACACATTTCCGGTGTACATAGAGAGTCTCGATGTCAGTTTTTTACTTAGTACACGTGTGTACACGTAAGAAGATGAACCGAGAATTTCGAAATGCCTCTAAACCACTCCTCGACTTGCGATCGCGGAGAACCGCGTGAAAGCTTCTCTTATATACACATGCTCGGAATGCAATTTAGAGCTTGTCGAGCTTTCGCTTCTTGACGCGCGAACTTTTCTTTATTTTATTTTTCTTTCTTCTTCGTGGTGGCGGAAAATCTATGTGAAACCGATATATGGTCTTTATCGAAATCGTACATTAGCTTAGCTCCTGAATCGAGCCATTTCTTTTGAAATTTACCGCGCTATTATCTGTCGCGGTATGCATTTTTCAAGTTTATACTCCTCATTTCCTTTTCGAAGGAAAGAGAAGAATTAGTTTATTCACTATTAAACTACGTTGATATAAAGCTTTACGGATATACATTGAAGGGGTGTTGGCCAAGATTCGTATGAGAGATGAGCTTACAAGCTTCCCGTGTTATATTCGAACTTGGCAACACTGACTCGACTTCATTCTATCTGGCAATTTTTGGCCGATTCAACAGCTTCAAATTTTCAAAAGGCGAAATGTAAATGTCATTCAGTTTCATACTTTGAACGCTACTTTATTTCTTTGGAAGTGGATTTTTGCCTTCGGTCCAAACGCTAAAAATACGTCGGTGTCGCATTAAAAATAAGCGTTTGTAACTGTAGCTGTTAAATGTTCTTTTTTTCTATTCGACACCTCGTCTTTGACATGTGAACGTTTGTCTATAAAAAAAACTTTTTCGTTGCTAACAAAGCAACCGTAGTCGTTTAACTAAAACTTTTGGTTTACTATTATATTCTAGTTTGTGTACAAAACTAGCTTTTATGAGGCTGTACATTGATTTTTACTCGATACTATTGTAATTTTTAATATAACGTTTAGTATGCATGCGAATTCGTTGTGTCAATAGTCAAATATCGTTGTTGGTACACCTTAGTGGGGGAAACCGGATTTGAAACTTATAACCGGTTATTTATTTTCATAGTTAATATAAAGGTTCAGTAACTTATACATAATTCAAAATCAATCACTTTGTAAATAGCACACGTTGAAAGTGTTGATTCTGATTAAAAAGTTAAATATAGTTTACAGTGGCCAAGAAAGAATTGGACAAAAAATTACTATTAATTTACTTCTTCTTACTTATCGTGAAATTCATTGAGAAAAATTACTGTATCGTATTATTAAGAATTGCAAAACAACTTACAGAAAACGTACTCTACTTCCTTATCAAATTTTCTATACATACCTAAATAATACGAAAATCGTTTAATAACGTATATTAAAAGTATTAAATTTTAAACACGTAAATTCGCATTTTTTTATAACAAAAATGATTACATTTTCTTGTAATCATTACTCAACGTTGAATCTTATAATGTTTTAAATTATTTGAAATTTGTTCATAAATAATGTCTCTACACATGGAGTTAATAAAACAGTTTGTAAAAAAGCAGTATTATAAAAGTGATTTATATAACAAACTGTCAATTGAATAAATAGCTCTAGATATAAGTTCGAGAATGGCTTACAATAAACTAAAAAAAAATTTATGATAATATTTACTTGAAGTTATAAATTTACAGAAATTTATATTTGGTTGAAAGATAAATCTATGTTAAAATAATAGTCTGGTGATTAAGATTGCTACAATGCACACTTGATTCTTAGCCAAGATTGTCAATTTAATATTTAAGTAACTGTGCACCAGCAAATAAAAGGCTTGCCCTCCTTTGCAGTATTGCATGTAATCGTTTGAAATTCTGTAAAATAAGCATCAAGTGAATAAAAATAAAATCTCACATAGTTCAAAATTAAAATTGTCTAATGTTAATAATATCTTATTTTCCGGTTACTATATTACCTCATAAAATATTAATTTTCCGATTAATATTTAATACTTATTTCTAAAGGTTTAACCGCAACGTAATATTTCTCTATTACAAAGCTCTGCTGGGGAAGCAACATAAATAAATAATCGATTCCTGCGTAACCAACAATATTTCACTCGCTCTATACGGTACATGCAGTATACAGTCAACCCTCATCACCACCGCGATCATCTCCCCCGAGATTAGACCCGCATACAACGTTGCCTCAGGCCTAAGAAAAATAAATGAGGAAAAAAAAACGAGAACACAAAATAAAACTCACCGTCATCTTTGCGATAGGTCCACACATGCAAATGCCATTTTCTTTCTGACAGACAGTTTTGCGTCCCTTGCACACCATAGCTTCGGCAAATCTAACAGATTCGCATAAGCAATAGTCATCTTCTTCCGTTTCAATCGGCGTTTCTAATTCGGCCTTCGGCGAAATCTCGACTCTTATTCCGACCGATTCCGGTTTCGATTCTTCTTTCTCTTTCATTTCTTGAGGAGAATCGGCCGAACTACGTTTCGACGACTCTTGGGGCTCGATTGAACCGCGATGCGAAGATTCTTGAGTCTCGGTTGGACTGCTATGCGAAGACGACTCTTGCAGCTCGATCGAGCGGACCTGTTGAAGGTTTTTGCACGAGTGAACATTGTGTAATGGAAAAGGGGGTCACTAGTTCGAAAACGCCAACAGTTCAAAACTCGGCGTTTCCCTGAAACTTCTAAGTACCGAAGTTTAGAAAGCACTGATATGATGTAAACTTGTGATGATTTTATTGTGTCGGAGTGAAGGAAAGAGGAAGGCTTGCTCTTATGGATTGACGCGCGCACATGATAGAAGTTACGAAGAAAGGGTTGAACTTTTTTAGTTTTCACTTTTTATTTATCTACACAGTATGAAAATGAATCGCAATACAAAGTTATTAGAATACATTGGAATAATAATGGGGACGAGTAGTCCTATTGTATAAAGATTAATAAGAAAGAATATCGAAATAAGTTAAAAAATGATTTAAAAATACTATTCATATTTATTTCACTACAAACGGTATATATTGTATAGGGCATTTTATTTGCATAAAAAGAAGTACCACTATTTACCTTCGTTCTTTAGTTGTGAACATGAAAGTGTATAAGTGACTTAATTAAAAAAGTATTAATTTGAAGGTGAATAGCGAGGGAAGCGAGTGGTTTCGCTTAATCTATAATTTAAGAGTAGTAGATCGTTATATTTTTAATACACTCCTTTTAGCACTAAACATGCAAAGAATTGCAATAGAATAAATAGAAAAAATGTAGTTGAATAAAATATGTTATTACATCCGAAAATGGTTTAAAACCTCATTTTTTTCATTTAAATTATCTGACTCTTAAAGTAATTTAAAATCTTCTTATCCTCGCGAAAAGCAATTTATTAATCAGTATTATTACTAATATTGAGTGCACCCTTTCCATCGGTTCTTCCGAAATTTTTTTTGTAAAATTGCAATTAATGAATTCTATACTTTCTACAGCCATCCTGGTCCTCTTGTTAACATTACTTTTGCATACTTTTTTAACCCATTTTCATGAAATCATGTGCAAATTACCAATTTAATTACCCTCAGATATGTATATTAATTTTACATTTGTACCGCTTATTAACCTTCGAGATGTACGAGTATTAAACTCTACATGCATATAAATAACATTTAGAATAAATGTTTATTAAAATATAGATTTTTCTTACAGAGTATACTCATAGAATAATATTTACTACCCATCACAGACTGAATAGCTTACGAGATGATCGATAAGAAGCAATTTGATTCGGGTGCTCGAGTTTATTTCTCTTCATCTCGGCATGTGTTAGATATATATATATATATATATATATATACAATTTAGTAAACTATACATATATATATATATAATCGCGTGCCCTTTGGTATTTCATATCTAGCGTTTAACGGCCGATCATTTCCGTATCCTCTCGGCAAACTGCGCAGCATCGTGGCTGAACATCGAATTTGTCGAATACATATGTATATGTGCATTCACTCGACGACGAACACTTACGCGGATGGAGGCTCTGCGGTTTTATTGTTTAAAGTAAATAGAGAAATATCGCGCGTGAGCACTATACCGTTGCGATTTCGATCAATCGAGCGCTACCCGCATGCGTTGGAATACAATTGACATTGACACGGGAGACTAATCCAGGTATATTGTACTTTTTGAAAAAGGCATCCATTACAAAGCTACATTAGCTTGCGAATAGACAAAAATTCAAAATATAGACATTTTTGGAACAGAAATTTGTATAGTGTATTTTAAGTTTTCCGAGTACCAACAGATCCAATATTATGCATTCAAAACGCTCCAGTTACCTAACCGAATAACGCACGCTGGGCATTGAAATTCTCGTCCTTCTGAATCTAACATTCGTTCATTACGACTTTAGAAACTCGTCGTAGAGAGCGAGTCTGGCGTTTAAACGATTCATTATTCCTTCGCAAAGAATATTCGAGTTTTATTCGTATGTAATATTTAATTGGATTGAACATTACTTTTGTCAAATGCACTTGTTCTAAAGCAATAATTTAGCCAATAGAATGAGCCGATAAAATGGCAGCACAGACAAATATTTAGATCTTAATGAATATAATGAATTACGCTCAATCGATACACTTGTCTTTTGTGTTGACACCATGTATTCGTGTGCATACGCATAGCTTGAAGTCAAAATAATCACGTAGCTATAACTATCTATACTAAAAATGACGATTTAATTTTTTTCTTAATTTCGAGTAATTTATAAATGTTAATCGCCGTTTGCATATTTTATTTATTTAAAATTCATTCGTTAATTGTGAGTCAATTAATTTTTTTGTGCTCCTGCTTTATTGACTCAGTCGGTATTATGTGACTACAAGGCCCCCTTAAAAGCTGTGCGAATATTCGAAAAATTGTCAATTTTAATAGAATATTTATTATTACAATTTTACTCTTATTCCCTTCCTCAGCTTTGAAGCCTGTAAAATAAGTTTAATAACATTACAAAGTTAAACTATTTACTTAAACGTATATTAAAAACCTTATTTTATAATATTTATTATTTCATATTATTTATTTATCGATCATAATCGTAAATAACATTATTTGTATCTTGAATCTAAACAGTCTTTCAAACTATTTAAGCTGTAGTCTTCGCCATAGATAAAATTTAAAAGAACACCATATCTTTGCATAATACGATAACATCAAGTTCCGGTAACTCTTATTAAACAATGTGTTTTAATAAATTTTTTAGAAATAAGTTTAGCTTTGTCATAATATGGAGTGAGGTAATTAGCGTAAATTCCCCGTAGTCTTGGAATTTGCTGATTATCCGTCGGTACAAGATAATTAAATTATTAATTAATATCAAACCTTTAATTGAAATCAGATACTGCAGTGGCCTTTAAATTATAATCTATAGTTATTATAGGCTATTGAATAATAATTTCGAAAACAATGAATTACAGCCCCCTCCCTTCACACGCACACGTGTTCGATCAACAAGTCCTTATAAAATTGTTCAACGAAATATCAGCAACTAATGCCGCACTTTGTCTGCACAACGCGTCTAAATATAGATTTTCGCTCGTATGCATGACACACAGCCACAAGGTAGATGTAACTTTGAGCCAGTTCACGGACGCGCCACTACGTAAATACACGCTTGACCGCGCGCTCGGCTAATACATGTGTATCGCACACACCTACGTAGACTGCGAAAGGGGGTGGTATAAACTAGCCAACATATCTATATAGATAGGTTCGATGGAAATCCCGACGAGATGTGTGGTCTCGCTCTCGCGCTCAGGGGATAATTAATTGGATTCTCCTTACGCTTTCTCACACTCACCCTCCTCTCTCGTATCATATCTTTTTCATTGCCAAGAGCTCGAGAGGATTTAAACTTTAACTCGAGCGTAACGCGGTTGAATTTTGTTTGAGCGTCGCCTTCTGGAGAGCGAAAATATGTGGGAATAACGAATCGTGCTTTCGTAGGTGCTGATTCTTGTTATCACCGTAACACTTTTAAAGCTTTCTCTCTCTGTTTCTCCTAGTGTGAGTGTATACCTGTATATACCGGGTGTCGCAGTGTCAGCGTGTCAAAAGCGAAATGAAAAATTCATGACAAAAAAATTGTGGACATATCATAAAATTTTATTGCTACTAATGAGGGTAAGTTAATCTACGGAGAAAAGGTCAGGGCTCAAGCCGACGGTCAAATTTAGTATCCTTGGTGTAACGTGAAAAGTATGCCAATGAAATATTGTAAGCATACTTGGAAATGAATATTTTATAAACATTCTATAATTCAGCATAAATGATTCAATAGAAATTGATTATTTACGGATTTGTAAGAGAAAAACTACCTTTGTTAGAAAGTAATAGAATTTCAAGAGATGTCAACAATTTTGTCGTTGTGTAATTTCCTTTATTAAATTTTTTCATTTCGCAGTTTTATATGCCACGTAGATAGTGGGACACCCGGTATGCATATTGTACACGTACGCGGTAGTTTGAATCGACGAAGAGAAATCAGTCGTTCGTGGTGATGTGACGGAAGAATTTAGGAGTCGTTTTGTCCCGTGAAATTTTTCTGCTCATTGACGATAGTTTTGCTGAAAAGTTGAACCTCACGAAAGTGAAACAGAGAATCGGAATATGTAGAAAAGTCTAATTCACGTGAGAATGGAAAAAAGTTGGGACGCAAAAAACTTCTTTTCAGGATGTTTTGAGATTGAAATTTTCTCTTGCTTGAAAAAGTTATAACTATATGTATATAGGAGAGTTAGAACTAATTCGATGTGAGTAAACTTGGTGAAAAGTTTCGTATTCATTTTGAAAGAGACGCGATTTCTTGTTCGATATTTTTGGAAAAAGTTCTATTTATAAAATTATGTTCTTTTAAAATAAAGTTTTTATTTTTTTTAACTTGATTGTTTTCAAATAACAAATAGAGCTTTTCATTTTTCATAATAAAAGTAATCGAACCCATTAACAAAAGCGTATTTGTGAATTCACTTTCTTTTATATATGAAATAATTAAATTTTCAACTTAATTATTTTACTATAGATCATATTTTAAATAAATTAGATTATTATGCGGAGGACTTTTTTATGAAGCCTTTTATGTATTAATAATACTATTTATGCTCTGTATATGTTTTTCTCGCCATCTGGTAATTGAACGCTTTTTCTAAATCTAACCTTTCACAGTACATTTATATGCTTATTATTGTTTATTTAATTCTAAAAGTTAATAGTAAAGATCAGAAACTATTAATTTTTTATAACCAATCATTTATAGATACTTATCTTTGGCACTTTAAACATTTCTTTCATTAGAAACTTATGAAAGCATATATATATATATATATATATATATATATATATGACTTTGAACCCATTTCATTCTATAAATTGAGACAATTGACGATAAAAAAAGTTTCTACGGGTGGTTTAGCGGTGGTTTTTTTAGATCAATTTCTAAAGAAATTTGTTCTTTATAACCAGTAAAATTTCACTGTTTAGCTGTGTATGTTCTCACTGTTACAAAATAATATAACAATGGAACTGCGAAAAAGTGACTCTTAATTTTTTCATAAAATGAAAATAATCCACTTTTTGAAAAAGTTAATATTCATTAAACTCGAAATTATAACACATTCATACTCTGCGCAGTCATTAATTAATATTGACTAAATACAAAAATTGCTACGAAAAGTAAGATTCACTATTCTAAATTAATTAATAAGTCGATTTTCCTGTTTTTGAAAATACGGGTGAGTAGCAAAATCAGTGAAAAGTTTAATGTTTCAAATTTCCGGAGAAAATTAAGTCCATTACAAATAAAAACCAGATAACTTATGATTACATATTTACCTCAGTTTCAAGTCGTCCTTGATCACCTTCATTTGAAACCCTTCCCGACGTCAACTGCTCTTCCGCCTCTATTGACTTTCGGTTGCTTAACTGGAATCAGTATCAAGTGTAACATTGTTCTTAAACTTTCAGAGGAAAGAATCAATCTAGTTCGCGAGTTTGAATAATTCATGCTTGCTCCGTCAAGTTCTCTCTAGTGGAAAAACGCGAAGAAAAAAAATATACTTACGCCTAAGGCTGTTTTTGACTCTTCTTCTTCTTTTTTTTCCAAGGCACGTTTCCTATCCTAAGCACAAAAATATTCGTTTGAAATTTTTCCTATTTTATTTCAATAATTTTTACCGTCTTTACTAAGGAGTACGTACGTGTTCGTCTGATTCGACATTAC
The DNA here is from genome assembly GCA_018906985.1 of Apocrypta bakeri. Classification (NCBI taxonomy): domain Eukaryota; kingdom Metazoa; phylum Arthropoda; class Insecta; order Hymenoptera; family Pteromalidae; genus Apocrypta; species Apocrypta bakeri. Next base: position 7,267,784 of record JACCIA010000005.1, read on the forward strand.
TTTTTCGAACACTCGACGACTGCTTAAAGAATATATTTTTAATTCAGGTTTATGATTATACCTTAATTAATCGAGATTTTATTGGATTGTAAATTTAAAATACAGCTTACTATCGTGACGCTGCTTGGACGTTGCTCAGATTTATTATCATCTCCTTTTCGAGACGACATTTTCGATACAACTTGAGATTTCGAAGCCTGTTAAAGTACACACCGCATTAGAATAGAAAATGATGATAAATCGATAAATTTGTTCAGAGCTTTTACGAACATCCACAGTTTTTGCGGATTTATTGCTTGGAGCTGTCTTGACGATTACAGTCGACTTTACAGTTGGACTCGATTTTACAGTTGGAGTTGACTTCACGGTTGGAACAGTCTTACCGCTCGGACTCTCCTTTACGGATTTTTCTCCCTAAAATCAAATTTGTTAAATAATTTTCGAAGACTAAAGATTTGGTATTCATTTTTAACGATAAAATCTACTCAACGTGTGTATTAACGCTCGGAGTTGACTTGACGGATTTTTCAGTCTAAAAATAAATTCGTTAGCTAAATTTCGAAAATAGAGTTTTATATCTTAACAATCAAAATTACTCAACGTGTTTACTCGGCTGTTCGTTTTTTTTGCTAAGGTCGGACGATGGAACTTTCGATTTCATCGTTTGCCGACTTGCGCTAGATGGGACCTATTTTAATAAAAGTAGGGGAATTATAATGTATTTACAGCAGAAATAACAAATTGAAAATGCTATCTTTACACTTTTCTTATCTTGAACCGCCGACGAAGTGGTTGACTTTAAAATCGAGCCCTTCGATAATGTCTTTTTCTCACTTTTTCCTTCGCTCAAAGTACTCTGTGCACTTTTCACTTGAATCTTCCTTAATTTCATCGTCGTCATGCTAGTTTTGCTTTCCAACTGTAACGACCAACGCGAGAAGAAGTTGAGAAACAATTTTCGACGAAATAACCAAGCATCGCTTATCGCGCAATTGAAATACTTGCACTTTTCATACTCGGTGTCATCGTTTCTACGTCGCTTTCTTCGTGTCCCTGCTCTGAGAAGCTGTCTAACTGAAACCATTATTACATGTCATTACGTCATAAAAAATAGCTTGTCGCGTTCCTCTTTAGGGATGATAATTCAAAATATTCGATCGCAACGCGGAACGAACAGGTGTAGAATGTAAAGGATGAAAAAAGTGAGCTATTATTACCCCAAGTTTAGAGGTGAATACGTGCTTTAATTGTCGAAAATCGTCGGAGACCAGTGGGTACTTGGATGTGCTCTGAAAATGTTATCGGAAGAATTGATTTACGAATAGGATAGTCGTTGATTTTTTTTCCTCACTCCGAGTTTTTTTTGTATGTCGGTAAGAATATATAGACAATTTTCCATTTCTTCGCGAGTCATTAAGTTGCCGGTCTGTAAGGAGGGTTTGCTCGTGGCTTCAAGAAACTTCCCGGATTGCATTCCTTTGTCGTAAACTTCCTTGGGATCTTGTGGCTGGAATATTTTAGTCATATGCTTTAAAGGGTCAAATAACTTTACATATGGCTTTCCTGAAAAATATGAAGTCAAAATAGGTTGAAATAAAGATGCAAAAACAGTTTTAGTCCAACTATGTATAGACAGTTATTCTTGTGATTCTCTCTATAGCTCTTTCTATACGTGGAAGTATTAAATTAACTATTCGCAATATTTTAAAGACATTATAGCTGAATTGAGCTTAAAGTTGGCAGTAGCTCTCTTCGATGCACTTCATTTCGTTTGAATAAAGGTATTTGAGTTTAAATGAACAGAAACAGTTTCGTATAAAATATGTTAAGCTTGTCGAGGTTAACACACCAATTTTGGATGTTTAATAATGTTTTTGTACATTTAATTTTAAGTCCCTGCTTTTATAGCTAAGGGAATGCATGAAAGGAGTATCAGTGACAAGTTTGACCTCAATTCATCCATCGGTTTTTCCGTAATCTTGAAGGGTAGTGACTTCCCTACTTTTTACTGTAATTCGGTATCCGAAGAGAGCTTAGATGTCGTAGACGTCTTAAATCAGAGTTAATGCAACCTTTATATATGGTATAATTAGCACTAATTTTGAATCATTTCTATTAACCTATTTGAATGTGTCTTAGCGAGAAACCATATATAAAGATGTCTTGTTTCATTAAAGTTGCTAGTCCGAGTTAGATACTGAAATGAATCTAAAATGGTCAAAGAATCGAAAAGGAAAGTCACATGACTTTTGAACTTCGGGTACACATGCAATATAATATGATCTTTGTACACTCAGTGAATTGGATCAAAGCTACCTTTGTGGGATTTGATACTGTCCATTCGTCTGTTTAATTTTCGTCAGGTTTTTATGTTACGTAGTAATCCAATTTTCACAAGACTGTGATTCAAATATTCCAATAGAGTATCGCTATGTATCCTCTAAATTACATTTTGAAATTAATTTTTCTTTAATTATTGTATATATTTGTCAGAGAGTCAAACATTTTACATGTAGGGAACATAGTCCGTTGAAAATCATTTGACAATATGGCTCAAAAACCCATGGCAAGCCACTAAATGCGAAAATAAATCGTCTATAAGAGTGGACCATATCAAAACCTGATAGAAAAACGATATCGAGTACAAATATCATGTATTATATATGTACACGAAGCACACAATATTATAACTTTCACAATATATTAAACTGTCTTCTTTTTCCGATCAATTGATTATTTAGTGGTATGTTCAGTATTTACCTCAAGCTCCTCTCCTCAATAGAATCATTAAAATACGTATTCGCATTGTTTCCACGTTTCACGGAGATAGTTGACGGTGGAAAATTCCAAATTTTTATATTTATTCTCATAGCTTATATTCAGTGAAGAGGTTGCAAAGTAAATCCATATATCGCGCAATCCTGTCACGTAAAGTCTACTCGTTTCTCGGCGGGTGCGAAAAACGTATACACTTCGAATGTGTATCGACTACTCCGTATATAAAAGACGCTATATACGTTTGCTCTAATGCGACAGACTAAAGTTAAATATCAAACATTTGCTCTGCAGCTCCACGTATTACTGTTGAAAAATCAAACGCGCGTTAATGTATCGTTAAAGTTTACCGGATAATTAAACGCCTGTACAAATAGGATTTAGTTAATATATATATATATATATATATATATATAGGTTCTCCTATACAAGAATACGAATTTTAGGCACATCTTCAAATAGCCGCAAAACTAGCCAGTGACTTAAGCACGTTAGTCTGGCTGACGCGAAGACTGCATGTGTATCTTGTAACAGCCTGTGTATTCTGCAAACACGAAGGCGTGACCTTGCGTAATTAAACTACGGACTTGAAGCTGGCGTGCCCTAGCGTTTAAATTTCCAACTTTGCTACGATTACCAGATATATATAATTATGTATATATTACATATAGATATGTATGTCTAATGTGTATATTGAAAACAGCATCGACTAATCGCGTGAACGTAAACTGCAAATATTACGGTCCGCCACTTACGTTGAGAACATCGTTGCAATTGAAATCCGACGGGCAACAGACACCAAATTCCTCCTCGGCTGGCTCGGTCTGGGTGAAGCCGCAGGTGAAGCCGCAAGCGAATTTTGGTATGGGATCCTCGTTCTTATCCATGGAGATGACCCCGGCTTGTATCAGCTTGTCTCTTATCTCGGCTCGAGCTTCCACGGATTTGTTGGCTTCGCTAAGGTAGTTGCCAACACATTCGGGCACACATTTGACCGTCGCATTCACGTCTTTGTTCGCCGTATCCACGTTAGCCCATGTTTCCTTACATCGTGGAGAATAACGTTTTTATTTTGTATAGTGTATTTATAGTATATATATACACTGAGAGATAATATAATAATGTAGTAATATAAGTACAGGTAATTATTGTTCATTATGTAAATGTATACATTATACCTTCATTGTTATAAATATTTTAAATTTTAGGCGAATATTATAACGAAAGTTATTAAAAGTAATTTTTTTGCTTCCAAAGCATAAATTTTTATTCAAACAGTCGAAAGTAACTCGATTGTCCTGTATGTTAACTATTACTCATTAGTGCACTTGCGGGAAGCGACAAAATGTAGCCATCTGTCGGACGATTTGAGTAACAATAATCATTACTAATTGTAATATAGTGGAAATCTTACATAGAGGAGAAAATTTGTTTACCATTCAATCCTTCAAACTTATAATAGAACCGTCGAGATAAAGAATTTGAAAAGTTTTCGGGCGCTGGGAATTTTATTATCGTCTCATCGCGACTTTTCACATTACTCCGGAGTGAAGAGAAGGAAAATTGTTATGGTTAGGCTTGAGTGTATATATATTTCACAAACAGTTATGAAATACCGTATCAGGTGTATTTTAAATGTACTTTTGGCGTAATGAGAGTTTTGAAAAAGTTTTAAGTTTATCGCTGTACTTGCATTGCTTGGTTTATAACTAGTCAGTCTTTCCGGGATACAATTCACTCTGGAAGTGTACTGCTTATGCTTATAGATTTGAATTTTATAATGTATGCCTGGACTGTATTATGCAACGCTTTTATAATTATACTGGGAAGTTGATTCATATCGTACTAAGCTATTCTTCTAATTCTAAATCGATTGAGCAACATTCTTAATGCATCCTATTCCTCATGCATCAAGTCAGTGAATTCAATGAACTTAATTTTTTACTTTGAAACGTTAGAATGTGTAACATTTAAAGTTCCGCGCTATTATATGCAACTTTAAAAAATATGTCAGTATGTTTCTCAAGTTTGTAAATTATGTTGAGCTTTATATCGATAAAATATTCTATTAGATTTTTTTCATTCAGGAATTTTCTAGATATATTTCGTTGGATACTATTTTCAAAGGAACCTTTATAGAAAGCGTACCTTATTGAATCGATAAAAAATGCTCGATAAAAATAAAAAGTATTTAGATGAATCTTCGATAATATCGATCCTAAATATATCTTAAAAATACTACTATAAACGCTGACAATATAATTTCCTACTTTCTGAAAGCTACGTTTCGAGTTACAATGAAAATTGCAACATTTCCCCACAAAGGTAAACAGTAAATTAGAATAATTAAGCAATTACACGTTAACAATATCAATGCATGAAAGCCGGATTAAGATACAAACAATTTCTCGGCTATGACAACACATATAATGCAAAACTAATCCACAGACAGATCGATACACGATACAGAAGATTTATTGATATAATTACTGCTTCCCCTTCCTACCCTTCAATACAACGCAAATCATGCTTGGCAATATTACATCGACGTGCGTTCTCATTTGGAGCTGATTAATCGACGAGCTAAAGCCGAGACTCGTGTTGCGTCGACTATTCCAGTGACAAAATGAACACTTGCACTGACCCAATATGATGGTAGACCTTGAATCAATGTCCAGGCGGTTGGCCAAGAGAGAGTGAAAATTCGAATCCGCTAATTAAATACCAATGGTTCAACACCAACGTTCCACCTCTCGAATCCAGATTCTGGCCAAATGAAAACGGCAAGCCTCTTGACGTCAATTGGAAAACCTCGCGAACGGCAATCTTTCATCCTATTGTCAACAGTCGCTGTATACCTCACAAGTACACTCTCGGTAAAATTCGAAACTCCACTTGTCCTCGGCAGAATGACGAGCAATCTCTAAACCCTCTCGCATGAGAATATCCTAGAGGCACAACCGCCTCCACATAGTCATACTTGCGATCGTTACAGCTCATGGGGCAGCGAGACGACGTTGACAGTCGTGTCGTAGCCGCAATATCCCGTTTAAATTGTGGACAGCTATGAGAGGATATAGGTATAGGTATATATTGGCCAGGCTACCTTATTCTGGAACGAAGTCTCCTGGATTCTCGGTTCTGTCGACTGGTCATGTACCATCGCAAGATCGCCGTCCCGGCCAGATTCAACGTCCGCAAGCTCGACCATAGCTTGAGATTCTTTATCGGTCGGCTCGCGTCCACGATATCTATAAGGAAGAGATGACAGTTCTGACTAAGTATATTGTCGACGCAGCTGCTCGATCGGACCGACGATTGTAATGGGAGGGTAAGATACGTTCGGACGGTTCCTGATCTCGTTATTCGAGGGACAATTTATATAGGTTGGAGAGGTTGGTTTATTATGTATTATGTATTTTATATACACATATCTCGAGAGATCGAGGATAGCTTAATGCTTTTATCGTGACCTCCGTAAACTGTTTATTAAACGAGAGATTTAATATTTATAGCTTTATCTGATGGCGCGCGATTATTGGCACACTAACGAAGCTTATGCGAAACATCATCGATTGCAACAGGAATATCGAATATCAGGATTTTTTATTCGTTCATTCTTCGTTCTATGCACCACATAGACAGATCCGATTATCTCCCAGAATCCTTTACTGCACGTGTGGCTTTTCATATTCGCTCACACACGCATTCTAGGAATTTCCCCCTTTCCTCGAAAGCTCTCGATGAATTCCATACCATGTATGCGCACGCGCATCCCGAATGAAAAGTATTAAAGTAAGCCGTTCCGCAAAATACCTGGCGAGTTCAGCTCGACATGCCTCGAGCTGTCTTTCCGCTTCGTCAGCCTGATCCTTGACTCGACGTAATTCATCGTCGGCTGGTGCAAGTTGGTCCGCTTGGGCAAGAGCTTGCATAAGGGCGTTCTCCTTGGCCTCGAGTTCGGCGATGCGCTTTCGGCTACAGGATTCGGCCTCTGCTAGACACTCTAGTCGTTCGAGGCATTCCAGGTCGCTTGAGGACAGCGAGGCTGCACTGTTCACCAGGTCCAGACATTTCATCGGGTCGTCGGCTTGGAGTAAGGGGGAGTTAATAATGGCAAAGTAAATTAGACTGATCGGGGTTAATGGGGATTGCTTTAGACAAGGGTGTGAACATAGTGTATATGTATATACTATGTTGCGTGGCGTCGTATGTCAGGATAGAATTAGATTATAGCTGTGATGAGAAATCTGGGGTCTATTGTATGATCGAAGATCTTTCAAATATCCTTGAGCTATTTACACGTAGAGAGTCAAAAGTCAATTTTCCCGTGCGTTACGATAATATTATGTTAGAAACTTTGTAAGTTAGTTATAGACTGACAAAACAATTCTTGTTATTAAATTTATTTTTGGCTATATTTTTACGACGGCCTATGGTTCCTTACGTTATGTTGAATTAGCGTGGGGAGAATGGCTTTTTTTGTTCAATATATGAATTTAGCGTATAATAAATAGTAATATAGTTTCTGGAAATTGTTATTGAGTTCTATAGAAATGATGGAAAAAACTTTCACTATAAACTGCTTTGGTGCATATTATTACGAAAAATATGTAAAGTATTTTTTCGTATCCAATGCATCAATATTTCTTGGAAGAGAAGAAGATAGCTGTATTATTGTATATTAAGAGCAATTTACACGCGATGAATCGTGTCTAAATTACACTTTTCATTTAGGAAAATATTATTTTAGAACCTTTGGTAATTTACGAAACTTATTTTCTACCATATTTTTACTCGAGAATAGTCGTTTTTAATATAATGTATGTCTTCTTTCGCATTAAGTACCATATCGTGAGTGAATAATCAAATCGGCGTAAATTGAACTTCAAATGTAGCCGCTTGGGGGGGGGGGGGGGGTCCCCGGACATCACACTCGCAATTGCCAAAATCTTAAGGCAGTTAACGCATACGTTCGGTTAAGCTGGTAAGCCTGAACTTAATACTGAAAATACCAGAAAGTGATCTCAAAAAACACAACTGAATCTAGGTAATTAGGATCTCTTATATTTCATGTACACATAACCATTCATAATCTGAGCAAAATTTAGAAACTAACAGTCTACCAAATTGTTTAATAAAATTTACTGAAGTGCAGTTTGTGGTAATATTACCAAAGTTTCTAGTACATTTTCATGAACATGTAGTAAAATGTCTCGTATTGTGTCTCTCAGTGTAAGGGACGACTGCGAAGATGTATTAGGATTAAAGCAACAGTTCTGTGTTTCTTCTCCGGGTTATAATTACTCGAGACAAAGAATGAGCTGCTTATTTCGAGAGTAGCTTTAATCTATATCCACCTTATTACCGTAAATAATCATAATCTACATGCAACTAACTAAAACTAATCTCACCCTTTCTTATTGTTCCAACTTTACCGTAACCCATAGGTTTACACGATTCCCTTCAACAAGTCGGACGCGAAGCGAAAATTACACCTATGTCCGGCAACAGCAGGCTACGTTAGACCGCTAAATTAATTTAGCCCCGACCCGCAACCCTGCATCCTAGAATCTATACTATGACGCTCTTGTCGATGAATTGAGATACATATACACGACACACACATAAATACACCACGAACAGCAGGAGATACCTCGCTCGCATACGTCGCTACAATATTTCAAGCATCTACTTGCTCGGGAAAATGCCCAAGGCTGAAACGCATAGCACTGTTATCTGGAAGCCCTACGGCGCAAATTTTCTTCCCTCCCCCCTTCCTTTTTTTTATCGCTATAATTGCAGTGCCATGGGGTCGAGCCAGTCGCTCGAGGCGTTCGATCGGACTCTCCGTCGAGATTGTTCTCTGAACGATCTTATATACATATATATATACACACATACACACTAGTGTGCGGAACATGTTTAGCACGTCCTAGTTCCGTTTACGTTGTAAGATATTAGAGGTGCGATGGAGAGAAAGGAAGACACTCCAGGCTGTATCAGCGTTATTTAGGATCACATGAGATTATTTTGGTTGTTAGTTTTCTCACGATTAAAGGGGATAGCACTTCCATCTGAAATACTTGTCTTCTGGTGAGCTTTTTTCCCTCAGCGGGTAACTTTTAAAAGAGGTAAACGGTTGGCGGGTTTTACGCTTGTAACTATAACTGCTGGATTATATTATACGATGAACTAGTTTGCGTGCTCGAGTGGTTTTTTTTCTTATTTTAAAATCGGGATAAAGTTGGATGGAGATGAGAAAGGGCGACGGAAAATAACAACGAGGTTGTTGAGCTCAATCTTGTTAAATATAAGACCAGTCAATTTTCTCAAACGCACGTTATCATATACAAATACACACACGCGCGCGGGCACGAAGAATTACGTAAGCAATGAAAGAGTAATAGACTCATCCCTAATTCCACTTCCATTTTCGCTCGGATCAATATTTATATTTATTCAGTCTCCAATTCATCCCTTTATTTTCTCTGTTTTTTCATTTTGCGTAAACTTTTTCGTCCAGACGATAATATTTCTCTGTTTTTTCTCGTTTCAACGCGGAAATACTTAACGACTCGTAAATCTTTATAAATACATCGCGATGTGGATCGCTATTACTGCCAACTTAAAGTACGCTTGTACATATAGCGTGCGTTACCTTTAATACGTGACGTAATTTCTGATGAGTGAAAAAGTCGACAGGAAATGCGCAAAAAACGACTGGTGAGCTTCCGGGTATGTATTTTGCGTTAATTGCATGCGCCTGGCAGAAGCTTCTTTTCACGTGGATAAATTTTTAAACGAATCGAGCACTATCTCTTAACGAGTAAATAAATTGGATAGTTGATAAATTACTGAGAGCTTGGCAATTAAAACGATTGTTTGATTGGATTCGGAATAGTTTTCGTCGAAATTTATAATCTTTGATAAATCGAGTGCCTCTTCCAAATCTATTTCTCGAATTATCCATTAAAAGCGACCCGTTTTAATCGTTATTTTAGTCTCGAATGCCTTCTCGTAGCACGAGTAATTAAAATATGTAATCAGCTTCTTTGAAACCCTGTAACACTAGAATTTTCCGATTATTCTCTTTGACGATCGTTTCAAAGTCAATGATCTGACGTAGTGCAGATTACACGGTAATATACTATAATGATTACTGGTCTTAGAGTCCACTTTGATCAATTTATAGAACACGTGGTTTCAATTCTATAGATGATCTCCCTCAATGGCTTCGTATACATTCGATCCTAACACAATAGTATGCGTTTACTCAATCAATCTGTACTGATCAGTCCACTCTCTGTGCGCATGTAAATTATGAGTATTTAGATTATCTATTTAGGTTATATTATACACTGAGAGAAATAGTGTAATAAAGGTGATATAGTTTCTCCTAATAATTATTATGTTATGCAAGAGTCGTAGGATAAGCTGTCACTGAAAACTGTTGTGGTACAAATTATTACGAAATTTATCGATAATAATTTTTTTATCCAACACATTAATTATTTTTCAATGAATTTCTTAAATGTTAACTAAAACTTACAAGTGAAGAATTGTATCTAAATTGTACTGTGTATTTAAAAATAAAACATTATTTTAGAAATTTTAATCGCATAAATTTATATTAATTTATTTTTTAAATTATTTTATGTTATCTACTGATCAATTAGTTCACTTGTGAGATGTGGCAGAGCGTAGCCACCTACTAATAAATTAGTCTTATATTTTTCATAAAATTTCTTAATAATTTGAAATGGAAATATTATTTTTATACCAACATTTAGAAATATCATATGCTCCCAACTATTTTTAAACCTTTTAAAAGATTTTATTTTTAGAGAGATAAATTTATATTTACTTAGCCGCGGAGATCAATTAAGCGAAACAAAATCTTTCATAATTACATTGAAACACATCGATTTTTATTCACTGAAAAGAAGGTAGTTGAATTATATTGTATGTTAACTACTGTTACATTGGACCACTTGTGGGTGACAGCATAACGTAGCCACCTACCGGACGGGTGAAGTTTCAATAATAATTTCGTCTTATATTTTTTATAAAATATTATAATTATTTTATACTAACATTTATTAATATCATGTGCCCTGAACTATTTTTAAACCGTATAAAAAATTTGATTTTTTAGACAGATAATTTGATATTCACTTCGCCTTGGAACCAAATTAATATATATTTAATACTTCATAATTTCATGCTCTTACCGATATTTTATAAAATTTAGTCATTTCTATCAGGCATTATGTATTACTATTTAATACGTTATTTCTCTTAGTGTACCGAATGAAAATTCTAATTCACTTCATTTTAAGGGTCAATTTCGTTTATCGAAACGGTAAAAATTTTCACGTAGTAGCAGCAGCAGCAGAAAAAAGAGTATCATCGAGGATATTGTTGACTCGCGAAGGGTTTTTTTATCGACGTTAATAAATTTCTCGTTATGCGAAAGGGTTTCAATTCACGCGGGAATATATTGAAATTTTTATAGCTCGGTAACCCGTAAGGTATTCTCTCGAATGCGAAATGTCTTGGCCTATATTTTTCTGCTTTCTTTCGTAATATACATATTTATCTTCGGTTCGCTTTACAATTTCACGCAATAATGTCTTCTTAAACTTCTCACGCAGCCCTCAATATGAAGCGAAAACTACTTTTATGCCAAAAACGCTGAGGCCGACGGCTAACTGCGTATTAAAACGGTGTTTTTGTGGTAAAAAATGCCCTATTCTATTCAGATATACGCCATGAAAGTTGTCGAGTCGTGCATGAGAATTTCGCGAATATATATAATAAACACATGATTGTTGGAGGAGAAAAATACCGGCGAATAAAAGTGAATACGTTTATGGCTCAAATTAAGCAATAAGCTCGGCGACTTTACTCGAGCTTCCACGTAGAAAATAAAATGAAAAATAAAATTATTGTCGCGCGTAATCAAAAAATTATGCAGTGCTGCATCGGTGATTCGACGGAATCTCATTTCGTAGCGAGCAAACCATGACTGGGCTCTCTGATTAGTTTCGAGGCATTAACCGCAAATGACCTCCGCAAGATTGACGTATATTTAACTCGTCGACGACAATTACCGAACCATCGTAACGTTCACATGAACGAACTGTATATATACGCTCGAAATACAAATTAGATTAATTTTCCACGAATGGAGCGTAAGAAGCCACTCTAAAAGCGAATAATCGTAAGCAAATATCGCGAATCCTGTCATTACATTGAACGAGCTGAATTGCGTTGCGAACGTAAAGGAGTTTGCTTGGCAAGCTGTCGGTGAATTTGCCAAAATAAAATTCGGATTCAAAGAAACGAGTAGGAAATATCAATATCTCGATGTATAAACGAGAGAGAAGGAAGCGAGGATGTCGCGTAATACGAAGCAAGATTTTTATCTACGTGTTTATCGTATTATTGAATTTATGATTTAAGGAAAATTGTCAATTTTCGTAGATTTGTCGCAAGCGAAATATATCGCGATACCGAAGGGACGTGTCTTAATGTAACGTCGGAACGGCGCCGTTTCTTTTTTTTTATCGCCTGTGCCTTGATTTATTCCACTGGGCGACACTGAAATTGCACGAGGTTATAAAGCAAAAGTCTAGTTAAGGTTTTTTACATTTTTTTTAAATTCAGATACACTCGCAGATGAAAGGGTAGAAAGCGTGTACGTGACTTTGCATTTTGAAAAGGAAAAGACACGTCAGTTTTATTTTTATAGCCTTTGTAGAAATATTTAGAATTTGAAAAATAGTTTTGAAGTTTTTATTTTCAAGTTATACTTTGTCATACGTACAGGATATTTTTCATTGTCCGAAAGTAAATTTTAGATTTTATCGTTAAATTTCAAAATTTATTCGATTTCTATGTAATTCAAATAGAAATATACGAGAAACGATGCGAAAATGAAAAAGTGAAGATTCACTATCTGGTAGTGTATTTTGTACATTTCGAAATGAAAATTATTCTTGAATTTGTTAGTGTATGCTTTGTTTGAAAATGATGATATAAAGTAATTTAAAAAGCGATATTCAAGAAATTGTTAATTATTTACATTAAGCCTTTGACAGGTTGTAACGACAAATCCATGTAGTACATTTTCCACTATTTTAAAGGACGCCCATTTCAACAGTGCCATTTTAAGATTCATGTAATGAACATTTGCCGTTAAAAAATAAAAAATAAAAGAAAAAATCGTATACTTGTCGGTGCCTTAGAATCGTTGTATCTATTTAAAACTTTTCAAACAGATGTCATTCATGTTCGAATGTAAAATATGAATGAAATCTGTCAATATACTCGGTGAAACGATGACTTCAAAAAGTGTCATTGTAACGTTAAACGTTTACGAAATTAATGAAAATTTTCGATATTTAAAATCTGCGAATATTCGTTATATCAGTCATATCTAGATTGCAGTACAATACCAAAAAGTAGTATTTACAAACAATGCTTCTTCACCGAATTGGCAATTTTATCCCAAACACGCGTTGTCATGTAATTAATTAGCGACTCTTCACCGGAAAGTAGAATAATCACACGAATTTCGCAAATTTAACATTCGATATACACTAAAAATCAAGGGTAAAGTTAAAAATGACTCTAGTGAAATATGGGGTCGCGAGAGCAAAACCAGTGAAAAATTTACTGTTTAAGTTTAAGAGAGTGGATGAATTTGTCAGTCTAAGAATTTAAAAGCCGAAAATAAATCAAAATTTATGAATTATTTAATACTTCTCATTAGTTCTAATAGTAAGCCTTTTATTTCCGAATAACTTGCCAACAAAATGGTTCTTACACTGACATCTAATTTCCTTAATACGCTACTTAACTTCTAAATTTATTTACCTTAATGGAAAAGCTCTTCCCCACAAGTAGCGATTAAGAGTTTAATTTAAAATATATCTCACCTAAATTATTCTGCAAAGCTACTCGATGTCGAGAAAATTTAGTGAAATAACTTCCGGTTTCTCGGTGTGATGGATAAACAAAAAAAAAGTAAGAGTTACTTGTAGATATTCTTCTTCATAATATATGCTCGTAAATTCTCGAATAGAATCCAAATCGTAACTATTCATGAAACGTCAATTAACGTCCAACGACATGTTACTGAATATTATTGAAAATAAAGATTATCTCATTCATTCACCGGAATATAATGCGAGTCGAGTTGAGCTATTTCCGTAACGTGTCAGCCGATATTGTTATGCTTGGCTTTAAAAGAAAAGTTATTAAACTACAGGTTGAGTATAAATACAGTCTTCAAAATGACACGCATTAAAACGTGGCCATTACGAACATTGCTTTACGCACCAATTTGCTGGGATCAAACTGAATCATTTCAAAAGTCCCGTGTATATATAATACATGTCCCGTTCGCCCCTGTGGATCGCAACGTTTTGGCGGATAATCAATAGCAATAAACGCGTCAGTAAATAAATTCATAACGGCGAATTAACTGCGTATATTTAAGCGCTAAAGTACGTTTCGGGAGATTCTTGGCACGGATGTTCTGTTTTCATAAATTATAATTAAAATTTCGAGGACTCACCGCGACGTATTCTCAATTTTTATTTTCAAAAGGTAGTCTTATATTTTCTTCGTTAATATTCCATCGGTCGTTTCATAAAACTTCCAGTAATAATGCAATTTCGTGCAGATGCGATGACCTGAGTTTAACATACGCTAAGACTGGAGCCAGCTTTGCTTGACTCGATTCAATGGAATAAAGCTGAGGGTTATTTCAAAAAAGTATATTTCATATTTTTTTTTTAATTAGTTCTGTCGAAAAAAACTCTGGTTCTTGCATTACTACGTTCCGCGAGATGAAAATTTTTTTATTCATTAAGCGCATATTCTATCGCCAATAATTGAATACACGATCGGTATTACTGTTACTTTGAACTCGATTTTTGTATTAATTTTAACAGCGAATGCTTCAGCTTGATTAAACTAGCCAAACCCATAAAATCATTTTTCTCGAATTAAAAACCATTCCTACTCGTGCCCGTATTTTTCTTTAACATTTAACATTTCCGCTAGTATTTTCGTTTGAAATTTTTCAATTTACGAAACTTTTCTATTCTGCCGCGTTGAAATTGTAATAAAATATCAACATAGACTCAGTCGACGTGTCTGACCCAAGCCCTAACTGTTCTACTTATTCTGTACACGGTAGGGAAAAAATATATATCTATATATTCGGTGAAAAATCTTTCCTTTTCACTCCCTGATTTGTTCCAACGATAAAATACAAACTAAAAATGTTTTTATATCCGAAACCAGCGAAGCAAACAGAAAGCGATAAAAATGGGGAAAAAAATCCATTTGCACCTTAATAAAGTGCAAGCACAGGATTACCTCGAAAGTTGATAGTTAAACAAGGACTAGTCGTTTTCTATTGACCTATATATCAATATACGAAATTGCATCAAGTTTTCCCTTTCTGATAGGTTCGAAAAACCGAACTTTTTTCACTCGATATATCCCACTCGATATTCTACCTCTATCGCGAAGAAAAAGCTTCACATATGTTAGGTCTCATCAGCGATACAGTTTTATCGCTCTACACGTAGAATAAAGCTCTAACAATCCGTACGTCTAGAGATCCTGCACTGTCGTTCTCGACGAAGAAAAATCGCGTTTTTTCTCACGCAGAACAAGAAACTTTCAGCCGCGCGTTCATTCACCTCGTTCCGTCAAAGTCTCTCTCCGAGGCCCTTGAAACCATGAGATAGAGTCGAATATACGGACGTACAAATTGAATCTATAAAAACGCGCGATAAGTTATCTCCGATGCCGAGTGCGTCCTCGGGAAGTTTGCCCTTTCACCGTGGAAACTTTGCGCGACTGCTAGCTAAAGTCTTAGGTCTATACGTGCGAGAAGAGAGAATTTACCGGCAACGGCCTCCTCGAGTTTCCGAGACTCGGCGGTCAATTGGTCCATCCGTAGTCTTCTTTCAGCTTGCTGTTGCCTGGCTAGTTCGACGCGCGCCCTCTGGCTCTGCAAAGCTGCCTCTCGTTCAAGCCACAAACTGCGCGCTTCTTCTGCTCGACGGTGGGCTTCCTGTGCTTTTATATATATATATATATATATATGTGTGTGTGTATGTATGTGTGTGTGTGTGTGAAATGAGGGCGAGAAGAGCGATCGGACGTTGGGAGATTTATTGCGTTGTTGCTTTATGGGGTAGGTGGAGGGGTAGTCGGGGAGGTTTCTAGCTGATTTTATTATTCTCTGGAGTATTTATTAAGAGGGTAGAGGAGTGCTGTTCTTTTACTTTGACCTTTCTTTCGCCAAGCTGAGATTAAACGAACGTTCGTTAGGCGAGCATTGTCGATTATAGAATTACGGGAAAGCTTTTGACGAAACTTTGCGCACACGGTTGATTCCAATCGGAAAGTTCCTAAGTTCAATTTATTCTTCTAATTCGATTGCGGTGAAAAAAAAATTATTTTTTCCACACATGGTAAATCTAAACTTCTGTTCGGCTATATATGGGTCATTCTCTATTAAATCGATGATTTTGAAACATTTTTTTATTTGCATATCTTGGAAATGGTTGGAAAAACGTTACCACAAGTTTCTATACGTATTTATTAAAATTTTTGACACTTAAAAAAAATAGTTAAAGCTACGAATTCCATGCATTTTTGTTGAACTGGGCTAAGTTTAAAATGAATTAAAAACTGTTGCTTTGATTATATTTAACTTTGAATCTGATATTTAAATACTTTCAAAATGTTATTTATACATGAATTTACAGAATGCCAAATCATAGTGAATAAATTACTATCACTTAGAAATTTATAAAATTCATCCTTTGACTTATAACCAATTCAACAAATTCGACAGATTTTGGTCACAGAAAATTAATTGTTCTGGTTGTTACAGATAACTATAATAGTGTAATTAATACAAAATTATACTTTAAAAATATTGTAATATATAAGTCAGCTTTCGTATAGAAATTTAATAATATAATTTTTTTACTAGATTTAAAAAAATTAGTATTCATGAGTTTATATAATAATTAATTCAGTTACTTCTATCACGAATATAAATGACATACCGATTCAATACTTTTAAAATAAACAATAGTTTGTATATAAATTTTTGTTATTTGTTATTTAATTTGTATATAATAAGTGTGTATACAAATAACAAATTTATAAAAAAAATATCTAAAATTAAAAGAAAACAGCTATAATGAAATATTAAGAGTTTAATTCTCTGTTAGCATATTAAAAACAAATGTTATTAAAAGTTCTTGATTCTTTAAATTCAGACAAATTTTTTAATAAGGTAATTCTGTAATTTACAGTAAAATTCCCAAAATATATGAAAAATAAAAAATAATTTTTAAAATAACGTTTCAACAAAGAATTGCTCATATGCATTTCATCTGAAAAGACGCGGTGAAATGAGAACTTCTGTTCAGTATAGATCCTATGTATATATTTACGTAATACCTTGAATAATATTGAATTTATTATCACGTAAAGGAGGCTACAGTATCGAAAATATCACTTTACGAAATAAGTTGCTTCGCGTGGAATCACTTAACATTATATATATATATATATATATCTTCTTTAGATCGAGGCTCGTTAAATTTTCAGTAGTGTGGTTTTTATGATAATGCGAAGCTCGTGTTGAAGCTTCGTCGTGCATCAAAGAGTCTCAGGTACATTCCTAAGTCTCAGGTATAGTCGTCTTTAAGTCTTTGACCGAGATCAAAAGAAGCTTTTGGTATATTTGCATTTAAATGCAGTTACTACTACTGGCGATAAGGGAAAATAATGACTCGCGAATCGAAGTAAAAGCCACCTCAATATTTGCGATGAAAGTTCTCTCAGTGATAGACGAGGCGTTTAATTTTCTGAAATTCCGATACTTCGCTTTACCAAACGACGAGCAAAAAGTACATGCGGTTGACAGATATGAAATATTCCATTAAGCACTTTTGGAAAAGTTTACGCGCAACACTCTTTGGATTTGGAGCTTGTGAATTTAAAGCACTTGGTGCAAAGTTCAAATATGATCTTTCAGAAAATTCAGTTGAAGACGAAAAGCAATTAAGACAGAAATTTCGTAGGGTAATGCGTCGGCTGAACGATAAAGTTTATTAAATTATATAAATCTCCAAAATCGTTTCAAGGCTTTAAAAGCAGTCAGGTGTCACTTCTCTGAACAACCATTACTGATTATCATCCAACTACACTGTTTTACCTTATTAATCTTTGAGAAATAACAAAAACAATAATAATAATAATAATAATAATAACAATTATTTTCTTTCTTTGTTCCAGGTGAGTTGAACTATTTCCTATCGATCAACGTAGTTGGTGAGTCAGTTAATAATATTCTCATCTAAAGTCTCTCATAACCATGCGCGACACCCCTTTCAAAGGGACTCGTATATACGCTAGACTGAGCGTTTACAAACTAAAGCGTCAACCACGCGATGCAAAATTATTCCTTCAAGTTCTCTCTCTCTCTCTCCCTTTCATCAAACCCACCCGATTTGCCATCTATGTTTTTTTTTATCAAGTTTCGCAAACTTGCTCCTCAGATGAACTCGCCACCACAAAGGCTAAATCTAAAATCCACGTTTGATCCCTATACGCAGACGTGTGTATATATATGTATACATATATTGCGTACAACAGCAGCTGGTAAATCCAATAAAGGTGAACTGACCTTACGTTGAGCCTCGATCTCCCGTACTCTGGAGTCGTAATGCCGGCTCGGGGTGATCGTGCAACTCGTTGTCGTCGCAAGCTCGACGAGCTTGCGCAGCGCCTCAGGGCTGCTCTGTCTAGCTCTCCACACTGCCATAGCCGGTACTGTACACTCGAGCATCTGTATGGCACATATAAGATCTTATCTTATATATATATCTATACATACGTAGAGGCGTGTATATACAACATATCCACGCTGACGACGCCGAGCAGCTTTTTTTACGAGCCGCTTTTTATTGAGTCGTATAAAGAGGAAAAAGCCTTCTCAAAGATCCTCGATCAATTTTCCGGCCGTCGGGTGTGCGTATAAATACGGACGGTTCGCGCTCTTAATAGAATTATATTTTTATGAGCGTGTTTTACGCAGGCTTGTTCGATTTTTTTTATTTTTAATTTGTTCGTCTGGATCGAGGATTCAGTGCCAGATACGAGTATCTCGCACTTTCTCTCTCCCTCTCAAGCGATAATCCTGAGATTCTATTCGAGCGCATGCGGTTGATTTAATTAGACTAATTTGCGTTAATAGAAACTTTGATCAGACCGACCCACGAGAGCTAAACCTCGGCTAAGTTTATGCAGTTCCGAGAAGGATTTTTGTATATATATACTGTATACTGTTAATTAGAATTTCTTGAATAATTAATTAGTTCTGTCGTTGAGTTTTGTCGCAACGAGCTTAAGGTAAATGTAAAAAATGATCGGTGGAATATATATATATATATATATATTCCACCGATATGTATAAGTCTGCCAAATAGATTCTTAAGATTACTATTAAAAGGAAATTAAATATCAGAACAAATAAAAACGTAACCTACAATTTCCAAAATGATATAAACATAAGTTAGGATTTATAATAATTATATTAACGTATCGGCATTAATATTTTGCCAAATCATTCAAGACATTATCTACGAGATAATAGACAATAGTTAAAGACCGATAATAACTTGTATACAAAAATTAATTGAAAATAACCAAGCAATATTACATTTTGTCAAATGAATTAAAGGAAATTAGACATTTATAAACTCAATGTTAAAAACAAAGACGCAATAGCTGTAAATGATATCTCTATTTATAAATAATATTTTTAGTTTAAGTTTTTTAGTTTTATTTAGAGTCAACCCAGTGAACAGGAAAGTATTTTCTCTGCGGGGTTACTTCTTTTAAAGTGATATCTGTGTGCAGTTTTATTACTCGTACAAATTATTGTATACTTCACTACTCTGGTTTATTAAAAAATAATAAATAATAAAATGTGAAGGAATTATTCATTCAAACAATCGCTTCTGAACATTTCAATGAATCAATACTAATAAATAGTTAATAAATACTCTTGAAATCCAATAATGAAGGACATAAATTTTTGTTATAACCACTTAAAATTCAGGTAGGAAAAGATAGTTACTAAGCATATAAGCCGCGTAAACAGTCAAGCCGGTTAGATATAAAGTCATTGTTCCCTCCTTTGTGTCTTGATCACAAACGTGTCAAGATAAAAGATTGGAATTGTGTTTTTAATCATCGCCGATGAACTTTATTCTACAAGCTGCGAAAATTTCAAATTATAACCAATAACCCTAACTGTATCAAAGTTATGACTACATAAATAATCTATCTGTCATGTAATAAATAGGATGCTTTTCATAAAAAATCTAAGATATATTTATACTAGGAGAATTCATTGTGAAATAAATGTCATATATTCGTAAATTATAACTTTAGTTGTCTTATAAATTACACACAAATATAATTAATATCGCAAATAATAACAAACAAGAAAATAATTCAAAACACGAAGATATCGATTTTATTACAATGAATGGCCCATTTTACAAATTAAAAAATTTATTACATATTTACAACCAATATATAATGCATTATAGTCTAATAGTTAAGATACGACTTAGAAACAGCTGATTATATTTAAGGTTTTAACGTTAGCGAACCATTTCTTACCTGTATATTACATACACCTCATGCATTTCATCAATATTAAAGTTATTGTATGGCTTTAAACTAAATGCATCTTTTTAACAACGTATAATAAATTATTTATATGTGAAACAATGTATTATTTACTTAAAAATGATTTTATAGCGATTTCTCACGAATCAATATATTATTAATATTTTCAGTATATCGTTGATTGGAAATAAACTTCATATACTGATTCATTGAATATAAATTATAATAATGTCATAATTTACATTTAATTCAGAACTATCGAACTTGAATTTTACGTTGTTAGGTTTAGCAATTTTCATGTATAAATTTGAAACGTAATTTGTGTTCATTGCGTTTTAGACATTCATGTAAGCATTTATGCACAATTTTATATTAATTCCACATATTTCTCCATTAATGGTCTTACAAGTTCAATCGCAAAATCTTTGACTTGTATGCAATATTAAGATTAAGATTAATTTTATACACGCGAATATTGAATAACGATATTGAATTATATATATTCTTGAGATGTATAACATTTTTTTAATATATTATAAATTCTGTGTTTTGTAAAATTAATGAGAATTTTTATAGAATCAAGGATAATTAACTGTCAGCAGCTAATTCGAGATTTATATGAAATAAAAAAAAATAAAATATATAATTTATATAATATATGTGAACAATTTTACACGACTCGGTAACAGAATACGTCGTAATTTAAATGGAAGATTTTTTTTCCAATAACACGAATTCGGGGAGTCTCTCAGCACGTCGGAAAAAAGCATCGCCCTATACGTCTTCCCTGAACTTTACGAAAAGCTCGATTCAAGAGCTTTCGCGAAAGATTCTTCTAGCTAGAGGATATTTCTTTGGCACTTTTGTACAAAAGAGGACTTTTTCCTTTTTTTTTTTCACGAAAAAAAGCGAAAGTGCACTATTTACGCCGGTGCTATATGTGAATCAGTATTGATTGAGCGCTTCATTCTATACATTCGTGATAATCCAAAAGTCGTCGATGCTGTTTACTGCGGCATCAACTCAAGAAGATTTTTTCGCTCGCTTTTCGACTCGGTACTACAAAGACTTTGATCGATGCGATGTAGGAAAAAAAACGCGCGATCATACGAGCCTACAGGAAAAAAAGTTTGTATTTCCCGCGTCGATTTCGCTTTACCCGAATGGTACAGAAATACAAAAAGAAAGAAAAAGAAAAAAGACGCCACTGCGAGTAACCGTGTCGGAAATGACTCGAAAAACTGAGCGAACGAAAGAGAAACCTATAAGAGGGTATATATTTTTTAGCTACTCTTGCAAACAAAGCAGCGTCGACAGGAGCAAACAACAAATATTTGCGAGAATCTACGTGAGAGCTTGCGCGTACGATGTAAAAGCCGTCTTAATAAATAAAGACGCGCGCGCGAGCGAGCCGTCTATCATTCAAGCGTACTCTTGTAGCTAGTGATATTCCTGCGAGGCACATACCCGGCCGAAACAAGACCCAAGCGAGTATATCCAGCTTATAAATACGTGAGCATCTCGTCGCCTCGGGAGAGAGATACAGAAGTAGAAGTCTCAAGGAAGCTTTTTCGTACACCTTTGCGCGCACGCACATGTCTTGCTTTGGCAAGAATTGTCATTGCCGATGGTATAAGCCAATACCGATAAATGTACTGCGTATAATGATGAATAACAATGAGGTATGGACACGAAGCAACGCTTTAACGTCGAATGACCAGGAATATTTCATGAAAGAAGATTTTGTTAAGTTAATAAGGGGGATGTTACGGGCAGAACTAGTATTTTCGAAGGTCGAAACGATACGAATTTTTTGTTTTGAGTAGAGAACGTTCCTCCGCTATTTGACTCTCTCACCTTAGTCAGAAATTATTTATGATTATTCTGAGACTATTTAGACCTCAATAGGGAGTTCGCTCCATGGTACGTGTACGTCACTTTACAGTTTGGAGAAGTCGACAGACTGATCTGTGACTGCCAGGCCAGAGAGTCGATGGTGGGTGGTGTTCTTGAGTGTGCACATGCACACGTTGTGAATAATACTGAAAGCGTGTTCGTGCCGTTTCTGACTTTAGAAATAAGGTACTTATAGTATTAGTTTTTTTCGAAGGATATTTCCGGCGTTTGATTTGATTTTACATTTTTTATTGGTATATTTTATTTTGGCTTGCTATTTAATGTGGTTTAATGTATATTTTCATATTGTGTGTTTTCATTTTGACTTGCGTTCAATTGTTATCCTTACCGACTTTATCCGTGGACAGGGGACGTTATTACCCCCTGGAACGGAAAATAAATGAAAAGAGGAAGATGAAGAGATAATGAAGAATTATAATTGAAGACACACGGATTTTCCATCTAGTCCTATTAAACAATACTAGGTCAAACAGAAAGCGCAGTAATTTGGTTTAAATATTATTAGGTATTACGTCTACTCTGACAGAGAAACCCTTTTAAATAAAAATTTGTTTCGACGATAAATAATGAAAATGTAATATCGACTCACTGCAATTACTCAACCGGCGTTCGTTTTGATTTGACGTGTTTTTTTTATTTATGAAGATCATTTCTGTGATCCTCTTATCTACATTACTGTAAGCATTGACCAGTGGCTACCACATGGGCGACGATAACACAATACTGGTCTAATACAGCTTTCCAGATTTAAGCCGTATCTGAATCCTTTGATAACTTTAATTACATTTTACGAGAATTTAACATACATCTACTAAGTACGTAACATCATTGGCTTAAAGTATTTCTACAAGTACTTTTTTCAAGTTTACTATCAAATATGGATACACTACTATCTTTTAGCACTTGACCAGTATTATTTTCAAATTTACTATCAGATATTGGTACACTACCATCTTTTACTACTTGACCAGTATTATATTCAACTTTAATACCGGATATCGGTATACTACTGTCTTTTTATTCCTAACCAGTGACTTTTTTACGTATTACCAGATAATATTACATCACTATCCGTTAATACCTGACTAGTGTAGATTTTCTAGTACATCCCGTTCTTATCACTTCAGCATTGCCTGAATACAGTAGAAGCATCGGTTGGCAATATTGATCCAGCATTTCAGTTGTAAATCCATTCTTACTACACTAGACAGTTGGAAAATACGAACCTGCAGGCGTTGAGAGAGCTGTCCCTCCCGTTGTTCAAGCTGTTCGTTCTTCAGTTGGTGCTTTCCAATCAGCTCTTTGATGCGGCTTTGACAGCAACGACGACGACGGGGATCTGCACAGCAGCTACGCGACGCTGGCAGTGGCCGATTACTTTCGCGCGAGCGACTCCTGATGCTCACCGAGGACAGTTGCTCGACGCTCGGCACTTTCGAGAGCATCGACCTTTTCATCGAGGCCGATGCTTTTTCTTCCAGCTTCTCGCGCTTTTCATCCTCTGTTGCTGCTGCTATTGCCGTCGTCGCTGTTGTTGCACGACTGCTCGTCGCGGTGAGTTGTTCTTCCTGCTTCTGCTCAATCTGATGCTGTTGATGCTGTGACCGATCTTCCTCCTGATGTTGCTCATTCTCCGTCTGATGTTGCTGCTGCTGTTCTTCTTCGCTGTCCATTTTTCCGTGCGCATAGCTGACACGATCGGAGAGGGGTTCTCTTGTTTACGCTGGACAAGTAATGCGTGTACTGTTAAATGTAGGATGAAATTTTTTTCCACGTTTAACGTACAAACACTTGTATAACACTTGTGTTTGTTAAAATTAATATTTATATTAACCGTACACTGAAAAGAATTATTTATCGTACTAAGAAAATATTTACTTGAATCTAATCATTGTTTTTATTTAAATGAAAAATACATTCGCATAATACTTGTCTAAATGAAACAGAAAATTTCAAACTTAAATAATAATATTTACGTTGTAGTTACATAATTACAACTAAAGAATTAAACTTTTTAATTTTCATAAAATCAGCTAACATAATTTCAGCTAACATAAAATTAAATTACAATTCATAAAGAAATTTTGAATAAATAAATTTAGTAATTTTTTTTTTTTTTTTTTTTTATATAAGGTGTCAAAAAATGATCCGAGTAATTTAACCAATTTTAGCAAATTCAAACCTAATGCTTGGAAACTAAATTTAATAATGAAATTGTCAACCGACAAATATTAAGCAATTTAGACAGATTAAGCTTTAATTATTTTTTGCCGTTGTTGATATTAGGTTATCGATTGGACACAGAGATTTCTTGTTACGATAAATAACGATGCTTTAAATATAAATCGACGCGGTTACGTGTTCGTACCCGTATTTGACGCGCAGCGAAGTAAATATACTCAGCGTACGTCCTCGTCAGATTATAGGGGATTGACGTTTTTCATTTTTCCTACCACTATTTTTGATAGTTTAGCAGGTTTTTTGTAGATACTGAAAGAAAGCGATGAACTAATCGAACGTACTAGAACATTTTCGTAGAAGTTAAAAATAAAATAAATTTAGTTAACACAAAGTAGTGACAAATATCGCGTACTCTAGTTACATCTAAGTACTTCAACTATCTAACCGAAGCGAAGGAAAACCTTCGAAACTTTCCCGGAGATTCACGGAGTACGTACTTGTATACTTCTGAAATTGCATTGGAATTCGGATCTTGCCGGCACCGTTTTCAGGCGTTTGAGACTTTCAAATAATCATCAAATAAACGTTAATCTTCGAGACAATTTTGGCTTCCTTTTTCGAGGATCCATTTACTCGATCCTCGTGTTTTTACCCCAAAAATTTAGCTATTATTTAGAAACACGAGAAATTTAACGCAACCGGAACCTCAAAATATTTAAGACGCGAGCGAAAGCCGTGAAATTAGCGGCAAGTAAGTTGTTTATTTTCAAGTTTTTTTCTCTCTTATTACATCCGAATTCGAAATTTTTTAATTTGATTATAATTTTTATTGTAATCACTGAAAACATTTAACGCAGTCGATTTACAAACAGATTATGTACGTTACGGTGATATATATTAACAATTCCACATTTCCCGAATCTCGTTTAAAAAATTAATTAAAAAATTAATTAAAAAATTAATATATTTGCCCAAAGATACTGAATGAAATAAGAAAATTTCTTGAAATTACATATATCTCAAGCAGTTCATGATAAATACCACAAGAAGTATTCGCTTAAAATAAAAATTTTTATAAATTTTGCATTATTGGTTCCATTTTAATGAAAAGCATGCAGACATAAATTTTTAGTATGGAAAAACTAATTTCCTGACGTTTGTACTACTAACTTTTTCGCTAAGCATTTTCGATTGTGGTTGTAAATACGGAAAAGTTTGAAATTTCCAAGATTTACAAGTTTCCCAAGTTTTCACGTAGAAACCTTAGAATTTTAAATTCCATCGAAAGTAGCGATTTCCAAAACCTACACAATAGAAAAACTGCTCCCATTAAAAATTCCAAAGAATAATGATGAAAGAAAAAACAAATTTTCTAACAGCTTTGACAGTTTATGAATACACTGACAGGAAATATTTATTTATTAAAAACCGGTGATGTTACACCGAAATAAAAAATTTGCAAACGAACACAGTAACCTATTCACAAATATTGCTCAAAGAGAAAGCCGAAAATTTTCAAGGTAATTAAACATGATAATAAATGAACAAAGAAGAGTCATACATCAGTATACACCTTTATATCGTAACACGTATCGCGTTAATTAATTTCATCCCACAGAAATTCTCCTCAGTCTCAGAACTGCCGTGGAAAAGCCTCTCGCGTGACACCGCTAATAGGCGTTGCTAATTACGACGCGCGCAAACCGCAGCAAGAAAATTTATAAAAACTCAAGCGTGCGCGTGCGCAAGAATTCAATGCGCTTATCTAACCAGCGCGAAAAGAAATAATTCACAACACTGGTTCGTCCGGTTCCTCTGTTGGTCACGAGCACAGCTATACTATGGCCATTACCGCAATGCATTCGTCATTAGAATGACGCCGGAAGTACTTAAAGCTTTAAAATTAGACGCAGCCTCGTTTGCGACGTTATTTATTAATAATATCGTTTAATGGACCCAAATTCCTTTACTCGAGTTGCCAAATTATAGAGGATTGAATTATTATTATTTTACTTTATTTGTTTACTTTTTTCTTTCAATTTGAATGTAACCCGCGAGAGAATTAGCCTGTGAAGTTATTTTTTGTTTTCACCTCGTTCGGAAGGGTTTATCGAATTTCCAAACTGGGTAAACAACTTTGCTATCCTCGCGTTATTTATAACTCGTTACATCGGCGAGGTTGAGGTGAAATTATATCGCTGATGTTGTGTCGCAATAGTGTGTAAACGGATAATTGCACGTATTCAACTTGTTGTGTATTGAAGAAGTTGAACTTTTTTTTATTGGATGTAATACGCGCGTTTTTTGCTTTCGTTTTTCTTTTCACGCTTGATTGAGTGAACACATGTCTCGAGGATTAATGCTATATGCGCGTGTTGGAGTTCATTTGGTTTCTCGGAAAAACTGAAACAGCGAAATTTCACTGCTTAGTAGTGCATTTTCTCTATTTTGAGCTGTTATAATTCAGCTTCAATATAGCGAATAATAACTTTCCAGAATGTGTTGATGCTTTGTTTACGCAGTGGTATTATTATATGAATCGACGAAATAGGGGTTTAACATTTAATTAAGGTATTATTTACTATGTGATGAGTATGAATATAATATTTATTTTAATTATACGTATATCTATATTATGAGTACTATTGTAGTAGAAATTAGCGCCACTTGACTTAAAAGCAAACATCAACAACTTCCTATTTTCAATCTGATTTTCAGCTTATTATCAAAGCATTGTATCTCTGGAAAAAATCAATATTGCATGAACTTTGGAATCTGACCTTTTAGATAGTAATTAATATTATTTTTAAGAGTGGAATAACAATTTTTCACTCATACTATCAAAACATACACTTATATATTTTCATTGTCAAAAAACTTAAGAAGAAAAAGTGACATTATATCGTTTAGAAATGTATATTACATCTAAGAATACTTTCAAATAGATAAATACAACAAGTTTTATCAAATTTTCTTAGTATTGTAGTTATGGCTGGTCGATGTATATATAGAAATGTTCGTATAATGGTTTTTTTAGAAAAAGGGCTACTTCAATGCGAAGAACTCTTTAAAAATTATATTTTCAACCAATAGATTTTCCAGTAACATACGAAGATTATCGAATTCAAATACGTATAATCAATGTTCGTAACCCTTAGTAGTATTGTCCTTGCAAACTTTGAAATTCTATCGATGTAGTTTAAAAATTCAATATGTCTGTTACAAAAACTTACATTTTATACATATACGTAACAAACGACTATCCGTTTTTTATGGACAAAAACGTGTTTAGAATTAAAAAATATATGAATTTTATTCGGAACAATTCCGACCAATCTCGTTTCTTTTATTTGCGATTTCCATTTATTGAACATTTTGAAGATCGTAAAAAAAATTCTAAAAATATTCCCACGTATTATTTAAAGTAACTCTCAGTATTTTTTTTAATAAAATTCTTTTATCAAATCGGCAAAAATCATTGATTATTTATTTGTATTTATCGCTGTTTCTTGCGCGAAATGTAGCAAAAAATTCATTATTTTAGTTTTACAAAGTCCGATACCATAGGAAACTACAGAAGTCCGTGTATTTTTTCCGATCAATTTGTTGTTGTTTTTTTAAACGTTTGTAGAGTTCTTACTTTTGCGTATCGACTTCACTTTGGAATAGAAATCGAGACTTCGCAGTTTTATTCGATTTCGTGTGTGTTGTATATTCCGTTTAGCTTTTCGTTGCTCTTTTCCGAGAAGAGAATTTTATTCGAGTAGATACGCTCGTTTATTCTAGTTTACTCGCGTTTAACGAAAAATAGGATGGCTTTGAAAGGTTATTGTACGATGAAAGATAAATGTCGATCTCAAGACGAACTTTTATCGATAGACGTAAGTTTTTCTTTCAGATATTTATAAGACAATCTAATGGCGTGTATAAAAAAACAATAAATATCGTTCAATGCACTTTTATTGTTTTCAATCGATAAGAAGAACCGTATTTTTTCCTTTTGTTGTAAACCGTTTAAAATAAAAGAACGATTTCTCTACTCATTCGACACCGATTTAAAAGTATTTCTTGCAGCCTTAATAATAAAAGCAAATTTACTATCTCTTATTCCGTTAACAGGCATTACACCTAACGAAGACAACGAAATAATTTCCGATATTTGCAGGTTTTTTTATTTATTTTTTCATTGGTCGCCAGCACACGTATATGCGGGTGTATATAAGGGGCAAACATATTTGAAGGCAAAGTACTCTAGAGAAAATTCGTTTATACCCTATACTTTAGGATCCAAGCTATAGGGAAAGAGAGACTAGACGACAAAATGTAATTACATGATCGACCGAGCTTACCTAAACTATAGAGCTCGATTTAATGATACTTGCGAGCTAACGTTTCTCAGAGAGAAATCATATTTCTCAATTTTCCATTATGCGGTTAAAAGAAAATCAAATCCAAATTCAATTTACTTTTAAAAGGTTTTACGATACAAGTGCTCCGATTTTTGTAACGGTTACTCTGGCATTTTCGTAGAAATATGAGAGACTGCTATATTCGAGCTGTTTTAACGCGATGCTGACAGAGAGGAAAAAGTTTGTACGTCTGGCAGTTTTGCAATTTTAATGCATACGCGGATATAAATATAAATCGAGTCAATTCTGAATGCGAGGAAATGCGAATTATTAATAATTATATCAAATTTTAATTAAGTAGCGAACGTTAGTAGTATTTTATTATTTCCCGTTAAATTCTTAAAAATATAGTGCTCGATATCCTTCATACTCGAGTGAATGATGAAATTTGCAATGTTTGCTTTAATGAAGGGATTTTTAAGGATTTAGTGAATTTTTCAACAGTGAGAATTTTCAGAGAAAAATCTCAATCTTGAGTTGAGTGCCCAACAGTGAGCTAAGTTTATACAGTATTTCTTACACTACTCGTTATTTAATAAGTGAAATCAATTAAAATATCGTTTATGTCTACGTTTACGGTATTGATTCTATTGGGAAATTATATATTAATTGTATACGTTATATTGTAACATTTCACTCTGGAGTGAAATATTATACATAGAGACAAAATTTCTTTCAATTTCTAAGTAAAAATCAAAATACACAGATCGTTGTTTATACGAAAATGTTATAAAATTCTTCTTGTTTTTGAAAGTAATTGCACCTTAAGAAGTGCTTATATATAAGCTTAACTCTGTAATGAAGTCGACCATAATCCTTTTTAGAAATAAGACTGCTTTACCTTGAATTTACACTTATTCCAATAATAAAAGAAAGTTTTACCACCATTTTAAGAGGTTTCTTCCATAAGCCCTTCGATAGTTATAATAGGAAGTAGAAAGTTCACTGTTCCTAGGATCTAACGTCAACCAATCAATGATTCGAGCTTCAAAATTCGTTGTAATAACCTTAAATACACTACGTTTTACGTTCGTTAAAAAATTGGGACTATTTCATTAAAAAAGTAGCCTTTCGTCGTGTAAAAAATTCTTCCCAGATGAACGAGAAATTAATGAAAACTAATCTTGAGTATACTTTTTGTTTCTTTTACCAGGCAATTAAATTTTCTGTTTAATAATTTTTCTACCGAAAAGTATGAATTTTCTCTAAAAAGTGTCAAAACGTAATGAAAAAATGCATCAGAGAATAGCTCATAAATATACGGATAAAATTATAAATCAATACGAAAAAAAATGTTCCATATGTAGGCGAGAAAAAACGAGGAAATTGAATTTTTTCTTTTCGCCGCAGATACACAGAGGACAATTTCTTACAAAATTGAAAAGTCCTCTATTCTATATTCCCTTAACATGCATATGAAAAATACCCTGAAAATATTGCATTTTCTATGTTGTTAAAAATAAAAAAAGGAAAACAACAGAATGTGTAACAAGAGACGTTTTTTAGACTCCAAATAACTAAATCCAATCTTCCTCACCCTATAGTTGTCAATGTGCTATTTCGAACGCACAGTAAGTCACTTTCTTATTAACTTTTTCTCACTCTCGTACGCAAAATACAAACGAAGTTATAAAAATAATCCGAAGAAAAAAAAACCCGTCAATACATTAATTTGCTTCGATAAATATCTGAAACCAGAACAACTGCGCACGTTGCATAACACCCACCATCGAATAACCAATAATTAAGCATCTCGAAGCCACAGTGATTAACAGAAAAAATTCGCTCGAGCAAACACAAATAATACACGATATATATATATAAAAACAGATGGACAGCTGTGAAAAAATGCATAGCAAAAGAAAGCTTTTTTCCCTGGGCTAAAATTTTCTGCTGGAATCGATCGAAGTTCAGCAGCAATTATATCGAGCCTCTCGCATTGATTGACGATGCAGCATAGTCTCCCGGGATGCCGAAGAGGGGATAACCCCTACTCCTTATCTACTCGCATGATACAATGTACACATTTCTGAAAGATAATTTCATCCAGTCGTTATATCCCAAATAATGTAAAGTTCTCATCAGCAAAAGTCAAGCGATGTAAGACGCTGTGCTCAGATACATATATACAATCATGCATCGTAGCTGTACAATCCGGGTTTAGTTCAAGGAGGAAAGGAATGTAATGGAAAGCCGAAAAATCGATATCCGTTATCCGGCCTTCGCTCGGACTTTTCCATTTATCGTGCTGTTTCGTCCACAAGTTTTTTTTCTATTTCAACAACCTTTTCTGTCATTCCACTCGCTATAAATATATATATATATATATATATATATATGTATATATATATTCATTTTGTCTCCTCATTTTTTTTAATTCAAACAGTTTGGAAGGGGGATTTCCCGGATGAACATCGTCTTCCTTATTCCTAAGCCTGTGAAACTAATCAGCTGACACAACGCTTGCTATTGCCGTCTCTCTTTTTTACTCCGCACGCGCGTGTTCGGAATAAGTAATCCTGCATCCAGGCGAGCGGCTCTAATTGTAAACGTCGATTGAATGAAATGTCAAGCTGAATCTAGTCTAGAAACGCGAGATATCTAATTGCAATCAAAACTTTGATGCTCAGCGGGTAATGTGCAATACCCGAGCGACACCTGCGTATCAAGTCATCGTCGTATACCCTTATCAGACACTATCGCTCGTAATAACCACCCCGTGGACGCAAACGCGTGGGGGAGTAAATTCTCGACACCCTTACTTGCCATCCTAAGCACGTGTACGCACACCGCGAATTGTTATTATTATTACGATAGTTCTCGGAATAGCGTAATTATAGGTGACACACTTTCGGTACAGACGAGACATTGCTATCGCATTCGGAGAATAAAGAATTTGCCATCTGAAATTCTCTTTCTTTTTTCTTTTTTTTTGATTTAGCAGTCACAAAGCTCCGAAGTTGCCCGATTGGTCCAAGACGTCGTTAAAATGTTTCGTTCCGTTTCAATGAGGACTACGCTGATTGATATTCCATAAATAATAGCCGCTCGGTATAGAGGACGGCGACCCTCAGCTGCCGATCGTTATTTTTCTCAACGGAAAGGCGGTACCGGAAGATCGTGCCGGGAAAATAATCTCGAAGATGGGGGACCATTACTGTTATTACTCAGGGTTATCATTGGCTCGGAAACGATGCGGAAAGAGCGGCAGAGACGAGATTCCTTTCCTTTGGTATTCAGAGGGATAAGTGTGCTCGATTTACTTTTACTTGGGCTTTTTTTTCACTCGATGTTGATACGAAACACTTACGAGATTTATTTACGCGTGTATATATATATATATAGTTCGAGGGGTTTGAATGTCTGTTTGGATTAGCGAGGATGGAGGTATTTTTTTTATTTTCCTTCCGCTCGGATCTGTTAAGTATTAATATATTAATCGTTTTTCTAAGATTTCGAAAATGTCAGTCTGAAAATTGAACGAACAAGATGAATTTCTCAGTCGATAAATCATTCTGACCAAACATTCATTGAATTAACGTATATATACTGGAAGTATGATGAAAACCTGTTGATAGAACGTTATTACGGCCGTTTATTGATTATTTGTCGTCGATGAAAATTTAAGTAACACTACGTCTACGTGTTATGTTTTAACTCTACAAAGAATATATGCGTGAGAAGTAATGTCGTTAAAATTCATTGCCACGATTTAAATGTAGTCGATATGCTGATAAATTTCGTTGACTTTATATAAACATCGGTACCAGCCATAATATATCGAGTAAACCAATAAAGCTTATCCGCAAGCCGCACGTACGCGCAGGCCAGTCGGCCTATTTCACCCACAAGCTGCTCGTTCCAATTTTAACCCATAATAGAATTTAAAAAAAAGCTCGCGCTCGCACACGTGTGCACGAGTGGGTGTGTATTGTCACGTTTGTAACACTAGTTCAGACCTAGGTTTTCAATATATATAAATGGGACAGGATTTTCATCAATTTTTGAAATTGTACAGATTTCAATCTTTGGGGATAGCCGAAAAACTCGTGGGATTCCAAGCTTATTTCTCTCTTTAAATATAAAAATTCTATTAACTTGTAAATGAACTGTACATTTTTCTGACAATTCTCTCAATTTATCTTTGACGCAATTATTCGTGGTTAATCTTCGAAAATATTTGACACATTTCTCAACACCGTAGGGAAGCTTTTTTTTTTAGTTTATTTTTGCTGTACCTTCTTTATCAGACCTTTTTATCAAATTGTAGCTGTAAAGTTTTTTTTAATAATTATCATTTTTTTCATAAATTTTTCGTTTATCAATGGTCATCTGCTCAATTATAACACTTGCTTTTCTCATGTTGTTTACCACTTAAAATTTACGGTGTTCGGTCATTTCGCAGCAATGAAAATGCTTCAAATTTCATTGCCATTCGGCTTTTCAGATTTCTTTTAAAAAATCTTTTAAGTTTTGCAAAGAGTATTTCAATTATCCACAGTTTGATGAAAACACTGTCACCTTACTGTATATCCGCAAATGCATATACATATAAATAATCCACTATTCTTGTAAAAATGAATAACTTCGATTTTTTCGATTTTTTCAATTTTTTCGATTTATTCGTAAAAAAAAGTCTATAGCCGATGGCGAACGAAGTGTCAAGCCAAACGATAATATTGTTATCGAGAAGGTCTCGTGCGCGTATGTCGGGTTTTTTGAACTCGACTAAAATCGATTTGCTTAAAATATTCACGCGTAACGAGCGCTCATGCCCCTTTCGGTGCGTCGACAACGGCGTTAAGTACAAAATTAGTATTGGAAAAAAATCAATAAATAAGAGCTCACATGCACACATGCTTACGAGCTAAGTTTTCGTATCTACCCTTATACTGTAGTTGTGTCGCAGAATAATTCTTCGCGCAGTAGTTTCAGTATTCATTGTAAGCGGAAGAGACCCATTGATTTTACGGTCAATGTCGAATTGCCGTTAAGTACTCGCGAACAAAGAAACGAAGTTAAATCAGTCGATTGACGGGGCGTGCGAGAGTGAGACAACTAATGCCAAAGAGATTGATTAGGAAGTATATAGATATAGAGAGCCTACATGCATCGTATTTACAGCTTGTTAGACGGTCTAGTTTAACAGTCCGACTTATGTCAGAAAATGAGAGCCAAGAATTTTTAATGCGTCTATTGATCTTGGTAAGTTCTGTTCTATCCAGCTGATATGTATATATATGTCTATACAACAGTATGGGTAGACGCACATGTGCAAGGAACAGCAAGCTAGAAGGCAAGTCGATTAGCGCAAACACTCGTGCGAGAGAAAGTTTTTAAATTGAAGTTTGTAACGAGGCTGGATAATAAGAACGCAATCAACCGTCTGTACACTAGTTCGTCATGTACTAATATATATATATACCATTTGATACACGCACTCGAGCTATCCACAGTAAGAATAGATCAATGAATCAATAAAGACAAGTTTTTCCACTGATAGAGTGCTCGAAGTCAGTGCTGTGTCTATGTCGTTTCAATATTTTAATTAGATTTAAATAAATCACTTGTACATTTACTTACCAGATTTACCTAAAATTCTCGTGAATTTGAATTTAAAATTTCACAAACTATAATCGACTAGGATTGTCGTATCTTATTTACGGGATATATAGGGACTACACGATTTTATGTTCCGTTCAAATCTGCCATACCGATATCGAAATATGGGTTTATCAATAGTGTCAATGGCGTTTGATAGTAAAGAGCCAGTAGTGGACCGTATTTCAAGTAAGTGTAACAACAATTGAATAGCCGAAGAATAAAGGCTACGTTATCAGGTTATAAAAAATGCACTGGACGTGTAGTCGCTAAATCTGAAATAGTCACATTTGTGCACTAGTGACTGCATTGTTCACACCAGGAAAAGTGAAATCATTAACGCTAGCTTTTAAATCCAGTGCATTATTCATCATTAAATTTATATGACCGTTTCTATCCAGTCCATCCATCAATATTCATTGATGGATACAGAACAGCGAGTATTTTTTGATGGAACTGCAGTAAAGATTCATAGTTGAGAAACGGTTTAAAATAATATTTGGTATTATTTTTCTGTATAAAAGTCCAGAAATTAAGTGATTTTGAAGTGGAAATTCGTATGTTATCATTAATAATTTTTGCAATTAAATAGGTGTGATTGAATAACTCGGGAAATAGCTTATCCAAATGTGCTAATTGTCACTGTTTAATGTCTAATGCCTAACTGTCAGCTTTGGAACTGGAAGTCCCTAATTTTAATTGCGATAGTATGTACGCTATTATAATTAAAATTAACGGTATTTATAAGCGAAATATTCTGTGCCATTGTTTCCATCTCATATTTATTTTAATAAAATTGTTATTATTCACAATTATGAAGTTACATACATAAGACCACAATAGACTTCACCAAACCGTGAAATTTCTGCTCAGTATGGTAGAACACAGCACAATTTATATACATCAGACAAACATATCTTTATATATTCCGTTCAGTATTCCTCAGCCCACGATTGTCCCCCCAAATTTTTTGTCCCCTCCTCTTATCTGGAAAAACAATCCGATTTAGCTAACAGGATGGTCATCTATCCGTTAATCTATCAAACTAATTACGGTCCAAAAAAAGCATCAGCACACGCGAACTCACGATTACCAGAGCGAATCACAAGCCTATTAACCTTTGTCAGCACATTAAAGCCCCTTTCTCTCTCTCTCTCTCTCTCTCTCTCTCGGGTCATTAACGAGTACGAGAACTATTGCAGTTACAGAGGAGCTATGCCAAACGCCGACCAACGGCTACACGAGAAAGACAGTGTGAAATTGGCAGATATATACATGTGTAGAAGAGCTTGCAAAGCTGCGGGCGGAGTCACACTCGATGATATATGTACACGTCTCTCTTAGCATTGGTGTCGCTCTATGCTCGCACCTCGTGTAGCTGCGCGTCATTCCAACGTACATTGCGGCCCTAAAGCTAACGAAGGCGCCGGTCAAAGTTACAGCTTGAATATTAATATATATATAACGTCTCTCTGACGCGTCATTCGTCTGGATTATAGATATATATATATATATATATACTCGTTCAGAGCGACGCAACAGCTTGATTCGATTCTCTAGTAACAATGGTGCGTATATGCGGTGGCTCTCGATTCGCCTGCTGACACGAATATTATTACGACTGAAATCGATAAAACGTACTTGCCCGGCCCGTTAAATAAAAATCACTGAAATGTGCGCCAGTGGAATACTGTATACGGGAAATAGATATGTATATATACAGGAAGGATATAGGGAGGAAAGGACGAGGCATAACGAGCGCTCGAGAATGCGTGCTATATCGATATCTCTTGGAATCGAATTTCTTAAGCGAATTCTGACATCTAGCTCGTCGACGATTCATTTGGAATTCCGAGTATCGCTGAGCTCTCCTGAGTGTTTTCTGCTGGAATATATATATAAATTAAAATCTAGTGTTACAGTATTACGAGTCAAAAACTCTAGCTATTTGTCGAGCTATAGAAGGGAAGATCTACGCAAAGTCTTCTCAAGCTTTACGAAATGTAATCACAAGCTCGAGCGAACGACACAATAGAGACGCTATTCTTGCTTGCGTTCGGTGTCCCTCTTTTCACTCGAGCTTTATTCCAGTGAACCACTCGACAGTCCAGTTCAGATTTGCTTTCGACGAGCACATAGAATAGCCGATACTTCTCTCTTTTTTACTCTTTTTGGAAGCTACGTTTCTACCGCTGCTTCTTTATTAAAGAGCTTAAAAGATAAAAAGCCAATGCCTTTCAAACTCGCGTCTTTGTTTCCTCATCCCCCTTCGAATTGTTCACCTCTTCTGCGTCGGTTACCGGATTCCGGTATCGCGTGTGCACTCGCGAATGAAAAGCCAATTTGACTCTCGAAATGCCGAGGACAATAGCTCGCGTTACCGATAACAGCGGGTGCATATAAGCTCCTCGTACGAGCAGCCGACGTGAAAATTATTGCTTCTGTTTCACGCGCGTTAGCGACACCTTTCCCACATGTGTGTATATTATATACTGACAGAAATAGTACAGTTGCTGTGATATATATATGTTCAAGAAAATATACTCAAATTTTTCGTAATTTCGTCATAGACTCACGAAACTCACATTTTAACTTATTTATTTTTTTATGTTTACCATACTAGACAATTTTTATACAAGGTTTTGATTCTTCGCTCATTAATTGGCTCCACACATGCGCATGTTACTGCGCATGCTACTACGCATTTATATGGTCTACTAAAAATGTATACTAATTTTTACTTTACATACATTTTTCACGAGGTATATGATGAATATATTAATAATTGGTAAATTTAATTATTAAATTAGGAAATTTTTAATAGAATGTATAAATGTGCAGAGCCATATGTAGTAGGGTTCATTTACGCACGAATAATAAAATTGTATGAAGGAAGTCGAAAGTCGAATGTTGCTGTTTAACATTAGAGGTATATCGGACATAGAACTCATAATCTGCAAAGTCTATTCAGTAACTTTATTTTTAAAAAATGAGAGCGGAACTTGTATATTAAACGTAGCGAAATTAAGTTTTTAGTTATAGTCAATTTATCTACCAAAATAAAGTTTTTTGATTCAAAGATCAATTGAAGCGAGTGTTTCATAGCATGCACATTCACTAACTCGGGTCACACAAATATCAAATAAAAATTATATTAGTAAATCTTATTGCGGGTAAAAATAATAACCTATACATAGATTGGCACGAAATCTTAAATTTAGAACTCTAAAAAAATCCAACAAGTGATAACTTTTCATAAACTATTTGCTAACAAAGTTTATTATATTTTTAATTTCTGTATACTTAACTTTTGTACTATATTCTTTAGTTTAGTTTTAACTTGTGTTGTCAATTGCAATAGTAATACTATTTTTATTCTATCAATATATATATATATATATATATATATATATATATATATATACATATCTAGTATCAACAGTACTAATTGCTATTACAAAATATAACAAATATGAAAATACAATTAATGAGATAAATATTTTAGCTAATGTTTAGTAAAAAATTTTTTTAATACTACACTGCGGAATCATTACCGAACTTCCAATGCATTTTCTTAAATATGTAGTAAAATTTACAATTTCTCTCAATACACATAACACCGAAAGCGAGTAAATGTAATAAAATTGACAGTTCTATTTTAGAGACAGTATAGTTTTTACTCTTAATAATTGATTCAAGCTCGTTCGAGATATTTCTCGCAAAAGCTTCCGAATAACTTGCGAATACGTTTTGCCGGGGTACGTAGGTAAACGCAATTATAAAAATTTGTCGTTTCTATTTGAACATTAGTGATTCCTCGAATAGGCGAGTTACTTTGATGACAAGCTTCTCGCCTCGTCGGATATTCTAAAGAACCTAATTAGAAAGTTTTTATTGAGCCTCCGGAGCTGAATAAAATAGATCTTTTATTTGATATTTCAGTTATGCAATGATGAACTTTTCTCCAGACTATCCAAATGTCGAAATTACCAATACTTACAATTCTCACATCTGTAAGAGTCACAGTAATAATAGTAAGTGTATAAATTCGTACTGCTCGATGTTTGCATAGCTAAAGTTTTATTTCGCAAAAACTATTACTATTTTCGGTACACGTATCCGTATTTTTCTTGTTTAAACGATATTTTTAGAAATGATTAAAAATTCGCCGAATATACGACATTATAGAAGTAAATTATAGAACAATAATTGTAATATTCGAAGATTAATAACTAAATTTAAATTAGCGGAAGTAAATAATTATATAAAAATATTTCCTTTGCAAAAAACATCGTGTGTGATTGGTACTGATAATAAGTACATAATAAATAAATAATACAGAATAAATAAATGAAAAGGACGAGAGAAATATTAAATACTATTAAAAGTTCAGTTATTTCGTGCGCATTTTCCGAAAGCTTATGCGAATTCTCATTAGTTGTAATTTAAATTAATGTTTATTTGAGATGTATACGAAACTTTACTCAAAAGTAGTTGACTGCAAAATTTAATTATTTATACGTTAAATTTGAACTGTGAGTTTTTAATGGTCTATGGCGCACTGCATTTCACACAATGCATATAGAAG
Organism: Apocrypta bakeri; assembly: GCA_018906985.1. Lineage (NCBI taxonomy): Eukaryota > Metazoa > Arthropoda > Insecta > Hymenoptera > Pteromalidae > Apocrypta > Apocrypta bakeri. The sequence goes on from JACCIA010000005.1 coordinate 7,307,009, forward strand.
AATACGTTTATTTTACTTGGCCTGATTAAGTTTTTTTAACGACCTACTACCTTCACTTAAAAAAAAAATATTTGAAAATAACGTGTATTCAGTCAAAGTGATAATATAACGTTTTCATTTACTCAACAAAGAAAGGATGCACACAAAAGAAATTTTGAAATAAGTCAGACTACCAAAGTTTTACTTTGGAAAGGGTGTCTTATTTCTTACCTACATAATGGAAATTATTAAAGTAAACATAAATAGCGAACACTGAAAGCAGCTAAGATAACAATTTGTATATATAACCTACATAAATATTTACGTATTATTAATATTTGCATGACTCTAAACTTGTGTGTAAACATCAGATAAATCATCATCATTTCGGAGTCATTTTTGTTTGTAGGCTAACACAATAGTCAAAACTGTTTAATGTAAATTTTTGCCCATACATTCGTATCAGATTTCTATACTCGATCAAACGCATCAAAATCAAAAGCTTACACAACCGCACGCGACAGCTTGTACTTCACTAAAGTGGACTATATATTTGAAATACTCAACATACACAACGTTGGAGTACGTCGGTACTGTCAGAAACCTCACTCGAATATTTACAACGAATCGATCGATCGATCGAGCATATATACTATCCACTTAAAATTTCTCACCACCAAAGTATTGCAACAGCCCACACACGAAAAATACGCATCAATCATACAGCTTACTGCGTTTTAACCGTGTACATACATCCTTTGAATTATTATGCGACCAAAGAGGAAATCCAACTTCGCTCGCAATTAAAACCGTTATATGCAAATACTTTTACCTTTCTTCAATAAATTTCCATCTGCGCGAATTTTTGATTTCAAGGGAATCTCGCTTTTTATGTACATTTTAATTCCCGGAAATTAAAACGAGAGTGCTCGTACGAGCGTAAAAAAGAATTCGCGATTTTCTCTTTACGGACAATGAAATACATCGGAAATTTTCATCATACCCGGGGAGGATGTCCATAAGCGTGATGCTATTAGTGGTGATTAGTTGTTACCCTAGTAAGAATGGATGTATGGTCCAACATACGATCAATACTGGCAACCTTTCCGCGGTAATGTAAGTATTCGGTTAATAGTTTGTATGGGTCAAGTATTTAATGATCGCTACTATACTGATTACGTAATATATGCACTGGTGTGCTGCAAGCGTCTGGTGGTGTGGTGGTGTGCTGATCCAAAATTCTAATTAGTTTTAAATAACTCAAGTTCTGCAAAGTTTCAGATGCAGCTGGTCTGGAAAACTTTATTGGGACATATTGTGGTACATTATTTAGGAATTGCACAATTTGATGTTCAGCTCAAATCTAGCATACCGGAGTTGGTCCAGTACATTCTTAGAATGTTGGTCTATTTTTCTCATTCCGATACTGAAATGACTTATACCAATGGACGCGTTACACAATCGATGCAGTTCTGTCTTTAAAGGGGCAAGAGACGCCTTTGAAATGTAAATTATTAAATTAAAAATTTTAAATATTTATAACAGTGCACTTAATCTACGCTTATTTTAATTAGAAAAGACAGTTTTATCTTCAATTCGAAAGGTCTTGTACTGAAAGAAAGTTGAAAATTCACTCGCCGTAGTATTCGAAGTCAACCGATGGATGGATTGAGCTTAAAATTGGTAGTTAAATTCTTGTTTGCAGTCCTTTCAATATGAATGTAGGGATTTAAAATTAAATGTACAGAAAAATTATTAAAAATAAAGAACTGGGTTGTTAACCAATTATTCAACTAAATTTACATGTTTTAGTATGTCCAATATATTCTAATCATTTAATTCAAAATCCCTACATTTATACTGAAAGAAGTGTATCAAAGAGTATTACTACCAAGTTTGAGCTCTCTGGTTGACTTTGTATCCTAAGGTGAGTGAATATACTACATTCTGTTGTAACTGGCTATCGAAGGGACAAATAGAAGAGCAAGACCTTTCAAATTCAAGGTAAAACTGTCTTCTATTATTAGAATACGTGTAAATTATAGTTATAATGCAGTTGCATTGTTATAAATATTTTAAATTTTTAATTCCGTAATTTGTAGTTCAAAGGCGTCTCTTGCCTCCTTAAGTACATTATCAGTATAGATTTTCTAGTACGGACCATTCTTAGCACTCCGATATTGATTGAATACTTGGACTTCTTACAATACTGTGGACAGGTTGCTGCTATTGATCCTGTGTTAAACTTTGGATCCAAATGGAGCGAAGTCCGTAATAAATGAAGTTTTCAATAAATTCTGATGGAAACTTCTGAAGTTTGAAGCGCATACATCTCGGCCAAACAATGAGTCGCAATTCACAGTTTTGTTTAAAATTACTGAACTGGACATGTCAACATCATGTTTACTGGTCCGACATCAGTCATACCTACGGACTTTTGTTTTCAGTGCTTACGCGTGAGAATGTCATTGCAATTTACTTGTTATCTAGAACATTAATTTGATAAAAAAAGAACTTTTTAGGGGATACGTATATCTGTTGCATCTTTATGCACTTCAGTTTTCTACGCGGTTCTTTGGCATCTTCCTTTACAGCGTCGAGTGTTACTCTTAATTACAGTTCAGTACAAAAGTTCTCGTTGCGTGTCTATTCCGTTTATAAACACCTTGAAATTACTGTTTTTGTCAAACTTTCGTGGCGACGCAGCGAAGCTCGACAGGCTCTTTTACGCCAGATAAAACACGTTGTTATTCAACTGTTGCACAAAAGACCCGGGCATGCGAGAGCTAAATACTTTTTTTTGACTGGAGAATTAAATCAAGAATTTTTCGCTGTGTGATGTGGATGGTTTGTGCTGTGGAAAGAGCTTTTTTTTTTAAAAAAAAATAAACTTTTCGCTGACACATGTACGTGTGATTTTAAGATCGATACGAATGTTTTCTATGAGGATTAAAACGATTATTTTTACCGAATCGTTGGTGTCAGGTGAAAACGTTATTCATAGTTTTTCAATTGAGGAATTTTTTTATTTACTTCAAGGTTTTCTATATGTATCATGCTCTTTCGTATATAGTCTAAAACACCCACAGTTTGCACAGAACTTACTATCTTTACAATATGTATATAGCTTAATAAATTTTTCTTTTCATTGTATGTTTCAGGTAAGTTACCAAAAACATCATCTCGCAGAAAAAGCTCACCAGCTTGTAAGTTTCAATATAATAATTTTGTTTTCAAAATATTTGAGTTGTTTAACATTCCGATGAGTAACAAATGCAGTATTCACAATGAAGATTAACCGACCATAATTCATTCTTTATTCCAACATGAACGTAAGCTCACTGCAAGCTCTGCGGAATTAATAAAGTACTCCGGTGAATACAGGCAGCTGTAAATTATAACTCGCTGCATTGATTTTCTTCGATAAATATTTGCGAAAACTTATCCTTTTACTTCTGTTTGCGAATTACATTCGAAACGTAACATTTTCCCAAATCGCGTCGACCATCTCCTTTTTTTTATCCTCCGTACGGAGATCCCTCTACGAAAAAAAGAGAAAAGACAAATGTGTTTTGATTTAAAGTGACGCGTGACGTCCGCCACCAGCGGTGGCCGTTACTATGCTTCTCTCGTTGTTTTGTTTTGATTGCTCCTCTTTTCTATTCGCCCTCTCTTTCACTCTTTGGCATTGGTGTTTTCCTGCATTGCAGCGGCGGCCCAACGACCTGAAAATACGAGGTTATAAATTAAAAAGTGCGCCCGCACGAGTTCCCTTCAGTAAAAAATTTTAATTTGAAACGGTCTTTCGAATGGAGTTATATGATCGCTTCTTTTTTATCTGCACTCTTTTTCTCGCTTCCGTTTTATCTCTCAGTGCGCCTTGTGCTTCCGACGATGGAGCCGCAACAGAGCCCGAATTTATTTGTTTACATAAACAGGCGAATGTAATCTTCTGGTTATTGAGACTTTCGTTCGCGAAGATTGCACTGCTGCTCTAGTTTCTCAAATAGGATAGCTTTCTTTTTTTCATATTCTCTTGGTGATTGACGTTTCATGTCGAGGAGCAGGGAGTGTAGGGTATGCTTGTGCGAAACGCTATTTCTTTGCTCAGAACTTTCGATTGCATTAGTTTCGAGAAAAATGATTCTACAGTGTGATTGCATTGTAGAATCAATTGATAATTTCGTTGGATAATTGGAAAACGTTTTTAATATATGATTGAAATTATTGATTTTGTATTGTATTAAGGTAAAAGATGCTGTATTACTGATTGATGCATCGTTAAAATGAAAAGTTGCTTCTGAACTTTCTATTTTTAATCTTATTTTTAGTTCATTTTTCGAAAATTTTATTTGTGGGAAAACATTTCAAAACCACTAGTCTGATGTAAATTTGTAAGTAGTTTTTTAACCTGTCGTTAAATCTAGTGGGTAATGAGTATTTTAACATTTTTTAATTTATTTAAATTTCTATTTTCTATATTTGTAAGTTTTATAAACGGTGGAATAATCACCTGAAATTTAAGATTTGAATTTTTACAGTATGTGCGTATAGTAATTTCTGAATTTTTTTCATGATTATCATTTGAATAATTAATATTCGATCTTTTTGATACTAATTGAGTATCTTGAATTCATAATCTGTTATAGACTCAAAAAGAGAGTATCAAGCAATGTCACATTGTACTACAAAATCATCGGATCTTCCTCCCTTTTTTTTCTTATCCCAAACCTTTTTTTTATTCTAAGGGGATGGAGTGGGTTCAGTGTCTAGACGACTCATTATTACACGACATATTTAATCCGACTTTAATTGATTACATTTTAAAGTAGATGTGCGCCATTTCTTTTTAGATGGTATTTTTGGAAAATTTTTAAGAGTTTCTTGAGTGTAAATGTAATCATAATTTTCTCTCGTCAGAACGTTGCTAACAATTAGGGATTAAACGTCCGTAAACTGAAGAGAGAAAAAGAGAAAGAGAGAGAGGGGGGATGAAAGTTAAAATACGTTATGTCTTGCGCATTAAATTGTCTCTCATAGTTCAGGATTCATTATGCTTAACGACCCCTGACTTTGAACTCAAATGTGTTATTTCGGACTTTCTCAGTGACGTCAAACTAATTTTTCATCGGAATCGCAGTTTAAATAACGAAAATGACTCTTCGCATTAGAGAAGCAAGGGAAAGCGCATTGAACCAGGAAACCTGTTGAATAAATTCCTAAAGTATATAGTTGAGAGTTATTCGATCAAAGTTTCGATTAAAAAGACGCTATTCGGGTTTTACAAAAAAAAGTAATAAATAAATAAATAAATAGAGAGAACAAAATCTTTTTCTACGAAAAGCTTTTCTCATTTCGCAATTATCTCGAATCATTGTTTCTCAATCAATTATTTTTAATCACTTCGGCACTTTATAGTCGATCGCTCTAATTAGCAAATGCATTTCATTCTTCAGCCTGAGTCGTATACGTTCATTAATCTCGTACCCGCACTTCCTCACGATGATGAGTATCGTTTATTATGCAATAATGAAATTTTACCATCGCCTTGAGGCATCGGGTTATCCTGAGGGAGCGTTTTACGATCTTCTCAGCGGGGCTTAGCTTTCGTTCGCTCAGTTTTTCATTTTTAATTGCGCGCGTAAACCTGAATAAATTTGTGCGTTGATTACTTTCTATAAGGCGCGCTTTTTCGTACATGTTTGGTCTATAAATTACGTTAATCTTACTTTACAAACTGCAAACAAAATACAGCTTTCAAAAATACTACTGCTCGTAAATTATTTTCAATCCCCTTTTACAATAATGCAGTAAAAAAAATATGGAGCTCACTAATTGTATTCACGCAGCGTCTGTACGACGCGAAAAGTCTATATATACGATCATGCTCACCATACATCAAGGCATGATGAATAAAAAAATATCAACATGCGCGATAACAAAAAGGTGTTCTGACTACGTTGTATTTTTCCCTCGGCTTTTTTCCCCTCTTGAGGGGGGACAAGAAATTTATAGCGACGTGTATGGAAATCTTCAGCGCGATAGCGCGCGAAACGTTCGAGGCTAAATTTCCCTCTATTATACATACATAGGAATTCAAGCTTCGGATCTAGAAAATCTAATGCGATACACTTGCAATTAATTAACTGGATTGGGCAAAACCAGAGGAATGACAAAAATATGATTTTTTTGATGCGGGGATCTACTAATGTCTTGGGGTTGGAAAAACTATGTTGTATATCAGTAGTAAAGTCTCGATACGGTGATACACGACTTCTCGTCAAGCACCGCTGAGTCACTTTGAGAGTCACTTTGATGAATTCAGGGAGCTTGCAAAAGAGGGGGGTCGTTTATTAGATGACTTATTATTTCTTATGTAGAATATTCATTTATTTATTATTTAAATAAATGAATGAAACAATGAATCGTCCAGACATAGGACTTCCACGAACTATAAAAGGCTTGTGGGTCTAATGAATTTCTTAGAATATTCTAAGCTTACTATTTTTAATTATAATTGATATATTGTGAATTTGGAAATATAAATAACTACTATTAATAAGATATGTAATAATATTGCTTATCTGAAAACAATAATCTAGAAAGATCCTTAAGGGGGTCTCATACTCAAATTTTATCTACTTAACCAATGGTATTGAAATCAACATAAACACCTTGACCTATCTATATTAATAATTTCAAATAAAATAAATATATTTTCTCGATTTTGCTTTATTTACTCAGTCTGTAAAATTTCAGTTCGGTATTCATTTGGAATAACTGGATTTCAAATAAGTATAATATCCGTTCTTAATGATAGTTGCTCTATCATTAAGAATGGAAGTGGTAATTGCTCTAACCTTGAAATCCACGAACTAAAAATTGTTATGGAATGGAAAAGAAGATTTTAAGTACAATTTAAATTGCTACATTGATAACGAAATTCTACACTCAACTTTTACCGACTGAGTCAATGCGGTGGTAGAACAACAGAAAAACGTTCAAGAGTTAATTGCCCTCCGCCTTGGTATTTTCTGCCACTTGCCAAGTTTGAAATGAAAATATTCATATGTTTTCAGGAAAAACTTGAAAGAAAATTGATGGTAACTACATTACGTTGCCGAATTTATATTTCGATCAAGCTTTTCTTAAAAACATATGAATATTTTCATTTCAAATTTGGTATGGTGCTATATAGTGCCAAGGCCGAGGGAAAGTAACTTTTGATATTGCGTAATTCAGCGGACTTATTAAGATTTAAGCATTTTTCTGTCGTTCTACCACCGTATTGACTCAGTCGGTAAAAACTTAGTATGACACTCCCTTAATTCTAAACTGTTGCTTCCGAATAATGTAATCCCGGCAATTAAAATCAAATTCTGAAAATTCCACCGAATCATAAAACTTAATTAAAGTAGATAATTAAATATTAAGTTTTCAAACAAAAGTAACTAAATGTTCAAAACACAAAAAGTGCGTCTTTTAAATATCTAATAATTTTCCACATCCTCACCTCCGATTATCGAGAATACAGTAGTACTCACAAAAATAACGATCGTATTCCTTCCCTCATTAAATCAATCTCCCGCGAAAGACAGAATAAATCGAACAAAGCTAGCTCCGGTATAAATCATCATCAAGAAAGTATATATATCGCCTTACAAAGTCCTCTCGATTTCCGACTTTCCACACTACTACTCCCAGTCATTAATAACCCCGTATACTTGCAATATCCTCCGTCAAAGCGCGAAAAACAAATAGCAGAAACCTTGGGATAAAAGAAATGAAGAATAAAGGGGTATTTTTACAGAGGCATTACTAGAAGCTCGAGCCGAATGGGACTCTGCTGCTTCCGAGTCAATAACCTCGGCTCTGGAGCAGAGGGAACGAAATACTATGTGTTTGATTATGCAATTCTCCTCTTGCTTTGTTGGAGTCATTAATTCGCTAAATAAATATCTCCTGTAGTTTAACAGACTACGAACGTGAGAGTTTTCCACTATTCTTGTTTAATCGTTCTCTCAGTGTTAAAATAAAAAAAAGGTTAAACTCGTTTAAAAGTCGATACACGCGTGTCGTTGGAATAAACGTATTACACGAGTACAGCAGTATATGCTAATACGTGGAAATAATTTTCAGTAGTAAAGTTCGTGCTCGCGCAAGGCACGGCGAGAGTAGGTGAGCGAATAACAAATTCGCGCTATTTCCCGTCAACTTGATCAGTACAACCAATTATCATGACAATTTATTGACTGCGCGGTTCGCATAATTACACGAAGGAGTCCTTTGGTTTCTAGAGAAATACGAAAAAGGAGGAGACAAGTCGTTCTTGCGAGTTATTTATTCCTTCAACGAGGTGTCAGCGCGAGGGAAACTCTCTTGGAAACTACCCCTTTTCGCACGTTCGCCTCGAGATTCCATCGCTTTTTACGAGATAACGCAGCTTTTTTTACGGAATATAACGTGTTTACGTGCCGCACGCTCGCCTGAACTCGTGAGAAAACATTTTTAACAGCCTGAGAACGATATGGAAATGTACGCGAGTGTGTAAAAGCTTCTGTTCGCGGATGGAAAGAAAAAAGAGAGGAAAAAAAACTGTGTGAAAGCGTCGGTAAACGTCAGCCGCGAAAGCCGATAATTTATTTGCCAAGAGCTATACGTACACGCACACGACGCGTGTATTACCTTCGACATCTGTGTGCGCGCGTTAGTCTGTGGTGTCGTTAATTTTCGACCGGGCGCTGAGTACGTCCGCATCTATATTCAGCGTTCAAATAGGGGATACTAGCTCTACGTGTATATATACTTCGCATACATCGCTTCAAAAGATCAATAATGAAAACTGTGTGCCCTTAAGAAAATACAAAGAGGTCGGGGGTGGAAATTTCTCTCTCTCTCTCTCTCTCTCTCTCTGTTTGTTATCTTAAAATAAGAACGCTGAGATGCTGGTGTAATAATAACGCAGATCATCGCACGTGTGAACGCTTCGTATAAAAATTTACGCCGAGTGCGACACGAGTGCAGTGTGCGACGAATAAGAAACAGCTTCTCACCCCACACGCTCGACTCGACGCTATAAATAGGGAGACACACAAGCGCGGGCGGGCTTTTCCGATTCTCCGGGTCGAGTGAGAGGAAGAAGAGGACGATTTTAATTGATGTTTTATGTAACGGAGGCAAATTTTTATCGGCCACGATGACGCTCAGGATGTGTGAAATGTGCGGATCCGGTTTATGCATGTATGAAAAAAAAAAATAAAAAAAAACTGAAGAAGAACCAGAGATAGAGAAGAAAGAGAAAGAGAGTTGGTCGGAGGGGTAGAAGGTAAGGGGTGGTGAGTATAGCCCGCGCACAGGGGCTTTAAGCTAGTACGGAAGGTGAGGTTCGTTGCTATGGCAACACTCGGGGGAGGAGGATCGATGTGCCAGTGGCGTAGCATCAGGTGGCGCTGCCCTGATCGGCGGCGTCCAACAAGTGGGTATATACTCTGTCTCGCTAGGGGTGTCTGCGGTTACGAGGAAGAGAGAGAGAGGTAGAGCTTGTTGATACCGGCTTTGGTTATGCCAGCTTGAGAGAGAGAGAGAGAGAGAGAGAGAGAGAGAGAGAGAGAAAAAGAGAGAGAGAGAAAGCACAGCGAGACGAGTAGAAAAATTAGACGTCTGTCCACTTGGTAAAATCCTTGAGACATAGCGGAACAGTCTTTTTTTACTGTAGGGGATGAATACGTAGATTCTGAGAGTGACTTATGAAATAGGGGGTGATATGTGATGTTTAGAGAGGGGAGAGTTTTGAATTCGAGGGGTTGATGCTGATTTCATTTCGGGAAATGTTTTTTCTACCATCGATCTATGTATACCGATGTTCATTCTTATAAGGGACAGATGTTATTGTTATAGCGGGGAGGATATAAGAAATATTTTTTTAACCGCGCATTTCTGCGTATAACGGAAAATCGATTAATCAAAGAAAAAAACAGTTATTCTGAGAGAAATTATAAAAGAAAAATCTTCGAAAAATTGCGAAATTTTACGAAACAGTAAAAGTATAGTATTAATTGCACAGCGTACTGAATTTTTAGTAATCAGTATCAGAAAGTATAATAAATTTTTTTAAATGTACAATAATAATAACGTATGTCTAATAAACATTGTACTAGAAATGTACTAACTGCTTAACACATATTTCATTTCAATGAGAGCCAAATTCTTATGAAACAAAACAATAATCTTTCTGATATCAATTTTTTTCTTCGGCATTATCAACAATAAGTACATTTTTACTCAGATTTAACATTTCCTGATGTTTCTATTATATATATATAAAGTTTACATTCGTTTCTGTTATTTTTTTTAATTCCACTTATCATTGAAACAAACCTAACACGCGTGCATTTCCGCTTGTTGTTCTATACATGCTAATGGCTTTGCATATTAACTGAAGTTATCTCTAACCGTTCGCGAGTAATGTTTGTTGCTTGTAGCCACCTAGCGGAAGACTGTGTTATGTTAATGATTGCACTCAGTACAAATGCACTCTCACCTATACGTTTCTCAGTGTTCCAAATTATTACTATACGTCTAGCAAATGCCCCTGAACATTTTGAAGTAAAATACTAGTACGTCTTTTTTTACAATACTTGACAAATTACTACCTTCAATATTTATTTTATACGCGATTAAATATTTATAAGCATACGATTAAATAAATAATATTCAAACGGTGAGTTAGTCCTCGCATTACTGTCGAGTACAGTAATTGAGTGTATAATAAGTGTTCCAATGTATTAAATTTTTTATTTTGGGGAAATTCCAACCCAAACGGAAAATTTGGAATTCGATATCAAAACAATTTCCAGTAGGAAAGATTCTAATTTCCCATTACACGCTTCCCGTATCAAACCTCACCCCTCGAGTCGAGAGCTTGCAACATCAAGGCAGAAAAGCAGAAAAAGAATAAGCTTTCACGCACTTCTCGTCTTCCGTGCGTACAAGTATTCTTAGGAAAAACGAACCTCACGGTTTACGGTGAAACTCATCGCTCATGTGACGCTTGAGATGAAACTCTCTTTTCTGTGTACATATGAACCTTCTCTACGTTCGATGCCATTTTCGCTAATCCCTCCGTGCTTGGTATTTCCTCGTCGCTATTTTCCCCGAAATCCCAAGCTGCTATGCCTCGTATACGCAAGAGTCGTTTCACCCTCTGTTTCCACCCTCTATCTCTCTTTGGCAACAGTGGATCTCCGGCGATGTCGAGAGCATATGATTGCATTCGGCAAATACAGTCGGTTTCTTCATTCCTGTTTACTCACAGGAGCTTTTTAGTCAATTCGTCGTTTGTATTTCCTTTTTTTTTTGCTATTGCGAATTTATCGGACTGCTGAAAACTAACGTTAATCCTCCCCCCCTTTCCCGTAGCTTAGCTTTGTTATATCTCGAGGATCTTTCAAGAGTTTTCATACATTGTCCTCGATAATAAGACGGTTGGAGCTTGCGGCGAGCTTATTTTTATTTTTAAATATAGGAGCGCGTGAGGTAATTGGATGACACACATATTCGAAGAAAAAAAATATGGAATACACGCGTCGTTAATTAAAATAAATAAACCCATGTTACTAAGGGTTGTTTGCGATCTATTCGACAGAATACACATAGCGCATGAAAAAGAAAGGAGAGATAAAATTTCATTTGTTGACACGGGTTGCAGGTGACAATATCGTGAATACATACGTGAGGGTGAAAAGAGGTATAAATTGCTTTTTGCACGTGAGAAATATATGTCGGCTTTTAAAGCAAAAGCGTACAACAGATTTATCAAATGCATTATTCTGATAAGAAAATTTGATTATACGTAGGATTTAATTGTTGTGGATTGTGTTATATAATTTGAAGGAGTAAACGAGCGTAATAACTTTTAACAGTGTTATTCTCAGAATATATCATACGTTGGAAAAACATTTTCGTTGAAATACGTGGTTTACTTTGTAATAATGCTTCAAGTGAAGTAGAATAATGACAAAAGAAGCGTTAAAGTGTGAGCGCAATAACAAAAGCTCACAACATTACCCGAAACTGTATTACGTGTAAGTAGGGAGGAAATATCTTTCTCTTTACTCTCTTTGTTTTGATGTAAAAACGAAAAATTCGAAACGAACACATAGAAATTTGTTGAAATAATTATATTCCATTTGTTTATAAAAAAAGGAACATTTGAAAATTACACATCGCGTATTATTGGAGTCATCGCTCTTACACGTTTATTGGAGTATTTGATTTACTCTGTACAAGTAAATATTCATATAGAATGTTTATAAAATATGTTTTATACGATTTATACAGAACAATCAATCGTAGAATACGTAAAAAATTATGAATATGTTATTATTGTTTATTGAACTGTTTCGAATCCCTTTTACATGCAACTATTTATAGTTATTTTACACGCATGTATAGTAAATATATCCAATCGCATATACTGTTTCTTGATTAACTCGTTATCGAAGTGAATTGTAAGAGCTATGATAATACCATTGAATTTTCCACTCTAAAATTCCGAGCAATGTTTTACTTTGGAATTATAGAGTAGCAAAAAATGGCTTGTTATGTAGTTAAACAAACTAACTTCAGTTTCAATAATCCTCATTATTATATTTATTTCTACATAAGATTTTACTTTTGATTTACAAATAAAACTCAAAATACACACGCTGTAATTTGTTAGAAAGTTTCTTTTAACATTTGTTAAAATCATGTTTGTTATTATTAATGTCAATGATTATACAATTAAGTACCTAGTTTTAAAGTGAAAAATCACGCTTAAAATAGTAATTTTAAAATAATAGTAATTTTGTTACTTAGATTACAGTCAAGAGAAAACTTAACTCTAGCCTAGAGAAGTACTTAATTACGATGAACTTCCCTATCCTTAGCGAAGTTGATCATACCTATTCCTGAGAATGACAATTTACTCTAAATATACAAGCGAAATTGTACTACGCGAGAATATAAAAAAAATGTTTTATCGATTGTAAGCGAAAATATCGTATGTAATAAGGGTAATTTATATTAAACATTATTTTAGTTCTAATTTATTAATTAGTACTTACGATGATAACGTTGCAAGAATATTTTTCTCCGTACAGTCTTATCCAAATATTTGGAACGAATTCTGTGTCGCCAGACGATTTAATTTTCTCTGATTTCACGCGAAATTATTATGAACATGAATCGTTCTTAATTAAACGCACGAAATTAAAGAAATTATAAAAATTGAAAAAGAAAAATAAATCTTTTAACCGATTCGAACTTAATAAAGGATTAATGCAAAACTCAACAGATACGATACGTCCAATACGTACTGGCGCTTTTTCAGTAATACGCTCGAGTCCGTCGAAATTGAAAAAGAAGGGCGCGTTCCCGTTTCTTTTTTTAATTACAAGCAAAAGTTATGTTCTGCCTTTCGCGTAAAGCCGCCGCGGATAATCTCCGTATCTACTCTCCTCGACATCCTCATCATCTTAATACGCAAAAGCTGACACGATGTTTCCTAACAAATTTCCCTTCAGAATCTGCACTTCCAGAACTGAATGAAGGATAAAAAAAGAGAGAGAAAAATAACTTTTGAACTTTGACCTAAGCTAATAGCTAATTACAACTCTGAAGTACAAAAGCCTCTCTGACGTCTTTCTCAGAATCAATTAATTTGGCGCGCACGCGCACGTGTATAATCTTAGCTAGTCGTCTGCAAGCATCCATTTCATTAATTGCACTCCTCGAGGCTGAGCAAATAGTCTTCGATCTTCAAACCACACGACCGAATGGTATAGGCTTTATTTAGAAAGCCAGGCTGAACTAGGCTATGCTCGGCTGAAAAATTCAGGGAACGAAAATCAAGTTCTCTTCCTCTGTATGTCTCTCTCTCTCTCTCTCTCTCTCTCTCTTTCACTCTATTGTTTGCAGGTCACGCGCGCGTTATGTCAAACTCTCCTGCTGACGCACCAGTGCTTGCAAGCTCACGACAATAGACACCACTTGACTATACCTATGTGTCCTAGAAATAAGGCCCATTATTTTACCATTTTCCAAAGCATCAACGCTCTCTTTCTCTACACGATTTTCTTCTCAAACCCGCACATGCACCTCACGTACATAATCTATCCTCCCCCCGCCGCATTTTGTCGTTTACCACCTTCTCATCTCTCACTTATCTCTCCGACGACGAGCTCTTTTCACTCGCTAAAGCTCGATCGAAATGTGACGTTCGTATTATGCATATATACACATGTTCGTACGTCATGTATATAGTCTATAGTCCTGAGTGTATAACAGCAGCGGCTCATCCTCGAGGCCTATAAAGCTTGGCGCGTCGCCGCCTCAAGTCGCGGTTCTACCATGCAATGAACCTTGTCGTAGGTTAGGATGTCAAGGACGTCAACAAGTGCGCCTAGCCGCGGGCATCGATTTTCAACATGTATGTGTGGCTTTTCCGTGCGGCTGGCCTGTAAACATAGACGCACTAACTACGACTATAACTTATGATAGGGCGACTAGGAAGTATTCGAGCTTTATGTGGATTTATATTCGCCGAGTAACGTGTCTGACTCCAGTATTGCAGCAGTCTTCGTGTTCACTCGTGCGATGTATTGTCGTCTTCCCTTTTCTCACGCTCTTCGTGGTCTATACGTAACGTCTCTTTCTCTTCATGTTCAACTGTCCCTTGTTGATTCAATTGTTCTCGTATAGCGGACGATGTACAAGACAAGGTCGACGACGACTCGCGAAATACAAAAGGCGAACTGACAGACGCTTTCATTCTTACTGTTATACTACCGGCTGACGTTTGCTGGACGTTTGTCCAAACGATACGTTTTGGTTCTAAGTCTCTTATGTGTGTTTATAACGAGAATGATGAATTGTGCAAACAGAGGGGGGGGGGGGAATGATGTTTAGACGAATTATTATTTGTTTACTTTTGGACCTTCAATTATTCAATTTGAATGTAACAATTTAAAAGAAATAATTTAACAAGTCTGTATTGATGATTGTATCTAAAAACTAAAAGTTTGCTTATTGAAAATAGGATAAGTATAAATAAAACGATAATTAGTCGTTGAAGGTCTTTTTTTATTTTGTTATTCTCGAATAACTGGACTTCAGATAAGTCTCAATGCGCAAGTTAAAAGAAAATTAGTTCAAATAAATCCGATTTATTCTTATTGAGTAGCCGTATAAACTGCCGAATTTATCTCCTAGCAATTGTTGTGGAATTGAAAATGTCAACTTTCAACAATATCGACTCAGACGAATAAAATTCCGTCTTCCAAGCTATCTTTTCTATTCTTATGAGTAAAAGACCCATTAGATCTTTGCACAGAATAATCAAGTGTAGTTAATTAGACTATTAAATAATTTTGCTTGAAATAAAAGTAATCCAAAGTTTTGGGCAAAGAGATAATGAGTCGTCTAACTATCGAACATTTTACCCCCACTTTTCTCTGAATATTCTGCTGGTTTAAATAATGAGTCACCCATTCTAGAAACTTTTTAACTCTCAATTCGCAATTAATCCATTGTTAATTATTTTTTGGTATTTTATCGCGCACTGATTAAATATAATATGATTTCTCTGAATGTCGGATCACTCCCCTACGTTCATTATACTTTTCAACTTAGAATTTGTAATTGATTTATTGTTAATTAATTTTATGGTACCGCGACGCATTCATCAAGCGTAAATATACAGATAATTATAATTTTCTCTACGGAGCATTGATTAATTAACCTTTTGGATTATTGTACATTCGTTAAATGTAAATATGATATGATATGCTATATATAATATATATAGTATAACTCCCACTTGCTACTAAGAGCAATGGAAACTTTCTTTTGTGCACTTATACTCCGAGTGCATTTCTTAAAGTATTCGCTATAACGCTTCGTTGTTAAATCTACTTTAACCATTAAATCTATTTTTATATTCGCGCCTTTAGTGTTTATTCGAACACGTTCGATAAAATATAAATGACCGGCAACCGAGAGGCTCTAATCGTTTCGTTGCATCGCTAGATTAATAGAAAGAAGTCTGAAGCATGCTATGGTACAGGGAGTGAATTTTAATGAAGACGAAAGTTTACCGTAAATTTTTTATGACCCAAGAGTATTTTCGAACGAAAGAATATAGATTTTGCTTCTGCACGTTTAGAGCACGTAATTATTAAATCGATTCACGTTCCGCGAACGAAAGCCATTTCATTTTGCACCTGTACTGTCGAGTGATTCTCACACAGTGACATGACATTGGATGGTGAAAAAAAAAAAAGAATTTTAATGCTATCGAAACTGGCTCTAAGGTAGGAGAAATTCATTTTCCATGAAAGAGTGTATATGTACGAGGATATCCATCAAGTACTGTAACCAATTCAGTGTATAAAAATCGAAAAAAAGTCAAGTGGTCGCGCTCGCCGGACTCTGATTTCCAGATTCCTGAGTGCCTTAGAAGTCACAAAAATACGGAGACCACAAGTCATAGCTTTTCGCGTGGTTTTTATGACCTAAAATGCAAACAAATTTCATACGAGTTTTCGAAAAAATATTGTATTTTTTCAAATATTTTCTTGAATTCAGTTTTAACTAAATATTTTTAACTGAAGTTCTTTTGAATTTGAAAATATCGCCCCAGACTGGATGTGCGGATAGAATGTTATTTGCATTTAAAAATACGAAATATCCGGATTTGTTAGAATTTATATTTTGATTTCAAATATCCATTTAACAATAACTTTTTATTTGGGCGCTGCTTTTAAACAATTGTTTTTATTTTTATTTCACTTTCTTTGTAAATTATTATATTTTTTATGAAATCGTCCATTAATGCGATGCTCGTAACTTTTTACTTGAGATACTTTTTAAACGAGCCCTTTTTAGATGAAAACTCGTAAGTATATATACTTACCAATTAAAACTAGTTTTCCATAATTTTAATAAGTACGTATTCAAATTATGTAACATAAAAATTATGAGTTATTAACTATTTCACAAAACGTAAGTATAAATTGCTGAACTAAAAACTAGACGTCAAATCATAAAACGAGACATCTTCCTCGGAAGGTTGTAAGCTAGTATTTTAATTAAAACTAGAATAACTAATGTTTTGCGAAAAATTCTACAAATCCGATATGATAGCTTTCTTAATATACTCCTCACGTACATTTATAGTTATGATTGTAAAAGCTTACGTTAAATTTAATTCTTAACGAAGTTCATCAAAATCCCTTGAAAGTTGAAAAAATCTTTTCAAACCTTTTTGAGTAGTTTTGCTATAGTAATGGAGGTTCTTACTCGGGTTATTCCCAAAGAACCAGGAAAATCAATAGAAATTTTTTTTTTCCAATTAATGGTTTATTTTCCAGTAGCTCTTGGATTTGATCGTATATATTCGCGTGAAATTCTACACTAAAGGTGTATCCTTTGAAGTGCATAATCGCGACAAATACGTTCGATTTTCTCGAATTTCATTGACACGTTTCTCATTGCTCGTATCGATAAAGAGTCATCTAGAAACAAACAATTTTTATCACGTTTTTCACCCACATTATTCGTTTGTCAACGGCAATTCGAGATAAAAGCTCTGCATAGATTAAAAATAACTCGTGTAAGTATAACAATATCCCCTTTTTCCAGTTATTACCCATTATAACATCTCTATCGATTCCATACCATAATCGCCGCAATCTCGATAAAAACGAAACCCTCAAAAAGAAGAAAAAAAAAGTACAGCCAATCAATAGTCACCATCAACTAAGGGAACGATACCAACCGTAAAATAGCCATCGTCAGAATCTTCCCACTTATATTTTCATCGTACGATCGCTTGTGATATGTCCGAGTAGTACGTTCTACATCTACGACTCCGCAATAGTCATTCGCGCAGTCCAACCAAAAAAAACGAGCCTTTTACTGCCGAATAGTGATTGCCAGAAAGCACGCACTCGAAAAGACGAACACAAAAAGAGGGAAAAAATTAGACCTCCTGGTTCTGCATCGAGGAGAGCTTGCGCGTGAGTCCATTTGAATATTGCGAGCTCGTGACGCGGAAAAATAGTATCGATTTTCCATCTGCAATGGATATTCAATCCGAACAAGTAGAGCATCGAAGGCGTCGTAGTACATTAGCGCGAACGCGTAAGATTCCGTGTCTCATTGCTTCATTTTTTTTTTTTCATATTTCTTTTTCTCCACGATATCGCTCGTTTATCAATAAAAGATTTATGCCTTTCGGAAGTAGCGAGTAAATCGCTGGAGACGTTCGATTATTCACGAGAACGCCGGGTTTGCCTCTTTGGAATTAATTTACGCTACGAGAATAATTAATTTGTCTATCAAGTTGACGTACATAATACGTACACCATTTGTACGAGAACGAATATTTCGGTTTTGATTTACGAGGTTGCTTTTCCACGGATCCTCAGGAACATATGCAAAATGTTAGAGGTTATTGTGGCAGAGCGCTTAAAGGCGAGATGCAACTACTAAGTTACGGCAACGTAAAAGCTCAACTTACCGGCTATATCGTTTGACCAATGAGAGTAACTCATTTCAAAGCGTTAATGTTTATTTCAGTAGTTGTAATTCCTCGTTAAGCTACGGTAACCTCCTGTAACTTTCTCGAGATACGCGTATTATAAAATAGAAAAGGGGAGAGTTAAAAGAACTCGCAGTGTCTAATAAAGCAAGACTGAAAACTTTCAGCGTTAAAAATAAAAACAAGAATGCAAACTGCTCAATCAGTCCGCGAGATTAAGAAACGCGACCGCAAGCTTAATTCCTTCCTTCCCCTCCTTCGCATAATGCGGCAGAAAGGAACAAAATGGAAATTCTTGCCGCGCCTTCGTCTAGCCAACCGAGAAAGGAAAAAAAAGAGTTTTTCTCCACTGCATATGTTGAGTACTGAATCCGAAGACTAGTCTCGAGTGTATCTCTATATATAATGAAAAAAGGAGATAGTAGTAGTATACCTCGAATTAACGTCGATCCGGAAAGTGCTGCTAGCTGGTCGTTAAGGTTCTCTAATCCGACGACCGAAAGCTCGAGCGTTCGTCGCGCGGATACGACACTTAACTGTTAATCACGCTATAAATCGTTAAAGAAGCTGCGCAACCACTCGCTAATCCTCCTCCTCGTTTTTCATGCTCAGACGGGAACAAACTTGTCGTAATAGAGAAAGTTCTTCCAGGAAGTCTATGCGTGTGCGTGTGTGCTTGCGAAACGCATTAAGTTTCATGCGAAGCGGTGGACTACTTATATACTCTCTTCGAAAGCGAACCTGAACTCGGAGTATTGGAGATGATTGACGGATGCTGGCGTTCGCTATTCTATACTCGAGTTTGTATTAAAATTGGTAGAAATTCTTTAGTTGAAAATTCATACGTATTTTTCAGATGATTGTAAAAACGTTTTTAACTATCTAATTTGTCGTTAAGTGGATCGTTCATGAGTTGAAAATCAGAAATTCTTTTATACGATTTTCGTGTAAAATGCCCATTTTGAGTGTTCGACATCTTGAATATCGATTTTTCTATAGATCTATAGAGTCTTAAAGTGTAACTTATTATGCCATCCACGTTCATAGGTTTCATAGACCCTACATAACTTTTTCTATGCGAAAATATGAATTTAAAAATTTTCTAAAAAATCGAATTTTTTTTTTCAAATTCTTTATAACTTTTTAAGTACCCGTTAGTTACTAAATTTCAGGTCAGATTCTAAAAGTACAGGAAATTTTACGTGGGAAATCATGGGTTTGATTTTTTTTGCCGTAGATAACTTTTTCTAAACTTAAGCTGAAAATGTGTGGCAACGCTGTGTTTGGGCGTTGAGCGTTTAAGGGGACTTATCAGAAGTATTCGAATTTAACGTATTTTCAATAATTTATACTTATTCCAATATTAGAACATATGTGCACCTGTGATTTAAGAGGCTTAAGATTTCTCTAAGTGTCTGCAACGATTAATTCCACCATAAAATAAAAATTTCACTGTCTGTAAGATTCAAAATGAACTAATGGGTTAATTTAGCTTACAAATTATAGGAATTTTCATTAATAGGGTATGATCACAGTGATTTTAAATTAAATGAACTTATAAGTTATAACTTATAACTTATATATTATTTAAATAAAAAACTGTTTTTTATCTTAGTAATCATAAAGTAATTCACCTAGTACTGAGCACGTACTGTTATCGGAACAGTGTGCAGGTACTGTGAGCTAACACTGGTCTATTTTATTGTTAAATTAATGTTGGTGAGATAAAAACAAGCCATATTTTAAAACCAGTACTGGTCGAGTATTGGCGACAGTATCGTGTCGATATTATGCCAATACTGTACCACCGTTGTGCCAGTACTGTACCAACAAATGGTCAGTATTAACTGATAACTCTGGTTCTTATCTGACAAGTTAGTATTGGTATAAATTATCCAATTGCTCAACAGTTTTTAATTTATCTCGTCAGTATTATACCACCAGTTTTGGCTCGTTGATCCATTACCAGTAACTCTTAAGAAAGTAAAAGAGTACCTCATATAACGAGTTTTAAAAAAATTTAACATATTCATAATGCCAAATTTTGCCTTATCACCTCAAATCTTAATACACGGCCAAACAGTCCATAAATAAGGAACTTGCCAATACACTGAAAAGATTTCTGCATAATGTTTAACATGTAGAAGTGACCATGAATAAAATACGTGTATTAAATTTATATTGTGTCATGCAGTGTCAATAGTCGTATGTAATTCGAGAAAGAATTGAATAAAACAAATACATCCCAAGTACTGCCATAATCGTCAAACTCATGTGTTGCATTTACTCTGTCACAAGGGAACGTATCCCTTGACAAAAATTACAGCTTTTACCGAGTAGTTCATACGAAAGTTTTCCTGTTCTACCCGACTTTTAACATTATTATTAATACCTTTTTTTCTACATTTTTTCTTGTAAACCTCGTACTAAAATGAGAACTCAAAAATACCTCTAGTTTGTTATTGAATTATTAACATTTTTATTACGTCCGGTTGATCAATGATTGATTGACCTTTAAATATTACTTAATTACAAAAAAAACATAATGTCTTATAATTACTTGGCTCATCGCTATTAAAATTATAAAAGTTATAATATTAAAATATTAACAATAATCTTATTATCGCCATTTAGTCTAATTGTATTAAGTGATCGTCATCGAGCGAATAGAATATCAGGATTATCGAATTGTCCTCTTTTATGTGTCGTTTTAAGAGAATCCAACGTTAGTGATCGATATCTTTATGGATGTACCAGATGTACGAAGTCTGCGGTTTAATCGTTGGAATATCTAATTGAAGTTGTGGAAAATTGATCAGAGGTATTCTATGATTTGCGTTTAAACGTACTACCCTAGAATTCATTTTTATGGCACTCATATTTTAGGTCAAGCTTTCGATACTGTCGATGGAATTTTTGTACACAAAATTCAATTCTTTGAAATTAATAATTGATGAATTAGTTAACTGCAATGAATATATGCAACAAATCATTTTCTACTTAAGTAAGTCCCATAGGGAATTTCATTAAAATCGACATTAACTTTGTAGTTTGAAGTAAATATAATAAATAAATATTTGAGCGTAATTTTATTCAGTACACAATTATTGTTTTATAACAATAGAATATTCTGGCTACATCAGACTTTATAAAGTCAATAAAGATTAACTTTCGAACTAAAGCCTTTCAAATTGCGAATTTTCTACTTCGCTGATCCTATCCTTTTACATCGAAGCTCATTAAGAACGAAGTATTCCGTAACTTTGTAAAAGATCTACTTTTCTAATTTTATATTGACAAGTTTCTTATTTGTAATAACATCGAACGTATACCAAAGCTAACGATCTTGTTGTCAACATTACAATTACAAGCAGCAATAAGAAAATCGAATTGTTGTTTGAAGAGTGTAAAATGAGAACAGCTTTAATCTTCATGTATCTTTATAATGTATGGCCTAAAGCTGGATGTTAAATGAGAGCGACTAGGAACTTATCTGGCAAACATAAAAGGCTACCTAGAAACCCAGAAAATCAAAATGTTAAAACACGATTTATGTAAGCAGAACTTAAAGTAGAGTAAACTTTAAGTCGCCATACTACGTGTAAAGGTTCACGACGCATCCTCTTGAATCGAGAAAGACTGGTTTTATTTTTTGTGAAATAATAAAAAAAAAACTATTACATTCATTGCCATACGTTGTAAAATCGTTAATAAAGGTGCACACTGCCTCGATCGACCTCGAATCGTCGTGAAATTATAGGTTCCAGCTACTGATGACGTGCGGGAAGAAACTCTATACGTATACGTAGAGAAAAGAAGAACTAAGTATGCATCTCTGAAAAGTAGAACGAACAGGAACGACATGTATATAGATATACATGCAATGTAACCCGTGTTAGGGACACGGCCAAGAAGAAAAAAAATAATAATAATAATAAAAAGAGCAATAACTGAGTAGGCAAAGCTCCGACTCTCCCACATCTGGAAAGTGCATAACGAAGAGTAGAAAGAAAGTTTCACGTAAAAACAAGAGAGGCAACAAAAGAGAAAACGAGTGGCCAAGAGGAGGACAGCCGCGAAATGGACGCGTGCTGATTAGTCGGCTTCCCTATCTCTTCTTCTTTCTCAGCGTTAGTGACGACTGTATACGAGCCGACTGAACTATACTCTCCCTCGTCGACGACCGGCCAAGGGGTCGAGGTTAACGTGGCCCGAATGCATCGCGAGCGCCGCTAAACGATGCTTGTCGCAAGCTCTCTTTCTTTCCCTCTCTTTTGCAGCACTCCTAACTATATGTCGTGAACTGCTTGTGAGCGTGCGGACGTGTGCACGTTTTTTTTTGTTACGCGCCGGCGCGCGAAACTTCGCGCGGCCGCTCGCAGATGGCGCGACCTGCTCGGCTGGATGAGCTTGCGAGCGGCGAGGGCGCCATCTAGCAGAGCAGCGCCGAAGCTTCGCGGCACTTTACCCGGGAAATTAGAAACTTGCAGAGAGAGGCAAAAGCAAAGCTGGAGGATGGTATTGACGTTGAAACGTGGAGGCGGCAAGGTATTAGCGTTTTAGGATTGAAACTACTCTCTCTCTCGCAGTCTGTATTGATTTGCATTCACGCCAGGGACTCGAACGACCTTTTCGCGCGCTCGAAATCGTTTGATTTTCGTGGCTACGCATTGGAGGGCTTTCGGAAACGTTCTATGCTAATTATTTGAAATGTATTTTGTGGAATGTTTCAAAGCTTACACACATTTCGGAATTCTAGCGTGCTAGTAATCGTGGGAGAAATTTATTTAATGAGAAATTGATTTATAACATAATAGTAATTGTGGATCTCTTGCGCAATGTACATGTCGATATCGTTTTTAAATTTAGAGTTCAGTTATTTCTGTCTGTTACTTTGAAAGTAAATTGTTTATCTGAAAGATGGTAACGAGGATATTTATCTTTCTGACACGAGCCAATTTTTCCATAATAATAAAGCTTTTAAATCCCTTAAGCTTCAGCGAAAGCTCTCACAATGCGGTGGCGTTCATCTCTATTATGCACTTATTTTTATGGCTACGCTATTCCTTAAGATGGACTTTGATGTATGAAGCTTGAAAATTACTATTGACGATAATACAGACAATAAAAATTATATTTTCTAATATTTGAATAAGTAACCATGATATACTAATATTTCTTTTGTAACCTTTTTGTTTTAGGTAAGTCTTCAATATTCATCACTTATTTTACTTAACGATAAACAAGAAGCCATCGGTAAGTTTTTCCAACGATCTCGACGATATCCATTGAATACCATCAACACAATGATTCAATGTAAAGAGAGACATTTACTTTTATGAAAAAATTTTGTGAATACGAAACCTAATTAAAAAATATAATTAGTTACGATACTGCGATCTTTAATAAGATTACATTCAGTTTTCTAATTAACAAAAAGATCGTACATCCAATTACGCTATTCCGTGTACTCAAACAATTTTTTATAAGAAGATTACGAACAATCTCTGATTTTTTAAAGTATACGCAAACATGCCTCAACTACAAGTCTAAAATTATAAAAAACATAGTTGACTATTTCGCAACTAAAATTATTGTAATCCACTTTAAACACGCAGGACGTAGATACGCATATGATATCGAGCAAATTTATTACTCAGAGCTTTTTATTCATATGTAAATGTTATGTTCAACGCGTCATAAACCGTTTTATATTCAGCTTTCGTGATTGCACAGGTAACTGACCAGTAAACTGTATTTTCCATTACGTAGGGTGTGCGTTAAATTTCTTCCTCATTTTCAAATTGGACTTTCTTTCTACAACGTGAAATTTCAACTTTAAGGCATATTCCAATTAAAACGATAAGCCGTTATGATTACAGCAAAATCCACGATAATCGCAGTGTACCACAGAGATTACAACAAAATCTCATTCTCATTTAACCAGGTGTACGTTGACAATCGCGTTTCTTCGTCAAAAATTGAAAAACTCCATTTTAAAATTATATTGGAAATTCAAGGGAATGACGCATCTCGATAATTCATGTTGATTTTCCCATACAATGTCTTTTATTAGATGATAAATGATTTACGCCAAAACAAGCAGACTCCGCTATGAGATCGGACGTTCCTAAAATAATCGTTGCGTGTGGGAAACAGTGATATTTAGCTCCTCTTGCTCTCGATATTATGCGATTCCCATTTGTTATATATATCGTTTTCAAAAGTGCCGGCTTCAAGTGCAAAATAAGCAGAAGATGTAAAGAGCTTCATTTAGCGAGCGTGACAACTGCAAAAATATTTTCCTTTCGAAATGCCGCTGTTGCTAAAGTACCGCTCGGCTAACGCTTCAGTTTTCCTCAACTTGCAGCAGCTCTGCGAAGCTTATTAAGACTAACAGTGTATATATATATATATATATATATATATATATATATATATATATATATATATATACATGAGTGTGTGTGCGAGTGTATGTATATATATATATATCTTTGTATACAAGTGTACGTGAGCCGGCTCTCGTATTTCCGGACACACTAAAAAGTCTTGAGGTCAGCGCCGTTCGTAAGTACAGTTTATGGGTTGGGATTTAACTTTTTCGCTCTGTAACTTCTTTTTAGTTTAGGATCTCTAAGTACGTGTATTGTTGATCGTACTGCGTTTGGTGGTACATATACATGTATATAAAAATACTTCAGTAGGTGAAAATTTAAAAATCTTGCCAAATAGTTATGGTATCCAAAACTATTTTGTTTCTTATGTTAAGTTATATTTAAAGTTCTGCCAAGAGTCTTCGAATGTAAATAGCGTGGGTAGAACAAAGGATTTTTAACATTTTAGAATAAAAAAACTTTTACAAGATCAATACCAAAACAAATTGTAGATTAACAGACATTCTCTTAGAACAGAGAATAACTTCAAGTTGTTATGTCATTAATTGCATAACTTATGCGACTGTATTGCGATCTTCGTCCTTACAATTATTTAATTTTTAAATTATCTTAATATAATTATTGTTATTAAATAACTTTTATCGTGCTATTAGTTTTTGTAGTTTATCTAGTTTCTTAAGACTAATGCGATGATAAAGTATAAAAACTTGATAAAATAAGTTATTAACAAAATATATTAAAAAAAGAAATTGTACTATTTTAGTGAAATAACTAGGCTTTGAAGAGCAATGCCGATTTTTACTATTTTCAGTGACTCGTTATTGTGCTAGGTATACCAAAAAACTGATAAGTTACTTTAACAACTCTGAATCCCTAGTAGCAGAGAAATGTGACACATGGTAAGCTTAGAGTAAAGTAAAGAACAAATTTTGGACAAAAATAATATGTACAGGTATAAAACTGAAAATTCGAATGAAACGGGATAACTTTCGTTTGTTAAAAAGGATATAAAAGCATGTAAAAAATTTGTTCACAGGATAAGCTGATAAAACTTCAATAACCTTTTCTACCTTATGGTATCGAGAAATGTAGTATTTGATTATTGTATTAGTTTTTATTGTATTAGTAGGAATTGGCAAAGGGCCCAGTAGGGGGCCAGTACTGATATCCGGCCAACAGTACTGTAAGTCAGTACCGGACCAGCATTGGACCGGTACTCGAGTGGTTAGATCAGGACATACTTGAAAATCAGTTTTGAGCCAGTACCGTATTACGATTCAGGTCTATTCTTATCATTCCGATATCGAACCAAGGTTGGACAAGTACTGGCCGATTGTTCCAGTACTGGCAATTCCTACTACGGTTGTAAACATCACTTTTTAATCAAAACTTTTCTGATTTCATAAGTTCCTGGCTCATATTTTCAGGCTTATCATTTATTAGTTCAAACATACTTCAGAATATTTAGCAGTACGTTGACAAATAAAATGACTGTTATTTAAACAATAAAAAACAACTTCCAGTTCTGATCTTCTGCCTTTTGAGGTTTCATTGATACAATTTGCAAAAGCTGATGTAAATCCTGTCCCCCTAATATGTATAAATATGTTACACTGGTAGACTAACGATCAATTCGAAGTGACCAAAAGAGGTGTAAGCGAAAAAACGAATTCGCGCTGTAAAGTTATGTAAAAAGTTTGCGCGGAATCATAAGTTTCCGACACGCAAACTTTTACATCCATGTATGGGCGGGGGATTTAGTAAAACTGCATTAAAAATGTTTGTTCACTGCAAAATATATGAAGAATTGCCATTCAGAGTGTCTTTGGAGAACTTGTGCCATCACTCAAAGTGTACTAAAATATATATCAAAGATTTTCGGCTCTACGTTATCCGACGAGTCGAAAAAAGTCAAGTTAAAAGACACGCGAATATGATAAATAAATAAATAAAAAGCTATCGAATCCCATTGTTCCACTTCGAAAAATGATATTATTAAACTGTGTATGACGCAGTGTAAGACGATTACGTTGTATAAGAGAAAAAAAAAAGAAAAGATTCATATTATCATTTAAAAATTCCACTTTCCATCGCAGAAATACACACTCAGACATCTGTCCGAATTCTTTTACTCACGACGTTGAACACAGTCCAAACACAGTCGAGATATAGTTGTATCTTATTTTCTTTTGGTCATATATCTATATGCGCGTAAGATAAATAGCTCCATGTCTTTCTCTCGAAAACGGCAATTCAATTCAGCCAAAACTTTCTTTCGTCCCGTATATTTCCTTCGGATATCGCAGGAATTTGGTAATTATGACATTTTTCGTAAATATCGATTTCAAAATAATGACAAATTTATTTTTTCTTTTATCAAATCCGTGAGAGGTATGAACATTTTTGCTTTATGAATATATAATGCACATTTTACCGAGACGTTCTGACTTGCTTGATACTTGCGATCTATATTTAGAGCAGCTCACGTAAATAGTTCAAGAACGTACAGGTTGCAGGCAATAATATCTTTTGGTTGATATAGTTTGTTTGTTGTTCAAATTGTTGGTGAATTATAGCTTACAGCTGATGTGTATTCGAAAACACGCACACAATGATATATTTATCGCTTTTTTTCTTCGAATACTTCACCAGGGGACTTTATACCTAACGAATTTACTTATATTATGTTAAAGTAAAAAAAAATAATTCGTTTATTATTAAACGTTCGAATGCGCGTTATTTTTAGCGAGTATTTTTAAACCCTTTTAAATTTTAACCGCTAACGGATTTTTATCTCCTAATTTGAATATACAATATTTCTACCAAATTTTCACGAAAGCCGAGAATTATTATTATCTTTTTTTTTGTTAGAACGTACGCGTTTAACAGAAGCATTAAATATTACGGACCATTTTACGATTAAAAAACCAAATTCACGCGAAACAGGGTGACAGCGAAATAATGTCACATTGAAATTGATTTCCTGTCGCGTTTTTCCGCTCCTCTTTCATACGACGTTTCAGAAAAGCTATTGAAATACGCGTACATAAAGGCAAACACAAATATTTTTTAGTATCATAGATCTGTGTCATTTAGTATTATCATCATTCGGAACATTGATTCTCCCATACTTGTGTAAATGTCCCATAAATGTGCTTTTTCCATACTTTGCATGCAATAGATGTTGAGATGTTAATTACTGTTAGGAATTTGATATATCGTTAGCTTTGTACATCGATTGTTCAACTTGAAAACTTTGCTAATCCTAACGAGGAGAGTTTGAAGCCTGCACTTGTTTAATGGATTTTGATTAAACTATGATAGTTATTTTAAAGCTGTTGTAAGCGAGCTCTTTGGGCTTGTAACGTTGCGTTATATACGCTACTTTCAACGCGACCTTCGCAGATAATCGATTATTCACTGTATTTCAACTTTATCGTGCTAATTCACTATCGCTTATTACAACCGATAAACTTCTTGATTGATCGAAAAACACATTTAAATAGATTTAAAAATAAAAACAGTGTATCTAAGTCGGAACGTTCGCGAGGCCGTTTAATGCAGATTGAATTCTAAGGTCAGAAATTGTGCCGAGCGTGTAACCCACGCGATATTTCCTCCAATACTCCTCGTACAGTGAACCAGATATACGACATCGTAGGAAGTGTCAAAACTGATTAAAATCTATTTAAATGCGTATAGTATTTTCATAACGCCACGTTTCAATGAATCTGTACGTATGAAAGGCTCTTGATACGGAAGACTTTTTTCACATTACACTGGGTAGCTCGTGTATACGTCCGTTTGATGTTTACGTCGATTAAGTATGCGATAGAATTTTTAGAGTGATTGGCTTACTCGATGCAAAAGTGAATGGATACATTTTCAATTTTAACTTTCATAGCGCACAGTTTTTAGTTCCAGTTGTACTGGAATTTGAACATTTTTTTTATTTTCAAGTTTAACTTTAGTAGACAATACTTTTTAAAGTAGTAGTACAGATTTGAAATTGTAATTTTTTCACTCTGAAATTTAGATTCATTTTTCTACGCGTAGATTCGTACACGTAAGATTCGCTCACTTGATATAAGAGTCAATAACAAAGTTTTCAATTTTAGCTGTAAGAGGACAGTTTATAGAATTTTGATTTTTCATTCTGATATGCGGATTAGATTTTACTCTAACAGTTTGAATATACAACATTTTGCAATATTAACAGTCTCACAAAAAATTACTCTAAAAAGATGTAGAAATCAGAAACTTGAGATTCTAACACACGTAATCAAGAATTTTCAATATTATTGATAAAGCGATTTGACAAAGAATCATTTATATATAAATCAGCAATTTTGACAATCAGATTAAAGTGACATGAAATTCTAGTTTACATAAGTGTTTTTCTTGTTATAAGATTGTAAACAAACT
The DNA here is from genome assembly GCA_018906985.1 of Apocrypta bakeri. Taxonomy (NCBI): domain Eukaryota; kingdom Metazoa; phylum Arthropoda; class Insecta; order Hymenoptera; family Pteromalidae; genus Apocrypta; species Apocrypta bakeri. The sequence continues at coordinate 7,336,394 of JACCIA010000005.1, forward strand.
CTAATCTGGCGGATATTTAATTTTACACAGTAAGCGGTGTTATTGTTATTTTTTTGAGAGATAAAATTCACTTTTACAGAATAATTTTTAGTCAACAAATTTTAATCCGTACTTTATAATCGTATACAAAGTAACCTCGGCTGTCAATTCTAGAAAAATAAAACACAGCGCAAAAAGACAAAAAATGTAAAGCTTATCTATGCCAAAACTCAAACGCTCTCCGCAGGACACGTTAAAATTTATAGAGAGTAAATTACAAAATAAGAGTGAACTTTCACCCTTAGAAATGGGCAATAGTTCATATTAAGGTTACATAATATTCCTTGAAACGAAATTATCTTAAAGTTAAAAATTTATAGTTACTTTAATCTTAGAGTGACGTTTAACTCGTAGTATGAGTGGTTCAAATAATTACACTTATTTATATTCCATATTATTTAAATATCACTGTAAGATTGTGACTGGAAAATTAAAGACCGCCATAACTCTAAAAATGCTTCTATCAGAGTCAAAACGACACGCTTTAATTTTTGGAGTGATTGAATCACTTTGTTTTCGAGTGAACAGGGACAGTTTCAGCTTCAGTTCTAATAGAGGAAATTTAAGAGCAGCAATTATTTCATTACTTTCAATTTAGCGAATTTTTAGTATTGGAAAGAAATTTCAATAACGAATTACATAAACAAGTATATCATTTAAATGAGTATTATTATGCGAACCACTTGTTGAACAGCCGAAATTGGATTACAAAAAGTGGCCAAACAATACATCGTATAAAAGAAAAATATTATTAAAGAAGCAATTAGTCAGAGAATCGCTCAGACATCCATCAGTGATTTTGACACCATGATCGGAGCCAAAAAATAAGAAACTCTACATACGAAACTCAAGCAATATCCATTTCCAAGAATAAAAATTCACGCTAAGAACAAAAAAACGTCGGCATCGCTTTAAAAATCTAACCACATGTACAACGGATGAAAAGAAAGGCATGAAGAATGAAAGAAAGACGAGTAAAAGTGAGCCAGAGTCTGGTACGACGTAGTCAGTGGGCCAAGCGAGGCGAAATCTACTAATATAAACGCGTGTATAAGCTGAGCCCGCTAACTCCGTCTCTTTTTCTCATTCGATGACAGTAGTGCGCGACACGGCGACACGCACGTGAGAAAGGAAGCAGATCGGCGGGCGGTTCAAAATAATCCACGCGCTCTCAAGCCGAGAGGAGCTCTCCTCTCTATAAATACAATACGAAAAGTCAGTCCGGTACTCGGCGTCGCGATGCTCGGTCGCTGATGCCACCCGCTATTAGCTTCTCTTTCTCTCTCTCTCTCTCTCTCTCTCTCTCTCTTTCACTTCTGTACGTAACGAGGGAATTTCGCGCGGTGTGACAAACGATCCAAATGGCCAGTAAAGCACACGTGCTCGAGGGTGGATCGATCGCTAGTTTCGCTTAGCGCATTCGAGCGAATGGCCAGGTCTCATCTGGCTAAGTTTTTGTAGTGAAAACGCTTCTAGTGCACGTGTTGTGTGGCGCGACACGCGCTGATACTGCCAAGAAAATTCTCAGCCACTCGTGATTCACCGCTATTGTGCATATATTTATATACGCATACAAGTGTGTGTTATAGTACAGTTTCGGCGAAACCTCGATGATTCGGCTTCCATAGTAGCGGAAATACCTGTGAAAAAGCTCCTGCTCACTGGTGTCATAAAAAATGTAACAACGTGCGCGCGCGCGTGTGTGTGTCTGTGTATAAATACGTATATGCATACCCCAGCTACTCGTGGAGTAAAAATAAATTACACTTGCAGCCGGCGAGCGAGCAAATAAACTCCGCGCGATCGGATAAATCGCGCTCGCGCCGGCATCAAGTCAATTAATCCAACGAGTTGAGAGCCTGACACTGGACTCTTCGACTATACGTGGAACATAGTAGATAGTACGAGTATATACACTTGACGTAGCTCAGATAAATATCTTCGCTATCAACGTCTTACGTACACTTTTGCAAGTGAGACAGCTGGGAGAAGCCCTGTCAGTCCGATAATATAAACAAGCGAATCTCTCACTCGAGTGGCTGCTTGGAAGTGCAAAAAGGCAAACGGATATGGAAAGAGTCGATCTGTTCGAACAGCTGCGACGTAAGGACAGAAGGAGGAGAAGGGGTTGGACTGTTGTCGTTGGCCATGAAGTTCGGTGAGTCTATTATATGTACGTCTAGAAGGTGTAGTATATCAAAAAGCTCGAATATTGTTGTTTCTCGAGAAATGAGAGGGGCGATTTCGGTCATCGGAAAAATTTACGTGCTCCTTGTCTCCGGAAGATTTATCAGGGAGGAACGAATCGTAAATCACTGGCGACGCGTGAAATTCCGTTTGTAGCTAAGGCTTTTATGACTCACTGGCGCGCGGAGGGAGGGCTATTATTTTTTTTCTTCCGTATTAATGTAATCTGGTTCGTGAAAAATTAGAAAATCAACTAGTTCGCTGGCTTTTACGTACAACGACTTTGCGTTTGTCTTTCACGAGTGTATCTTTTTTTTCTATGCGTATACAGCTTACGCGCAATTTCATTGTACATCAATTTCACGTAAAAGACGTCACGAATGATTTATCGAAAAAGAAAAGAAAATCAAGATGAAATAGAGTGAAAAAAAGTGAGCTATCGACAGTCTTTCACCGATGACTTGTTGATGTTTTGAGATGGCAAACGTTTTCAATTAGTTACTAGTGTGCGAAAATTTTTTTGTCCAACTACGCTCGAGCAAATATTTGGAACAAATATGTAGAGTATTTATTTTTAGCCCTCTTGATCGTGACTTTCGACGATCCAAGTATTTTTCAGCAAGAATTTCAAGCGCAGACAGAGCAAATAAAAATTCCGAGATACACGAGACGAAAAAAGATGCTTACTAGATTAATTATAGAGCGCAAAAAAATCTAGGACACCATTTCGCGGCGAATTTTCTAAGGGACCTTTTCTGCCGATGATAAATCTAGCTGCGATGCATCAAACTGTAATGTGTGAATTAGACAAATTTACGAGATATAATAAGGACGTTAGACGCTTCATCCATAACAGTTATTTGATTCTAAGTGGATCGATACGTTTTGAAAGAATATCTCGGGGCAGAATTTCCAATCAATTTTTTTTTCAAATAAGGTCCTCCTATCGAAAATTCTATGCTCAGAATAGTTACCGACGTAATATTAATCATTTTCTCGTCTGTTGGAAAATCTCGTTTCGAAAAACTGGTTTACGCGGAAAAATGACATCGATTTTCTGAGGAAAAATCAGATTACAACGTGCCGAGTATACTGATATCACGAGTTCGAAAATAATTTCGAGTTTATGAATATGCAGATATTTGAAATTTGTCATTAAAGTATGAAATTTCGAAGTATCGATCATAACGCGTTCCGACGATTATTACGTTTTCAAAATACCAATAGCTGCGTCATTCCTTTGTCGGTTCGCTCATTGGTCTGCTGGATTATTAATAACATTTTTTAAAATGACTATAATCAGTAGGGGACCGATTTACAATCTTATAAAAGACTCGGGCGCAGTATATACTATGAATAGACGTCTGCTATTTATTATTATTATTATACTTTTTCGGAGCAGGTGTTAATGACCGACGACTACGCGTTGCCCAACGTCGCTGAAGCAGAACTAATTTCGCTCGTACATTTAAATTCCGAAAAGTTCAGCACTTCCGAAGTGTGTTGGAATATATTCTAATTAACCGGTGGATTACGTAATCGAATAAACAGTGAATCTCCATCCGTTTAATCAGCCAATTGGACATCTAAATATATGCAATGTACATGTTTAATTTGTTAACTTTTGAAAAGTGTCGAAAATCTATTAGGTTTTTGATTTTATCAACTGAGAATATTTTAGGAAAAAAATTTCGTTCAAAAGATTTATCAACATTTAAAGTTATACAGTGATGAGTTTTGAGAGGCGATCAAGATTGCGTGAAAGCTCACTTGATCTTTAGTCAATTTTCTTTCTAAATGATTTTGTATCGGATAAGCGAACAGAAGACCTGTTTATCCTGTACTAGATTGCATGTAATGCAATGTAATGTTTTTATACTTTGGGAATAAATAAACTAATAAAAAGATAGATAACTAGATAATTAATGATCGGTTGCCGAAGAAATTTAACAACAAACAGATGCAGCCAAGAGCTACTCCAATAATCCAATACCTTGTTTTGCCTTTCTCGGCGCCAACATAGTTAAAAAAAGTATTATCCCTTACAAACATTTGTTATATATATATATGTTTATCTACTTTTTTAGACAGAAATTATCCATTTTCATACGAATTTTTGTACAAAAATTGTCCTTTCTAGCCTTTTTAACGAGTTAAATACGATCGTGTCAGCATATAAATTCCCAGAACTGCACATGCCTGGCTTTTTAAAATTTGAAATATTTTATAATTTCATCGATGTTTGCATGTGTTTAGAAATATATCCACAAATATTCGCGACACGGCGTTATTTTAGAAAGACTAAGAACAGATATTTTCCCACCATTATCTTGTCATTATCATAAGTCTACTAGTTTACACCTAAGATCACAGAAGGTCCAATTTTCATAACTTAATAAAAATCTTGTCACCCTCTAACATATGCAAAAAAAATATATATATACGTATATTACACAAACATGCAGAAACTACTTTTCGATCGTCCAGTTTTAATCTAATCAGTCGAACCTCGATACCAACAGAGAGACTGCATAATAACATACTCGACGACGCGTGTATATACCTTTAGGCGCGCGCGTCGACTCGCTAGTTTGACCTTATGCATACGCGCGTGCGCACTGCGCATTGGAGACGCGATTTGCGCGCAAGCACTGGCGAGCCTATAACCCACTAAATATATCAAGCCGATGATTAAACCAATCAAGCAAGTTCAGCACTGCTACTGCCTCCGCTGCTACTCTGTTTTTGCTATGTACATGTATGCACGTATATATGTATATATCTATATATATATCTATATATATACATATATAGATATATACATATGTATGTACGTATGTATGTACGTACGTTTACTCTGTAAATGCGTACGTGAGCGTTTGCACAGTGCATTAATTAAGAAAAGCGTAGTGTCGCGAGCAAGTTATTATCGTAAGCGTTGCGCCGTTCTCTCGAACTAGTGAACCGCGATGCGAATGAAAAGGCAGATTAGATGCGTGTATATACGTGGTATATAGGACCTTTGACCGCTGAAATCCTTGTGGCTATGTATATATATGTATACAAGCTTATGTTATACCGATAAAAGCGAGGCAGCTGCCAATTAAATCGACTCTCATTTTCCACGGCGCGTGTCTCCAATGAGGGCCGATGTGTTTACAAAATATCTTATGTATTTGTGTGTGTGTGTGTGTGTGTGTGTATGTGCGTGTAAAATATTAATCGGCTCGAATGGTTTTTTTGAGATTTTTTTTCGAATTAACGGAGTATGACGCGTGCGCAGACTATATCTGAAATTTGAATGCGAAATAGCTGTGGGAATGGGAAATAGTGACTGGGGAGCTTTTTCGAACGACGCTAAGGGTTAAATGCGCGACACTACACTGATTTATGTAAATTTTGTTTGTCCTGTGCGATGTGGGAGTTTACGTGTTTTCCATTTGATTACATTTAAGGTTTTGTAATGGAAGATTTTATCCGGTTGTGTATGCGCGCGCGCGCGTCTTAAATTTTCTACTTCGCCCACGTAAATACGGTCGATAGTTGTGGCTGCGTTATCTCGATAGAAAGGATAATTGAAGGTAATTATATTAGTACGGCGAGTTCCGATTCGATCTTAATTAGCGAATTTAAAAATGTTCAGTGACGTAGAAGGGTTTTTACTGGATGCATGTATATCGGTGCTAAAAGAAGGCTTTATTTTTAGGTTGAGTGCAGTAAAATGCGGCTGAATTTTATTACAAAATCCGTTAATTCATCTTTGTAATGAATACTTAAAACGATTATAAAAATTTTTTTTTATAATTCATGAGGGATAAAATTCTTTATTACGCCGAGGCTTGCTTCTGTTTTATAAGTCGTGAAATTTCAAATCATAATACTAAAATTTATGCGAAAAATATACATTCCATATCATCTGATAAATTCGAATTCGTGTACGAAATTACATTTGTACAATCGATCACTGACCATAACTAAATGCATTATTTTCATTCATCTTATTGATTTAACAGCCGATTAAAAATGTACAAGCGTCGTTATTGTTTTTTTATTCATTTTACGGTCGTTATGACAAACAATACATTAAACATTCTACTTCGACTTTAAAGTTGAGCTTAGAGTTTTTGCAAAGAGCAGTTGTAAACAATTAGCCTAATTACTCTGTACGAGGACTTACGCAGTTATATACAGGCATAGTTCACGGATTAACATGAAAAGTTACGTGCCGGTTAGCTTAAGAACACTTGGAACTCGAGTCAAACAACAAAACAAGTCGCGTTATTCCAAAATTAATATATTATTATTTCTTCGGTATAAGAACAGTCTATATCCTTCGTCTTTATCCCTTGTCAAAAATACAAGTGCCTGAGAAACCGACGGAACCAATCAAGATGAAATTTTTCGACCGAACTTTTCGAAGCTGAATTGCTCTCGTGAGAACAAAAAAGGATTCAATCGCAAGTACGAATGGAACAGGCAGCTGTCAAGAAAAGCTCTGAGATAACCCCTAGAATTTACTGCAGTCCAATTCTCCATCGTTCTTTCTCTCTTTTTTCGCACAGCTTGCGCATCAGCGAGCACTCAACAAATTAATCAGACCTAGGAACGGTTTTTTTTCTTAGAAAAACAAAGCATCGTTTACAGCAAAGTGCAACAGAACTGCGCAGAGAAAGTAGAATAAAAAAAATCGTGGATCGCCGTAATAAGTCGCCGGCCATTCCGCTCCATATTTCTCAAGCGCCTGCAAGCTCTTCCGCGAATGTTTACACAAAGCCTGCATACGCGAATCGATCGTCACGCAAGAGACAAGCGTTAGTTTCTAACCTACACAACGTATACCATTCGCTTTCCACTTTATCAACCGATGAGCTTGCAGAAGCTCAGCGGAGCTTGCGCAAGCTCGCTACCTACAGTCGGAACTTACCAAGCGAGACGATTGAAGCGGTCACGAAGCGACGCTAGATGGCGCTACTGCTATCTCTGAACAACCGAAAAATTCTGGAGTGGTAAGAGCTTAGCGAGGGTGGGAGTAAAGTTGAGCTTTCACGGATGTGCTCGGAGAAACTGGGACACGGCTGGATGACGCGTAACTCCGCACATATAGTTATGCTAGTGTGGACAGAATATATCGGTGTCTCTTGTTCAGTGGTGTGTACGAGTCTAGCCGGGGAACATATATATTCGTGTAAGGCTTGTTGGTTGCAGCCGTGTCCTGGGTATTAAGAGACGCCGCCAAAAATCTATGGGTTTATGGGTGTACGCGTGCGCGCTTGCGGTGTATACGAATTATCCGAAATTTAGGGTAGCGTTGAATTTTACGCTAACTCGAAAGTAGGCTGATGGGGAAAAGGGAAGGGAAAGCCTGAGATTTGTGGAAAATGACGTCTGGCGAGCTTTGTATACGATTAGCCTTTTTTATGAATTATTCTAGTCAAGACGAGCGATTGGATTAGAGCGAAGCTGATGTATTTATAAGTGGAGTATTTGTATGTAACGAGGTCGATATGCGCTATAATTTTCGACGTTGAACTTTCAATGCAGTTAATGTATATCCGGCGTAAACCTTACAACTGATTAATTTTTAATAAAGAAAGGGTTCGCTCTCTGCTTTCGAATATATGAACATTGTGAATTCCACGAAAAGTTTTTTCATTTTCTCAGTGATACACGATGTAAAATGCCCTCTGCATGTTAGTTCAATAGAAGCCTCGCGCTCCACAGGATTTTGCTCAATATATGCAGCTAGAGAAAATTTAAAATTATAGAATGCTCTATCCTATCGAAATTAAGTGCACTTTTCATTATCATCGCGAAGGTTGAATATTAAAATGGTTCTTTTAAGTCGGCATGACACATAGCGAACTATTACCACATTAATTACAAAATTTTAATTTATTAGCCCAAGAGCAAATGTGTCAAAGCGTCAATTGTTTATAACGTACGTTTTGATTGTTGAACTTTTGAAGCATTCATGCAGTTACGTGTAAAGTAGTTTTATAACTTTCAGTTCAATAAAGGACTCAATACTAAATTATTCAAAAAAGCAATTCGTTATTGTAAAAGATATTAGGTAAGATAATTTATTAACTCAAATAAAAAATAAAACTAACGATAATTTAAGCAATATTTTTATTCAATGCTCACGATAGCTCATACCGCCATTAGATTCTTCTACTTACTATTTTGTTCATAAATGTCCAGTTAATTATTTAATAAAGTGTACAGCAAACTTTTTGTAACATTTCATTAAAGTATATAGAATCTAAAATCAACAAGGTTCTCCGCAATGCAAAATTTACTGAACATAAAATTTAAATTTTCCACTCGCTCGAGCATACGCTCTCTATTCTCCCCGACCACTATTTCCAAGATTCTTCGTCATAAAAATCTCACCTGAACCAAAAAGCTGACTAATCCGGTAAAAGCTTTAAATTATCATTAAAGCTCCGAGCTTTATCCAAACGTAACGAAATCTTCTCTGCAACATCTCACAGTAAAAAAAACAAAGCGCGTACAATACTGTACGGAACTTTATTCGAAATAACTCACAAGCCAGTGAGATTAGTCGAAAAAAAATCGACTACTCAAAGAAATTTTTCGAATCCTGTGTGCGAGAATAGAGAACAGTAGCTATATATACCTTACGTCAGCGGCGGGATTCGAATCATTCTCTGGGTGTAATCCCCTTTTGCTGGCGATTCTTTGTGCGGTTATATCCGTAATAGCGTATCTCAATGAGATTTCGAACGGCAGAATGGGTACTCCGGTGTATCGGTTGGGAAATTGCTCGTAGCGTAAACCTCTCGATATGGACCTTATCTGTCAGAAGCTTTTTAGAAACGCATACGTATATATACTAAATCTCTCTGGGCGTTTATGTTTGCATTTGTTGTTTGTTATACGAAACATTGAATTAGACGCAGTTATGCTGCGGGGCGTATCGTGTAGCGGTTCATCCGTAATGACATTACATGAATATACACGAGCTTATAATGGAAGAATAACAATTGTGCAACTGCGAAATTCTCATTCGAATTTTTTCTCTCTTTTGCGTTGGAATTTAATTCAATAGTGAAAATTCAAAAGGAAAGGCATAATCATGCGTTGAGAGAGTATTTCGCTACTTTTCATTTAACCGTTGAATAACATCGAAGTTTATACTGTGCCACCATCGGCGAATTATTTTCTAACTATATTTCATTTTTGTTCGACGGGAATTATTCCAGTTTCGGTCGTGTCGACTAGGGAAATTTCGTTTAAAATTCAAATCATTCGAATACTCGCGATTTTATAGAAGAGTTAATAATATACAAATGGCGTTTACCACAAGTAAATAATACATTATTCAAAGAGACTTCAAATTATTAATCCTGTGCAGTTTAAATACCAAAATGTCGAATGTCGACCTTATAATGTTGATTTTGTAAATGCGCTCGTGTTGTCAATGAAATAAACTGCACATTAATTTATGATTAAAATAGAAAATATTCCCTGTTAAAAAGAGCATGAATGATCATGCATGCGGCATATTATAAATGTAAATTTGCATCAGTATTATTTAAATTACTAAATAATAGGTACAACAATAAATTAAATTATGTTTATGTGCAATTTAATATCTGAGTGTATCTTTCAATTTTCAAATTTTACTGATTTTGACAGTGACCGGTCTTTTCGCTTCAAAATCAGTGACATCGTGTACTTAAGGAAATAGTGAATCACACAGTTAACCTTCAGTAGCAATTAGCGAAATTTTCATATCAACTTTTCTGTTTATTGAGATTTTTGGCTGTTGAGGAATCTCCAATTTTATAACTCACTTATTTCCGAGTGAAAATGCACTTTTTCAATCGAGAATAATCACGTTTTCAATTTGCGTATTTTTATTTTTCCCATATTTTATTAGAGAAGTTACACTTTTTTAAATAGTGATTTATTTCAACTTTATGAAAAAGTTAAGATTTATTTTTTTTAAATCTTGCGTACATACAACATATTAAAAGCACTTTTTCGATTTTGAAGAATATGACATTAAGTAAAATAGACTAAATATAATATACAAAACATAAGTACATTAAATTACAGTAGTTGTGCATGAACATCTATGGATTTAACAGAAATTTCTGTTCGAATATAAGATTTTAGAAAATCGATCTGTCTGTAAATTAAAATAGTTTTAAATTAAAACCAGTTTATCTTAATAAACAATGCACCAGTTATATAATACTATATGCAAGTATACTGGCACAGTACTGGTTTCAAGTATGACCCGATCTCATCACTCCATAATTGGTCAATTCCTACTAGGGATAAAGTATAACTGTAAGCCACTTATGAATTTCGCTTATTAAGGTATATTTATTATCGTAAGTTCAAACGCCAGGTTCAAACACTTTTTGTTATTTATAATATATTTAGACTCTGCAGTACTTGTAGAACTCTTCAATTTATTGGATTATGTTCAGTAGATTTTGTACTACAAGGAATACCGCTAATGAAATTTTACAAAAAATTTGCTATTTTTTGTATTAAATAATTAAATGGCTACATGCGCTTTCTGGATCTTATCATAATTTTGAGAATCTTCCTTAGAACAAAAATGTCTTAGAATTCACGATAGAAAAATTACAATTTTTTTCCAAATCTTTAAATACGATTGTTAAAATATTTTTAAAAAATCCAAAGCAGTTATGGATCATCTTAAAAAAATTGAATGTAATAATAAGATTTTTCGTATCAGCTGGTATTTTGCTTGATTAAAAAATCCTCAGGATCAGAAAATGTTTTTCCCGCCATAAATTCAGATAAGTAGATATAAAAATTTGAACGCTGGGAAAAATTACTTTAAAACAAAATTTTAACGAAGAATTGAGATTTTTCTTTATATTCTTGATTTTCGAAGGTAAATGTTAATTTGATTAACTTTTAAATGACACAATTGAAAAGGAAAACATACGACTTAGTGGAAATATGTACTACACGAATTCTCAAAAAATCTCGTACTATCGATGTTGGTTTTCGATTTAATTCTAATAAATCTTTGAACGAAATATGCTTTCTTTTTTAAGATTCAAATAAAGATACGCGTAACACTCAGCATCCCTTTTTTTCTCCGAAATCATTTTACATCATTAACCATCGTATGCATTTTCCTCCTTTCTTCTTCATCGCCTTCATTTCGGTTGAGTTCGCCATTTCAGTTGGTCAACGGCTTCGCCAGTTTTCCAGCAAACTGCGAACTATTTCCAAATAATGCGATTTCCTTCCGTTGCATGAATGTCCGACGGTTTGATACGTGCTTGCTGACCTCGATTACACACACACATATATATATATATGATTTTCTGTGTTGATAGAAGAGCTTCTCATTACTACGACTGCTACGGTTCCCAAGCTATTGCAATACTCGTAGAGGACAGTCGAGTGTGTACGAGCTTCTTACTATTTTATTGTATTAATAAATGTATTTGTAGAGCTTTAAGAAGGCAGCGCAATCGCTTTGTAAGCAAAAACGTCGGAGGAAAATTTTATGCTTACTTCACCGGTATTTTTACTTCAATTACATTGTATTAGTCTAAAGTCAGGATTTAATTTACTATATCTCATGAGTCATATGTATATATTACGTGTACATACACAGGAAAAATGAACCAAGCAAAGTACACGATGCGTATGTGTAAATTATAAATGAATATAGAGAGAAGAAGAGAAAAATAGGAACAAAAGCCGCGCGGTTTTTCACCTTATTATTAAAAGATAAACACGCGCGATATCACGTTTATCCTAATTAAATATCGTTATCGTCGTTAACCGCGAGACTCTTCAATAGTATATTATATAATGCGATAAGAGAACTTTACAGCGAGTTTAGATATCACTTAATTACGTGTCTTATCAAGCAGATTTTAGTTTATCGCCGATCGCGTCTTATTACGTTCACGAAAATTATCACGAAAATTACAGTGACGATTCTTCGCTCGCGGCTTTTTTTCCATTAATGATATCGTATTGAGCCAATAATGGCAAACAGTATTATACTGTTTACTCGTATCGATGAGCTTTTGTTTCAATATCAGAGTGATAAAAACGAGCCAGAATTATGATAATGCGTTGGACCTATGCCGGTATGCCACATTTCAGCTGGACGCAAAATTATGCAGAATATCGTGTCGATAATTTTTTTTTGGGCTCGGTACACCTAAGAAATCATACACGACTTAAGGTTCATTTTGTGAAAATTTATTGTAAATCTGATAAGTAAATATACGTAATTTATCGAGATCTAATTAGAATTTTGGAGCATCAGTACAGATATTAATTAATCGGCACAGTCTTGAAGTTATTGTCTCATTTGCTCAAAAAATATTTTAGCGAATGGCGTTTTTTAAAAGTCAGAATGATGTACAACTATGACCGTAGCGAATATTCACTGTTTGAAAAAGTGAAAATAATTTACTAATTAAATTTATTCACTGAATACCAAAAGAGACTTTAAAACAATTATTTCTAAATGATATTAATATTTTCATTCGTATGAAACGTATATAAATTTGTATTAAAACGAATCCTCTTATACAAGCAATAATAATAATGATAATTGATGATACAACTCAGAGTAGTTACGAACTGTAGCAAAATTATTTATATGTGATACGTAATAAAAAAATGTCGTATTGTAGTACCCATAATTTGATTTTTTGTTAATTAGTAAATATTCGCTTAACGAAATAGCGAATCGAAGGAAAAATCCACAAATTGAAAAAATATAAGTTGAACAAATTTATATTAAATTTATTTATGAATACATAAACCTAAATTGATATATTCATATGTTGTGGCGTAGGCGTTTGGGTAAATGTATATTTCATATATATACGAATATTACATTTAATATAAATTTATACAACTTTTATATTTTGAATTGGCTGGCTTCTGAAGTATTTTTCACGAAGTCACTGGTTGTTGAATTCTTTTTCTGAGTTGGCGAGTTCTACCTTCAAAGCAAATATATATAATATATTGTATGTTAACGCTGAATTATCGCAATATATTATATATAGCGATAATTCAGTACATTAGTAAAATTAACTTTTTTTTCCATCGTGTTTAACAAAAGTAGACTAATTCAGAAATGAGAACTTTATTATCGAGAATAGCGATTTTTTCACTATTTCAAATTCAGTTGGTAAATATTATATGTTTGCAATTTATTAAAATCTACTAAGAAGTTTGCGCTGAAATCCTAACAACGCATTCATACTTTAAAGTATATAACATTGACCATCCTTAGAACTCCAGAATTAATGAAATACTGGACAAGTACCGTAAACCCATGCTCGACACGGAAAATATACGCTAAAAATGAATATACACGTTGGCTATCGATCATTTTGGAAAAGCAACCGTCAGTTATCAATACTACGTTGGTTCGCAAACAAACACATACATAAAATCTTAGTTTAATCAGTAACATGTATTAAGATCGTTTTAGCGTAACGGAATATCAGCATACAAACTCATTCAGCATATTATTTAACGATCGACCAGTAACATAGACGGGTTTACCCTCGGGTACAATTTTGTGCACTGCAGTTACTAGAATGTTAGTGATTTAATTCGAGATAGTCTGTACTTGCACATATGCCAGTTCTGACGTTTTATTTATATAATACACCAGAGGGAATCTCTAATGTACGTGTGATAAGTTAAGTAAATATTTTATTCCAATTCAATTTCCTTGACGTTCTGATGAAAGGTGTCTTGTCACGAATGACAAATGCTCAATCGAATATTTTACATTAGGATTTATAAGCTACGATGAAACTAATATGTTTTAGTCCTTGGAAAACTAAAATTAAAAAACTAAATTTACTTTATAAAAATACATAAACACTCTGGTTACAAGTGGTAACGTATAAACTAATTAATGGAATAATTGATATATAAATATACTATTGTAGTGCGTAATACAATAGTATGCAATACTATAGCAGATACAATTAGCAACTCTGGCATTCAATGCTAACAACTACACATTAGATACTAAACAGTTACAAGCTGCACAGGTGTACACGTGCAGTATAATGTCACTGGAAAAAATATGCTATAATTTGACCAACTTCTATTTACAATTGTGGCCAATGTATGGTATATTTTTCAACAGAATTAATTCAGAAATTAACTAAATATCAATATTCTATTTTAAACAGAGCATCTCTCAGTAAATTGACACTTGTATCTCAAATAAACACTGAACTTTTTAACATTCGTTAATTATTAATAATCGCTAAAAACAAAAGTAGTATCCATAAAAAAGTTGCCATTTTCATAACGGTTTATACTCAATATCAAAGGTAAATAATTTAAATCTAATTAGAATTTTTGATTCAGATTGATTTCGTGTTCACTGATAAGTCCGGGTTCGATTAAATCTCAAATTTGTCATAACATTTAATATAACTATGAAGTGAATTTTCATCAACAGTTAATGCACGTGGTAGCTTTTAAACAAATAAATGCTTCTACTAATAAAAAAATAAAGTGTTTAACGTGTGCATAAAGTGCACGAAAAGGATAGGAACGTTAATTACAATATTATTATTGTTCAATTAGAGAAAATAGGTTTAGACGATCATATAAATGCATATCAATTATAAACGCCTGTATGCGATAAGCTACAGCAAATTGACAACAATTTAAAAAACTTCTATCGCCGGATCAAATTACGTACTACATCTGAAGTAAAGTATGTCGTAAGATGTAGTGATATACTTTAATAGCACACATTTGTTATATTAATAAACGGCAAAAAATAAATTCAATATTTCGTGTATTAATGTTCTCAATGCGTAATAAAATATATTAATAGTTAAGAAGATTTCGAGATTAAACAATTATTTATATGCATCTGATTCATATTATAGTCACATTCATTAGCTGTTGTTCATTCGCTGTTTTTGCAATCAATGAATCTTTCAACCAGTTTATTTAACAAAATCCTCAACAACAAGTTCAATCTAATAGACAAATCTTAAAAAAAGAAACGAAGTGAAATCATTCCTAAAAGCTTTCTATCTCTACATGCAGCTGGTTCTTTCATTCGACGTATGCATGCAGAGCAGTTCACGGCAAAGGGAAGCGCGTGCTTTCACCGGAATGAAGTTGTCTGTGGCCTCGATGAAAATGGACACTTACCGAAGAGGTGTCGTTTACCACGAGCGCATTATAAAGTTCGGAAAGGGATACTATAATGGAGAGAGAGAGAGAGAGAGAGACGTAACCCTCTCGAAACGCCAGCGACGAATTACAGTTAGTTACAAGCTTGTAAACTGCAACGAATGCCATTCCATAATTACATTTCACTTTGACAAGTGAATGTATCCTAGCACTATTTTCCTTTTAAGTTACACATTTGAAAACAAGAGTATGTCCCGCGAATTTATCGGATAAAGCGCAAGGCATTTCGAATAACGTGTATTATTTTGCACCACAGGGAACATGAATGGAATTGTCATTATAATTGAGCGACCATTGCGATATAAATATGCATATATCCACAAGTCTCTTCCGATCGATGTACAGAGTCAGGTATAGTAGGAATGACGAGGGGAAATAAAATATATCGAAATCCCGGAAGATACCCCCAAAGCTAGACGACTCGAGAACTCATAGAATATGGAAACAGCTTAAATATTGGTTTAGGCTGAGGCCATAATCGTCGTGCTTTTGCACATGGCGAATAAGACTTTGCCGCAGTAGTTCCAGTCGAGCTCCAGCCAGACATTCCGTTCGCCTCGACATCCCCACTATTTTGTCGTCCCTTCAAGCTCTGGACTGGTTTGACGTGCCGTTGCCGCAACCGCAATCACAAGCAAACGAGGAATCGCGTGGGTGGCTGGTCAAAGGCTGTGCTGCCGCAGTTGAAGAGAAAGTCTGTGTGTCTGTGTGTTTATGTGTGTTTTCGGCTCACGTGCGTGCGCGCGCGCGTATAGTCGTTGCGGAAAAAATCAAGGGGGAGTATTGTTTTTTAGACCTGATTTCGTGTCTGTATAGGTAGGGGGTAGTTATTTATTTTGACCCCACGTTGGCGTTTCTCGGTAATTGGGACGATTATTGCTTCGTTGCGTGCGGCGTAATACGCGTAATACGCAGTTAATGAAATGGATCGCCGATATACATTTTTCGCGATTTAACGATGCAGTCGAGGACGTAGTATAACGATTTATTTTTCACGAATTCATTAGTGATGTAGACCTATTGTGTACTCAGTTAAAATAAACAATAGACCACGTCTTAGGAAAACTGGATCTTGAGCAATAAGGGCTGTTACTACTTGTATAGGAATTCAATCAATACTGGAGTGATAACGGAGGGTCATACTATGAAATATGTATTCGACAAGTACTTAAAGACTGTACTGCATACCGATTCGGTAATATATGTACTGGTAAGGGCTGCTGCTCCAAAATTCTAATTAGATTTAAATAAATTACGCGTATTTACTTAACAGATTTACATCTAATTTTCGTCAGATGGGGCTTTACTTGTGCAAGCTTGAATCTATCAAACTTTATTCTACCAGTATTGTCGTACATTATTCAGATAGTGCAGAATTTTATCTTTTGTTTAAATTTGAAATTCTGGATTAGCTCAGCGTATTATTATAATTCCGGCTTTTTCTTTTATGATCTGATACTGTAGCAAAGCTTTGTGGATACTGGTCTGACAGTGAAAACTCTTACCTGAGTTATGTAACTGTAAACGAATAACCAGGAGATTACATTTCTTATTTTTGCATCTTCTGTTGAAACGAGTCTCATGTTCATAGACATATGCATCAGTATTTCGTATATATGTATGTCGTAGCACGAAAAATGTCACGCGATAACGAAGGAAATGCACGCGGTCGAGTTAATGAGCAACACCGTCATCGTTGTTGTCTCGAGACACAATCATTATGCCAGACCACGTGTGTCGTCCATTCAAAAAGTCGGAGTCTCTGAATTACAGGTCGCATGACGTATTCGTGGTTATATATCGCACGAAAGGTAAATTCACTCGCGTGTATATTTTGTACAGCTTATATAATTTGTGGATACCAGTCGCTGCAACGTACCGTTAAGAGTCTCTGTTTTGTTACGGATCATACGTACACCTTGTGTGTATACAATTACAATGTATATATATAGGGAAAACTATATTTGTGGCGTAGAATTGGGTTACATCGGATATCAGTTCTTTTTCACACCATACGTCCCCTATTCGAAATCATAGTTCTGAAAATAACAGTCTATAGAGACATGTCATTGTTTTGATGCTTGGGTGGAATTGTTATTGTTTGTATACGTACGTTGTATTTGTATTGGTGATTTTTTCGAGGCAATTGGATTCCAGCTTTACTGATTTAGGTGTACAGTCGAGTGTTGGGTGTCACCTACATTTTAAAATATTTCACAGTTTTGCCTCTGATGTATATTCATCGACGATGAAGTGCTATTGTCGTTTAGTCGCTTTTGTTCGCGTAATGATGCGGAGTCGATCGATCGAAGAGTCGAATTGATGAATTTTGAGTTTGATTATTTTTTTTAACAGAGATAAAGCGATCGTGACGATGACGTAGTTGCATGCTTGATCGAGTTCAATTGATGTATTGGTAATGACTTAATTTTTTAAGTGGAATTTATTGTAGCAACACGATTGAATGTATGATTATACATTTTTTTAAGAAGACGGCGGAGTATCAGTCGATTTCAATAAACAAAGCTATAAACGAATGATTAAAAATCGATTTTCGTACTGTCACGTAATCAAAGATGGTATCTAAACTCCAATGGCTCTTCCAAGTTCAAGTCTCAACTTGTTCAAACAAATCAAGAAATCACTTTATACGATCCGTAAAGAAAGTGGGATAATAAAACTAAAAACTTTATCTAAGAAAACATTGATAACCAGTCCACGGGAAGTGGAACGGACTTGAAGATTAGATAGACTTGTTTTCTTCTCCCCCATCAGCATCAATTATTTATAGGTCTAACGTTTTAAAAAAATTTATGCCAATTTCTTATTTTCGTTCATTAACCAGAATTCCAGATGTGTAATATAGTCGAATGAAATCTCTCATTATCGTCAGCGACATAAGTGGAGATAATCGAAAATCCATTAAAACACGCATATCCAACCGATGAAGTTGTTCTAACTTAAGATCGTTTCAACTTTACTCATCTCGCTTAATAATAAATATAGGACAGTCGATATGAAAATTTTATGGATTTCGAATTGACTTGCTTTCGAAAAGGCTATCGATTCCACCTTGGAGAAACGTTCGAAAGGTAACCTGAGAAAAACGATAATTGCAAAAGTGCGGCAACTGTATTTTGCACATCGGTGAAGCCCCAGAGGAGCAACGAGAGAGAGAGAGAGAGAGATAGCGATAGAATCCATTTCTAGAAGTTGCCGTTGAAGTAGCAAGTCAGAACGTACGTGACTACTTGCAGATGACTCATATTGATGAAAAAGCTACTATATGTGTACACACCGCACGGCTACTAAAAAGTTAATTTTTGAAATTTGAAATTACTATAAGTTCGATCGGAATGCTAAGATGGTGTACGTGACATTTTCGACTCTGACAGATGTAACTTTTTTTATTAATATTGATTTCCAGTTAAATACACTGTATCATTAAATGCGACTGTTTGTAGGCGGTATATTTATATGCACAATGATCTGTCGATAATAACTCAATTATTTCTCCTTGGACAAACAGCTTAAGACATTAATTATTCATTAATCCCACTGCGGAGTAATATGCGATTCTCGTATAAGAAAACGATGGGTGTAAATGAGCTATAAATGTATTCGTTAATTTTTTATGCCGAATGTAATTGGATTCAAAGTTTATGTGTACCAATTGATTTTTTTTTTCAATATTAATTATATTTTATATTAAGTAGTATTATTGCAATTTTATTTACTGTGAAATTCAAAGTTTAATAACTTCAATTTTATTTACTCGATTCGAAGTGTCTGCATGTGACATTTCATGCACTAATCTAAAATTTGGTAAACTTACAATTTGTATATTAAAACTGTAATATATAATCATTAAATATTTATTTTAATGAAAATTTAGTTTCAATGTTAATTTAAATTAAATCAATATTTGTTTGTAAATATAGTTTAACAATTTTAGATTTAAAAAAAGATAGTTATGAAATAGTTATGACGTGTTACTTTTCCATAAATTAAATTTTTGATTTTCAAAAAATGATTTATAATATGCTGTACTAAAAATAATTTTGGTTTTTAATAAATTATTGGTTTTCAATGAAAATAAATATATAATTCTCTAAAAACAATAGCAAATGGTCTTCCAGTGTGCAATTGCTACATTTTGTACATCAAATTTAAAAAAAACAGGCCTTCATTCGTATACGTTACTAAATCAAATATCATTTAATGTACATTTCCCACTGAATTCAAAGGACAAAAGTAATCGAAAAGTAAAAATTTTCCGCGTTATTACTAGTCTTAATTAGAATATTACAATTATACACTAATAAAAAATGGCTTACACATCATTAATTCCAGAATAAGACAATTAGTGTAATTTAACTTCAGAAATCCACATTTATTTGCCTGCGAGCCAATGCATTTTATATCCCGCACACAATTCAGCCAACCGTCGAATTCTCGAATTGTTCGTACGTATACTTGGATACATTGAGGAAAGAGTGGAATAAATTAAGCAATAGCTGTAAAACCTATCGATCCACTATTCTCCCTCGAATCCCCTTTATACTAGCTGATCTTCTGGATTTTTGTCTACCTAAGCGCATGCACAAGAGCTTCTTGCATCTTATTCCACTCTCCCTGTATACTGTCTTCCCTAACGATCCACAATCTGACCCCTCGATCAGTCATCGGGTTGGTTTATTTAGAACTTAAATTTACGACCTGCTGTTGAGGTTTTCATTTTCCCTTTCTCTTGCGACTTTGCCGATGGTACGTGATGTTCATTTTCTGCCTTCCGTCCTCTTGGGTTCTTTTTTACAACGGGAATCAACGCGGTTGTAATCAGGTCGACTACTCCGATGACTTTTTTGTTGTTGTTGTGTTAGTTTAAGGAGGAAAGCGTAAGAGGGAAAGGGGTCGATTTTTGTACTGATTTGAAGATCGAAATCTGTATGAATGAATTGTTCTGTCGTTGGTGACAACGAATGTACGTGTTATGGAAAGACGGATTATTCTTTTTTAATTATTTCTTCCGGAAGCTCGTTCGTGACCTCGGGGACTCGAAAAACTGCAGTTATTGCATGAATAATTTTCGTATTCATGAGGTTACCTTGTCGTGACCCCTGTATCTTACGACTGCTTATTTCGTCGAAATTAACTGATGAACTCATATTGAATGTAGCTTCTGTTCGTGATTCGCGATAAATAATTTTTTCCTTCGAGTATTCAATTACACATTTTTTTGTATCGTCCACATGTAACTGGTTTAGTTTGCAAAACTTTGCCGCAAAGTTTTAATTAGCTCAAATATATTAGCATAGTTGCACTTTGAAAATACATATTTATATTGCTCAAGTATGAAGTTTAACTTTCTAAATGAACGCTCGCATAATGTTTTATTTTATTATTATGGCGAAGCACGTCCGAAACAAAATAACTTGGTCTAATTAAAATTATATCAGTCCTCAAGATGCCCTAATAAAAATCATAATTTACGCAATGAAGTAAAGTCATCAACTTTAAAACGTTTAAATAGCATGAACTTCCATTCACTTTTTGAGAACACTCGTACTTTCAACTCATTGTAAATGTATATTTTAAATGTTATCTATCTGTATAAGAAAAGTAAAGTACATTTCTAGAAATTTTAATTTTCTGAACATGAAACGTTACAGATAGATATTTTAAATTTAATGCAAAAATACCTGAAATTTATCAATTTACCATAATATTAATAAACAAATAGAAATTTTCGAACTTTGCGAATTGCAGTCACGATAATCGCGTGCAAAATTTCAAATTAGAGCCGATAATTTGCAAAGTCGACGAGACTAAAAGTGAATTTTATTCTGAATTTCATTTATGTAACAAATATTTCGTATTTAATACACGAGTAATAGGTTTAATGTGTATACGAACGTGAAATTTGCTTTCGATAATTAGAAATTAAAATTAATAACGACATTTTAAACAGTGTAAACAATAGTCGGGCTTAATTTAATATCGAAAAATATTTCATTGCAGTAAAAATTCGACATTGCAATGTTTTCACGCAATAGTGTTTAAAATTGTGCGATTAATTAATTAATTTAAGGAATTGAGAATAGAAATAACTTCGATAAAATAATTGAAGAAACTTTATTATATTCAAAATAAATTAAATTAATAAACTACTGCATCAGAGCTCGAAGTGCATCGCTTCGTGTCTAGAACAGCTCTGTCTTGCCATCGTTACGTAACTACTCAAAGAGCCTCCGATCTACGTGAAAAAATGTCGTTCGCTTTCTTTTTAATACATATTTTTCATCAGATGTGAAAATATAATTTGAAACTCTTCGTGAGTGCTATTTCATACACAGACATAAAACTACTATAATATATATATATACCATAAAAATACTCATTCCTCGAGTACCAGTTTTCTATCGTGTAATACAACAAATGTGCTGTTATTAAGGGGGACCCGCGCTCGAAAGAAAATCTACTCCGAGAAATATTCATATCTGTTGTACATAATCTTGAAACTTGATTCTACCAGATACTCGACAACAGCCAAAGTTTTACAACGAGGATTTAGCGATAGCAATACAATAGGATATTTATGAAAATATTGAGTTGGTATTAATAAAGTCCTTAGCTGGAAATCTGATCTTGGTCTTGGAAAGAAAATATTGATCTTGAATCAAAATTTTAGTCCAGTATAATAATTAAAAAATAATAAACTGATTAAAATTATTTGTTATAATAATGTTCATCGACATAATTAAAAAATCAAACGATACATTTATCGCAATTATATTTTATGAATTAAAATTCAATTGTTAACTTATGATTTCAATCAAATAACATGGCTCAGAGTACATCACAGGCTCTTGGAGAAATTTATATTTTGACATGGTGGAAGGAACACAGCTCAATATATACCTACTCATCGTGTTTGGAAAAAGTTTTTCTTTGAATTATGCAAACTTCAGTTACTGCGGAAAAGCTCTTTTCTGAAGGTTCGTTACTAGTTACTAAAAGCAGGTGTTTTTTTTACAAGAAGACTCGATAAAGGGTACTTGGTTGTATAAATATATGGTCTAGGTCTAGCTGATAACAAGAGTTCTGTAAAATTAGTTTATAAAATAATGTATTTATTTATTGTATTTAAGGGGACAAGACACCTTTGAAATGAAAATTATTAAATTCAAAATTTAAAATATTTATAGCAATGTAATTGTAATAATTAATAATATATACGCTTATTCGAATAATAGAAGACAGTTTTACCTTGAATTTGAAAGGTCTTGCTCTTCTATAAGTCCCTTGAATAGCTAATTATAACAGAAATTAGAAAGTTCACTCACCGTAGGATTCAAAGTCAACCGATGGATGAAATGAGCTCAAAATTGGTAATTGTAATCATTGATGTAGTCCTTTCCATATGAATGTAGGGATTTCAAATTAAATGTGCAGAAAAATGATTCGAAATAAAAAACTGGGTTTTTAACCAATTATTCAATAAATTTATACATTTTAGAATGTCAAATTTCTTCTAATTCTTCAATTTAAAATCTCTACATTCATACTGAAAGGAGTGTAAAAGAGTATTACTATCAAGTTTGAGCTCGATCTATCCATTGGTTGACTTTGAATCCTATGGTGAGTGAATTTTCTAATTTCTGTTTTGTATATAACTGCATTGTTATAAATATTTAAAATTTTTAATTTAGTAATTTTCACTTCAAAGGTGCCTTGCCCCCTTCAATAAAACGTATACAGAAGAAATATTTTTGAGTATGGTTAAGTTAAGAGACATCTTTAATTGAAGCTACCTAAAATAAAATATTAGTTATATATTTAATACTGACGTTACAGATAACGTATACCTTTGATTTAAGCTTTGTTTTATATCTCTGAGTCTGTTTGTTGATCACTTAAAGTAGGTTGTTAAAAATTCACTCTCCACATTTTCAAAGTGAATTACTGAACCAATCAAGCTGAAAATGGGCATAAATACTGTTTGAGACATTATTGAAAGCATCAATGTAGGGGTTTCCAATTGAATGGCTATAATCCATTCATTCAGAAAAAAAACCTACATTTATGCTTTAAAGAATATATCAAAAGTATTCATGACAATTTTCAGATCCATTAGTTCATTGATTCACTTTCAATCATGCGAAGAGTGATTTTTCAACGACATGCTATAAGTGATCGATTGGAAATTTTTAATTTTAGATAGCCTTAACTTCCCAAAATTAGACGAAACCAAGGATAATAAGCTTGGGTTTTGGTGAAGTTCTAGTAACAGTTGAGCTGTCCCCGAGAATACAAGCTAGTTAGAAAATTAAAATATTTTCGTTACCGAAACTCTTGTTGTAACCGGTGTTAATTCCACCGGAGTAAGTACGCAGCCACAAACGGTACCATATGTGCCACCCAGCGTGGGCTTAATTAAAACACTCATCTTTAGAATGTTGTATTCTCAGCTGATACACGTCCGTAACACGCACTCAAAGTGCAATTGAAAGATACTTTTAGTTTTATTACCGAGTTGTAAATGAAAAAATGTCAAGAATACAAATTGCGGTAGAAAACTTCGTTCTGGAATATCTGTTCATTTACAAAAAAATTTACAATATTCTCATATTTATGCCATTTCTCATGCAAGTCGCGTTTCTCGACTTTTACATCGTCAAATATTCAATTCAATATTTCAACGACATACTTCGGCAAGTTTGAAACTGATCAATACAACATTTTCAATACTATAGATGTACTATCGGAAGTTTAATACAAGACAAAATGATTTTCTATAAAAATGTAAAACTAAAAGGATCGTATTAAAATTTCCTATAAATATCAAACTATGAAAGCTTAAGACGACTATTTCTTGAGAAATAATTTTACGATTACGCTATATGTAATATTTTCGTACTTTACGAGCTAAGCCATAAGTAAAGTTTTCGCATCACAAACTATACGATTCTACTCTATGGACCGTCCATTAAATCTCATTAGGTATAAATCGAATGTAGTATCGAAAATTCATTAGTGTGTCTCTTAAGCATATTTTTCAAGTCTGTCATTTGAAATTCAATACATATATGTATTACAGACGATAGAAAATTACAAAGTCCTACGAGGTAACGTCTGAGCAATCTTTACACCTGAAAACACTGAGTGTGTACAATATTGCCTTATACAATCCATTAAAAACTCAACATAAATAACTTGCACTTCTTGATTCTTTTTAACCCGTAAAAAATGTACATGAAAATGGACAATATAATCTTGCAACGAGAGAGAGAAAAAATCTTAATATCTTATAAACTATGGAGACAGTACAATAAGACGCTTTCAGCATTCATATAGTTGTAATTTTCTTCGCAGCGTCTTATTCGCTTTTTCTCCTTCCTATACATATTATACTTTGTCCTCTGTACAACTGTTGCTACACCAGACTTTCCTTTTGTATTTGCTTCCTTTATTCAAGTATGTATATATACGCACACATCTGAACACAGAGTTATCCTCCTGGTTGAACAGGTCTAAGCCGAATAAGACACGGTGTCACAGACAAGCTAAGCCGTGAGCGAATTTTGAAATTTCGACGTCTGGCCGCCTTTGACGTTGGCGATTTATATATCACGAAATCCTTTGTCTATATTAAAGAACTTTCGTAATATCTGCGAAATTCGAGCGAAATAAAAGTTTGCGAGCCTTTAGCAAGTTGCGTGTATATAAGAACTTGGAATACACTCGATGAATAATGTATATATACAGGATTACGTATTATATTAGAAGCCATGCGTAAATTGGTTATTTCATGCGGAATGGAGAGTCGCTTTGTATTTTCTGTTATGTAAATAAAGTAAATTTATTATTTTTTTAAGTATATAAATATATTAGCTTGCATTCGATGAGAGAATACACATGGCGTAATGAAACGATATTTTTGCCTCACGGCAATTTCAATATTTCTCCGAGACGTGTGCGTACGTGAAGTAAAGTATACGTTTTCCGTATGCAGAACATGTTCGACTTCGAGAAGACACAGTTCGACAATTTTCGTTAATGGACGAGCTTTGAAAGCTCTGGAAATATGACGAAACGTAAGCTCGAACCTTTTAAATTTCAAATGAACGTTGTTATTCGTGAGATGAAAATTGCCGTTTTTTCTTTTGGCTTTGTAGCGCTGGCAATCAGTTCTTCGTATGGAGTAATTCGCGAAAGGAAATGGGTATTAATTCAGTACTAGGTACATGGTTTCAGAGTTTCTAGAGACAACTTGTCCATCTATAAATGGGAGATGGTGATTTAATCTCGAACGATGCTCTCGAACCGTATGTTATTCCAGTCAATTTCAAAACGTTGTCGAACAAGAGTAACAACAATATTTTAAGACGTCGTAAAGTCTGCACGGTGCCGACTGTTACTACTTAAAACCTCATTAAATTCTGCGTAACTGATTTTAGCCGACTGATTATATTTCTTGTTAGATATTATTCGATTTTTCAGTATTTTTTTAAAACTCATTCGTAACAATTATTTATAAATTAAAAACTAAAGTCACAAACGTTACCAATATAAATGAATATTACTTACTCGAAATCCAATTGTTTAAAAGCGACTGCGAAAATTTATGTTTTGTAATCTGAATTGTAATTTTGAATTTAAAAGAATCAATTACCTTTTAATAAAAAAATTTCATTTAATGTATAATTTAAGAAACCACATTAAGTCAATGAAATTTTTTCCAAGGAAATTAAGTATCATTTTTCACGATTCGTCACGGAAACATACATTTTTACAAAAAAAAAAACGAAGTGAAACGAGTATAGTTGCTTCGAGATGATTTTTCCTGTTGACATATTAATCAAGATTATTTTTTTTTTATTCAAAAGGTCATTCCTGTCAGTTTCACAGCGATTACTACTACTTTATTAACCATCACTTACAAATAATAAATACCAGATCAATAATTGTCACTGCGTATTGCCATTAAACTAATTATCAATTTTAATCTAAACGAAAGGAATAATCGAAACTTCAAAACCCGCTTCCAAACCGAATTGAAGCATAAGTTAAAAAGAAATGCTATTAACTCTCGCAAATTACGTAATTCACACATAGTGGGTCCGAAATACTGACTTCCCAATAATTCCCTACCGACTAATTACAACCTAATAATTCAACACCATCAACTTCCGTCCTCCCCTTCAACGGCAAATTCGTTGGTCATAACCACAGTGACGAGAATTCTCCCGTAACGCCTCGACTACTGCAGACTCATCGAATACCGGAAAGTCTCTCACGGTTTATTGTTACCTCTTAGCCATCTCCTCCGCAATATAAATTTTTCACGAGACTTCAGCATCGTGAGATAGAGCGAGAGGAGTCTATACGTATACCGCTCGAATAAGGCTCGAGAGCGCAAAAGAGGAGTAGCGAGAGGGGGGGGGGCATGCCGGGCTGACTAGAGAGAGAGAGAGAGAGAGAAAGCATAATGCGCCCGAGGTGCTGCTGCGTGCGCGCGGACGAGTATAGGTAGTAGGGACTCGACGGCGGTGGCGGGAGACTACGACGACGGGCCATATTGGCTCAGTCCAGCAGCAGCATGCGCGACGGCGGCTGCTCTTGAGCCTTGCTTTGCTGCTCTCTATATCTATCTTTCGCGAGCTACACGCGAGTACTCTTGGAGATTGTTACGCTGTGACCTGGAGTTTAACCGTGGCTTGTTTTCCAGTTGATAAAGTACGAAAAAAAAATTTTTTTTTTCCAATTATTTCGTTACAGGAGTGGGTGCTGGGTGGGTTGACTATTATTATAGTACAGCGCTGCTGCTGTTGTCTCTTACTCTTCGATGCCAAAACGGAACCTTTTGGCAGGTTGTCAGTGAAAAATATGTGAGAGAGAGAGAGAGAGATTCAAAAGGGGATTGCGCGAACGAATTTCGCGAGGTGAGTGTCCCGTGAGTGCTGATGCAGGTCTAATCCGGAAGAAATGCGGATTAGGCGAGTTTTTTTTGTCGCCGACGATGATTTTTTTTCTTCTTCTTATGCGTTATTACACCTCGGGGAGCAAATGTTCTCGGTCTGTCGATGGAAAGCTCTTTTTACGATTTCAATTTGCGGACAATGTTCGCGTAAAAATGTTTACGCTCGAGACGTGTGTGCGTGAGCCAAGTTCCAATCGTATCAGAAGCAGACGATGTATTTTATTAGGTGACATACGCAGTCGACTATGTATTGGATTAACGATAGATTCAGAAGTTTGTACACTTTGTTTCGGGCAAATATTTAATCGCAAAGACTCGCCGATTCGCTTTTCGAATTATATTCGATAATTTATGTACATATAGATAAACAGTGGCTGAAGCGTAGGACTTGTTATTGTTGACTTAACCGCAATCGGATGACTGAAATATTGAATGTAGATATGAGCGTGATTACTTTTTTTTCGACTAACTTATCTGAGAGAAGATACATAACAGCCACGATTTGTCATTGGTCGAATCTCCCAAATTTTACGTCGTTCGAATCCTGTAAAGCCAGGCTTATAAATCTACGAGGGAGTTTGCCAGTTCCCGCTACTATATTTTCTAGTTACGATAGACGCGCACTATAAATTTCAAAATTCTTCTAATGATCTATCGATCATTTATCATAAATAAACGGCACTTTCTCTCCCACTTGGCGAACTACTTAAACCGGAAAATTTTTATGGACCACTTAAAATCCGTACTTTACACATATATCTAGCGAATTTCGAGTTCACAAGTGCAATCGAGCGTGTACACAATCGGCAGATTTCGTTATAAGAAAAAAGCGAAGAAAACCCTGATAGACGATGTTAATAAGAGAAAGCAATCGGAATCGTTCAATCGAGCAACTACGATTTGCATATAAATTGCGATCGGGGACTTAGCTTTTTTGTTTGCTCTCGATCGACCCTCTTTCAGTCGACGAATACTCGGAAATCGGACGAATTTTCAGTAGAATTTTAAAAAAGCAGACATTTTCTTTATAGCGGAAAGGGTAAATGGTGTAGCAAAAGAGCGACCGAAATAGCAGCTCTCTCTCTCTCTCTCTCTCTCTCTCTCGTTATATCGTTAAAACGAGGTGTCGCGTTTCTTCTAAAAAATAAAGCCGCCAGAGAAGAAGCAACAGAGCAGCAGCTCCTTTTTTATTTTCAAGGGGTTAATATCGATGTACACCTAAGCTATATATATACACATAACTAGTGCTCAGTGTACTACGATCGAAGATTCAAAGTGTTTATAACGAGAAGATGCTACTGCTGCTGAGGAATTTCGATGCTACGTGTACAGTGTTCAACGCGTAAACGTAACGATGATTGATGCGAAGGTGGAAGACGCTTCGTTTATTTACCGCAGAATTTATTGCGGTCGTCGAATTTTGACGGGAAAGTCAAATTGTGTGCGGCGAGTTTTCTTTTACTCTCGTTTCTCTGTGCATGCGTGCGTGCGTGCGCGCGCGCGCGTGTGTGTGTGTGTGTGTGTATGTGTGAGTGTGTGTGTACGTGTGATTGACGAGGCTTTTTCGAGAGGAGTTGAGACGAGACTGACGGTAGTACTGCGAATTTTGTCTTTTTTTTCTGTTAGCGACGTGATGCCTCGAAGCAGAAATTTGAAATTCTTGAAATGTAACCATCGAAAGTACCTAATATTTTATTTTACGGAGATATTAATAATCGGCGCGAGATTACGTTGCCTTAGGTGTTTCATCCGTAAATCACTCGCGTAAAGCGGATAATCTTTTTTTTTTTTATAGTTGAGTATATCGTAAAAAGATTGTTCCCTTTCCGAAAAATACTTTTGACTGTAAAATTTTACGCGACTTTCATTTCGAGGGCGCGTGCATGTGTATACACATAAAAGCGCGAACTATATCGAGTAAAAATGAATTCCGTAAAAAAAAAGTTCGCACTGCTTCGACGTGCAGCAAAATTTTTCACATCGAACATGAATCCAAATACTTCATATTAAAAAAAAAAAAACTCAACTCTATACAATTCGCATCTCGAGCGTAAAAATTCTCGTCGTCCCCCGTACTTTAGCTCACGTAACTACGTATCTCCGTCTCCGTTGACTGAATTTGGATTTCACCTCCCGATGAATTGAAAAATCACGGAATCACCAATTCATCAGTTCACGGTAGAAAAAAAAACTTTTCCACCTACGCGAAATCGCGAGCAATACAGGACGGGAAAAAAAATAAATAAAAAAGCGGAATCAAACATAGAAAAAGAATAAAAGCGTAAAAAAAGTTTGAAGTCAGGGACTTATGCAGGAGAGTAATTTAGACTGTGAGGAGGGGAATCCCAGACTCATTGTGTCTTGCTACGGTTTCTGGCTCGCGTGTAGCCGTGGGGGATATGCGGCTGATTGGAGGTCGTCCGCGACGATGCGAAGATGAAGTGCTACTACGTAATGAGATCGATTATGCGGCTGAGAGCGATGCATCCGTCGGTGCGCACTGCTATTTATCGGTTAGAAATTGGGTTGACCACTCGGACGATACATTCGTTATCGGTTTATATATATATATTTTTTTTTGTTATATACCTATACACTTATCTTTTCTTTTTTTCGTGAGGGAAAGTGGGAGGTTCTTCCTCGAAAAGAGCAAACGAACAAATTTATTCTCGAGGAAAGAAAAAAGCGCGACGTCAGCCGTTGCAGTGTCTCTGAGAATTCGAGCGCGCATACTTGGCTGTCTTTACAGCTATGTGCACGTGTATGTATATGTATGAGAAAACTTTGGCTACGAAAGCCTTTAAAATTAGAACAAAAGCTTAAGAGAGACCCGCTGAAGCTCCCTAATGATCTAACGACGGGTCGATCGCTCGCGAGGTCGTCGTCGCGTCTGCTATATTATATACATACATATATATATATGTGTGTGTGTGTGCATATGTAAGTGTGTACTTTATACGTATTTTATCTATTTTAAAAATGTTATGCAGTGTGCAATTTTAAAATCGTGAATGATACCTCTTACATGAAGTGGGGATAATTCATTTTTTGAAAAAATGCGTAAATGTTCCGTTTAATATATGGTTATGTAAATTAATGAAATTTCTGAATAAGGGATTTTTTACTGAAGTTGGTAAAAAAATTTTCTAATTATGTACCGCAGTAGGAGGTGCAAGAAAAAGTGCGGGAAATTTTACACAAAAGACTACTTATACAGTATTTAATTCTACTTGTATATTGTATTGACGATAAAATTAGAGACTCGCCGTTTAAGCTGACGGTTGCACATTGTACAATAAATAGTTGCGATTCTTCTGTTTTTTTTTTGAGTTAAATTTCACTGGTAAGACTCAGTATTTAAAAAAGAAAAATGTCGATTTACTAGAATTTATGCATTTAGACGCATTTCTTTTCAGACAGTGAATCTTTTAATGATGGTATTTTTTAATTATACCAAAAAAATCATAGGTTTTCCCTAGTAATTTTTTCCACTATTGCAGCATTGAGTCAATACTGTAGTGATAATACTGGTTATGCCATCAAATGTGTCCTGGTCAGTATAATAAATATACTAATAAATTATTTTAAGTCAGTATTGTATCAATCATGTTACTCCAAAATCTAATTAGATTTTCAAAAATGTCCTGCATTTACTGGTCAGATTTTCGTCCAACTCTCATAAAATGGAATTAGTTGTGCATCGTTACGGATATAGCTTGCGTATTGTCGTACAGTGTTCAGGTACTGTATAATTTCCTGTCCAGTTCAAATCTGGGATACTAGCATAGGTTTGAACATTATCACAATTACGGCTGACCCGTTCTTATCATCTCCATATCGAAACAAGGGTTTACCTATATGACAAATAGTACCGACAGTAAAGAACCAGCAGTAGCCCATATCTGCAGTAATGGCAATTGTTACCAGGATAAATAATGAATTTTCACTGGATTCCGAGTTTTATCCCAAATTCAGCATTTTACAATCATTGAATATTTACTAGATCCAATATTATCCGCGTAAATTTCATCGATTTAATAGTGAATATAGAATGGTGGATACCGTGGAATGGTCCGATTCACCGTTTTTTAAATCATCCCTGCTTCAGATTTATAGAATATAATTATGCATGCATACGTGCAATATATACATATAAATATTCTACTCGTTCCGTACTCGTATCGCAATTGATACACAGTGAAGTACGAAATCGCTAGAATCCCAAGAGCGCCACAGTTATGCGCTTATTTTCTTAATAAGATCGGGCCTCAACCTCACGAGCTCACGATGAAGGATAAGCGCTCGTTTTTATATTTCATAAAGAAACGCCTCCAGAGCTTATCTCTCGCGCGAGTTGTTTTTAATTTTTTTTCACTCTAAGATACCCGCTTACTCCATTTCGTCCAGAGTAATCTCTTTAGATATTAAAAAACACCTTTTTTTTAGTACAAGAGGGTGTACAGAACGACACGCTGGCGTCTTAGCGAAAATCTCTATATCATGTTTATCCAATGAACTCGACGATGCGATGGGTTTTTAATTAAACGGTAGGAAATACATTCGCCGTGAAATATACACGGATTTACATTTTCATCTCAGTACGCGCTTCCCTGTGCTAATTGAACTTTTTAATCGCGGCTGTTTACAATCTTGCTAATCGACGAGCTTGTTCGGTCATCGATATGTGTATTTATTTACACATATTTTACACACACACATACACATGTATATATAACGCTATAATTGAAAGTTCGTTAATTTTTCTCTTCCACTTATATAGCTCGTACACCTGTGCGCGCACAGGCGGTACACTCTTGTCAATTTCCAAATTCGCCCGAAGCGTTGAATAACGGAGAGCGAAAGCAGCCTCGAATCGCTTATATGGATAAAAATATACACGCAAAAAAAGTTAGAACGCGCGCGAATTCGAAAACTTTCCCGACAATTGCTTTCAAGCGCTAACGAGTGCATATATATGCAATACACATATATGGGTAATTTTATACCAAATTATCACTTGGAAAATTTTTTAAACAATTTTCTGTTAATCAAAAAGTGTTAAGCCCACTTGTATCGAAATTGTGCTCTTTTATCGTTCGTTTTGATGTTAATAATCGGTGAGTTTTCCTGATCGGTTTATCTCTAAACATAAAATCGTTCTTGAAAGCTCCAGATTTTACGTATATGAATTATAATATCTTTAGATTAATTTGATTGATATTATTATTATTATTTAAGAAAATTACATCAATTGCTTCATTTAATCAAACGTTTGAGGTAACTTCAATTTTTTTGAATTTTAAAATGATTGCATGTGTCAGTTTTTTTAAAATCATTTAAAAAATATAAAATTATAAAAGGCTCTGACTCCTTGATCACTTTACAGATCTGACATATATTCAGAATAAATTTTTTGATAAATTTTAATTACTATTGATGAAAGTCAAATCAGAGAGGTTCGTATAATCAAACTTTTCAGTTACAAACCTTTCGGTAAATTATTTATATTTTAAAATTATCTTTAGTCAATTGACTTTAGTCACGTTTAAGATTGAATTCATTAATAACCTCTTGAAAGCATATAATACCTGACTTTCAAAGTATCTTATACTTTAAATTCAGCCAGTTTTACTGCAGAACTTCCATATCTCTTTTGTGAGAAATGTTCCCCCGAAGGGCTATAAATTTTCGAATTTTCCATAAACAAACAAAATTTTCCACCAAACGAAACTTCGAAATTCTTCTGTAGCTTACAGAAATGTGCTGAAAAAATTCTAAAGAAATTCAAGAACATTATTCAAGTAACGATTCAGTAGTATGGAGATTCAAACGTGTATATACACATATACACGCGCGCTTGGCGATGACAAGGCGAAAAGCCACGCAATAAAGAGGCAAATTAGATTACATCGTGCTAGGAAAAAAGTTGAATATGCACTGTCGCCTCACAACCGATGTAACACTCGGAAAATGCGAGCAATGAAAAAACACTGCGCACGTGCGAGAAAAAAAAACGAAAAATTCATTAATTAATACAAAATTGCGCTCAGGTATTCTCGTAACGTTCTTGGCGCCTCGGCTATACTGCATTGGCCTCCTTTTTTTTCTCTCGTCTTCGTAGCGGCTACTGGTACAGATGAGAGGAAAGAAAAAACAATTAATCTCTTCTTCTTCCGCGTATATAGCCGGCCGCGAGCGTTAAAGGAATTTCTTTCGGTCAAGTATGTGGTCTTGCGTTTGATAAGAGAGCACGCACGAGATCGAGCCTTATTTAGGCGACGCGAGTCGAGACGAGCAGACTTTTTATGTAGGTATACATCGTTCCAATGGAGTATTTAGAGTCGTGGCTATGCGTACGTGGTGTGGCGCGACGTAAGAGCGCGCGAAAATCGATCTGTAGGAATTAACGCGTTTGCTTTTTCTCCGAGCGAATTCGAAGGAGGGTTCGTCGTTGCTATTTTTTTTACACACTCCAATGGGTTAATTACACGTCTACACGTGTGTTTTCATTTTACTCGAATAAAACCGTGTATATTATCCCGAGGAACTTGTTCGTTATTACTGCGCTCGGTGTATTTGGTGAAATTATTTGATTAAAAGTAACAAAGCTATTTCTCAATGGACGGAATCGGAGTTTTAATCAACCGAGAATTAAATGCTTTTCGTAACGAGGAGGATTTTGCCAAAGATATATAGATATATATGTATGAACATACTCATCGTACGTAAACGTTTCGACGAGAATATTGCAAAATTATATATTTGTATAGTTTCTATAAAAATTCATGTTCCTGTACCAATCTAGTGTTATTAAAAGTTGGAAATTGAGTAATCGGAGAACCGAGTAATGTAATGATATGTATACATATATATGAAGGCAATTATTTTTCCGGTTGGTAGTTTATAGCGTAACAGGTGAAATTCCAAAAGTGAATCTGTTAAAAATGTATGTAACGTGTGTATAAACGTAAAAACAAAAGCGAAAATTGATGTTAAGGTCGTATTACATTGATGCTAATATCGCGTGATCGAACAGCAACCAAAAACGGGTAATAAGTCCTAAATCTAACCTTCGTCGCTGCTATGTAAAATGTAATTATGCGCCCTTAAATAGGGTAACTGACAAACAGTGCAATCACGAGATTTACTCGAACCTGTGTTTATGTATAAGAGCGATAATTCGAATAATGTTTCTCTCCTATCGCGAAAGGGAAAAGTGAGCGATGATTAAATGACCGGAATTCTATTTTCGAATTTTTTTTCCAATACTGCGACCAGTACTTTTTCGAAAATAGAATTTTGGAAGCATCGCAAAAAATAATTTTGCACTTTTTCTATAAATCAGGGGGGGCGAGATTTAATCAATCAATTGAACAATCTGAAATCCATATATATATATATATTTATATATTTAGAAAAAATTGAAATTGAAAACTATTTTTCAAATAAATCAAGCTTATCTAAAATAGAGTATTGAATAATATTTTTCTTTTTCGAGCAATCGACATTCTACACGCAAAAATATTGAGTCGTTCTAACATTTCCCGCAATTATTTTTCCACGTCCGACGCTTAATTGTATCTTGATATTGTGTTCGAAACGATATGTATATACATGTATACAAAGCTTTGATAAAGATAGATGGCACATGATATTTTGCATAAAGAAAAATATACATATAACTGATTCATCTTTTCATTCTAAATCAAATGCGTACGTAGATTGGAAAGAATAAATTGTGATGCATGAAGTAATTTCCATAGGGAAGCTGCCGGTAGATCTTTATTAACTATACAGCAACACAATGCTTTTATTATAATTTTTTCATTTTATGGAATAATCGATATATTACAAGATAGATTTCTCTGCTGTGAATTTATGACGTCGTTACTTTCACTACTCGTGCAATTATAATAAATTCAAGTGATTAGCATACGAGTGCGAAGAAAAGGTTACGTTTTACGATTGAGTCGCTGGCGCTTGTTGTAACAATTTCCACTCAAGTTTCGTCGACTAATATACCGCCCATTTGTTCGGTTTAAACATAGTATTTTCCGCAGCGATATACACGCGTATAAATGGAAAATTCGCAAACTTGTGCCAATAGTCCAAATTTCGCTTCCTCTAGATTTCTTCTTTGATAAATCGTTGCTCTGTAAATAGTACTGAATCATCCATAGAAACGTAAAAATATTGCGTTATACACGTTTATGTATGTATAAACAAACGATGGTTTCAGTAACGTAACGTTTTGTTTCGAGTTATTTCACGCGATTCCGTCGAGCGGCGAAAGAGCTTGAAAATTTATCTTTCGGGGAGTACTTTCATTCGTTTATATAATCCTTTGTCTCTGCTAAAAATATTTGCAAGCGTATATTCGTCGCTCGTATCTACGAATAACCAAATTTTAACAATGCCAGACTAGACAATTTGTTTTATTTATTTTCTCCTTCAGAACAACAAAGATTCACCTCTGGCTTACGTAATTTTTACGAAAGCACCCGTTTCATCCCCCACCGCGTGAACGCATCAAGTCTCGCTGACATACATGTATTATACATACGTTGCTTTCAACCTTCCTTTGACTTTTCTTTTATTTTTTCTTTCCTTTCGCACCTCTTTCCTCGTTTCGTTTTTTTTTTATGTACTTCCGTCTTTTTTCGTGTAATCTCTCTTCCTTTGCGTCTTCGGGCTTGAGAAAATACTCGATAAGAAAATATTTGCGCGATCGGTTTCGAAAAATAGTTTCGCCGCTCTACATAACACAAGAAGCGAAAATCTGTTTACTCCGTTACTTATGTTTGTGCGCGGTATGCATAACCTCGAGAAAAAACTATGTAATCGTTTAAAATATATCACCATTGTATACGTGTGTCTGTGTGCGTGTGTTTGTGTATCTCGGATTCATGAATATTCATAAACGGGAAAATTCGCTTTGTGCATACGACGATCTAGATCCCATATATTCGCGAGACAATCGATATTTATATAAAGAGTTGAAAAACAAAATAAATAAATTCGCGAATATTGAGAAAAAGTGATTTATCGCAGCTTTGTTCTTGGCTTCCTGTGTACAAAATTCTTCCTCGGCTTTGATAACGAGTTTTCAAATTATTTGCACTCGAAGTCGGACTAATAACACGTGATCTTAAAACAAATGGAATTTTAATTTTCAATTTACACACGTACGTACAGGTAGTTTAACCAGTTTCGCCCGAGTATCAAAAATTTGATAAAGTCGAATATTTGCATAAAATTTTCACGCGAATAAATAGTCAGTTTGCCAGAGTTGTACATATATTTAAAAAAAGAGCACGAATACCAGATTTCACTTTGAAAAATGACAAAATTTAAAAGCTCATGGTTATAGCACATACGACACACAGGGAAATTACACGGTAGCACGCGAAAGCCTTTAAACGTTATGAGAGCTAAATATATAATGAAAGCTTTTTCTCTCTCTCGCACACACACACACATACACATTCAAATAAATGTATTATTCAAGCTTGTCAAACTATAAATTTCAGGTTAAAATAACCAAGTCTAGTCTCGAATCTTACGAAAGTTCGAGAGCTTGCATTATTAATAACTACAACCGGTACCAGACGTTATACTGACCGCACAGGCTCAGGTTTCGAATCGCCCCTCTATTCGAGAAAATTTCCAATTTCTCAGTTGGCTGATCCTTCCGCCTTTGCCCTTCCGCCTTATTTTATCCGCAAACGCGCGAGTGTGGAAGGGAAAAAAAGACGATGAGAGAGAAAGTCCTTTAACAGTTGTTAGCCGCACGAGGCGCCGAAGGAAAAAAATGAGAGTTGAAAGCTTGCAATCGATTACTTAGCTGATGTGTTAGCTCTTGTATACTCTATTTATACCTATATTTAGCTGTTCAGAGAAAAAGATCATTTATTTCTTGACTCGATCAATTAATACCGCGAGGAAACTGATTGACACTTATTGCGGTTACTAAATTACGATAGCTTTCTTTAAGTCTGATTTCCTAATTTTCTACTACTGGTTACTGCTGTAAATTTTATTATTAACGGTTATATAATTTGTGGCAAAGGTCAGAGTATTGTGTAAGAATAATGTTATTATTTTCACAAATTTGAACATAAATTATACGGATGAAAGTAAACATTTATACATTCAATTATAGTCAAATTATTATTGTATAGCTTAGATACAATTATTATCAGTCATATAATATTCCAAGAATTTGAAATGTAAAAATATGCACGTACTCTACAGCTACTATATTTCATATTATATCAAATCGCTATCGCTTAATTCAATAGACGGTCGATGCGAAAGATAAATTCGTGTACTTACGGGATGCGGGTAAACGTAGCCATCTGTGGGACAAGTGATGAACCAATTATTATCACTTTTCTTAATAATTTTCCTTACAATTATTTTTTTTTTTTACATTTATACAATTTTAATAGAGATATATAGATTATTTATTAAACAGTATCACCAACATTGATATGGCTGTGATTTTATATATTCTAAAAATAACAAAATACTTCTTATACTGCAAAGTAATTTTTACTACAAAAAATTGGATTACTATTTACTATACTTTTTCTCTTACTGAGCATATATATATAACTAAGTATACTCAAGCAAATGATACTTTGATGCATTAGGCGTGAAAAATTGCGCGTCTTTGTTTTGCCTTCTTTTTTCTCTCTCCTCGTTCTTCATCTTTTCTCGCGACGGTTCAGAGGGGAATCATCATTGTTTGTATAGGTATAAGTGTATGTATGGTACATGTGGCGCTTTGTTGTCGGTTCATTATTCCTTTGCAGACGTTAATTGCACGGCAATTCCACTTTTTCGACGCTTCTTTTTATCGAGGTCACGTGTGAGCTGTCATTAGTGCTCAGTTTTTTTTTCTTTCTCCTCACAGGTGAATAATGTTAAGTTTGTTAATCGTGGAAATATTCGTGTATAGAGTCGAATGTGTCACTGATTTATCTTCTACGCCTTTGTCGAGCAGATAAGCAAAAAATGCCGAAACGCGCCGTTCACTTCACGGCAAAGTTTTCTGAATGACGTATTTTTTTATTGACGAAGAATACGAGCTTTATCTTCGTTACGTAACGCGACGTTTCGTAAATGAACGATATTTTTTGACATATTTTCGAGAGAACTGATCGATCATCGATTAATCAATGACAAATATCGTAAGAGATAGGATGTTTGTATTTAAAGATAACTGAGACTTTGAAGATGTAATTTAATATTTTTTTTAATAAAAAAGACGATCAGTTTATACGTTGAATTATTTGACAGTATTGATTCACTAAATGTTGCTTGGAATTTAATCATGCAAATGCGTCGTTGTTAAATTTTCTTTCTTAGGCAACGATCCCAGCGGATGTTTTTCCAAAAGACACGGCACTTTTTGCATAATGTATTAACGTAAAAAATATATTATATTCGACGATATGAAATTTTTGATATAAATACTATTTTAGATTTATTCACATTTCACATATATTGAATTTTTCATATTTCTCTGATGAAGATTTCTACATTTTCATTGATAAATGTGACTTAATTAAATGTCACTTTACATAATATTAATACTATATATCAATTTAAATCTATTTGAATTTCTAAACGTCCACTGTATATTCTGGTATTTGATTGGAAAGTATTTTTTGGAAATAATAAATTAAACATAAAAACACAAATACAATGTTCTATCAGAGCGAACGTTTTTTCGATTATTGAAATAGAAATTTTTCTTTACACCCATACGCTCATTACGCGCAGTTTTCATCTATGGAAAAAATACAGTTGCATTGTTTTCTTCGACGTTTTCTCCAAAAACATCGAAATATATGAAAATTTGAAAAAAAAACAAAAAAATTTATAACCAAATATGTTCATCTACAAGATCGAGAAATCAATAGTCACTACGATCATTCGAATTTTCATTTCTTTTCCAAACCAATTTTCCTGGCTGCGTATACAAACAAAGCTTTTTATTCAAATCTTAACTCGTCTCCGCGGAGAGAAGAAAGAATTCCAACAAAAAAAAAG
This sequence comes from Apocrypta bakeri, assembly GCA_018906985.1. Lineage (NCBI taxonomy): Eukaryota > Metazoa > Arthropoda > Insecta > Hymenoptera > Pteromalidae > Apocrypta > Apocrypta bakeri. Next base: position 7,375,899 of record JACCIA010000005.1, read on the forward strand.
AAAACAACGCGGCAATAAGCTCACGACCTACTTTGAAAAAAATCTCAAAGATATAATCGAGAGCGTTCGCTTCGGAAATAAAAACAATGAAGCTGACACACGGGATCGTGTAACCCGAGCGACGAGTTACACACCTTCTCGAGTCTATAAACGAAGTCGAGTCGACTCTTACTATACGTATAGTGAAACAATCGTCCGCGACGTCAACTTCTCTACGAGTTACATTGAGCGTCGCGCGCAACTTCGCAAACAATCGTTAGTGCATTTTTCCGCAGTTCGAAAATCCCCTGCCGATCGTTTGTACGCGCGATTGACATATTTCAATGATGATGATGATGCAATTCACTGATTCTATTTGTATGTCTATAAATATTTAAACGAGTTTACTCGCGCGAGTAACTAAACAATGCGCGAAATTCTATAAAATCCGAACGAATACCACCGCAATTGTTCACGTTTTTGCCTTGTTGACTTTGCATTCGTAGTACTATTTTTTTATGTAAAACTGAAACAGCGAATTTTTCTGTGGCATCGTTAGTGGTGCTACTTGACAATGATAAAAAACGGCAATATGAACTTTAACTTCGTTAAATTTACTTGATACTTTTGTGTCTAGCGAATATCCATTAATTACAGCTCGTATTTATTTAAATTCAATGAAGATTCACCGTTTAAAAATGGTCATTTTTTATGTAATACTATCTACAGCTACGAATTAACTTGATTAAATTAATTTAACAGCGTTATACTCGTTTTAATTATTTCAATTTTAATTAGAATGTGCAGTATTACATTATTTTTAAACAATGAATTTATCGATTCTCTTCGAGTGATAATTCGTTATTTTGAAGTTACATACTCAAAACATATTAAAATAATGAAAATACTCCCCATCAGTGCACTACTTCATTCCGCGAAGAATTATTTTTATCGTTCTCGACTTGGAAATTCGACTGTGTAAACAAGAATGCATTTGCATAACTCTAAAAGAGAGAAGCCTATACATTTGTCAAGCTGATTTCGCACTGTCTTCTCGAGAATTCGAGACATCGCAAAAAAAAAGAAAAGAATTGAAATAAGTCATACCCTATACATCTATACGCGCGTATATCCACATTTAAGAATATTCTCCATCAGCGACTCGAAGCTTAAAAATAAACCCGCTATGTGTTTTCATTTCTCGCGAACAATTTTTCATTGCGCGCTCAGCAAGATTGCGCTTGGATAAAAAAGCTCCGTACCGAGAGAAAATTGCTTTCCTGGAATTGAAAGGAGAGCGCGGGTATGCACCGATTTCAGCGACTGCTAATTTTTCGATCCTGATTTTTTTTTTCGCTTCTCGCGTGTTTCGCGCGTATACCACTTTCGTTCAACAATGCTAATGGCACTGTTTTGTATTCGCGTCACTTTTCTCGAATATTTCTTTTTTTTTCAACTCCATTTGCGACTATACATCGTTAAACGCTTTGTTGTTGAGAGCGTATTGACATCTTCATAATTAGCAGTGGAATGCGCTTATAAATCGCGTGTTTCGGCAGAAGTAAACAGCTCGTTTGACAAGCCGTCGTGTACGCGACGGAAATGCAACTTTAATGCACTTGTGTTCGCGCGAAAACTGAGAGGCGCAAAAACAGGAAAAAAAATAAGAGGGACGGTCGACGGAGATAAACTTTATAATGTAGTGCGCACAGCTCTTAATCGCGTGAATTCCACTTTGAAGGAAAAAAAGTGCGTCGAAAAACAGAGGACGACATCCTTTTGCTTCCGCCGGAACCAAAGATAAGAAGGAAATAAAACTATTAACGTCTTTAGATGCGCGATTTAATGATATATTTTTTGCTGTAGTATTGTTAAAGTATTTTAAACAAAATTTTCCATACATTTTTGTCTTGTTTGAAAACAGTAGGTTAACAACGCATTTTCCATTTGTTTATTTACGATTATTCTGGTCTGGTAAACTACATCACACATCGCGTTGATAAATAATGCACGTACCAGTGTATTGCGCATTGCAGAATATACGAATACAAATAATGACTTGACAATTTATAAAAATTACAATTTCTATTTATTTATTATTTTATTTTTAACGAGTACATTTTCTCGTTAGCTCACAGGTGTTTTCGCTTTTATTAAAGAGAGTAATTTAAAAAAATGTGGTAAGGAACCTTTTGATAAAATGGAAAATTCGATTTGTGGCTTACTTATAAATAATATCCATAGCATTTCTGGGGAACAACAAACTTCTATTTTTACACTCGAAAAACATACGATAACTGAGTTACGTTACAAAAGTATACTAACTCACTTGTTTATAATCCATCGGATTCCTCGTCAATCTTCGCGATCGTAATATTCTACTTCGACAAACTTCTATATTTAATGTCTCAAATTACTGCTATTTAAACGATCCAATAATAACTTATAATACAGCAGCAATAATCCACTTCATTCCGTCGATATGAAAAAAAATGTCTCCACGACGATCCAGAACTTGAAAGAGAAAAATAATCACATTTGCTGTTGTATCTATACATGTATCAGTCGTAGACGTAAGGCAATTTCCTGCGTCGCGCGATACTGATAATCATACCACGACGCAAAGTCTTCTCGACTCTTCGAGCTAATTAAACGAAAATGAGAGTAGACAATCGCGCATTCAGCCTCGGAGGAAGTTTAATCCCGACGATATAGGGTCGATATGTGTGTGTAGGTGTAACGTATATATATGTATACAGAGTCCATTAAATGTCGTATACAATAACTAGCAATTGAATTTATGGCGTAAATTACTGTTGCATTGGAACAGTGATGTATAGCAATTATGGAGGATTTTGATTTGTTTAGTATAAATAGTATATAATACTGAAAAGAATTTCAATAAGAAATGTAAGAATCCAGATATCGTTTTTATTCCATACGTCCGATAGATGCCAATGTTTTCCCGTTTCTCGCAAGTACACTAATTCGCCGATAATTAGTGTATAAGAAAGTTCAACTGACTTTTTCTCAATAACTTCGTAGAATGCTGTATCCGAGCTATATATAGGAAAAATAATTCTGTTTTAATTTATAAATGTTCTCCTTTGAGAATTGTCGTATTATACAGCAAAAATTACGATCTAACTTTCATTTGTTGGGGATTACGCAACATAGTAATTTTTACCAGAAATCCGTTTACTATTTATTCATTACTTTTTGAGTGTAAAGCTTGAAATACTATTACATTTACGTAATACATTACAATACCACGTAATCTTGTCAATAAGTGGTTAACAATTAACATCATCGGGATATTAACAATTTTCATATTCATTCAAGCGAATGCACCTTTCCAGTAAACTACGTGAATTATTATCATTAATTCGCTAATTATCCAGTTTGGCGGCTCTTCGTCCATGAGAATTCTCAGAAAATCATAAAACTCGACGTATATACGATAGCGAGGTGCATTTCTTCCAAGAAGTTTCCGATGACTAATTACAACTTCACTCACTCTCTCTCTCTCGCCCTCTCTCTCTTGCGAGCGCAAAGTAGCGATTACAACCGTCTTTTTTCACCCTGTGAAATAAAATTAAAAACTAAAGACAAAACAAAAACGAACAAGCGGAAAAATTCAAAGTTCGAGGCGGTAGAAGAAAAACAAATTTTAAAGAATACACCTTAGCAGGGAAGCGAAAACTTGCTTCTTCTTTTATATATATATATCTTTACGTATCTCACAAAGCAGCAGAACCAACCCAAGAACTTTTTGCAATCTTCGCATGCTGTCTGTGCAGTAAAAGTCTCTCTTTCTCTCTGGCTCTCTTTGTCGAGTCAAGGTATCAAGAGAAAGGGAGAAAAGGACGAAGAAGAAAAGAGAACAGTTTGCGAAGGTATAAGAAGAGAGTCGGTTCTTCGGGCAAAATGAAACTATCCCAACTAGTGTCATTATTCAGAGAAAAAGATAGAGCCAGGGGCAAGTCCTAAGTTAGCCATGTATATACCTTTCGTCGATGAACAATCGACGGCTTTAACATTTCATTCCGTTTTTTTCGAAGGGAAGGCTTTTGGCGTAGGTTGATATCGACAGCCGATCTGTCCCGCCTGGAAATGAGGAATAGCCTAGTATTACTGTACGGATCGTACGAAGGGTAAGGAATATTTATAGATCCGAGGGAGTGAAAATCAGAGAGAAAAGATGTTAGAATAAAAGTCAGTTTGTTCCTCGATTCTTCGATATAGCTTTTTGATTTTCCCGCGCTCTCTTTGAAGACGAGCTTTTCATTACAAGATAGTATTTTTTCTATCGCTCTCTCTCTCTCTGTCTCTCTCTGTATTTAAATCGAAATTTCACGCGCGAGTTTTTTTATTTGTTTGCGCCAGCTTCATTTGCAAAATCGAATAGCTTGATGACACTACGTCCTTCGATTCTGGTATATATGCACAGGTGTAAAGTGTGAATTACGCGCATCGAGATTTTCCAGCGTCAGCGAATTTCTCCGAATTTTTACCCAATCGCTGCCTTATTAATCCCTGTGCGTATTATTCCGAGAAAACAAAATTAATGAGATTGGCACATATACGCTGAACATTAATTAAAAAGCTCGCAATGCGAGCTTTCAGAAGAATATTTTTCCTCTCACACGGTCTTTGATTTCGATTTTCTCGCGATCACTTAAATAATGGGTAGAGCGTTATTCGGCCACTTTTTTTTCTTTCTCTTTGTCTCTCTCTTTCGAGGGTAAATAATGCCACGACGGTAGTGTGATTGAGTCAATATTTTATCAGCCAAGCCTCTGGCTTGATTCGATCAACATACCTGGGGTATAATTTTTTTCTAGACCTCTCGACCTTAGTTCTATTGTTGACGTGACAAAAATTTGTTCAACGTTTGGAAGAAATGCTTTTTATTACTGTAAAAAGTATATATGTATTCTGTGTGTATTTATAGTCGCTTCTATTCAAAGTGTTTTCTAAGAGTTGAGCAAATTCTGCGCTTTATATGGAACGGCCGTGAAAAAGCTTGTGTTTTCTATCTTAGTAATCGTATTCTAAGTAGAAAATGGGAAACCAAAAGTAGTTGTTATCCTGAATCGTGTACTATTTAAAATGCGTGTACGAATAGTCGTACGTTTTAAACATTTTCCGATTGATTCGACATTAAATTAATGACAAAAAGTCACGTATAAAAAATAATCAATAAATCAATATACACATTCAACTATACAAGCTGTGCAAGGACCGAATCAAATAAATCGTCCAACCCATAAACCTTTTTTTCGAATCGTCATTCCATTCGGCCTTTCTCCCTTCGATACATTCCGGCGTATAAAAATTATAACGTTCGCCTTGAGCCATACACGGATGGCTCTTCCGAAACTCGGGAAATGGGAAGAAAAAAATGCACGAAATAACTCGGTGAACCGCACTGACGCATGTCCAGAAATAGAGTGAGAGGGAAACCTCGGAAATAGAAGGATATAAGCCGCTGCAGTACAGCCAATGGAAAAACGAACGAGCGAGCGGTCGAGGGTGAAAATTGAACGCTCGAGGGTCTGCTAACACACACAGACATATACACGGTATTGCAAAAAAAGAAAAAAAAGGGAATAGCGAAAGAAGAAGTGGATTACGAATATATACGTTTTCTAAGCGTTGAAACAAGTGCACTCGCAGCGGATAGTAGAACAAATAAGTCAAGTGAGAGAAGTTGTATCTAATCAAAGGATAGAACAATTGTATATGCACTTGCGGAGAGCCGTCTTCTTTCTATCCATAGTGCGAGTATTTTAAATTAAAAATAAGGAGAGGGAGTAGGGACGATCCCCCACCATTCCCCCACTCCCAAAGTACAGATACCCGACGTTCGAGTCTTTCTCAAGAGAATTGTAATTTCGTAACCAGTGGTTCGTTTTTTTGAACGTTGCGTTATTGCATAATAATACTGGATATGCTCTTTAATCGATCCTACTCAGCGACTGACTTTATCTGATATTCCACTCTTATCTATATCGACGCTACGATGTCTTATCTCATCGAGATTCAGTTATATATATATATATATATATATATATATACTGTTAGCGCTAACATCACCTCTATTTTTCTTACTCGCTCTGTTTATAAACACAAATTCCTCATCGTTAATATACGCGTACGTTCGTGACGCGTCGATTAAAAAGCTCGCGCGGCTTAATTTACACTTAATTATTCGCTCGTCTCTTTGTATTCAGTTTGTCGACTACTGAGCTGATTATTCGCCACGACAATTGTATGGCACTTGCTATTCGCGATGAGAATGCTCAAGTACATATACCACGATAGAGAAAGGATGAATACATGCTTTATAAACCTTTGAAGCAGATTTCTCAATGGGATAGCTCTTGCATTTATATATAATGCGTATATATACACATTGATAACTAATTCTATCGCTCCCTATTATAGATAAATAACGTTATTTTTTTTTGATAAGACGGCTGTGTATTTTATACGCGTAGCTTGTTTGCTAGTTGGAGAGTAAACGAGTATCTCTGGTATGTAGCTTCGTGGAATCCATTAGCAGTAACGTAATTCTCAATGCGAACTATTCCTCTTCCTTCCGTTTGCTTTAGATTTACACCGAGAGAACTGAGAATTTGGATAAGTAACATTGATAACCTCATAAATGCAGCAATGAATTGAATAAAATAAAACATTACATTTAAATGTTCTCAACAATGCACTTTATAAGCTTGATTTATACAGCCACACTTCAGATAAATTCAAACAGGTTCTTTATCTATTGTGTTTACATTTTATAGGTTTTGGTTTATAACCCCCTCGTATATACTTGAATACGTGTTTCGAAATGCGAGTGCGCTTGTTATATATTCAATTAGAGCATATCCGCAGTGTAATTTATGCCAGTCGTAAGTGTCATTATAATAGCCATAATAACGAGCTTTAAAATATCTCCGCCGTTGGTCGTCATATTTGGAGATAGAAACTGTAAGTTCTGAGCTTTCATCCAAACGATCTGGGAGGATGATTGATTTTTCGGATTTAAAATTATTGAATAGTCTATTTTAGCTACGTTTGTAGGTTTGAAAACTTTTTCAGTATTTCGTTTTTATTATTGATGCAATATTGGAAATAATGTTGGAAATCACAGTTTAGAATTAATAAACGAATAAAAGTACTTTTCTAATTAGCGTTTTCAAAATTGCTTTTTATTGATAGCAATTGTGGATATTATCGAAGAAATTTTTCTCAAATTTTCCGGGCACAAACGCAAATTTTTATTTATTTAAATTTCTACTATATCCGAGAATTTAAGGGTACCATCTGTTTTGTCAAAAAATCGACAGTTTTTGACAATTTTTGGTAGAAAAAGTAAACAACATAGAAACCCGATTATTTGTTATATTGTATTTGTATTTGTTATATTTAAAAAAAATTGTAGTCAATTTCATGTAGGTCACGGCCGGCTCAGTAACTCGCAACTTTTTAATCATTATGAATTTCATCTTGTGCTTTTAACACAATACTCTGTGCGCTTAGGGCTATTAAATTATGCAAAAAAGTCATATCTTTTGAAACGAACAAACCAAAAGGTACCCTTAAAAAGTAGTCGAAATAAAGATTTTTACCTTTTGCACTTTTGCCTAAAATTAAAAAAGGATTGCAATTCTTCATTCAATAAAAAAAACAGTCCCCTAACGATAAATAATTTATAAATCTACATTAAAATCCAATTACGAATGCTATTCTAATTAAATGAACAGAAAATTAGAAACAATAAGTACACCCCCCTTATAAACACTGTAGACCTTATTGAATTTTGAGATACATCCTTGCTACGTAACGATAATTTCAATGGAAATACTAAGTCAAATACATCGCAATTGCTGTCAAAATTCTTACGCAAAGTGTTCAGTGTATATAGTCCATGACGACAAACAAATGCTGCACCACCGGAGCAGATGACGTACGGCATGGCACGCGCACGAGTACTGAAAACTTGCGTAATTAATTGCCTCGACGAAAAGTGTTGACGACGAGTGTCACGGGAATAATCAAACTGACGTAAGCGTTTATTCATTTCGAAAAGTGCTCCTGTTCTATATTTCACTTCTTCAGAATACACCGTGACACTTGAAGTATAATCGAGTTCCTCCTTCCCTTCGACTAGCTGATCTTACAATATTCTTTTAATTTTCTTCTCAAGTGACCTTTTTGACCTTTTTAATATTTCAAATCGATTCGTATAGTAAAGAGAATTCGTTCTAATGGAATGGTCGCATTTCTAGAATCTATATCGATCGCGAGTGAATCTGCGACTTTTAAAAGACACCCACACACACCTCTATCCGATCAAAATGATTTTCCGCTTTTACTTGTCGGCTATATTGGATAAAAGGGAGAATACGTCGTGTAATACGTCGATCGATACGTCTATTCTCGAGAATAATAGAAAAAGTTTATATATATATATATATATATATATATATATATATATAATGTACACACCTGTACTCTTTGGGGTTAAAAGTCGTGCGTCATTCGTTTTCTCTTTCTCTCGTGTGCAGAGAAATCACGAACGATAATTTAACCGGTCATTTACAGCCAGTCGAACGTCCAAAATACAAAAAATATAGGCGCAGGTAAGCTCGACTTCAAAGCAAATCAATATTAAGTTATATATCGCGCCATGTACAGAGAATCGAGCTCGAAACATTGGAATTTAAATGTCTTGTAAAAAAAGTACGAGGAATGAAAGCTCGCCAAATATTTCGTAGTAACTTGTGTAGTAACGACAGTGAATTAGTGTATCGGACCTCAACAGCAGCAGTAGCAAAACTCGAGTACATAATATATATATGCGACTACGTCAAGCATCAAGAGCTTAATTAACTTTACAGCCCAGTAAAGCAGCGGCGACATCTGCGGCAGAGAGGAGCATACAGCGAGCAAAGTAGACCGACAATGTTCGCGCGGACAAAAGCGAAAGTTCCGGGTGGTTGTAGTACAAGCAGCTGTGAGTTTTGGCCAACAGTCGCACCTCGCTTGGTTCGGTGAAACAAGCTGAGCGAGCTTCAACCGGCTCTTCTTCAGGACCGAAGCTTTTGTCCGCGACTACTAGCTGACGTAGCAAAGGAGTCGCTTTGGTCAGTTAAACCATGGAGGACGACGAGCCAGAGGAGTCGAACGGCAATAAGTGCGACTCCAACAGTAAAAAAACCGCTCTGAGCAAGATAGCCTTGAGCAAACGAAGTGGTGGTATCCAAGACAACACCAACACTTCAGCTGACGGCTCGGAAAAGATCACCTCATCCTCTGAGAACGAGGTCGAGGAGATACCGAAGGACGAAGAAATCCAGCCTGTTCAGCACACCAGTACCGCGACCCTCCACATTAACGCGAATCCGCTATTTGGCAGGTCGCGAACTTTCGATGGTACCGTCCAAGAGGAGCAACCTCATCAGATGATGGCGTTGCAGCTTCAGCAACACCAGCAGCAGCATCATCGCACTCGAGACGTGCAGACCTATAGCATCGTCAAATATCCAGGTGGTCGCGCCGGACTCTTCACCATGACCACGAGGAGTCCACATTCTAGCTCCAGCCAGGAGGATTACGAACCCGAGGTGAAGCCTCTTCACGGACAGGGCAAGCCTCAACTGCTGATCGCTGGTACGAGTAGCAGCAGTCAGGTGACAGCTCGATCGATGGAATCATTGCGCACGACACAACGTGGTAACTTCCTCGATCCAGAAGTGGACTTCGTAGAAGATTCGCGATCGCTCGAGTCACTTTACTCGAGCTCGGAGTCGCACGTGCTTCCCGGACGGGGTGGTAGTCACCATTACCGAAGCTTTCTCACAGCTTCGAAACTCGACGTTCGACGTATTCAAGCAGTTGAGTCTAAAAGCAGCGAAAATCTTCATCGAGAGGAAAGTCTTAAGGCGGAGATTCGCCGAGGACTGTTCGCTGGTACGGATCGCAGTAAACTCCAGCACTTGAGTCTTCCACCACCGAACAACTTCATTTCGTTGACGAGTCCCGGGGGAAGCGACCGGAGGATCACAATCCTGAGTCCGCATTCGCCTGTCGCCGCACCAGACTTTCAACAGGCTTTCGCCTTGAGCTGCAGTCAAATCAAGTCGAGACGGAAGAAGGCTGCCGTCGTATTGCCGAGGTTGGTGTTGGCGCGAAGCGAATCTCCGGTTTTTGAGTGAGTAGCACCTTATTAGTCACAAGCTTCTTGTTCACCATCCTGTGTCTCATTTTATTTGATTTTTGTTGGGGGTAGCAAGCCTCAGAACACTTGTTGACGATGGATTCGCGGTTGTATAGGTTTTCCAATAGCTTTGGGGTATCCATCTTTCAAACAGAAAAAGTATTCGACGAATTTCAGCTGTCGTATTTAAACGATAAAGAAAGTAAAATTTTGTAGAGAAAGTCTCAATAGAATTTCTTGCACGTGTAAGAGAAATTTCTTTTATATATAACACAACCAATCGATTTATCCTTTCGCTATAAATTAGATCAACGATAATCGTCGAAGGTACATTGGCATTTTCATTATCCGAACCGCGACAAGTCAAGCTATACAAGAGAGCGGGTCCTCTTGGCTTTCAAGTCCATCGATTAAAGTGCAATTCCTCGGCAGCTTCAGTAGTTCAATCTTCACAAGCTAAGCTTAATTAATACGTCAAGCTCAAAGAATCCAATCAGAGCTTCCTGCTCGAAAGCGCGTTAACGTCTGTATACAACCGATCGTAGCATACATATTTTTAAAAAATATTGGATCAAAAATTTTTGCAATTTTTCTGAAAAAATCAGCCGCAACGAATACGCGACTTACATTATGACGATCTCGAGACACAATTGCACGATTGCTTTTTATCCTGATTTCGACGAGCAAATGCTTGTTTCATGATAAAGACAGACGATGACGTTTTGTCGGAGACCAAAAGCGTACATGTAGAGAAAAGTGCTTCCGAGCGAACTTGATGAGTTTCGTAATGCGGGTAGCAAAATAACTTATCGTTATACCCCTGGTTAGATTGCTTTTGCCTTACCGGCTCGCTGCTATATTGTCTTTAATTACACCAATCGTCTAATGGACTTGATTGTATCATTTCTCGGTTTTAATTAGTTTAGAAGCACATTCCTAATTGTTATCTATTTTTTCAAAACGACTTGTCGAATCGACTTGTTTTGGGTAGTATACTTGCGGTTAAGATATTCGAGTACAGACTTGATCTCTGTTTATATGTTTGTTTTGAAGCTAGAACTCGACGTGGAAACTCTCCGACAAACGTCTCTGACTTTGCTAACCGAGCTGTGTTATTTCATTTGCGGCTTCTGTAGATAGGGTATATAGACATGCAGACACGAGTAAACGGTGAATCTCTGCGTACACTCCTGCACGATCGAGATCTTAGGAATGATCACTTTTCGATATAGGCACTGTTTTAGTATATGCTATTTTCAGTAATTTTTGTAATTCTTATTTTATTGGGGTCTATATCGTCATTCAGGTGGGTATCATAATCTTATGTATTTCATATGTAACGTTATAAAATCATTGTCTGCTTTACTTGAGATTTTATTGCTTATATCTACATATATTCAAAGCTACGAAGTGTACACGTGGGAAATTTCAGTTACATGAATTATGTGCAGGAATTACATAGTATGCAAATTTTTGTTCTCGCATACAATTTCTTAGCGAAGAAACGTAATTCGGTAACTGATCGTCAGACACAGTTTCAAAGAAGAATTAAAAATTTATGTCTTTATTGCGTAGTTATTTTGCAATTCAAATGAACAAAATATACCTACAGCATGACAATGGCAATGAAAAAAAAAATGTTACTACTGATGAATAATTAATGTACTAAAACGAAAGATCTCATTGAATTAAAGCTTTTATTTCGAGTAAATTGATCACTGTGTAAGGAAAATTTACAACAAAAAAAAATAAGTTCTTAATCTCGAAATAAAGTATCGCGACAATTGTTTTCTATCTAATCTGTTAATAAATCTGCATCGCTTTATGTAAGAATTCGATTTTTCTACGTTCGAAGCATAAATTCAAATCGAAATCTCAAGTATAAACTAGGATCACAAAAGAAGCATCGTTACATAATGAAACATACACTCGAGAAAATGGAAAATCCATTACGTATGCATCCGCGTCGATAAATGCAAAGTACCAAACGAATTCTGGAAACTAGGGTGAATCCATTTCTCTCCGTTTCACTCTCAATGCTTATTTTTTCACCATCATATATCGAACGGAAAATTCGTTGGGGTTATTCACTGACAAGATAGTGCAACGTCCTTCCCTTTTTCTCTATCTTCGGAAATTTCCGTATAGCTGATTTTCTTTCCTCTACTTGGCACAGCGTGAAGTGGCTTTCACGTATACGCGAATCTTCTGTAATATTCGAGCGATCCCAATTTTCTAGAGAACTTTCGTGTATGTATGTATATAAAGAAAAATTCAGCTTAGCCAAGTTGGCCGCGGGCAACTTTATTCTCGAGAGTCCATTCAGCCTTTTTGATGTAAGCTACTGAGAAAAAAATACAAATCAAAAGCAAAGCATGCGAAAGGAGGCTGTGGATTAAATAGTTCGTTAAAATGAAAAGTTGAGGGTCGGCAGTCGGAAGCTTCGAAATATAGCTTACCCGCGTGAAACTGAGCAAACGGCTGTATGTACTTGGAGAAGTAATTAATTTAATCGAATTACTGCGCTGATGTGTACATGTATACATTGCGGTGTATACCGAATAGCTATATATTGGAGTTTGGTATATGTTGATGTTCGAGCTATGTGTACGAGTGCGCGATTAATTACAATGATTTCGGAGAAATTTTTATTATTTGAATACTTTGGCTTTAGTGCATTGAGAATCGCTGATGTAAATAAGAATCGTTGCGATAAATGAAAGAAGTCCGTGTGTGTATGTGAGCGATTGCAGAAATCGATTGAGAGATTAAATGGCGATTTCCGTATCGGCTATTTCGAACAATAGAGATTGAAGTGCTTACTGATGAGTATTATAATGACTCTCGATCAATTATAAAATGAGAACGACCTTTTTATTGAGTGCGAAACCATTCGCGAGAATTTAATATGATTTATTTTATTCTCAGTACTCGAGATATTGGTTTACGAAAGAAGAAAGAGATGGAGGAATTTTCTTTAATCGTGTACTAAGAAAATTGTCGTAATATAATTTATAACTATGTATATGTATACAGTTAAAATTTACTATTTTATATAGTAAATTTTCCTACATAAGATTATTTCAGATTTCTCCATTATAATATAGTAATTACAATTTTAGGTGAAACTAACAATGTTTGAGAGCAAACAAACATGCGACGCCTCCTAGATGTAAACTTACAAACTTTGGTATATATTGGAGGGGGCATCACGTTCGCAAAATATAATATTTTTTCTATACCATATAGCAAACTCAATTTCCTAGATGTTAAATTTCAAACTAATTATGTTTGGAACACGTTTTTTTCTCGTTTTCACAGTTCTAACTCACTTCAATCGTATAAGTTTCCTGTACAATCAAACAACTCATTTGAACTGAGGACGTTAAACACATTCGCGTGAAATCACTAAACACTTTTATAAAATCGTCATCATATATTTACTAACTATAATTTTGTTATGTCAATGCAAACACACCAGTGGCTCCACCTAGATGTAAACTTACAAACATTGGTATCTGTTCGAGGGGACGCCACCTACGAAAAACGTTATAATTATTTTTACTATAAAATATTGAAAAAATCACTATTATTGCGTAGTTATATAAAGAAAAAAAAACATCTGCTACTTCGGTAGGAAATTCTACTACATCGAAGAGTAAAAATGAGTACACTATGTAGTAAAAACTTCTTGACGAATAGTGAAACTCAAAGCCGACTCTCACTAGAATTTCAAATTCAGCATTTTACTCGGTCATATAAGTATATTTTTTAGCAATGTAACTTTTACTACAACATTTTTCTCAGTGCCCAACACAAATTAGCGCCGATTGATTCAGATAGAAAAAATTCTCACCTTTCATATTATCTTTAATTTCCGATAATTTTTAAACTCAAAATTTTATATTTCATTTGTTGATGTTCTCAACAATGAGCTACACTTTTCATAAAATCTCCATTTCATTCAGCGGGTATAAACACAATTGTTGGCAAATAACGAACTATACACAGTTGTAACACGAAATACATAAGAAGCCCGTATTTTGCGTTAGCGACAATTTGATTCTAACGGTCATTCGTATGGATAATTGTAAATGAAGGCAAGCTCCAATATCTAAATGTAATCGACTTAATGCATCGGTAGCGGAAATAAAAAAAAGCGCGTAAAAATCGATAATACACCAAATTCTTAAGAGCGCAAAGTCGGGGAAGAATAATTTTCCATCTGAAATATCTACATTATTACTATTTCGCATGTATTTTTTCGATTACCACGCAGATTAACTAAACCAATTCTCTCTTGCTATAAAAATCCATATTTTCTAGAGCCAAAAATAAAAGAAATTCATATCACTTCATTGTGATATACACAATATACATATATATATATACATACAAATGCCAACTATCTCGTCACCATCAACATATTATCCAGAGACAGAATTCAATCTCGCTCGGCGCTGAATAATCAACGAGTCGAACTCCGAGTCTGTCGCCCGCAAATGAGAAACAAATTCGAAATTAATGCAGAGCCAAGCGAATAATGCATAGAGACCGAAAGAACGAGTCAGGATAAAATTGCTGAAAAATTCATTTTCCAAAAGATTCGTACTAGAAACCGCTTACGACCTTGTCATTTCTTTCTCGTTTCAAGAGAGCAAGTGCAGAAAAGATAAAAAAAGGTCTCATATATATAAAGAAGTTTGCAAAGGGTATCCTTCGCCTGGTGTCTTTTATTTTGTGAAAAGCATCTCTTTTCCAGTTTACAGCGTTTAAATGCTGCAGAGTCTCGGCGACATGCAATTTACGTCATTACAGTTCGTTTGGGAGGGGGGGGGATTTCCCAGGCGTCGATTTCTCTTCTTCTCGTTTTTTTGGTCACGGGTACAGCTATCCATTCTCGGCATAGCAATTTACTCGACACAATTCGCTAAGTACCGAGAAAGAAGAAGCAGAAACAGTGATCGAGAGGACCGATGAAGCGGAGACGCTCCTTTCGGACCCTTTTCAAGCTCGAATGCTTGGATTTAGAACTGACGTCATTCGTTGGTGCTTCTTCATTTCTGACCGTCCGATTTGTTTTTCCACTCGACTGTTTTTTCTACTCGTTTAGCTTATTGTCTCTCGAGCCCTTTTTCTTGTCAATGATTTCTTTTTCATTGGCTCATTGTATACGGTTTCCTTCCTTATATTTTTTTCTCGCTGACAATTGAATATGAGCATTGAAAGCTTTCTGACCTACATTACGTCATTATGAAATACTAGAAAGACGTAGCTGTGAATATATATATATATATATATATATATATATGATTTGCATGAACGCATTTGTCGATAAATTGAGTTTTACATTTCGTAAGAATTATTAACATTTTTTTCAAATATGTTGCTTTGTACTCTGAAGTTTCGCCGGAGAAATGAATAAAAGAAATTTCTGTAATTTGTAAAACGTCTACTCCCTTCTAATACCCTTTCCAACCGATGCTTCATTACTTATTCATTGTAATTGCCCTTCACTGAGTAGGTCGACTGATGCACCTAAGATTTAAACGAAAAAAAGTGAAACAATACATCGTATTACATTACGTTGATCGAAACCGAGTTTCGATCGGAAATTGTGATTCATTAAAATCCCGGGAAAGTCTATTCTTGCTACAGTACAACCTATATTGAGGTTTTCACGAGACAGGCTACAGTAGTAAATCCCAGCAATTGTACTCCCGGATTTCCGTTTTGTCGCGTAAATAGCGATCGAACACGTGTAAGAGGCCCCGAATACCCGTGCAATTGACAGGTGGTAAGAAAATAGCTGTCACGCGTCAATATGTCGATCGTACATACGTAGGTGTATGTGTATGTACCGTATACAAGGACAAGGATTAAATGGGGAGAACCGAGAGAGTTTGACATATACTGACAAAGTGTCGGTCGCGAGATTACGCGATACATAAAGGGCAAAATCGGTTTACCCGGGAGTTTACGAGATTTTCGGGCAGAGCGATTACCGATTTTATCGTATACCCGCATGTACCTATAACGTCTGTTTCACAGGATTTTCGCTATACTTGCGAAAGTGGTATTGCTCAAATAAACGCGACAGTTCCAAGAGGGTTCAATGTTGTTAAGAAAGATTATATGCGCAAGTTATGCGCCGAGAGAATGCCTCCGATAAATAATAATATAATTTCTGGTAAATCTGACATCGAGATTCAATAAAACTTGAAGAGTACACAGTAACGTGTATGTTATATAGTTTAAATGCAATTGTTAACAGAAGCAATGTATAGAATTCTAAAAACATGTTACGACAAATGCAGTTCAAGTTTCTTGTACACAAAATACCGAAAAATTTCTGTGCTTGTGAGAAATGGAAAACCGTAGCCACCTATTGGACGAATGGAGTAACAGCAATAATACTATTGATATTTTATTCTGTAACTATAGCTTCTAAATACACTTTGTATATACTGTATGTAGCGTAGCAATGCTCACTGTGAAAAAATAATTCTATTTACCAAGCAGTGTACGGTAAATCGTTATTATGCAATATAGTAATTTTTACCTCCAATTGTATTACGATTTATTGTACTATTTCTCTTATAGTAGTTATAGCAAACATTTCTGGAGAGTTTTACATCAACGGAATATTTAGGGATAATATCATTGATATTTCCTAAATTATAAAACCAGATCTAGGCGTAATGTCTTGCTTGTTGAAAAATTCATGATTTTTCCCTCGTGAAAGAGAAACCTTTGGCGCGCCTTTGCGTTATTTACGCAAGATTTCCCTCTCTCGGAAAGGAAAAAGACCGACACTTCAGAGGAATAAAATATTGAACAGCGCGACGTATTTAATTTTATTTATACGAACTAATTCGAACATTTATTGGAAAATTATCAACTACGCAGGAGATGAGAAAAAATGCTTTTCATAGCCTTGTATTGATATAAATTTTTTACTGTGGTCTCCACGCGCAGAAAAGATATCGAACTGTGCATAAATATATGCAACAGCTGGAGGTGTTTCAGCGGATTAAGGGTGAAAGTCGAAAACTTCAGAACTAAGCTCGCAGCTGTATCTATTATATATATATCTATACATATATAGATTCGTGTGCAAGGTGAATATAGTTGAAGAAAAAAGGAACTAGTTCAAAGTTCTTTGAAAAGTTTATTGCATGTCAAAAGCAGTGGAAATATTTTAATGCCAACATATATATACCAATTGAATTTATCTACTTTCTTCTATTGGTATTTGTATATAATAAGATGGTTGAAATAACAATTTTCTCTTTTTTGTTTTGCGAGTAAACATTTTTTATGACAATGGATAGTGTTTTTTGCACATAAGACTGTAATTAGCCTCAATTCTTAAAGCTTTGTATTTACTCGATTTATTGAAGAAAAGAATCTTCTTTTTTTTTAAATACAGTCCACCAACTATTGCCTGTAAACGTTTCAATTTAATTAAACGTAATTTACTTAATCAGTAAACCCCCTGTCTCTGCATTCGAGTAAATTTCATTAAAAATGAAAATTTAATTAAAAACTCTAAGTAGGTTTATTTCTGCATAGTCTTTTTTTTAACACCTTTGACGTGTATGTCTTGGATTAATATCCTTTATAAACTACTGATTAAGTACAAAGTTTATTTAATGCTGATAACAGTAAACATTTTTTCTAAAAATCTTAGCATTAAGACTCTTCGAAATATATTATTGATACTTTATTTATTATTAAATAGTTTACATAAACTGGCATGTATATCATGAGATATATTACCGATGGCTTCTAATTTGTAAATATATATATATATATATAATAATATTAACAATATGTATCACATAAACAAGGTCCGTATGTAACAGTAACTTTATTATATGCATTTATACAAATCTTGAAATTGCACATACTATATTATCTTTTTTAAGCTTTGCCAGAGGTTGCGAAATGAAAATTTTGTTTATGTAATTCAACTCGTTTAATCAAAATAATTCGAGCAATTTACTACTGAAAATTGTAGATAAGTAAAAAAGTATTCGATATAAATTATACGTACGACCGAAAATCCACACATTTCGGCCAACCTCGACTACCTATGATTTGGCAAATTTATTTATCGTTTCTTTACACAATCAATTGACCCAAAAAATAACCGAGAAATAACTCAAAAAATCCATTAGCCCGTACCTCAAAAACATATCGTACTCAACAATAACAACCACCAACACATACTCTGTAAAACCGAAACGAAATATTTTACTTATTTCAAAATGGTCAATAATAAATTATCCCGATTTCAATTTGTTTTTTGTATAACTCAATTTACTATTCAAAAATAACAGTTTAAACTGATAATAAAATGATGTAGTATTTAAAAAATATTTATTCTATATTTGATAAAGAACGCATATATGAATATAAATAAAAATCTATTTATTTTCACTACAATAGGAGTAAATACTATTGTAATTAAAATGAGTAATTCTCGGAATTAGTGGCTTAAATTACAATCGTTAAACACGTTGTTCAACAAAGATATATTTCACTTCATTAATAGTATCTAAAGGTGTTTAATTTAAAAGATTACACTTCTTTTTCAAACAATGACTTTTTACTACAAAAGCACTAATTTTTTGTAATATTTTTTTATTGGTGCTTAGTCCTAGTCTCTCTTAGAAATTTGAATATAACAAACAGAAAATTGCATATTAAAAAAACATTGTTAAAATTAAGACCTTCCTTACGTTAGCTTCCTATGTTATCATCCTGTACACAGATATGATTTTTTAAATTTGGACTTTGGCATAGGCTACAGCTTGTGAAAGTTGATGAGTTTTTAAGATTCACAGATATAATGATGTCATTTTTGGCTATCGAATTGAAAATTTAAGTAGAAAACAACAAAGTAATAACTTTTATTTCTGAAACTCGTTAAAAATGTAAATAGCAATAAATTCATTATAAAATGACATAGAACAAACTGTTCAAAATATATCCTATGTCAAAATCAAAATTTTAAAAAATCATACCTTTCCATACGATCATAACATCAACTTCTGGTAGATCTTATTAAATAATGTTTCTAAGAAAGAAAGGTTAGAATGAAATAGGCAATTCAAATTTTTATCGCAAATATTCACTCAACATTTTATAATTAACGAATACTGACTAGCAACAAGAGTGTCCGCATAAACTTGAATATAAAAGCTAAATTTCAAACACATAAATTCCCTATTTTTCAAGTAAAAAGTAGTGTCGCCAGCAAAGCCTGTGAAAAATTTTCCAAATTTCCATTTAAATTGACCGAGTACTAGCACAATAAATACACAGCCACACGTATGCGACATGTTTCTCCCCCCCCCCCCCAAAAAAAAACCATTTACCTACTCCCTCTCTCTTTTTCTCTTTTTTCTCTGTCTCTCTTTCTCTCTCTCTCTCTTTCTCTATCCACACAAACGACTGGTCAAAAAGTCGCAAAATCTAATCCCCCACCTTTTTCTCTCTTTCGGAAATTTCAGTTTTGACGTCGAGAATGGCGCCTCGACGTTGGACGGAGCCGCCAGCGGAGGAGGCGGCACATCGCCCAGTACCGGCCTCGTGCTGCAGACGATGCCGCAACGTCGGGAGAGTTTCCTGTACCGCAGCGACAGCGACTTCGAGATGTCCCCGAAATCGATGTCCCGCAACAGTTCGATCGCCAGCGAAAGGTAAGCAGACGCTCACGCGGACACCTCGTCTTCCTTACCGCCCACTCTAATTCGCCTGTAATGGAAACTCGAGGAAAGACTTTATCCACCCCTTCTACCCAAGTCATATATATATATAGTGTACAGTAGGCGGAGTTGCTCAACCGGTGGTATAAACAGGGTACGCGTTTGAATTACAAATTCGAGACACGCCTGCTGAAAAGAAAAAAAAAGAACGCGTGTGTAAAGCTGCTCTCGGAGATTTAATTTTTTTTTCTCACATATATCTTCGATGCGTTTCCATTATTGACGTGGAAAGGGATTTTTATTGCTCATCGAGACAAGTAGAATGATGCATAATTCAATTTCCGCATATATATATATATATATATATATATATATATATATATCCGCATCATCCGTGCGGAGACGCGAGGCAATCGCTGGATTCTTATTGGGTAGCAAATAAGGAATATTGAAAAAGAGAAATTTACGCAATACACTGGGAAATTTCCAGGCAAATATTAAGGATTGAACGCGGCTCGTTGCAATGTATTTGAAAATATAGACGTTTGATAGGCAATCGTTGCTAATGTTAAATATTTGATGTATATAAGTAAATAAAATCGGCTTGAGCGACTCCGACATTAACATATATATATATATATATATATATATATATATAATTTTGAACGTTGATTGAACGATATATAACATAAAGTTGATTATTATTAATTTATGTCAATGTACAAAGATGATCCATACTCAAAACGAATTTCACTGGAAGCGTATCGAATGAAACAAATACACGAACGTCGCATCGTGTTTGATCATCGCTCTGTATTCGAGTCGGCAAAACAGCGTGTTTTTTTATTTAATCAAATTACTGCGAAAATTTCGATAAATAAATGCAGTATTTGTTATAACTATTATTATTTTTTTTTCTCCGTATAAAGTATTCGATCTACATCGCCGCTGGACTTTTATTAAAGAACGTAAAGAAGATTGATCAGTACAGATAAAATTCATTTTATCATTGAAATTTACATTTCCGACGTGTTTATTTACTCAGTTATATAACGGTTTCGCTTTCAGACGAGTATTTTCACAATTACATTTGGGAGTTTTAAAAAAGGAGATACAATGGAAATATTCTATGAAACTTCAGTAAAGGAAAAAAAGCGTGAAAAATTTTTTTATTGTCTTTTATTTCTGCTACAACACGGTAATAAAAAAAAGAACTGTCGGAAGAAGGTAATAGATACGAGTCGAACACAAAAACACTTCTGAAATATTTTGTTTTTTTTTATCTAGATCGTCGTTATTAAATTCATCAAAATTTAGAATGTCGTCTTTGGACATTCGCACGTTTTTTTAATGCGCTCGAATTTCACCGTCCGGTGTGGGAATTTTAAATTTTACGTTCGCACGAATGAACGTACGACTCGAGATTTACGGAGATATATGACATATACCAGGTATGCAGAGAATAAAAACAAAAATCTTAGGAATCGTCTCTTTTGGTCGGGTCTTTTTTTTAATGGGAGTTTCTACAGCGTGATACGTGTGTAATTTGAAGTATCAAAAGCGTAAAATAAGGCGAGATAAGAAGAGCTGATTATTCCGAAGTAGATGTTCTAAGGAAACAGTATTTGCCTTGTGACTTGTCTGTTCTATATCTTGCTAAAAACTTTCTTTAATCGTATACGTTTTCCGTTTTACGAACATAAAATTATATTTTCTGATAACATCTTGTAATGAGATCTTGTTATACATATTCTATAAATAATGACATTTTTTATTTGCTCTCTATCGACTTTGTACTCTGAAAGTCTATAACGAAGTAAAGCTTGTTGTCTCATACTGCATATGTATATATATATTATAAATATTATACATAGCATAAAGTTTTTTTTTCCTCGTCGTTGTGTACATACTCTTTACTTTTTCTTGGAGAATGCGATTTATTAAAGGTTGGAGATTGCGGATTTCATTAGAATTGTTTCATCACTCTTTAAAAGGTACATTTTAATCGAACTTTTGCATTAAAACTGTGTAACATAATGAAGTACGCAATACCATGAATAAATTCTCTATACGGATGTATAGAAGGTATTCTCATTTTCTCGCTAGTTTCCGCCATGAAGATATTACATTCCCTTGTAAATCCAAAAAGCACGTTGTTCCGCAAGATTAAGTGCCTTTCACTGTCTTCCCGCCGTGAAATTCCCTACTGAGAATAATATAAACCTATATAAAACGTCCTTGTACAGAAACATATATATATATATATAATATACCGTAAAAACAATGTAAGTAAATAATGGGTAGCGAATTTTCCATGAGCTACTTAATTTCTCCATTTATTCGCCGAGATGCGATATTTATCAACGAATATCCAACGGTACCTCAAACTTGTAATGATTATTATAAGTCAAGGATAGTAAAAAAAAGTAATAATTCAAAATCTCCAATCGTTGAATAAATCGCTTGTTCTCTGCATAATGTTGTATTATATGCTTGAAGTGCCACGACTTTACGCGTATGATCCTTACGTTGCAGGTTGAAAGAGACCGAGCCACCCATCGAACGAGCGTATGTACTCGATCTTACTATCTACTTGTTTTTCGTTCTAATTTTGTTTCTTTTCAACCAATTTTTATGGCTCTATCGCTGAATTAGTTGTGATCACGCCTAGTAGTTTTTACAGTGAAAAGCACGATTTGCACCAAGCTTTTAGGTTATGTTTCACTCAGCTTTCGCTTACGTCTGATTGTTGCTGGTTTTGTTGAGTGTATGGCTGTGTACATGTTTGTCAGTGTTGACTTAACCTTTCAAAATGCTTACTTGCTCTGTACATATACGAATTGCTTTCGAATTAATTTTTAAAGACGGTATAACCCTGTTTGCCAGAGCTCTGCTGAGCTTGGCACATAACGAATGATACGCACAGTTAAATAATAAAGGGTAGTGAGTGAATTGATTGTAAATATTTGTATAGCAGTCGAATTAGAAACTAAAAAGAGTTTCATGCGTCTTTGCAGCAGAATGATGCAGGGAAGCAACGAGTCTTTTAAAATCACTACTAATGTACTGAGAGAAAGAGTATAATAAATTCGAATATAATTTTTGGTAAAAAATCATTATTTTGTTAATATCTTAAATCATCATTAATAGCTTTGGTGTCGAAAAGGATGGATATACTTTCATTATGTATTGTAACAAAATCTATTGCATTTTCAATTAGTGCACTTTCGGGAAACGGGAGAATGTAGCCATCTATCGGACGGACGGAGTAGCAAGAACATGGCTTTAATTGAATTTATAAATTTGATATTATAAAAACAATATAACCGCACAACAGTAACTTTAATAATAATAATTAATCTTTCAATAAATTATCACATTATACAATTTTTACGGTGTAAACAGCTATAATTAAGTTTACCTATTAAAAATCCGTTACAATGTAGTTACACATCATTCAAGATAGTTACATGTACCAGTTACTGTATTACTGTTTATTACGCTATTTCCTCAGTATACGATATTTCTAATGTGATCATTCGGCGCGAAATATTCGTCGTTAAGCGCCGAAATGCACAGTAAAAAAGAAACTCTCCTATTAATACACTTCATACAAATAATGTCCTCGCAAAGAAAGCCGTACAATAAAATAAAAAGGAAAAAAAAGTAGACAGGAAAAATAGCCAAGCACGCGAGGGCAGTAGGGTTTTTGAAGCCGAAGTACATATTCGTATAAGAAAGGAGAAGAAGAGCGTTTGCCTTGCAAAAGTTGGCAAGCGGTGCATTCCCGGGCCGTCGTAAATCTTCCGTGGCAGTAGTGTCGCTCGTATCCTTTTCCTCGGCTCGTGAACGAGGTGATATGGAGGAGGTCGATAGGTGGCTGAAAAGCAAGTGTGTGTATATATATGTGTAACCCTCGTATATTCAATCTACGATTTGCCTTTTTTCGAGTATACGATTAATTTTTAACGCTTATTGGATTTTCGACCTCCACATTATAAAAGTATCATAGGATTCAGGATACCCGTGAATTATTGAAAGTAATTTTGTTCGACGTTAACGAACGAGGTAAGTGTTCGAAGGGTGCGTGAGCGCTCGATTTGAATAATAGATTCTTTGGTCCAAGCAGCTTTGCTCTGTTTTTCTTTTTTATCGATCGAGTAAACTTTTATCGTGGCCTTATGTAGGTTTACGGCGAGGAATTATAATATTTTACCAAGTGGCGTTTGAAAAGAAAGCTTAACCTCCTTTACTTACCGTCGGACTAGGAGACAGACGAAAGGAGAAAAAAGGAGTGCGAAACGAGTAGTATAAGTCAACGATTGTGTTTGAGTCTTCGATAACTTTACTCAATTTGTTCTCAATTTTCCCAAGGGTAAAGGGGAGGTTTGTGAGGTTGTTCTATCGGTGCGTATGCTATCGCGTGCTTCGTGTAAACCACGATATTGGTTTATAAATTGCACTTGCCAAACTGCATCACGTGGAGTCGCATATGATGCTGATTTTATCGAGTTGAAATTAAATACACCGAGAAAAGGGTCGTAATAAAATTATCAAAAACTGAAATAAATATTGCTGTTTATTATACGAATGGTGGATGTACTGATAAGCTAATTAAATTTACGATTTTATTATTATATAGTAAATTTTACTGTATTCGTTTATTTGCGATTCTGTGGTGTAATCTAGTAAATTTTAACCCGAATAGAAGCAATTTTTATGACCTGAGACATTAAATGGTATGTGTGCATAATGGAATGTTAATAAAACCGACAAGTATAGATTCAACTTTATAAATAACTTAACAGTGAGGTTCATCCGCGATGGCGCCACTGCCGCAAAATTTAGTAAATTCGACTATATTATATAGTTAAAATCACTGTTATTATGTAATTATATAAAAAATTATAAATATCTGTTACATAGATGAGAATATTGTATTATAAGAATAGTGATTTATAAGGGTAGCGATAAATTTAGTAAAACTCAGAGTAAATAATGTATTCCTAATTTTATTTAATAATACAGTAATTTCTGTTAAAATTGTCGGAAAATTAACTGCGATATTATTCTCGGTATGGAGTTTATTAATAATTTCTCTGGGTAAAAAAAATTAATCTACTTATATAATGACTTTCTGGCCAAACTCTTTCACGCGCCTAGACTCTGCACGAAACAACAAAGAACGGCATTGACGGCTGTTTAAGTACATAGTTATGCACACGTGAGAAGTAGATCTCATTGTCGGATAATTTTCACAAAGAGAAGATGGCCAAGATACATACTATTTCAGCCCCTTTAAATCAACGACCACAAGTAGACTCGAATGAATTTAAAGCTTCGTCGAAAATCAAATCAAAACATCACTTTTCTGTATAATCCATCACGTTTTTCGAATTTCTCTCAAAGGCAGCATTTGACCGCAAAGCGAACCAACCACTTCGACCATCAATTGAAAAACCAAATTTAAAAACGTCCCGCGAATGACGTCGTTCAAGCAGAAAAAAGCTCAGTCCCTCCATCAAAGGCAAAACCGAAACCGTATCTGCAGCAAATTGAAAAAAAAATAGAAAACTCGTTGAGGTCTCTGATCGATAGCATGTGGTGCCGGTAAATCAGCCGCTACTCGCTGATCTTGAAATGGCGTGACGCAGTAGTAGACGGCTCCCCTTCGCGATCCTGATCTGGTGTCAAGGCGCGCAAGAACACCTGGTATAACGTTTTGTAGAGCTGATGACCCCCGAAAAGTTTCGAGACCTCCACTGTGCCATATCGATGGAGTTAATTGTTTTGGCAATGCAAGATATGGTCTAAACGTGTCGAGATTGTTTTCTCTTTGAAATGTGTATATATAGGACTGAATTATTCAGTGCAGGAAAAAGTTGGGTAATTTACGGATCGATGAACTATTAGAGAAATTTAAGCTTGCTTATTTTTTTCTCTCGAGGATATTTCTCTTACCTTGGAAAGTGTTCAACGTAGACGACGTGGTGGATAGAGACGTGCTTTTTTTTGCTCGCGGTCTACATAATATATTCATAAATTCACTGTTGTGCGTCGCTATTATTTAGGTCAGGTGCTTTTTCTCTTCACGCGTCGTATGTTCGTAAGCAGCTATAGGCGTTTGTGTAAATACATTTTGATGGATCGTCGAGTGAAAATTAATCGTCAAACACTTTCGAAACGTATGATCAACGGCAAAGCACGGCAAGTCGTAAACGTTGGTATTCGTCTCCGTAAACCTTCGTCTCGGAAGATCGCTTAGCCAAATTCGTTAAACGAAAAGTTTTCGTTGCGTTGAATGGAAAAGTTTCTCTCGTAACCGAACAAATCGCTCAGCTATTTCTTCTATACAACACTCGACTCCTTTATAAAAGCCCATAGTCGTATAAAGCTCGTCAAACCCGCTGTAAATACGCAACGTTAAAGGCGCTGCAAAATGTTTTCTCCGGACAGGCCAAGTATCTTGTTAAACAGACAATTGTTTCCCTTCATAGTCTTGGTAAAATGAAAATTCAGTCTCTAGTCAACGGTCCCATAGTAAGAATGGATCGATGGCTTAATACTTGAATAATAGTAATTTACACTATAAACGAGAAATTTCCTTTCTTGTAAGCCCACGTTTCAATCAATATTGGAGTGATAAGACTGGATCATATTATAAAATATCTTTTGGACAAATACTTTTGCACAGTAATATGGAGATTCTGTAAAGTAACGTACTCGTAGAATATATATTATAGCATAGGTTTCTGATATTACTACCAGTTAAATTGAAATAAATTTTTGCATCAAATTATGGTACAACTAATCTTAAGATGTGCAAGGTTTCAAATGTGGCTTGTTTAGCAGTATTCTGGTGTTATTGGGGTTTATATCTTAGTCAAATCTGGAATACCGATATTGGACCGTTACATCATTAAAATTCTAATTTGTACTTATAATATAGATAAAAAAAATGCTGAAACAAACCTTCGTCATAACTAATAGACAGTACATAATTTTACAACAAAGATCCGACATCACATTGTATGAACTGTCCTTTATTGAATTCTGAAGTGTCTGGTTCCTTAATTAAATTCGGAATTGTTTGGTTCTTCAGGTTAGCTAATTCACCATCAGTGGTAGACAGTATAATGTTTTATAGTATTGTCTTGATACCATCATTAAAAGTTTTTCTTCCTAGGGTAATTGCTTATGCCATTGACGTCAAACTCACATTAAATCTATAATGAAGCTTAAGTTTTACAAGGTATCAAATGCTGCTTGAGCCAGGCAAACCTTATAGGGTCAGTATTGTCGTACATTATTTAGATACTGCAGAATTTGAGCTTGATTTTAAATCTTGAATATCAATATTGGAGCAATACATTATTACAATTCTGAACCGTTTTTATGAAACAGATACTGAAACAAAAGCTCATCATTACTCACAATGCTGTCCAACAGTAATGGTCCTTATTACCAGTAATAGTACTTCTTACCAAGAAAGGGTCTGTAAATAGCGTACTTCCGAGACAGAGAGTTACAGGATAGAATTAAAGTGACGTTCCATGCAGCATCAGCAGTTCGCCGTATATATACCTACAACGGAAATTGCAGGTGCGCCGTCTCTCGATCGCGACGAAACCTCATTATCTCGACATAGTGTGGGATGAGGGATGAGCCTCGAGCCATGTTGACGTGTATCGTATAATAGGACGTCCTTAGCCAGGGCTACACATATTCGGAGCTTCTGTTGTACCTATATGTACGTACATATATCTATCTTGAACGAGTCCTTGTACGATGAGCTTATCGTGAACCGATGCTACTACTACGCTTGTAAAGTTGGTGAGGGTAAACGACCGTGGAAATTACGATTTCTCACTTTTAGATTGATTAGACGATTGCTCGATGCTTTGTCGATTTCAGCCTCTGATAATTGTTCCTCGCGATAACGTCCCGAGAAAATATACTACTTCGAGGTGAGCGGATGGGGTACGGTCGATCTATTTGGGAGGAAACAAGCTTCAAGAAGTGAAATTCATAAAATTCCTCGGAGAAAGGTCAGGGTTGCGAAGTTTACTTATAAAGTGTCCGCCATGTCTGACCAAGCGCTGCTTTTTTCACTGCGACGAGTTATAGATAGTCCGAGAGTCCATTGAACGTACGGATCGACGTTTTGAAATGTAATGTTACTATAAATAGTAATGGATTATTGATTCGACCAAATATTGCATTTTTTTTTAATTCAAAATTCATCTTCAACGTTATACAATCATTTTTGGATGTCACTGCTTTTCAAGTTTTCCCAATAGAAGTAACAGCGGCAATTGAATATATAAAAAAAAATTATATATTCAAATGGGTTTGATAATGATACACTTTCATATTGTAGATAATTTTTTGATGACAAGGACGAAAACACCAACACAGTATAATATCTGGTTAATTCAGTTCCTAACAAATATCAATTTACATGCGATAAATTATGCGGTTGTTCAATAGCTAATGAATTTTCATAAAATTATTCGATCTCGATAGCAATATTTTTCGAATATTTACGAAACGTTTGAACGTAACAGCGATTTTAACGCGCATTTTAGTGTGCACATACAACGTATATTATGAAAATACCAGCGTTACAGTTAAAATTTAAAAATCATATTAAACGTTAATATTGTACTACTCTCGCTTTGCGGTATATAATGTTGCAGAAAAATCCATTACAAGATTAGTTATTCAATCGGTCACCGTAGCGAAAAAAAAATACTTTCCTCAATCATATAGTCTTGAATTTGAACTGACAACGTTTCAAGAATCTTTTGCAAAATTCATAAAACTTCTATGCCAACAAAGTTCACCCACAAAGCCTGCACTAGACGCATACGTCGAACTAACGATTATCGAAAAACACGTGAAAACTACCATCAGCATGAAACTTCATTCGGACGAACTAATCTCATAGCCAGAAAATACTTGGAAAACTCATAGCATAGCATAACCACGTTCTATCTCGCACTTACTAAAGCCCCAACTATCCAAGATAAAAAGCAAGCGTACGCTAGTGGAAGTTCAAACGCTTCACAGCTATCCAAATCCCAACAAGCGTATAAACAAAGTCCATCGTACAGCATCCGAAATTTCTGCGAGTAAACTTCCTGCGCAAACAATACAAACCCATGCATCCGTCCAAAGTTAGATGACAATAGCAACGCGTGTCTGGTTTTTCGAATAGCCACAGTTCTAGCCAGAACCAGTCGCATCAGCTGGAAATCGAATTCCGAAAGCGAATATAGCCTTCGGCGGCTGTGCATTTCGTGATAGCCACTGGAGAAACAGCTGCTGCTCCAAGTCAAACGTAGCATATACGTATATACATGTATACGTATATATACGTATATACATGTATACGTATATATGTGTGTATATATATATATATATATATTTAAATATATATAGAGTTGCGCGTATGCATGCGCTGCGAACACGCCGCGTCAAAGCCATATCTATATGCTAGTCTGGCGTGTCGACTACTGCGGACGCGTCCTTGGCACGGGGCCTTGGCGCCCTTCTCTCCGTGGAATCCCTCCCTGCATCGATCTCCTCACTACTGCGCGCCCCGGTTTTCGACCGACACGTATTTCTACCCTTAGCGTTCAGGTGTGTACGTATGTGTGTTACGTTGCGGTATAAATCGAGCAGAATTTTCGAACTTTCGTACATGTGAATACGTGTGTAGGTATATATAAGATGGAAACCGGTGATACGTGACTATATTTTTGTTGAGTGTATAGGTGTAAGCCATTGATGTGTATAGTTTGCCAAGTTGACTTTTCAAAACTGCATAGGGTTGGGAACGAGATTTTCATTTTTTTTCTCTCGTTTATTTTTCAACTTTAGTTTTGCGTTGATAAGAATGAAAATGGAAATGGAAAATGAAATGAAGTTTTTATGCTCTACAGGTTTAAAAGAGATTGCATTGAAAGAAATAATAAGGAACGGAAAAAGCTCGTCAATTAGAAATTATTTTTGAATAAGAGAAATTTATCCCGTAAAAGCTAGAAATGGGATGTAAAGATCGTAAGCTGCTGTAAAATCCATTAGTGGAAGTGAAAGCGCTATTTGTCAAGGAAACGTAGTGTTTTAAAAATGTTCAGTCAAATGTTATTACTGGAATCGCCAAGACTTTCATCCAAAAGGGAACTTCCGCCTGTATTAAACGATAATACAAAACAGATAAATAAATACAAAATTTTTACTTTCTTAATTCTGGATTTGCTTGGCCGATTAAAAAAAGTGGAAATGACCGTATCGTAAAAAAATGTGAATGTGAAGCAAAGCAAACCCTCATCGATAAACGTGTTTATGGATTAATGCGGCTCTTTGTGCGACGGCCTTTGACCGTGTCAGAGGTAAACTGTTCACTTATTTATAAAACATGAGCACCGAGTACTGTGCAAAACTTTGGAAACTTTTGCATCATAAATAAACGTATGTCGAGGCTTTCTTTCGTGATCGAAACAATTTATCTGACTGTACGTACGTTTACGCAGTTTGTCAAAAGTGTTTCAAAACCTGTTTCTTTTTTCATTGCGAAAATATAAATATTTCGTAGTTGTGTTGAGTTATTTTTGTTGTACTATATACACTATGTATAATATTCAATGAATTCTTCGATAATGTTGATGTCAAATTACGGGAATTAAAATTTAAATTCGTTATATTACTTGTGCATCAAATGTAAGTTACTTGTAAATGAAATTTGGAGCTGACTTAAATTTTTGAGAAGTCAATTTTCTAAATTACCATGTGCATAATGAAATTTATACCACGAAAATTAGTATACAGTATTAGTATTAGTATACAAGCTTGCATTAATTCCATGTACTTTGACATTAAATTTTAAATTATCCCATTAGCTCCCACTGAAATTTGACATAAATTTTGAGTGAGCATCAAATACAGTATGCGACTATGAATTTTCATAAAATCTTTGTATTCTGTATTTTTTAGGTCGATCTTTCAGATTCCAACGGATAAATCAGTTTATTTCGTTAGGAAAAAACTCAATAAACAAGTTGCTGTTTATTTCTGTACTTAAGGGGCCATAATTCCTTTAAGCGAGGCTACCTAAAATTGAAAATTTTAATTAGTTATATTAATTGCATTCTTTATATATTTTATACTGAAGTTATCATTCAGATCTGTAAGCCTCTTCATTTTCCACTTATAGTAGTTTGTTGAAACTTCACTCTCCGTAAACGCTTCAAAGTAAATTAATTGCCCGATTGAGTTGAAAAAATTGGCATAGATACTCTATGATACATTCTGTAAAGCAGTAATGCAGTCATTTTTTGAACAAATAGAAAAAATATTAAAAATCCAAAATTTACTTTATAACTATTTTTTTAATCAACATTTCTTCTGCTCATTTGATTTAGAGGTGTGATATAAAGCTCAAATTAAACGTATATGCATCTATAGCTTAATTTTTTAATATATGAAGAATGCAATTAATAAAACTAATTAAAATTTCCAATTTTATGTGAGAATAAGACCTTTTTAAAATGATGATTTCAAAATTAATAATGTCATAGTCATGATTAAAACTTATTTAATATTAGGAGATACATTTGTGTATTTTTTAAGAGATTTAGGGATTCGCTAAGCTTCTTCGATGGCATAAAATTATAGTGTAAAACAATTCAAAAGATTTAGCTTTAATTTGGTAAAAATATTCTTTGATAAATATCTTTTCTAAGTTGAAATTAAAATTCGAATTTTCGAATATCGTAATGTCTTATCACCTTAAACGTCAAATTCACAATTACTTTAAAATTAAATGTAAAATATCTAGACAACACATTTCACGTGCTAGCATGAAATGTACATACCTTTTGGAAATTTAACGTCGTTAATTTTATTAAATTTCATATATTCGAAACGAAATTTCACAGGAACATATTTAATTTTTCGCCGCAAGCAAATTAAATAATATATAAAGAAAGTACATTTACATTGATATTCAATTACGAATATGCTTTCGAATAAAAATTATTTCTTCTTTTAACAGTGTATAGCTCATCTTGGCAAAAACTTTTAATTAATCACGAGCGTAGATGGAGAAAAACCTGGAAAGTTAATCAAGTTGTATGGAGTAGAAAGTTTTGCGGTTCTCGGCCGCAGTACTCGTGGGCAATCGATGACTAGACGTCGGAGGAAATTCGTACAGTTGTGTGCCAAGTTGAACCACCGGGTCAATCGACTGCATAACGCGTTGAAAATAACAAAAAGTCCCGATGACGATGATTGAGCCATTATAAGCCGCGTACGAACAAGTGATAACCGACAATCGATACATATATACCATCTTTCCACTAGGATGAAAAATGAGTCGAGAGAGAAGGAGATGTGGTGATAGGATTAGCGGGATGAGATCGAAGTTTATATTCCCAATGGGGATATTCGATGTGCAACGAGCTGTTTGTACTTTGGAGCCAGCGGATAACTGATTTCACGGAGATTTGCTTCGTACTTACGTGCTATATCGTTTTCGAGAAAAACGTGGGGGAAAAAATCTTATTACGTATCGGCCGATCGTGTTCGCGATAATGAAAGATCGCTTAGCGTAAACTGATACGTTATACGACACGAAAGTACACCCCTTGCATGAAGTCACTCTACCGCATCGGGTTGAGAATAAAAATTTCAAGTCCACTTGACTCCTACAGTCAAAAGGTGCAACGATGCGTGAGCTACGGAATTTCGCATTCAGCTCGTTCCTCTTTGTGTCATTATCCCGAATACGATTGTCGACTGCGTCAAAGAACGCGCGCACGCTCCCGGGCCGGAAGTGAAAAGGAGACAAACTCGTAAATTTACGCCACTTTCAATGAGCGAGCCATGCAAATTTTAACCCAGTTAAGCTTGGGAAGGCTTTCGGCACAGATATACTCGAATACACAACTATTATATACGTATGCACTATACACACACACATATGAACACACGTAAGAAATACTATTGGGCGAAACCGAAACACACACGATCTAAAAATAAGGGGCTCGTGTCTGTTTCGGCTGTTCTCGCCAAATCAGTTCTACGTAACTATATAGCTTTTAAACTATCGCGAGCATCATTTTAAAGCACGTGTACGTTTACGTCAAACTACCCACGCGACCGTTTACGCGTGTACGACCGATCGATTTGAGAATCGATTTCACCTTACCGGTATATGTTCCGAAACTTATTACTGAGTTTGCTGAATTTTGATGACTTGTTGGTTATTATACAACGACGAGTGATGGATACTACACCTGTATATTCGGCTGATGGAATTCTTCTCAACTGTTGACTATTGTTCCATTTTTTTCTCTTAAAGGTATAGCCAAAAATTTGTGGATTTGTTCTAGGTTAATTCGTATTTACAGGTTGACAGAAAGCGATCCCTACCTCATGTTCATATTCGGCTGACGGAATTTCAATCAATCGTTGACTGTTGACTAGTGTTCCCTTTTTCATCTCAAATGTATAGCAAAATATTCATGGATTTTATAAAGTAAATAAACCTTTAAATGTTAATTAACTTTAAAAAAACCATGAATAATGGTCCGATACCTTTAAAATAAAATATTAACGATACTCAACAGTTAATAAACGGTCGATCAACCTTTAAATGTTATGCAAGTGCGTTTAAATTTAAATGATAAATACATGGAGAGATAATGAGTCCTTCCTTTTCTACAATAATTACAAACCATATTAACATTTGAATACAAATTGCTACAAATGATTAAACACATAATCATCGATTAACGAAAACTCGATATAAATATTAATTTTTGACGATCAATATAATCATTCCTATTATTCACTAACATTTGTATGTTGATAGAATTATTATTAAGCTTATCGGAGAAAAATATTATTAAAAACCATAGAAATAGTTTTTAAAATACGTGGAAATTGTAAATATTTTCAAAGGATAAACCGATATAACCTTTACTGACCTATGATATCGAAAAACGTGAGATATAGTGTTTGCCTGTTATCCTAGCTTTTGCGGGTACATCCTTTTTTGTCAAACATTTTCAGAAAACGTTGCTGTTTATTAGCCAGTTTAAAAAAATTACTTTTATTCAAAAGAAAAAAAAGCTTTCGTATCCACGATCAATAGCCTATTCAAAAAAATTTTCATAATCCACGTAATCATAGTTTTGGAATTCACAGCTATTTTACGATCGAAATTATATATGTACATACATATATATATATAATTTTGTTTAACTCGATCCATGATTCATCCGCTAACGACGTGTTTCTCGTTCTCTGCATTTATTATGCATATAATAGCGACTCGAGCTTGCAGCGATTTATCGCGATGGACTTGCAACATCGTGCTCTGAAGAAATTCAATACCGCGAGAAACTCGATAAGGTCGAGGCGCGAACAGTGCAATTTAGAATTTTTTTCTCTTTCTGCGCAAACAAATCCACGGTCACGATATGAAAGGTTTAAATAGCGTACGAGTGTGCTTTGGAAGAAGAGAAATGAAAGAGAAAAAAGGGGAACGCAAAAAAGACGGTTTGAATAAGTAAACGCGAGCAAACTCGAAGTAACAGGAAGAAGTGTAGATTTAAATGCACGACTATAGTCACGAACTTCGGAAAAGAAAAAAAAAAGTACACAAAAATAGGGAATGAGGTTATCGCTCTGTGAAGAACGTTCAATTTTCAGCGAACTTTTGTTCGAGCTTCATTTTTTTTCTCCTTTTCCGGGCATATATATCTATAACGTTCAATTAGCTACCGCTATACTTATCAGCTTTCGCTGAAATGGAAAGTAATAATTAACGGGTTATATATATACATATGTATATATAAACTCTAGCCGCGATAATATAAGTGCATTAAATTTGTGAGGCAATTAGCTCGGGATTCAAGATTTTAATTAAAAGACAGATAATTACGGACTCGATCTCCCTATTTTATTATAAGCTTATAAAAGGATTTTCTCATCTACTTGCATTTTCATCAAGTACATATAGACAGACGCGCGCTAATATATACACGCACATATAAAAGAGGAGGAAGTTCAATGTTTAGACGACTCGTTATATGCCTCTATTCAAAATATTCGAATTTTATCAATACATTTTCATCTATTACGCAGCATTCGCTTTCCGTAAATGAAAGCGTATTAATTCGAAAGTGTATACAATTACAAAGAATAATATGAATATTTCTTATTGGAAAATCCTGAGATTATTATGCAAATCGACGTAAAATCGTTTAATATAAAAGAGATGAATTGTTTATTCTTAACTATTACTATCAAATGATATCGTATAAGGGGATCTCGATAAGTTGCCACTTGGTATGGTGCTACTTGAGCTTGTTCTCATATACACCAATGCTAACGTACAGTAATGCTCCTCTGCCCACTTCTATGAGTCTACAAAGTAGAGTAGATTGTGATGGGGGCAATAGGCTCTAGTGGCAACTAAGCATAGTATCGGCAAACACGTTGAGTAGAGAGGGCTATTCGTACCTTGCCGTTCCTAAGAAATTTCCTCTCCTATGCTCTTAAATGTACCTAAACTTAACTAAATGAAACTATATGATAGGCTACCGACTTATTAAACGCAGATTAAAGAGTATTAAATAATAATATCGAAATAAAAGTACAATCAAAAGATTTGAACTGTCAAAAACTTGTTTAGATCCCTCCAGAAAAGAATCAAAAGTTTACAACAACTTTCCGATGAAAGTTGAAATATCTAAAGTCAGGTGTTTCAACAGTTTGAAAATTTGAAGCTCAACTAGAAACAACAAACGTATAACGTGCCGGGGATTAATGGAAAATGCAACTGTATACATAATAATACCTCTAAAAAGCCGTGTGAAAAATTCAAATTCAAATAAACTATAAACAAACGCTTCTCGACGATATTTTCAAATCTCTGTGTTCAAGGATTCCGAAACAACTGCGTGCATTATATATATATATATATACACACACACACACACATGCGATTGCAGACGTAAAGGGTGACGTGTAACGCGAGCTGTCTTATCGATTGCAGAGGAGTGCGCGTCTTGAATCTATGGCGACGTCATCCCTATCCTTTAACTCTGTCTGCGACACGACTCGCTACTACGAAAATGTGTAATTAATGCAGCTTCGAGCCAATTAGGAGCTTTCTTACAGTGGAATGATCAAGTTGAAGAGATAGCGAAAGAGAAAAGAAATTTTATTCACTTTTGTCGAAACAAACTGCGCATTGTGTTGATATTTTTTCAGATAGAAATGCTTGTTAATTAAAAAATAAAAACTTTCAAAAGCAAAGAGAACAAAATTATAATCCTACGTTCTGTATCGATTTAATTACGTTCAACGAGATGGTGTATATATCTATA
Source organism: Apocrypta bakeri (assembly GCA_018906985.1). Lineage (NCBI taxonomy): Eukaryota > Metazoa > Arthropoda > Insecta > Hymenoptera > Pteromalidae > Apocrypta > Apocrypta bakeri. Next base: position 7,412,222 of record JACCIA010000005.1, read on the forward strand.
ATACAGCTTAAGATGCACCATTTGTAATATTATTCTGTAGGTATTACGGAGTATCGCTCCATGAAGAGACTACACACACATTTATAAATATGATATTCGTAGACCTCGAAAAAGGTAAGGTGGTGCATTATGCAGATACGGAGTACACGTTATACGAGTAGGCCAGAGATTAAAAGCCTTTTCGACTCTAAAAATGAAAGCCCCTCTCGCGTTACGATAGTAAAGCCCGGGCTTACGTAGGCTAAAAAACTAGAGAGATAGAGAGAGAGAGAGAAAGAGAAAATAAAAAAGAAGAGAGAACGAGGCACTTGAAGAAATTGCTACGTCTAATGCTCTCGACGTTTGAAGACGACGCCACTGCTCTCTTGCGCATAATCCGCGAGCGAGGGTAATTAAGGTAGCGTCGTTATTTAAAGTATATATATATATGTGTGTATTCACAACAAGTAGTGTATACAGTCGCTTATGCTAATTAGCGGTGTGTATGCATATATAGACTTACGATGTAAATTCAATATGTATATGTGAGCGTCAGTCGCATTGGTAACGAGATATCGATCTGCAGGTTTGATGACACCGGTTGCGCATTTCGAGTTATTTGTCGAGATAATACTTAGGGAAAGAAACGAGTGGGAAGTTTTTCACCGGAAGTGTTATAGGTACCCAAGCCTCGTTATTCTAAGAGACAGTAGAGATTGTAATTAATTTCGAGAAAGTTGCCCCACTTAGCCCGACGATTGTTATGAACTTACAGCTCCTGCGCTTGTAATTAGTCCAAACGGACGAGTTATCTACTTTACGCCGACGTTGCGGCGCTTTTTGCAGCTCGTGAAAAAAGAAATAATCACAGTGACTGAGAACACTTTGATGATTATGTCTAATGGGATTTACATGTTTATGTGTACACGGATGTAGTTACTTGTATGTTAAAATCGCGTAAATTACGTACACTTTTTAATACGGTTGCAGACTGACTATCGAATAAATTTTAATGAACAGTTTGGCAAAATTTATACGGCTTTAATACAGCAATTTTTCACGGTAGAGGATTAAAAAGAGAATTTAGTGGAATGGATTCTTAATGTTAGACTTAATATTAAGTTCATAAATTTTGTACAATAAAACGCTTTATTTTAATATATATTTATTATATTTTAAAATCCGCACGTACTTATGCATTAACGGCTTTAACGTTTAACCATTAGCGATTTTTACTTCTGGTATCCCTCTAGTGACAAAAAATAGTTTTTTACTTTCGACTTTCATCGTGTTATTATATTCTTTACTCGCCAGATGGCACAACACATGCGCGTGCGCATTTTTACATTCTGTTAAAAATTACTATACCATTAGGTGAAAAAAAGTATACGCACAGACATATTTAATATGGTAAATTTTATATAGAAGTTTTATTAAAACGTAAAAATAAGCTTTGCTTTCTCAGTTCGTATTCATAAGTACTAGTGCCTTTTCTTAAATAACTAACACAATTAAAATATACTATATAATTGTTCTGGTGTGTTGGTTAAGTACTCTCTAAAATCGAAACAATGATAATTAATTTATTTTTTCTTCTGATATACAAATAAATTGGATTGGTTGGGTTTATCTTATTATAAAAACGATATCAAGCAGTTTGGTAAAGAAAGAAAGCAATAATGGACGTGTTCCTCTTACAGATATACCAGCGATAAATTGCTCAAAATCAGATTAAATGCACAATATCAATTTATAAGCGACAGCTGTAAACATTTACAGTATTAGTAAATATACACTTTCTCGTTTATGTGAATTAAATTTATTTATTCAAACAGTATATTTTCACTTCTTATACCGTATTTCATGATTATACAGTAAGGTTGACCATAAGGATTAACGATTGTATAATGTAACAGGACTACTGTAGTGCATGATAACAATTCAAAGTGTACAGTTTAACCAATCAATGGATTTATCGATTTTGACATCACGAGTCAGACGTGATAGAAAATGATATTTCTTATCTAACGGAGATCTCGGAGGGAAGAGTTTTCTCCGAGTTCTGCAGAGAAAAATTGTCGAGTGTATCAAAGCTGGACGCGACAAAACTTTTGAAGCGTTTCACTTTACTTTCTGCACTTGTCCATAGGGTTGACTTTGATAGATCTTTGTACTCGCTTCTTACTTAAAAGATCATCGATGATGCTTAAAGAAGAATATCACTTATGGGGACAACGTGCTTATAACTAGGGCTATTTAAAGTTAAAACGTTTAATTAGATATATTAATTTCATTCTTTGCACATTTAAAGCAGAAGTTCTAGATAAGTATAATTTTAAATTGAGCTTTGTTTCACATCTCTAAGTTGACCCCTTTATTGACTACTTATAGTAGTAGGTTGCTGAAAACCAACTCTCAGTAAGATTTAATCAATGAATTTATCTTTCAAACAGTTTTTAAGTGCGAATGTGGGGATTTTTTTAATGAATAGATAGTTTATTAAGAATCAAACGAGCAAACAAAATTTTACCTGATGAAATTGTGTTTGCTCATTTGATTTATAGGTGTCAAATAAAGCTCAAATCTTACTTTAAATATACAAAGAATTGAAGGAATGTAACTAATTAAAATTTTGAATTCGAGATAGCTTCGCTTAAAAGTGTCAAACCCCCGGGGTATTCACTTATTCCCTTTCTGAATCACTTACTTTTAAGAAAAAAAAGTTTAACTTTGTAATAATATTAAATGTTTTTTTAACAGATACTCAATGTTCAGACAGGAAATAAGCATAGTCCCTCGTTAAAACTAAATAAACATAAGTAATAAAACAATCTGTATAATATATGAATGTTACAGTTTAGTTATTTTTTTATTAGCATTAGAAATCCGTATAAATTTGTATGTACCTAAAAGAAAAAAAAAATCGATCGATACCTTTTGTTCCTCACAATCTTAGTGTTATGTATATTAATTTATATCTAATAGCCTAGTCGTTATAAATTTGTAAATATGAATCCATTATCGTCTCCCTCTTCGCGACGTTTTCGTCGGCGTTTAAGTCATTATCTCCTATGCATATTAATGTCCAACATTAGCATAGAAACACTATTAGACTAGATTTTTTTCCACTGTTTGACACAAATTGCATTAGCCGCCACGCATATTATTCAGTTACAAATCCAAACAATTCCTAGTAGGAATTGACCTATGGACCAATATTGGTCTGGTCCGTTCTTATCAACGCGATGTCGAACCAAAGTTTGACCAGTACTCACTCGTTGTTCCAGTACCGACAATTCCTACTAGAGATACTGTCCTATGGTTTTGCAATCTAGCCCAACCAAAAAAAATGATCAATTTTCAAAACCCTAGTGCCAGTAGCTCCAATTTCGAAATCCTATTCCGCTCTAGTAAACTCCGCTTACCATACATTTGCATATCAAATAGAAAACAATTCCAACGTTGTGTAGATAACGCCGTTGAAAAAATAGAAGCTTGAAAATAATATATCCATCTACACGTGTATATATATATGTCGTAGATAAACATCGAAAAGTCGAGCGAATGCACCGCAACAGTTCTGATTAGGCACATTTGAAATTTACGCTCCACCTGCATGTTGAACGAGCATTTAACCTAACCCCACCCCCCACCCTATACGTGTATACTAAAATCATATTACCATCCAGCCTTCAAACCGATCCCCCAAGCTCACGACCTCTTATTAACACGGAAGCAAACTTGAACTACTATAGCAGACTTAGCTAGTTACCACGCAAGCAAGATGCGCCAAAGTAGCTGCTATCGCTGAGTCAAATCCACTGATTTTGACTGATGAAATTCCTCTTTTAATTACAGTCACGGCGAGGACCTCATTGTTACGCCCTTTGCGCAAATTCTTGCGTCTCTTCGTTCGGTTAGAAACAACTTCCTATCGCTCACCAATGTACCTACAAACAAGTAAGTAAAAATAATTATTATTCATTTGTTTTATTTTTATTTCTTTTTATTTATACCTGATAGAAAATGAGACAACTAGGATAAGGTGATTAGTAACTAATGGTTACAAATGATTTGTACTTGAGGTTGAAATTAATTAGCGGTTTCGTTGTGAAAAATACTATGGTAATTTTGATACTGATTAGGTTATGTATCGGTAAGTTTCAACTAGGCAATGTACCCTAAGAAGTATAGAAATAGTAAAATAATTATAATTTTATTTAACATCGGTAATTAGTAGTAAGGCCGAAGATAGGTTCGATAGTAATTAATTTTCAAAGCTAATGGTTATAAACGACTTTTGCGTGTAGTTCGAATTCAATATTCATGAAGTCTAATTAAGTTTTAATGTCAATATATGATTAATTTTGGTGTGTAACATTATGAAATAATTCCTGGTAAGAAGTTACCGAGAAATTAGCTAAATTGCATAATAATTAGGTAAAGTGTCGATAAGATTTTACTAGGTAATGATTCGATACCTCAAAAAATATGGTAAGATACAAAAGGTAAAATAATTATAATTCTAACCCTTTAATTTCTGCTAACTAAAAATACACTCATTGAATATATATGTATTGCTATATTTAGTAAGAATCTTTGAAATGGCAATTGTACCGCAATATGTTAAATGAATAACTTATTGAAATGTTATTTCTATGTATAAATAACAAATACAATTTATAATAGTTATTAATAAACAATTAGTTAGTTTCAAAATCGTATTAATAATGTAATCAAACACACGTATTATAATGAAATCAGCGGGTATTTCAAGCAACGGTTCGTTAATCCGTTGACGAAGTTGACAAATATTTGATCAAGCGATATTTCCTGATTTCGTTACATTTTTAGCAGATTGGCAGGGTTGATTACTAATATTTTAAGTGCGGTTTTATTTTTTTTTATACATTATTTTTCATTACCCCAAAAAATACTCTAAAATTGCTGTTATTTTCAAATGGAATTTCGAGAGCTCGTAAAGATGAATTGTTATTGAACAACATACAGTCAAGTGAAAAACTTTCGAACTAAAGTTTTTTGTTTTGATTCGATTGCAGTTTTGTACGAGAAAAAAATTACATTCGCATTGACCTGAATGTTACAAAAAAAAAAATTATTGAGGATGGGAAAATATATTATTTTTAGACGTTCATTGTTATGGATAAAAGTTTGGCCTTATTTTTTTCTTGAAATTTCGAGTGTTTGAAGAAGGAGTTTCAAATTTCAAAAGTTTAATTTTATAGAATAAAGAAGTAGAATCGCGATAATATAGTTTCTTGTTTAAAGACTTTCCCAGACTTTTTTGACATTCATAGCAGTCACAAGGACTTAAAAAAAAGACGTAATGAATTTCAAATGATGCTCTCATGGGTTTTAACGAACTTTTCTTCCGAGTTCAACGTGTAATATAAGAGCATAGGAAAGATAATTTCATGAGATTCGATTATAAAACATCTTCAGCCATCAGAAGCGAAATAAAGTAATGGAATACTCAACTGGTTTCTTTTACCTTAGTAATTTAAATTATCGAATTTCAAATGTATTTTAATTTTTAGTCACATTTTCCATTCGATACGGCTTTCCTGAAATTACTACTGACTGCCTATGCTCGAAATATAAAAATTCTAAACTTCATTTGGGACTCGACTCAGATAAACGAGCAAACATTTTAAAGGCGCCAATTAATATTTCAATTTAACGTAGTTTTATTAACTCGTATAGTACACATGTTTTTAGAAATTTTATTTAATTAAAGTGATTTCGAGGATAGTATTATAATATAATTTTTATTTTTCCTTCTAATTTGTGTAGACTGACATCTGCTGTATCTGTCGGCCGCATAAAAGAACGTATTTTATTATTGGATTACTATATCGTGGATTAACCTAATTTTATGATAAAATATGAAAAAAGTCTTACTAAAAGTTTTTTTCTCAAAAATTAAAGAATTATGTATTTATCGTTATTGAACAATATTAATAAACGAATAATTATTTACACGTGCCAGAATAACTTAGTCGACGCGATAAATTTATTGTCTACAATACGAATTAAAAAAAAACATAAATCAAATTCAAAGAAAAGCATGCAAATGTTTGGTGAAAATCGGTGTGTATTTAATATTCGATTTATTTCATTATAACATCAATTCTTCCATTTATTGATTTGAAACGACGACCGCAAATAATTAAAAAAAAAAGAAATCAATTACCCAACTGACGTATCTGTATTATAACGTGTTGGCGTGAAAGTAATTTTCATAGCTCGAATAGTAGGGGTAATTCTAACGGAATATTAATCACTCGTCTCTGACAAAAAGCTGTAATTGATCGCCTACCCGAAACGTGAGATTCGCTTCGCGCAAAACGATGCGCGAGAAGGTAAACTAATATTTCATAAGCAAGTATGTGTATAACGAACTCAAAGGAAGTCTTCAACTCTTTTGCTACCGCTCGTTATAGCTACATTTCTGATGCGTCTATTTGTCCAAATAAGATTTTCCATTAGATGATCAAATTGGGGATTTTCGTGCTGAATGAAAATTTCATCCTTATTTCGCAACAGACGGAAAATCTGTACGACTAGAAAAAAAGAGAAAACGATTTTAGGATAGTTCTTAGAGAATATGTATTCGAACAAATATATAAATATATATGTTATATTTAAGATTATTTTTTTCTAAATCAAACAGAACATTTAAGCAATTCTTATTTTAACATTAACATTATTTTAAAGTTTTTTACAGTCTACAGTAACTAGAACGTAAAATAATATTTTTTCTCTGTTCAACGAAGGTCGAGGAGGAGCAGTGGCGCCCAGGGTAGCAGTACGCCACAGTCACGGATCCTTGCCCCCGGAGGTAAGGCGATAAAATAAATCTATTATGTTATTATTCTCTCTTATTCTCTTGGCTGTGTAGTGAATACAGGTGAAAAAGTCGCTAACACAGATTTTTTACATTAGCACTTGGCTAGAGCTGAGTTGTGAGTTTGTAGGAAGGCAGGTTTGACGGCCAACGTTGAATTATATCGTTCAGCCTTATACCCTTGAGTAGAAAGTTTGCGAGTCTATGCTTAATTAAAGTGATTTGTCATTGCGACGACGAGCGATAACGCCGGGGAACTCTATGAATGAAAGTTATTTTTATTTATAGCTTCGACTTTTCCCTTGAACTGACTTTGGGGTTTATGATCCGAAGTGAAACTTTCGCGATAGACAATGGGATTATTATTTTTTTTTTCTTGTATGAATAACGATTTATCAATTCTTCCGTAAGGGTGGGTACGTATACGTATAATTATATATATACATATATAAGTATTTCCATGATTCCGAGTTAATTTTTTACTTACCAGTTCCGAGAATTTCACGTAGAAGTGCACTTTTAGATGCACTTTTCTTTGATACTGAATATAAAAATTTGATTTCCATACCGGTCGCTTGCGCGCTGTAAAATCCTGCCAGCAATAAAATAGAAATGACTCGGAGAACTTATTACCCGAGCGTAAAATCGCTTATAAATAAAATCAAGACGAGGTGGGGAAGAAAAAAAAAATATATAACTCATCGTTGTCTATAATATCGTTACTTTTATTGTATACCTACGTACATATATCTGTATTCGCGTAATGTGACGTTACTTTCAATTTTCGGAAAATAAACTCTGCTTTATTTCCGCAGCCGACCCAATGTATAAAAACACTTTCTGCACGGTAAATAGACAAAAGGAGAAAGGAAAAAAAATCATTCGTCGTCGATTCTGTAAAACTGAAATAACTGATATCATTGTTTTTTAGTATATTTTTGCTATTTCATAAGTGCAATCTCAAAATAGAGAATAATAAGTTTTTCGTACAATGCAATAATTACTCACTTTTTAACAATGCGTAAGACACTTTGTTTGTAAAACACAATGTAAGATAATTAAAAAAGTTATTAAATTTTAAAATAAGGGTTCATTCATTAGTTAATAAAGCGACTGCTGAATGGTAGAAACCGCAAGATCAGAATAGACTTCGAGAAATATCCAATTAAAAAATGTAGAAGAAAACGGATTTAATTTCATCAACTTTTGTTTTATAAATTATTAAAAAAAAAAAAATTTTATAATTGCCTGCTTTTACAAACCAATTCGGGATTGAAGGCGCAAATCCAAATCAACATAATTTCGGACACTGATTTTCTGTATTATTGTATAAAATGAAATTTTCACTGAATTCTCAGTATTTGCGTGGAAAATACATTTTCCAGTAAATATGGATGGATATAAAAAATGAAGTAGAGCGATTCGCAATATTTCTGAAGTAAAATTACCAGGAAAACCAGTGCAAAATTTACTGCTTCGGTTTCACAGATTACGTAATAAAATAAAAATAAGATTTAATTCCTCTTTCGGTGCTTCCAGAGGAGCCCTACATGAAACTCGCTGTCGAGACAATGGAAGAACTTGATTGGTGTCTGGATCAATTGGAAACTATTCAAACTCATCGATCCGTGTCCGACATGGCATCGTTGAAGGTAAATAGCTTTTATGTAATTTATACCAATGAAATCGACAAATATACCATGCTGACGTTTCGAATAATTTGTCTTTGAGTTATATAATGGATATATATATAGGTACTTGGACATATGTCGAGTTTGCTTTGTGATATATCGCGAAATTCGCTTCTCGGGTTTATTTCGGCACAATTGGTTGTTAATCGTTTCGAATTATTGCTAATATCTCGTCTGATTTTATCGTACGAGAAGCTTTCGATGTATATATATATATATATCTATATATATAGCTATACGGAGATCAAGCGGACTTATTGCTTTAGGTAAAAGTCAATTTTCGTCGGTTAATGTAATTTAGGAGAATAAAATTAAGAGAGCATAAAAGACAAGATTAAGAAAAGATGAACAATTTTTTTTTTAAATCTGACACTTTGAGATATAATGTGGAGGTATCTGGATTTTATTAGCAATAAAAATTTTACTTTTAAATTCCCGTAACTTTGGCTCTAAAAACGAAACAATAAATGTACATATATAAATAAATATAATTAATAATTAATTACTCATTCTAAAAAAGGTATAAACTACGCTATCATTAAACTGATTTGCGCGAATAGACGAAAGTAAAAACATATATATATGTATATATATTGCAAACCGAAAAAATCAAAATGTCAGAATTTCATGCGTCCTTCAATTTACCGTACTTTAAGTGAAAATTTTCCCAAAACTACATTACCCTTCTATTCTTCCAATTCACAATTCTTCTTCTTTCTCCCCAAGTATGCGAAGGTAGTCTAAAATTCTTTTCCCCAAAATAAAATCCAATTGATCACGTAATATAATATTTCCAAGCAAATAGAAAAAGATTTTCAGCTCAACATTGTATAATATTTTCGTCGAGTTCATGAAGTGAAACACAACCGCCCTTTCTTCCCTAAAGTCAAGCATCTGCAGTTCGAGTGAGAGTCGCAAGTCGAGCTTTTCCTCGTCGAGCCAGTTGACCTATAGAGATGTATACGTCTCCACCTCTACCCTCACATACGCAAACACACACACACACACATACACACGCGTGCTTTCCGTCTCTTTCTCCTACTTTCACACTGGAGAGCTGTTATAAATGCTGACGCAGTAGTCCGGACGTACTTTTAAGGACTGTCTTTAACGGCGCTAACTTTCACGACTGCGCGCGCTCCCGGAATGTCCTCGTATGTGTAGCTTTTAAGGGCTGTCTTTAACGGCGCTAACTTTCATAACTGTGAGTTCACCGAAACGTCCTATATCGTGTTTACAATATATATGTATATACGCGACTGTGGCTGTGGATCAATTTCATCTAAGCCTCTGTTGCGTATCCGGCAATTTCTCCTCTAGTTCAACCGTGAAAAAGTCATGTGTTTCTCGCAACGACGAACTCGAGGAGATTATATATATATATATGTTTGTTTGTGTGTGTGAGTCACACGTCGTTACTATATACGCGTTAATGACGAGTGAAGAATTTTCACGGTTGCACTTGTGTGGGTGGTTTTATGAGATTATGACTTCAAAATTTTTTTTTTAATCGCATTGCTCGTTTCAGCTATTCACCTTAGAAATTAAATAATGAAACTTACTATTAAAAACTATACCGAGTCACGATTAAAAACTTTATAATGGTAACCACACAGGTTGGGTTATTGTAAGCAAATAAATGCTTTTAGATTTGTTCAAGTGATCGAATATTATTTTTTTTTATTTTATTAATTTAATTAACGATTCATTTGATTGTCTGTATTGCTCTTATACGTATACTTTTCCCGAATTCTCGTATATACAGTTCAATGTTTTTTTGGTCGAAATCACTACTATTATGATTCATATCAATTAAACCAATTGGATTTTTGTAACCAAACTTCGCAAGCACATCTGCAACGGTTACATACCTACGCTTGATTTTTTTTTTATTTTAGAGTAACGATCGCTTTGTTACTTTTGACACTTTTAAAATTGAATTCATTAATAGCGTCTAATTATTCATCTATTCGATTCAGTATACTTGTACAATTTAAAAAAAGCTTCAATGTTAAATGCTCCCCCATGATGTTATTAAATTTTCAACTAATTTACGAATCCAACTTAACAAGAAATTCTAGAATTTCGAATTGCAACATAAAGTTGCAAAAAAATGCTCAACAATTCCGACAAAATCCATGGGATTCCATGTAAACATTTTTAACTGTAAAAAAATTTGTTTCTATGCATCATTAGTGAAGTGCCGATTTCGCGATAGAAAAGTAAAAACTCGCCAGTGCAATATGTTTTTTACGCGTAATATCACACGCTTGGGAATATTCAATTTAACCCTCCGGTTTGGCGAAAGTTCGTAACTCATGCGTCGCTTAATAATCTCTTGTAATTTATCCTCGTGTCTAACGGTATTAGCAACGCGCCTGAAGCTAGAACTGCATGTGGCAGCCCGTATATACCTATATGTGTATAGGCGAGAATAAAATAGGCATCGGACATTGCTAAATTGCATTTATTCGCGAAATAAAAATTTTTGCACTTCGACTCGGTGTAATAGTTTTATTAGGAAGTTATATAAGCCGCGACCGCAGGAAACAACGGCACAAATAAAAGCTCACGCGGGAACGTAGTTGAATGTCGAAAAAATATTTCGAGAGTCACGGATACGGAAGCTGCACACGCAGTCGTTATATATTTTTACGGCTCGCGAAAACGAATGCTACATCTTCCGCTAACTCGAATATGTGTATATACATATACGTGTGTATACATATATAAATGTATACATATATGTATATTAGTATACAGGTTTCCGTTTTCGCCCATTGCGATGACGCTTGCACCACTGTATATGGTTTATTAGTACTCTTTCTCTCTGTTTTGTATTCGCGCGATTGGACACGTCCGAATTGTTTATACAAGTTTAAATTGGAAAATGTGCTTCTCCGACTCGTCAAGGGGAAAAAAGTTGATAATTCGTGGATGTGTTTCGCGATATGCGTGATTTGTTCACTGTTTATCTGGGTTAGCAAAACCAAGTTAAATAACGTTAAATAGATATGTTTATTCGCGTATTGAACTAGTTTTAAAGGAGAGGAATGCGTTGAGAAAAAAAGGACAAAATACATAACGTTGTTTGAACCAGAAAACAATTATAAGTTTAGCTCTAGGGGAAAAGTCTTGAAGGCGTACACTGTTGTCTTCAAAATCAATTTGATTTTATTTCTTAACCTATTTTCTGAGTAACAGAGTCGTTCCAAATATGAAAATTTTAAAAATTCATCGAACATGCATTTTTCACCAAAATGTATTGGAGCTTAGTGTTGTAAAGTTAACTCTAATTCAAACAATATTAAATAATTGTTGGTAAATGAAGTTTTGAAAGAGCGACAAAATTAAGGGAACGATCCTCGCTGTCGAATCCAGGAAATTCAGATTTTTAAATGACGCATGATTCGAACAGAATTATCGATTGCAATAATTAAAAAAAATTTAATCGCCTATAAACTTTAAAGAATCGAGGTCGTCGGTATATCGACCACCTGCCATTTGGATATATATAAAATTAGTGATTTGATAAATTTGAGATATAAATTTTGATTCAACTGTAAGGTCAATTTGAATCGAAAAAACACTGTCCTCCAATAAACAATTATGTCGAGAGACATTATTTTCAGAGTGTTATATCAACTACCGATATTACATTCTTCAAAAGCAATAACTTAGAATAAATCTTTCTTCATGGATCCGTGCGTTGTGAAATCAGTAAACAGGTCACACGACGTTGTGACAGTAGCAGAACAACCAACCATCGGTAAATCATACTCGTAAACCATTTCCTTGAAACAAATAATAATCGCGTACATTAGGAACATTAAAAAAAAAATATATATATATATATAATAGTTTCATGAATCTTGAGCATAAAAATATAAAGACGCCCCGGGAGCAGATGTGTTATAAAGAGCTCCTCGAAATTTGATGCGGTGAATCCACCGGACGGAAATACGCGCATTACTTCCGCTCTATCAATCACGGTATTCGTACGCGCGCACGCTCGCGTACATTTTCAGCGTTTCTTCACGATTGTGAATATACATATATAAATATCCACACTGTAAGTAAATGTATATATATCCACACTGTGAGTAAATATATATACTCATAGTCATGTATACACACAGACTCACACACACACGCACGAACACAAAGCGAAAAATACGCGGGCAATAGTTGTAGAGCGAGAAATAAAAGCATTAAAAGCTTCGCGTCTCCCTTGCGACGATGCGCAGCAAGAGCATAAAAAGAAGCGGCGAAACGAAGAGGAACTGGGATTTCAAAGGTTGAATGATTCCAAAGAAATATTCCTGGAAATTCCCTATTTACGTCCAAGAAATTCTACATCGATTCTTTCGCTCTATTGTCTTGCTCATGTCTACATTATTTTTTAGTACTTTTATTTACTATCTATTTCTATACCAATCAATATATATATAATATATATATATTGTATACGTATAGGAGCTTTCCTGTCGCTATAGGGGGTAATCGCTTAACAACACATGCGTTTCAAATCCATATAGTTGAGACTTGATACACGCGATTTATATACATATATATATATATACACCCTCACTTTTTCCTCTTGGGACAGATCTGGAGTCGGGAGAGGTTTTGCGTTGTCCGTGACTATATATTACCGTCCTCAAACTTGCCAATTTTTCCTAGTCTCTGGGCTACGTATAGGTACAAAAGGATCCACGTTTCTTCCCTTTCCTCTCCAAGAGCGAAAGCGCTATCAGCATTTCCGTGAAAGATCGGATCTCTTACCCTTACTCTATATATCTATATCTATATATAATATATATTATATACTTATATACAGAGAGAGAGAGAGAGAGAGAGAGAGAGAGAGAGAGAGAGAGAGAAAAGCGTTATCTTGTACGACAGTCTTTTTCTCAGTCGCGAGAAAAGCCTGTCGTGCATCTTTCGATATCTATATTCAAGGGACAACATCCGTCTCTAATGAAAGTTGCTGTTTTTCTTTAACGACTTATTACGTGGCACTGGTGTTACGCGCTTTCTTTATTTTTCTTTTTTATAGACGAATGCGAAACGTGGATCGTTTTTCTTCTTCTTTTTTTTTGTTCTGTTTATTGCGGGTCTTCTGAGACTCGTAGCACTGCAACGTTCACAGAATTTCTGAACAGGAACACAGAGTCTTTTCCCTAAGACCAGGGATAATGCACGAAATTTAACCGCGAATAAGAGCACGACTGTGAATTTGGTAGATTTTATTCAACGAGAAAGTACTTAACGCTCGCGAGAAACGATTTTTTATTCCAGTGACAATTACAATGAGACATTAATTTGTCGATTAAATTTGTTTATCGCGTCATTCGAGTATTGATATTTGATCGATCGCGGCAATAATAACACTTACTGTTATATTTATTTTTCATTTTATTTCGGCGAACCGATAAAGAAAGCGTAAAATTCTGTGTCCAAATATAACACAATAGGGGGGAGGGGAATAAAAGAGTTACGTCTCACAAAATTATTCGCATCTCGTGTGTGTCGCACAGTAAAGTTTGAAATTGCTGTCTTAAAACTTCATTTTACCATCATTCCGCGACGTTTTCATCGCTGATTTCGTTCTAGCTCATAGATTAGACCCAAATTACTGTATATTTGAAACTTCGTTACGTAACTAGATTCCATTGTTACCTTCTGAAACACTTGCTCCAAATATCAATGCAACGATTTTAACCAATTGTTCAAATCTCCTATCGAGAAACGTGATTTTTTTTATTTTCTGAACCAGCGGTGTGACCCTCTCTATGCATCAGCAATATTTTTCATATTTAACGCGCGTGAAAAATTGAATTTCAGAACCATTTTAATATTTGACAATACCACGCGTCTCTCTCTACTTTGTGCTTAATTATATAATAACACCTTTCTTTTATTCGAGCTTTCGTCGGATGGGGAAATCAAATTGCGTGCGTTTCTATATAGACCTGACGCTTAGTCATCGACAAAACTCCGAAATTAAAGAAGACTGTACAATGTGGATTATAATTGACTGAGGGCTAACATTACGGGATTTTGCTTTGTAAAGTGGTAACGTAATAGCGTTAAGTCACTGTTTTTAAACTTTTTTTGTAAAGTGAAAATAATATACATTTAGATTTTTAAATTGATTGAAAATCTTATCACTATTTTATGAAAAATTCATCTGAAGACGAGCTATATTTGGAGATGGAGGGACTGGCACAGAATATTTGACCAATAAATCTGATAAATTTTAATTTTATTAAATTAGTCAACTTTTCCAGTTAAAATAAGCGATTCTCGACAATTGCCAAATTCATTGATCAGGAAAGAGAAACGTCACTTTTTTGACATACTGAAAACTTAACCATTTGAAGCCAAAAAAATCTTTTCAATCCTTAAATAAATTATTTAAATAGCTTGTCAAAAAATATATTTTAGGTCACGAAGGAAAACAAGTTCTTGCAAGATCCTTTTATTTTTAAAGTATTCGTTTTGCTTTAAATATGAACTGTTTTCTAGAAATTGTTAGAGAATAAATCATTCTCTTTGATTCAAAAAGAATATTTTCGCGTACAAGCGTATTCAAGAAATTTTAATATTCCGTACAGCAAATAAATCACTAAAGCAGTTATAATTAAATACACAGGGTTATGTAGTAATCATAATATTATTCTACCACTTGCGGGGTAATTTAACCAGACGCCCCCTACCGTATAGTACAAATAGTTAATATAATTTTGGAGTAATAAAAAAATGTTTATAGAGTCGAAAAATCGTTTTAATTAAAAAAACCATGTTTATTGTTCAAGTATACGCCTTTTAAATAACAATGATGTTTCGTTTGAATCAAACGGATTTTGTACAAAATTATACAATTTACCTCGAAAGCTTAATTTCATTCGGTGCATGGATTAAACTTGTCAATTTAAAAAATTAATCTCAAACGTAGTTCTTTTCAAACAGTGAATTTCGCCGTATTTGCATTTTTATCCCAAATGCACGCTACACTCCATAACTACTGAATATTCAATAGATACAGCAGTTGCAATGCAAATTTCACCAATTAAATAATGAATTTACATTGGGTGTCAAAGATAAAATTTAAACGGGCCACTGACAAAACCAATAAAAACGTCACTGCCTCGGTTTTATGCAGTACGCGATGTACCTCACTGGCGAAGACACTTTCCGACACAAATTATAACTATAGTTAACCATTTTTACATTTTTCTTGGAAATCCCTTGATTCATTTCTGTGAGCAATGGGGAGTAGTTTTTCGAATTAAAAATAGATTTAAGGGGGTAAGACGCCTTTGAAATGCAAATTACTAAATTCAAAATTTAAAATGATATAACAATGCAGAATTGATTTACACTTATTCTAATAACAAAAGATAGTTTTACCTTCAATTTGAAAGGTCTAGCTCTTCTGTAGGTAGTTACAACAGAAAATAGAAAATTCACTCACCGTAGGATTCAAAGTCAACCAATGGATAGATTGAACTCAAACTTAGTCGTAATACTCTTTGATGCACTCCTTACTTTTAAAATGGGACTTATTAAAATTTTGTTTGTATTATATAAACAATTATAATAATAATCGAATGAATATCTTACAAAATAAGCAGCTTTACTGATTATAACAAACGCACACCTTTTTTGTCCACAGTTCAAAAGAATGCTGAACAAGGAACTGTCCCACTTCTCGGAGTCCTCCAAGTCTGGAAATCAAATATCCGAATACATCTGCAGCACTTTCCTTGGTAAGTTGAACAAAAACATCTTTTCTGTATCTGCGTTTAATAATATTCACGAAATTTTAATTCCGCTATTCATTGTTTTAAACTGAATTAATCGTTATATAGCTCTCTAAGTGTATTATTCAAAACTTACCACGAAATCCCGAAAAGTTCCATTGGAAAAGTTAATTCAACGTTTAATTAAAGTCTCGTGCACTTTAATTAGTTTCTACGTGTACATTTTTTTCAATACTTTCGAAACGCATGTACTTTAGAGAGGAAAATGCACCCGCAGCATTTCCGAGGTTCATGTTATAAGACAATCTAAGTTATATTTATAGCAGGTAATTTCGAAATCCCGCCTCTCGGCGGAAACGAGTCTCGAAATTATAATTATTTTCCAAACAGGAAAATGTACTGGATAACTGAAATTTCGCGTAAGAATACAAAAATAATAAGCCGTCCTATTTTGTCTGAGATCGAATTGGTGTATAGTCATAGAGTATAGGTAGATAAAAGCTTCTACATCGTCGTTAGGAAAGAAACGGATGCGGTAAAAGCTGTCCGTGACACGACTTAGCTATCGACGCTCAAATGTGTATGTATGTACATTACACACGAGGGGATCGAGTAGAATAGCGTTGACGTAGGGAATATAGAAACCTCGACCATATAGGCAAGACCTCTTATTGTTGACAATTTTTACGGATGGCAGGATTATTGCCGTTTCGAGCTTTCCACTACTACTGAATACGAGAATAGCATTTTGTTCACGGACTTTTATTTATTTCATTTTATTTATTCTTTTTGTTTTGGACCACGAAAAATTCACGCTTGATCGCGAAACAACTGTAATAAAAAGAAAGTTTTATAATCTCTCTAACGTTCGTCGATGCGCTACGGATACATCGTTGACTGTTGTACCCTAAACAACCAACGAATCGCTGTATGTTCTCTCTTACCTTCAGTCCTTATGCTAAAATCAGTGAAAATAAAGACTCGAATGAAATGAAAAATTAATAATTAAACCGTCGTTTTACCCACTCGCTTGTTTACACTGCGAGAGCGCCAACGGGCTTTCCGTATATTTATAGACAGACGCGATGAACAACGCGTCGAGAATGCATACCCCCGCGGGTATTTTTCACTGTAGCGCTGGCGAAGTAACCTGATTAAAAAAGTTGTCAAACGCGTGCATTTTTCCATCCGTTCCACGAACAATTTGATTTCCACAGTCTAAAGCGAGCAATAGCGGAGGCTTCCCGTGTCCCTTTTTATTTTATCACACGTGCCACCAGCCTGAAAGCTTCATTTTCGACGTCGACGTGTCCAGCACAGCTGCTGACGAGTCTCGGAGAACGACGGGAAGAAGAGCATTTTATAATAACTCCGGCGATTCCATTACGCGCCGAGTTTTTTTAAAAAATTTTTTTCCCTAAATCAATTATCTATGCTCTGTCGCATGTGTATCACTGTGTGTAAATGTACGAGGGGAAGGGGTGTGCGTGGGTCGTTCTTTGATAGATTGACTGGTCAACATTTTTTTTTCTTTTCAATATTTTCGTAAACTTTTCACGAATGCGCTTTAATTTACAGGATGTGAATGTTAACATTTCATGCTTTTACATTCTAACTCATCAGAGAAGCATTCCTCACTAAATATACATGAGAGACTTATCTTGTAAAATTACTTAAACTGTACAAATTAAATACTTTTAAAACTGTAGATATATGTTATAATAATCTGTCTCTAAAATCATCTAAGTCTTCAGATTCAGTTTTGAGAAAGTTCGATTATCAGTTTCAACTTGGGAATCAGACTCTATTTCTGGCTAGAAATGAAGTCACCTAGCAATTTTCCTGATATTAATCTGAAAATTTCTATTCACCTCATACGCAATGACTTAAATTGCACTAAACACTTCTCATCAATTCAAGTCATCCAAATCCTCATATACGGTATCAAAAAGTTTCAATTTCAAAAATCTAGTTGTAATTACAGCTTATAAATCGGTCCAGATTTCCAGTTACAAATGCAACTTGTACTTTGACAAAATTTTGACCGGTCAATCTACCAGAAAATTATCCATATAAATATTGCTCTGTTGCTTATGTGGCGAATTTATGTGCGAGTAGCCAATTGGTTTGTAATATTGTTTTCTTTTTTCTCTCAAGAATGGAGTTTGATCAAAGTGAAATTCGATGTAGGTTGAGTGCTGGCAGTTTCTATCATTTTATGACTTTACATGTACTTTGATCAAAGAGAATTGCGTGCTATACTTTATAGAGGGATTTTATGTCCATCTGTTAATTTTCATTCCGGATTAAATCGGGTTCTGCGACGTTCTAAAAATTCCTTTACGGTATAGCCCATTCGTACAAAGGACATTATCGTACTTACTGCTAATATAATTTCACGGAATCGTGATTTTATTTTAAAGTTCCTTATTGAAAACATTGCCCCCGCACTCGTCGATGGAATATCGTTTAATTGATGTATTAATTATATTCGCATGAAAATATAGCGCGTTCAGCGAATTATCGCGAGATTCGAATTATTTTGCCTCTCATAGCAAAGTTGTTCCACACAACTAGGTTACAACCAATTAATTACGACCAATTAATTGAAATTCCGTCAAAGTTCAACGTTGCTTCGTTGCTAAATCAGTGATGACTTTACAACGCAATTCCTAGTTTGTATATAAAATTTTAATTAGTCACAACTAAAGCAGAAAAAAAAATTCATCGGCGACGAAGCTCTAGAGCAGCACAAAGTACGTAATGTTCACGTTCTTTCAATCGACCTACTTTTTCAAAAAATTGATCGCTCGCTCGAAAACTCCAGTCTCAAATTGAATTACACACTTACTATTAATTATACTTCAACTTCGCTCTCCTTCAGATCATAGCCTCATCTCCAAAACTTGAATCGTGCCTCGCTTACAACGCACTAACTTCTAGAACAACCTCAACTGTATCGGT
This sequence comes from Apocrypta bakeri, assembly GCA_018906985.1. Classification (NCBI taxonomy): domain Eukaryota; kingdom Metazoa; phylum Arthropoda; class Insecta; order Hymenoptera; family Pteromalidae; genus Apocrypta; species Apocrypta bakeri. Next base: position 7,431,493 of record JACCIA010000005.1, read on the forward strand.
ACATCGCAGTCTCGTGCGTTTCCCTCGTGGATTTCGCGAAATTTCCGCTTTCTCCCCCATGTGTCCCCAGCGAATCTTAAGATTATCCTCTATCTTCGCACCCGGGAAGATAATAAATTAACTTAATTTTTATGTTATTATATATTTATATGTACATCGTTGTTAAAATTAAAAAAATGTCCATTGACACTGAACTTTGAAATTTATAAATATTATATATTTTTTTTTATTTAAACAAAAATTCTCATTTACGAAATATTTATGTTAGTAACGTATTAGGAAACAATTTCTAATTCTCGTTTCTATTAGTCACAGAAGATGAAATTACGAAATTATTTCATATCTATTATTCAATTACACTAATTAAAAAATTCTATAACTCTCGGGACGTGGTTAAATAATAAAAATAATAAAAAAAAAACTTAAAATACACGTAGTATTCAATAATCAATAGTACTTCAAAATAATTCCTACGATTAATGTTGATATATGATTTAGAATTTAATGTAGGTACTTAAGTTTATAATTAAAACGTAAAAACATTAAGAGCGCGTTGATTGTCCACTCGAGTTAGGTCTGCGAAATCGAATTACATACTTTTTTTAGCACATAGACGTTACGATATCGTATCAAGTGGACACGAGATAATTGTCGTTAATGTAGCGACTTGTTCGGTTTAAAAGCTTTTGGAACAATTTTCACAGCCGGGGGTGAATGTGCTACAGGCGAGGGAAAGATTCCCTAGGGGAAACTGAACGACGAACGTTCTTGACCGTGATCGTAAACATTAAGCTTTAAGAGAGCTCGTTTATTACTGTGTGCAGGTGAGATTTGCTAAATTTACTCGAGCTTTTGGTGAATATGGGTTACATAAATATTTTACATTCTTGCTTATAGACCACATCGCGGCAGCGAAAATTGAAACTCAACGAATTACATTTTGTTAGCGTTCGTATCTATATATATATAGACACACGTATGCTCTTCGAGTTATATAGGTCATATTTTCTAAACTGTTAATACGCAGTCGGATGCAGAGGGATGTTACAAAATTCAGAAATTTTCTTGCAAAAGAGAAAGATTAACTTTTAAACGACGTTAAGAAAGTATTAAATCAATTTATCGATAAGTGTCCGCCTTGCGGATAACAGGAGTGTAAAATAAGATTATCTATTCAACTCGCGTGAAATTTAGTTTAAAAATCCGTACAAGTCTGAATTAGTTTCAGTAGATAGTTGCCGGCTGTGGAGAGGCACGCGTACTCTGCTGTTTCGTTTTAAGTAACATTGCTGAATATTCTGTACTAATATTATTGACTTATTTAGGATTTAAAAATGAACATTAAGAAAACTCAAAGTTAAATTCGTTAATTTTATTAAAAAATATACGCAACAACAAAATAAAAATTTATCCGTACAAAACAGCTGGAAAAGTAAGCTTAGACGATGTTGCAGGTGTAACTTTCGTACTAATACTACGAAGATAAATAAATAAAAAAATTCTGGTAAAACTGCCGTATGTTACACGGTGTTTACGCTATAAAATAAAGTTTTGACACTTATGCGGGTGTACAAAGAAAAGTTTAAGACTCTTAGCTTTGGCTAATACCATATATTTTGTCAGAATAAACTAGAAAAAACCATTGCCTGTATTCGTTCGTACGCGGCTTTCTTTAATTTTATTCGATATTTATTATATTGTTAATAGATTAAATGTATCGATATGCTTATTGCCGAGTTTTATCGGCATTAACACACGTTCACAAATGATACTTTCTTGTTAAAATCAGAAAATAAAATGTAAAAAAGCTTTTTGCAAAATATAAGTATGCTTTTATATTCGTGAATAGTATCCCGACATTCGTAAAACATAAAATTTTAAATTGATGCGAATTCTCCCTCATCCGCATACGTGTATTTATACACCAATGCTTTCTTGTCATATCAGGCTCGAATGAATCTTTTAAAATTTTACAACGCTTTTACATAAAATTCTTAACTCAGTCTCGTCCCATATATTATACAACAGACAATAATAATTGGTAAACTAAACTTTTTCTCCGTATTTGTAAATGTAATCGATTTTTTTTTCTCGATATCCTTTTAAGCTAGCAACGCAAGTTTCGTGTTTACCTGTTCATCCAATATATATTTAAAGACAAATAACATTATTAAACCAAAAGAAACGAAGAAAATGTCCTTCCTAATTTATTTTACTCATACGCTAACTTTATTTTCCTTCTTGTTCTAAAATAAAACTTAAAAAAGCAATATCAACTTCGTAAGCCAGAGATACTGAATTCAAGTCTGAAACTCGACATTTTTTAGGGATTACCTTCTTGTTTACACATCAGAGCTGTAAAATCCCCCCACTGCGCACGTGAATTATTGAAATTTCCATTCACTGCACTTGAAATAAATCTCATTAACGCGATTAATCCGAGAACCGAAGCAAGCGGTAAAAATAAGAATAGAAATAAAAACCGTTAACTCGGAAACTTCAGCTTGAACAATGAATTCACCAAAGCGAATAATCCGATTTTGTAATTTCCAGACAAACAACAAGAACTGGATCTGCCGTCGCTTCGCATCGACGATGCTCCTCCCGGCAGCATGGACGCACGGGCCGCGAAGAAACTGGATCGCGCTCAACGAGGTCCCTCAGCTATGTCGCATATAAGCGGCGTTAAGCGGCCGCTAACCCATACGAACAGCTTCACCGGTGAGCGGGTACCCCTCTACGGTGTGGAAACGCCCCACGAAGAAGAGCTCGGCAAGGTGAGTTCGTTAAGTGTCGAAGAATAAGCGCTGGAAATTCTGATGTACAGTATGGGGGGAGGGAGCTTGTTACGAAAAGGGGGTGTCGTATGTGTTCTTGCGAAGGATTGGGGTAGGAAACGATAGGTATATTGGGTTACGTAAATATTAGGATGGAAGATTAGATTATTAATTTAGATTAATTGTTTCTCTCACCTACGTTGTCTTAGACTGAATAAGGGCTAAATAATGAATACAACCCTGGTAGAAATTTAAGCAACCAAAATGATCTCTTAGTCAACCGTTTATCATTTATTTTAGTCAAAGGTTTTGATCAACGATTGTTTAAACGGTTGATCAAACTGATCTGTGTTGACCGATGAACCGATGCTCAATTGGTGATCACTGTTTCTTTACATGTATTATGGAATTTAATCAGATTCTGAAGACAGAACTGGGTACCTTGATTTTAAAACAATTTTCGCGAAGGCTGTACACCGAGTTTAACCTAATTTCTGGATTCTTAGAAGTTTCACGAGTTTTTAAACAACCCATTTTCATGTCTAGGCATATATGAGTAAATGCGCATAAAATAGGTACCAGGAAATTGAAAAATTATTCACGAGTGCTGCACACCGATTGGATCCTGGGTGTTTTCCGAATAAGAATTTGCGTATTTTTTTTAGTTTGCCTCTTGGTTTTTACAGACAAAAATTTTAATGTCTGTTGAGTGCAAAGTTATTTGGAAAAAGACTTCTTAGAAGCTCAAAGATTTCTTAAGAACCTCGTAATTTTAGATATCATTCAAGTCCTCTGAACTGATGGCGACGCTTATGGAAGTTGGTAAAATTCGTGGACTCAAAAGTATTAAACAATCGTTCGAAAATATGTTTCCAGTGATAAGCTGAAACGAATGTGTTATTAAACGATCGTTTGAAAATACGTTTCCACTGATAAGCTGAAACGAATGTGTAAATGATACCAGAAACTAGAAAAATCGAATCTGGTTGATGTATCTTAATGAATACTTTTCAATTTCTAGATACCGAGTGGTTACCGGTATTTTATGGATTATCTCTCGCACATGACGTTTTCGAATATTAAAGTAAATTAATGAACGAAAAAGTATAATTAAAAAAAAATTATCACAAAAGACCTTCTGCATGAAAAGTCATTGAATATTTGAAAAATGTCTATAATATCTCAATTTGAAAGAAACCATCAATAACTTGTCACTCGATATAACTCTTGAAATGAATTTTTTTTTATACAAAAGCTCGGTAGTTCTACTTTAATTTCATATATTGTATTTTATACTTCATTGCTTAGCAGGCTATGTATAGGCATTTCAAGAAAAAAATTATTTGTTTAATCTGTCCCAACGTGCATACAGTCAACTAAATAAATAATGTAATCGGATAAGCTCATGAGCTTTCGTTTAATAAAAAGCTGTACTAAAAGTATTTCTCGAATAAAAGGATTTGAGCATTTAAACAAATAATAACGGTTTAAATCTGAAAAATGTTTTTAACGGATCAGAAATAAGTAGGAGAAAATATCTTTAATTTAAACAACAAATTTTAAAACACCGTTAGAGAGAAAACGAACAATGAATGTAACTTAAACCATCATGAAAAACTTAAACTTTACGAAGCATCAATAAAAGTACGTTAAATTGTTTACGTCCCTAGTAAAAGCGTAAGGTAACCATTACGTATCAGATGACCGGACCGTATTAACTTAGCCAACGGTTAAACTGACCATTACCTGAAATATCCACTATTTCGTTACATCAAAGGACATTCGGTTGCTTATTGGTTGCCTAATTTTGCACTTATCTAAAATTATAAATTTAAAATAGTTCGTCTCTTATGTGCGCTTGCATAATTAAACTATTTCTTAAATTATTTTGTTACTCATAAATTTTCTTGAAAAAACCCATTTTAAAAATGTCATTTTTCAATATCTTGAGATTAGATGAACTGTGTTTATACCGGACGTTTCGTATACTTTACATTTCTCAGTATGAGTGTATCGAGAAATCATGTTTAAATCAAAGAAAATAAAACAATTTCATTTTATCTTTTCTCGTATTAAATAAATTCATCGCAAAGTTATGCACGAAACAATAACACAGAACCTTTTAACTATATTTTAAAGCCCCTTTTTATTAACGCGGGTAATCATTTTTCATTACAAACAGAAGAATACTATCTTTTATAAAATTGTCGAACTTTTCAAGGAAAATGCTTTTAAAAATGTAACTGTCGATCAAGTTAAACCTTTGAAGTTTCACAAAAGAGAGTGTACGAGCCAGCCTCTGAATACTAGCAAACTTGTAGATGTGCCTTTCGATAACACAAACCTGTCAGCAAAAGGCATATAACCACAGTGGTCTTGATAGTTTTAGTTTAAATTCAATGAAGTAACGAATGAATACAAAAAATTATTCAAAGAATTATCTCAAATAAAGTACTCAGATCATACCTGGGAAACTCGTTCATAACATTCATTAGAATTTACGAATAACTTTTAGTTAGTTTTATCAAATTGCCTCCTTAACCTAACTATCGTATTTTAGCCATAGATAATTTTATCTGATAACAGACATTGATAATGTATGCTAATATTCAATTTTAACTAACCATTATGCAACCGCATAGCGAAAGATTATGCATAACCGAATTTATAATCGTTAACTTCGAAAAGGTACTTTAGCTGCTACTTACCTGCCTATTTCGGTTGCTCTACTTTCTATTAAAAATCTAAACTGTTGCGTTTAAATATTTTTACATCAATAATCCAATCAAACTAAAAAGTCTGTCGAATAATCGAAATATTTTTTAAAATACGTAACTTAATTGAACAGTAGTTTTACAATTAAAGAAATAGTAAGTCCCGTAATAAAAATAATTAAAAGTTCTTAGCAAATTAATAATGAGACATAAAAGTCATTGAAAAGATATTGAATATTGAACGATCTGTTTCGAGCTTTTAAGCTTTCAAGCTATACGAGAATCAATGCTCCAATGTACATTAGGCAACCTCCGCTTCGAAAATTCCCAGTAAACTAAAGATCTTTGGAGGATCGTTTTCATGGAGATAGAGCAAAGTAGGTTATCTCGATTTCATGGATCCTCTGGATAACAAATCCGCTATACATAGATTCAAGTTTTGTGAAACTACGTTAGGCAAACTTTTTTTATTCTCTCCCTTTCTCTCTTTCTCTATTCGTGCAATTTTCATGTCGAGCTTTCAATTGTTCCGAGTCACGAAATACCATGTTTAAACGCCTCAAAAGGGAAAAGCTTCATATCCCGTTGCTATCGGCTAATTCAGCATTTAATCATATCCGCACGCTCTCTATATAAGTAATACGTATTAGTAATTCGTAGTTTGGAAATATTCGAGTTATTCTAGGAGAGTAAAATTAATTAACCGTTGTGATCGAAAGAAGCTTACGGAACCAATGATTTGAAATCGATCGTATCGAATCGAGCTAAATGAAACCACTGGAGCTGAAATACTGCATTTGTATAGCAATTGTTCGAAGTATGCGTATTGTGTGCACTTTATCTCAAATGAAGTAGCGATGCCGTTTAACTTCGTTAACCACATGTAAATGGCTCATTGTTTTTACGTACTCGTGTGCCGTTCTATTTGTCGTGATTGGCCTACACTACGTTCGAGGCTCAGAGAAATGTCCCAGCCATAATTGAAACGACTGATTATACCGCGTAGTGTGAATTACTCTGATCAGTTCGTTATATTTTACGTCTATTTAACTCACGACGTAATATCTAACTATTCGATATGCATTCGAACAAATTCACAAAATACAGGAAACAAATTAGTAGTACCTGAAAATCAGAGAATTATTCGCGACAGGATCGTTTTTTTTCCAAGTACAAAAGAGCCCTTTAAATATTTTGTTGATTTAAGGCCTTTGGGTCCACGGATTTTCACGCGTTGGAGAGGGGTGGATCACTCATTCGATGGATATACCAAAAAATGTATATTAAAAGAAGTACAAAATATCATTTGATTCTTCGCATTTGGAAAAACAATGTCCTCGAGTATGGTTTTTCGTTAAACTTGTATTTTTAAGTATAATTAAAGATTAAAAATAAATTGGGTAGATTAAATACAAAGTTATTCGCGTTTAAAAATAGAAAATATAGGCAACGGGAGATTAATTTTTTATTCGAGTAGTCTTTTCATCTGAAAATTTGAATAATTCGCCTTAAAAAAGCTTTCTAGATGTATATCGCATTTCTTAAAAATTAAAACGATTTTAAACACTTTTCGAATGCTGTAACTATTCGTTCACTAATTTTTGTTAACTTTTGGAAACCATTGAAAAGAATTTACAAAAAGACCTTTTGGTCAAGAAGTTATAAGCAATTGAACTAAATCCAGAAAATAAATGGCACTTTCCGAAAAAACTGGACCTGTTTGTATTTTTTGACGAAAATAGTCAGCTTGACCTTACTGATAATTTTTAAATGTTCAGTCATTTTCTATACTTCATTGATTTACTCATACAAATTGCGTATACGCCGCGTACTCGCATATCGTTTTCTTTTTATTAACGATAATTAATCAAGAAGAAATAAATATAAAAAAATAGTTGAAAAATATAAAATCAAACCGATATAAGCTCCTAATTAGGTTGATATTGAGTGACAGTAGAGCAGTAGGTACACTTCAAACGCAGCAATCGATTTCAGTGGTATAATTCAGCTTCATTCAATGCGCTCCTCGTGCGTATAAGAGTATTAATTAGTAAGGAAATAATTAATCCAATATGTATAAACATTAACAAAAACTCATGTGTTTAATATATGTATACATATATCTACAGATACAATAAATATTTAAATGAATTACCTCAACACTCTAGCGAAAATACAAAGTGCACCCGTCGCCTCGGTCGTAAATCAAATTCAAAAGTATGTAATCAAATTCTCTTCGGTGCAACGGTGTCTCTCTATCCATGAGACATAAATCGCATCCCAATCGACTACTATCCGTTCTCGATGTCAGGTTAAGCAAGTAATTCGATAAGCCCGCCCACACGCACACTCTAGATATATATAATCTTCTTGTCATCGACGCTCTTATCACCAAGAGAGCCTTGCTCTGCTCCCAACGGGTGGCTGTACATCGAGATAAATGAGCATCTGTACTTTGTTCACGTCGTCCGTATACCCACGTCTACATCTATAGATGCGTGTATTTGTAGAAAGTCCTGACAAGTTTTTCTCTTCACTTATCCCCCCGTTTTTTTGGTTGGCTTACTTGCAGCTACTCAGCGACATCGACAAGTGGGGCATCGACATCTTCAGGATAGGCGAATTGAGCAATCACCGACCGCTAACCACCGTCGCCTACACGGCCTTCCAGAGCAGGGACCTGCTCAAGATCATCATGATACCACCGAAGACTTTCGTTACCTTCATGATGACCCTTGAGGATCACTACGTCAAGGATAATCCGTTCCATAACAGTCTTCACGCCGCCGATGTTACTCAGTCCACGCATACCCTCCTTAATACTCCCGCTCTCGAGGTGAGTCTAGCAAAAATCTATTTATATGTATATCATAAAACGTATGTGCTTTTAAACGGATGGAGATGACTTTGATAAATATTAGATCGTTCCAGATTTGTTGGATTCAATCAAATCTTATTTATTTTTTTTTTTTATTTTCAATTTAAGCAGGAAATATAAAAATTCAGAAATAAAATATCAATTCACAAATATCCTTTAAACTATGATAGTTGCTTCCTCCGTGATGCAAACTGCCTCATGACATTATAGGCATAGTCGAAGTCGCGGTTATAAGTGTAAAATAAGCAGATGCTTATTTGTAATAACAGATAATTTAACTGATAATAACTTAATTTGAGGAGTCCATGATCCGTATCAGTAATGGCCTGATCGACAGTAACATCAACGAACAGTATAAGAATGTCATTCGCGTTATAATTATTGTACCTATAAAATATATGTATATAAATTATACTAGTTGTACTAATTAAAATACTAGTAATTTAAAGGAACAGAGACCCATATATAAGATTCATAAAATGTAAATTTTTTCGCATTTTAGTCATAATATGAAATAAATTGACTAACCACTTTATGTATAGTTAGACATAAAACTCGATTTACAAATTGCAACCGATATTTGGATAGTTTAATAGTTAATAAGATATTTTCGTGAATTTTTTATGCTATTTCCAAGAATCAAAACTTACACAAATTTAATTTTAAGAGTTAAATGGTTTATATATAAATAAGTTATAAAAATAAAATATAAAAGTAAAATTTAGTATGCAGCGATGCTACGAAATTTCATATTATAGTATAAATATGACTAATTAAACAGTTAATTTTCAGTAAATTAAAATTTAGTTCAGATGCACACTTTCTTAATATCAGTTTATAAATTCACTATTTCTGAAGTGAAAACGAAAGACACTAACAAAACCAGTGAAAATCTTTCGTTTCAGTACTACAAAGTAATTACAATGAATACCTCGTTAATTGTTATTTTTCTCATATATACGCGTACAGACACCGCTTGAACTTTCAGAGCTATTAAGAGTTTCAAAGAAAAATTATACGTAAAAGTTATTAAAAAACTTTACGCCATCCCGTCGCCATCTCGATTGATTTAATCAGCTCGAAAGTATGTCTACATAATGCAGACGATCAATAAAAATAAATGAAAAATAAATCGCCGTATAATATCGTTAAAGCAGACAATAAAGTCCTCAGTCTGTACGCAATAAATGTCACAGAAAAATCAAAACTTTTTCCCAAGTACCAAACTATTATATAGATGTTCAAAAATTTTTAATCGCCAATTAAAACTTCCTTGTTTTTACGTATCACCGCCCACTTATTTTATAATCCAGCCGTTGCGCACGCGTACTCCCCAAAGTGTGCAAGTTTCTAATTTTGCCAAACAAAATCGCCTCATCCTTGCGATGTATTTCGCAAACAAACCGCTGCTAAAATCGCGATTCCACGAGGGAAGAAAAAAGGCGATGGAAGGGGGAGAAGTTAAGTGGCGAACTGCGCAACTTCATCACAGTCACAGACTCCCAAACAGTATCGAGGCTTCGACGAGATCAAATATTTAAACGCTTCTACGTTTCCCGCCAAAAGAACGCGCAAGCTTTATATTACGGTGAGAGGATATTCATTGTTTTGACAATCTGTCTATGGAAAAGAGCTCAGTGTCTACTTATTTTTGCAAACATGTTTACACATGGGTCAATCCCTGACAGAGTGACCAGTCAGAAAGTTTGTTTGCTTCAAAATATTTTTAAACTATTCTTTGGCACTGTTCTACCTTCGCGAGTATTTTTAGAATTTTTTTTTTATTTAAACTGCACTAAATACACTACTAAGAGATTTATCAGTTTGTCCAGGTTGGCGCTGAACCAAACTTATCAATCGCTACATTATTTCACAACGATAACACTAAAGTATTTCGATGAAAGTCATTTAAGTCTTTTCAAAGTCAGTTTTCAAAATGTTCGATTATTGATGCCAAGTTGAAAACATTCATGACGATGCCTTTTATCCATACAAAAATTACAAAAATGTTTCTAACTGGAAATCTGGGCCAATCTTCAGAAAGTCATGTTTTATGACGTGTTAGCTTATGCGATAGCTTTATTTCTATCTAGAAATTCAACTTGATTCCCAAGTTGAGAGCTTTGTAGACACTTTTATAACAGCGCAAGGCATCTTCATGAATTTTTTCACGTTGACACCAATGATCGAACATTCTCAAAATAGATTTTGAAGACTTTGATGACTTCGGAGATTACTATGACCTATATCTAGAAGCTTGAAAGTATTCAATTGTAAAATTTAAATTATTTTACAATAGATGTCTCTTTTGTGTTTCTATAGTGAAGAATACTTGCCTGGAGAGTTGGAATTTTTTGAAAATAGGTATAACATGCCAACTTTGACATTCTGTAACTGAAACAACTTTGGTAAAAAAAATCTAAAAAAATTCATGAACGTAGATACAGTAAGAATAGTTTAAAAGTATTGCGAATCTATCTGTCGGAATATGATCCACGTATATATTATATACGCATATTTTTAGTGAATGAAAATTAATAAACGAAACTATGATTGTTTAATGGCCGAAGCTGGTATACTACTAATCCGCCTGTGCAAATTTCAGGTCTATCACACTATTTTTTAAGATTTAAGGAGGCACAATTTTCAAAAATCCGTGAAAATTCTGTTACTCTTATATACATATACGCATTAAACGCTGTCGTTTGTGAGTAGAAATAACAGAAATATATATACACTGAAAAAAGTTAACTTTTCTTAAGAAAACATATTTATTAAAAACTAGCTTTTTTGAAAGAAGTAAGTGTTTATTTAAATTAAAGAGGTTCTCACTTATTTCCTCCCTAAACTTTGAATGTCTGTAACAAAAAATGTAATATCATTTCAAAGCTAAACTTTTTTCTTAAAAGTACATTAAAAACATTGTTTAATAAGAGCTACTAGGAAGTTGATGCTATCCTCCTGCAGAGAGATGGAATATTTTCTTAATTTGGCGTAGACTACAGCTTGTACAACTTGTGGGATTTTTATGATTCAACGCTCAAATGAAAGTTGCTTTGTTCGTAAAAAACAACAGAACAATGCTTATATTATTTTGAGACTTATTAAATATATAAATAGTAATACATTAATAAAATAGCCCGAAATACATATACATAAGCATATTTTTAGAAAATCATATCTCGACACAGCGTGATAACATCAGCGCCTGGCAGATCTTAGTAAACAATGTTTTTTAATAAACTTTTACGAAAAACCTATATCAATATAATAATATCAAATTTGTTGTATACAGACATTTAAATTTCAAGGGAAGAATTAATGCAAGTCCCCCATAATAAACAGTTTTTTGTCTATAAAAAATAATTATATGAAAATAAAATTCTTCTCAATTAAACTTACTGGCTACAAATAAAAGTCTGCTTTGTATTCGATAAATAATTTTTTTAATTTATTGGGTGTCAAAAAGTGGCACATGAATAACGAATTGATATATTCGAACAAATATTTACTCTTATTTAAATTAATACTTCATGTTTTCGCAATCAAAAAAGTACATTTTTTATTGTATCCTTATGTATAAATAATAAAAATTCGCAAAAAAAAACTACAAGTTCGAAAGAGAGAGAGAGAGAGAGCATACAAAGTGTGCAAAGGTAAGAAAATCGTGTCGCAGCTTTCGTTTTGCCTCTCGTCGCTTTGACCCGGCGATAAATTAGTCAGCCGAGCGTGATTAATACTTTATTCTCCCTTGGCGTGTTTTTTGCGCGCGCACCTGTGTTTGCGTACAGAATCGCTCTCGTCGCTTTCTTTTTCGATTCGCCGTTTAGAGGCGATCAAAGAAACGGCCTTGCTGTCTCGAGCGCTTTTTTCGTCCTTTTTCCCTTTTTTTGCTCGACATTTATCTCGAAAGTCTACACGTTGACGGGTGGCGTTCGATCAATTGCGTCGGTGGTATATAAAATCGTCTTCCTTTAAGTACATCGTTGATTCGAAACTCCTCATTAAGTACGATTGATACGGCTGAGGCTCGAAGATGAGCGTCTGGTTAGAAAGAATTTTTTTTTTTATTTTTAAACGAGCGAGTCAGATTCTACCGCGTAAGTTAGAGTTTGAGGCTAAATATATTTTCAGCATAGATTTCAAGAGTCTCAGCCGTTGCAAACGTAATTGACAGCTGTTTGCTCTGCTGTTATGCATAGCGCGTGTATAGTATTATCGATCGGTTGCGCGCAGCTTACGACATCTTCGAATCGTATTTGCACGGGGTATCATATTCCAAGGATGACAAATTCGCGAGTTTCAAACACGGAGAAATTATTGCGAACATAGTGACATGTGCATACGTTTTCAGTCTGTAATCCGTATATATATTTTTATAATGAAATATAATATCTGTTCATTATTGCGAACTCGACGGACATGAATATATTTCTGAAATTTTATATTCCAGCGTTGTACGTCAATTATACTTGTTCTGTAGAATTATGTATTATACTTCTAAAATACGTCCACTTGGAATATAAATAATAAAATGTATGTACGAAAATGTTGGATTTTACGATGTTTACGACGACTCGTAGGCTAAAGCAAGTAAATAATTGTAGGCGTTGAAAATACGATCGACTTCGCAGTAAATATTTCAGAATAGAAGTCATCGAAAAATTATAAAAACGAGAGGAAAAGGAAGGAGGCTTTGGGCAAAATGTCAGTTTCCTTCGATTGATCGTGGAATGAAATTACACCGTGGACCTTGAAAACAGCCGTGACGTGAACTAGTTTTCAATTTTCGATATCAAAAAGTGGTGTATATGTATACGTATATCACAGTCAATCCATTAGATTACTCTCGCCGAAATCCAGACGAAATGTACCCAACCTTATCGACATTTCTATGCCTATACGGAATTACTAAATCTTAAATTGAAAATGCGTTTATGATTGGATCTTTGCACTTTAAATGCACATCCCACAGATATGCAAATCGGACTAATTCAACAGTTCACCACATTATAGTTTTATTTACGATTTTAACAACTTTTAGCTGACGTGATATGTACCAAAGAGCGGATAATAATATTTCTATGATATATATAAGTTTTTTATTTCAAAGAACGAATTGAGATCAGTAGACACTTTCGTAATTATTATCTGATTCCGTTTGATAAATATGTTTAGTAATTAATTTTAATGCATTAGTACTTGCATTGAGAAAATAATTAATTTAATCGCAACAACATATTCTGATTCTGTTTATGGTTTAAAATTTGTCTCCATTATTTGGATATACGTATTAAATTGAAAAAGAATTTTCCCATTGAAGTATAAAATTCTCCGAAAATTCTATAAATCTAAATTTCATCCTTGGAAAGGAAACATTTCTGGATATTGACGTGTGTTAGAATCATTCAGCAATTTTCTTATTTCTCTTTAAATCCGTAAAGTCAAAAGAAGATTCTGTTGGCGATTTAAAATGTCAGTGAATTTGTATGAATTATTTGAATATGCATCAAAATTAAAGAAGAACATTTTTCATTCAATTATATTAATTCATTATAAAATTCTCCGGAAATTTTATAAATCTCAAGTTTGATGTATGTTTCATTATGAAATATTCTTTTTTTTTTCAATTCTTACTGTGTTCGAAATTGAAAAATGTAGACGAAACAAGTGAAAAATCGTTGTTCAGTTCAGTAATGATCGTAGTTAAAAAAAAAATATTTCCAAAGAAAATATCCAATTATGTGGTAATTTTTCAAATAAAATCCATCATGTTTCATTTCTGAGGTGCCAACACGCAATTTGTTACCAGTAAATATTTGAAAATAAATGAAAAATGTCATTACTTAAAAATTGGAATATAAAACATTTTCACGGTGTAGTCATCATTTACACTTACCCCACCACAAAAACCCCAAGAAATATTAGGATATATTTGATTACTGAGGATATAATTGAAGTTTGAAAATAAAAATTTCACTATCCGCAAGATTCAAAGCATCAAATAAAGAGATAGACAACGCAGATCATAAGATCTTTCTTTAATAGTCTCTGTTTGATATAAATGCGGGGATTTTAAATTGAAAGAACAGACAAATTCGTTATTATAAAATATGATAAAATATTTGAAACGTAGTGAATACACAATTTTTTAATTTTAATAATCATTCTGACATCGAAGCTTCGTAGAGAAGTTAAGTTGAAGACCCCTTCAACCACAGTTAAATGAATTTCCTAATATTTAAATAAGAATAAATTATGACTACATTACTGGAAATATTTTAAATTCTAATTTTTAAAATCATCATTTTTAGATACCTATCCAGTCTCTTTTATGAGTTAAACTATCGATGTTAATGGTGTAGTTCAGTTTTCCCTAAAATTTAATCCAAACATCCACTTTGAATTTGATTCATCCTAAAATGATTCGAGTAGGTTCAAAAACAAAAATTTTTTTCTATACAAATTACTGTTATTTGATTGAACTCCTCAAACATCTTAGATTTAACTACCCTATATCAGTTTAAGTAACGGAGTGAGCAATCGCTACTATTGAACGAGTTGGTCAGTAAGTTATGAAAATTACCGTACCTTTTTTAAGACGCGAAAGAGTTTTAACGACGTGTCCACTGCAAAAGTCGCATTCAAATATAACGTATAGCGGACTTCCCTTACGAAAAGACCAACGTTCAATTTAAATTTTTCACCCCAAACGACGAAGACTGAATTCGTTATTTTCCCCCGAATGCTTATCCTCAATGACCCAAACACGAAATGCACTGAACATTTTGCTCCCCCAAATGCGATCTCGTTTATAACACTGAATTATTCAAAGTGACACCTTTTACACCTGATACCTGGGAATTATTAACTTTCATCGAACGCTGAATTGCACTTTTGCTTCCAATTGACCAATCGATAACTTCGATTTTTCTACATTCGCGTCAAGGATATTACTTCGGAGAATTGCAATCCTCGTCTTCACAGATGTAGCTTTTTCCAGAGATAAAACCAAATAACGCAATGAACTATAGATTTACATATACTTTTATATCATCTCCATTTTTAACGTTAAATTTGCATTGCGCATATATTTGACAATTACAAAATGCCAGAGGACGTAACGAAATTCGTAAATTTTACGTTCCGTCTGTTTCATTTACATTCAAAGACACTTTCTATACATATTCAGAGGACTTTAAGCAAATATCCACAAGGGGGAAGAAGCTTCGGTTAAATGTTGGTCACACCTGACTTGAAGCTTGAAGATCCAGTAGATTAGTAAAATCCTGAGATTGAAATTGTGTTTAATCCTTTATCGTATAGGTCTATCGTACGTGTTACCTATGGCTTTACTATTTAATTTAGACTGAGACGTTTTAATTTTTCGCATATTATTTGAAAATAAAGCGTTAGTGTTTTCATATTATAAGATTTGTTATAGGATTAAAGCTTGATAATATACCAATAGAGATGGGAGTCACTTTGATTCTGCGCAAGACTATACAATAGTAGCCTCAACGGTTTAGCATAATAACAGTCGATCGCATAACGCGCTTATGCACTCGTACAAAGCATTAGTCGATTACTGATAAGGAACCTTGTGCTTATAGTCGGAAAAATATGATTTAGTCCACTGTTACCGCACTTTGCGTCCCACATTTTATCCGTAAACTATATTGAATTTTAAAAAATAAATTGAATAATTTTGTGTACGAGAAGCTTAAGATAAAACCCATTAGCTTTTAGGTATTACGAATAATCAATGCTTTCAACAGATGTTTCACGCAAAGATTAAACTTTGCAGTCAAGTTTGAATTTTTCCATTTTCAATGAAGCCAAATGATATATCCAAATGTTCGTGTTCTCCAAAATCATCAAAAAAATGTTCTTTTTCCAGTCTGTGTTCACGCCGTTAGAGATAACAGCTGCCCTATTTGCTGCGACGATTCACGATGTCGATCATCCTGGTCTCACCAATCAATTTCTTATTAACTCAAGTAAGTACTAATTAACGTTAATGAACCAGTTGACGCTCGTTTTGTCGAACATATACCAATTATTTTATCACAAAAATTGCACTTTGAACTTCAGGTTCAGAATTAGCTTTGATGTACAACGACGAATCCGTGTTAGAGAATCATCACCTGGCAGTTGCGTTCAAACTGCTACAAAATGAAGGTTGCGATATATTCGCCAACTGTTCGAAAAAACAACGTCAGACCCTGAGGAAAATGGTCATTGACATGGTACTGTCCACAGACATGTCCAAACATATGTCCCTCCTCGCGGACCTCAAGACAATGGTTGAGACCAAGAAGGTCGCTGGCTCTGGCGTTCTATTACTTGACAACTATACTGACCGAATTCAGGTAATGCAAGATTTCAAAATTAATTCTTCCAATTAAAACAATTGGCTTAAACATATATTACACTATAGACTTCAATTTTAAATGTCATGCCGAAATTCACGAGGTCGCTAAATTTATCCAAAGATTTTAGTTTTATTTTTGGATAATTCCAATACGAGAATATATACTTCACGTCAAGCATATTTAAATAACTCGACAGGTCTTGGAGAATTTGGTCCACTGCGCCGATCTGTCGAACCCGACAAAGCCGTTGCCGCTTTACCGACGTTGGGTCGATCTGCTGATGGAGGAGTTCTTCCAGCAAGGTGACCGCGAACGCGAACAAAACATGGACATAAGCCCAATGTGTGACCGACATAATGCGACCGTCGAAAAGTCGCAGGTCGGTTTCATCGACTATATCGTGCATCCACTGTGGGAGACCTGGGCTGACCTCGTACACCCTGACGCTCAAGAAATACTCGATACCCTAGAGGAGAATCGCGACTGGTATCAGTCGATGATACCACCCTCACCACCGCCTGACTACTCTACACAACAATCCTCCGATCATCACCAACCCGACAAGATGCACTTCCAGGTATATTTTATCATCTAATACTTTTCACAGAGCTGTGTCTTAGGTTCCACTAATATTTTGCAGAAAAATAGCTGCTGACCAGTAATGCCTAGATGGATTCGTTATACCAATTGGTTGACGAATTAGGTAAATACGTAAATTCATTTGGAACTACCGTTCAGTGGTTAAACGTGAACTTAACAATTCTTCTACAATTCCATTGCACGTAACGCGAAAAATATCCATTAACTTATATTTTTGAAAGAATTTCGATTAGAGTATTTAGTTGACGCTAGGAAACACTAATGAAGGTTTACTCATCACCAAACAATGGATTTCAATGAAATATCGTCTACGCATTAGACGTCGATCGATATTCCGCACTTTCCCTCCCCTTTCCGAAAGCTCGTTAATATTTCATGCACATCAGCGTACAGAATACATCACGAGCATTATTATCTGGCTAGAGGAAAAGAGAACAAAAAAAAGGAAAGACATCGCTCTTATGTTCTCAGGTGACGTTGGAGGAGGGCGAAGAGCCACACAGTCCGGACAAGGCACGCAGCCTATCGACGGATCAAGGTAACAATAGTGATCCCGAGGAGATCCCAGGCGATGCTGGGATGTGACGGAGGCTCGCCGGCTTCTGCAAAAAGCTCTACGAAAAAGTACAGCAGACCTGGTGGCGCGTGCGCCAGTGAACATGCCTGACGCTGCTGCTACTGCTCGCAAGAGGTCAACCCCGAGATAACGGCAACACAAACACACAAACTCGCACCCACACAAAAAACACACGGACACACATGTCCGTGCAGCTTCCTTTTTCATCCCATCGCTATTGTGACCCCGGGAGAAGAAGCTTTTCCAAAGAAGAAGAAGATGCAGCAGTTCTTCGGAATAACCCTCCCTCTACCCCCGCTCACACACCTACTTCCTCTCCAAGTCGAATTTTTGCGCAGCAGGAACGTTGCGGGGCGTATAAAAAAAATTTTATCGACCGAAGACTGACTGTTTATCGAGAAGAAAGACGGCGACGGCGATCGCGTGTGCGCCGAGAATCGTAACGCGACGAGCTTAAAATTCAAACGAAAGGTGTGTGTATGTGTGTTAGTACAGAGGAGTGAAGGGGGGAAAATGTAACGCAAAAGTCGAAAGTTATGATAGGAAAAAAAAAGAAATTTTAAAAAAATACTGTGAGATTGAGAGAAGAGGATACGCGAGGACAGAAGGTGAAGCCAAATGATTCTTCTTTTTTTCCGTTCGAGACGCGTAGGTGAAATTTCGGCTGGTCCGAACTCGTATCACGATGTTATAGATTGAGCGCGAATATTTCGTTATAGGGTATATAATATAACCTCCTTTAACTCGGTAATATTTTAATTAAAAAAAAAATCTCGCGCTAACGCATCCGTTCTATACACTATATTCTATATAGGGCTGTAAAGTTTTGTCTTCTGCGCTCACGATAAAGCAGTCTTCTCCCCGTCCAATTGCACTTTGTATACGACGGAGACGGTGAAATGGGGAATTAAGAAAAAAAAAAGTTCGATTTTGTCGCGAGAGATAAGGAAGATAGACGCGCTGGTCTATCGCACACGCACACGAGTTGGGAGGAACGACCGCTAGATGCCAAAAACAAAGCGAGCGAGAGATTTTGTTTTCAGGAGGCTGTGTTCGAAAGGGGAGTAAATCTGCGTTATCGTGACGCGCGAGAGAAGGAAGAGAAAAAAAAAGATTATATAGAACGACGGGACGACGCAGAGACGAAAGAAACGAGTTAAGTATTAAAAGGAGCTTTCGATCGATCGTGCGCAACGGCTAGTTGTATTACCTCACGAAAGAGGAAAGACACGCGGTGGGAGAACAGCGGGTTACGTTATTTTTCTTCCGAACCTCCTCTTGTGTCTTACATAGGCCAGGCTGATCTCTATATATTTTCTATAACGACATATCATCAATGAACGCGTTTGTATCGGCGTAAGTAGTGTCCAAAACTCGAGGTAAATTATTATATTAAACGACATAGGATTGTATATCTCCGACGAATCGTTTGTATATCAAAGAAAAATAAAACAAACGAACAAAGAAACAAAAAAAAAAAGAAAAAAGAATGGAAAATTTTCTTTTCTTCAACGGCTGGACGATTCGTCGAATGGAAATTTTCTTTTTTCTCGGAAGGAACTCTTTGCCGATCGTTCGTGCGCAGCTGCGCTCTGGTCAGTTCAGAGCTTTTGCTCCGGAGAATCGTGAGTTGTATACATATGCATATAAATAAAAAAAAAAATATATATATATACCTAAGAGACTTAAAAAAAAAACACCACTATCGATGCGAAATCCAAGATTACACGATTGATTGCGGCGTTTTTAACATTTTACTCGCGGAGGCTGAGCGAAAGATGTGTTTAGCTGCTATAACGCGACTCGCGCGCGCGCGCGCGCGTCTGAGATAAACAAATTTTGTGATGTGTGTACGTAGAGCAACAACGTTTTTTTCTCGAAAGTATACATAAAAATTACACAAGATATAAAGGAAAACGTGAAAACACAAAAACAAAAAACAAACAAACTTACAGTCTGGATATATCGCTCACTATGGTGCTTAAGATATATAATACGTAGTTCGGTGGATCGCCTGAGGCGGTAAATTTGTTACTCGTGGAAATTAATGCAAAAATAATAATAATAAATAATAATAATATTAATAATAATAATAATAATAATGAAGAAGATGATGTTGTACACCACACCGATGCATATATTATATTATATAGATATAATATGGTATATAAATTATACATATTATATATTAGAGCAGATATGACGAATAGGGAAAACAAGCGCATATATGAATAAACGATGTTATAGAACCGTGCGACAATCGCCTGATGCAAGATTCGTCTGTTTTCTTTCCTCCTTTGCGTTCGATTTTGTTAATTATTTCTTTCTTTCTTACCATACGTTGTGTATAAGAGATCTTTTCTTTCTCGTCGAAGAGGGAAGCAATTAATTTTAATATATAACTGCGTCAAAGCTGGCCTTTCAGGGTTTGTATTAAAATTAATTCGAAATAAAGAAAAGTGTCTACGATATGTTTATATATAAACGCAGCACCTGCGAATGATGTACAGTGTCATAAACAAGTGCGAATCTCGTGGATATGAACAAAAAAAAATAGTCGTTTTTTAAGGAAATGAAAATTTAAGCAAAAAACTAACGCAGATACGCAGTCCTTTCTCTCATGTTGCATGTTGAAAGATGAGGAATCTCCATAAGTCCACTTCTCGTAACAAAAAAAAAGATAAATAAATAAGTAAAATAATAATACGACAGGAAATACAAGTAAAGAAGGGAAAAAATTCAATCGTCATTATGGTATATATACCTAATCTTTATTACCGGTTTGTAATCGTAGTAAATCCAACTTTAGTCTTTTGGGAGAGTCGGATGGAGATTCGTGTTGAAGAAATCGAAGATTCTTCTTTGTGTTCGCAGCTACTCAAATCGTCACTTTGCACAACGGGACTGTTATATATTCGTTTAACTCTTGGACGAAGTGTCTACTGTACATTCTTTCTTATTTTTTACTCGGTTTTATCGGAAAGAAAGTACAATTTCTCTGCATCTCTCGGGGCGGGCTATAGAGGCATTTTTAGCCGTTCGAAAAGTGAGAATCAAATTTTAATGTTTAACGTTAGATTTGTCAATTAACGGCTCGATTTTTAAACGTACGTAAGATAGTTTAACGATTTGTCGAAAATCAATATTTTATACGGAGTAAATTTAAATTAATTCGCAAATTAAAAGCGTTCGAATGTTTTAAAATCGAAAGCTAAAAACAATTGAATATCGTAGTATTAATTCGAAGTCGATTAGATTCCTTTCGCACAATTTCTAATATCTTTATTTCAATTGTTATTGAGTTTGCAAAACAACAATAATAATAATTAGATAAAAAAAAGAAATATTTAATCGTGTAGTCTGTCCGACTCTTCCCTCCGACGACTGTAGAATCGATCACGCGTCTCTCTCCGCTTAGTAGTCATAATCAAGAGTGCGTCGTTGTAGCTGATGTCCGATTGAGAAATTTCTGAAAAATGAATTCGCGTGCGCCCATCGAGCTTTACAACAGAGAAAGTGTCTTTGAGAAAAGAAGGCCAAGAAAATAAGGGGGAAAAAAAAGATTAATTACATATAAAAACAATTTACGAATCTGTAACCGATTCCTTTTCTCATAGCTGAACTCGACGAGTTTTTCATACTCCTTAATATACGAGACATAATGGACACATACACACATACACGGCATTGAGAATCTTAGCACAGGAGAAAACGGATAAAAGAAATCTTCTACTGCGAAGAAAAGACGGTCATCGATTAATTAGCTCGAACTCAATGAAGACACGAAGACGAAACGCAAACGAGAGAAGTCCGTAGAGATACATCGCGCGTAGATTACCTAAACCAACGGAAACTCCGACGTAATCGCATTAGTTTATGAAATGAAAAAAATAAATAAATAAATAAATAAAATACAAATACAAATAATTATCGATGTGTGTGTCATAGACATTGAACCTAGCGAGTGTCTGGTGCTGGTCACCAAGGTTTGGTTGATAATTTTAGCCCTTAAGTCCTTTAGGATTAAGCCTGAGAAGTTTCTTTTTCTCTATATTTTATTTCGTTTCCTTTTACTCCTTTTGTGTGCTGTTATTCTATTATTTTTTTTCGAAGGACTTGTTATTGAATTTAGAAAAAAAATAAATAAGAAGAAGAAAAAATATACGATCCGCGGCAGCGAAACAGCAAGCGAGAGCGAAAATGATGAAACAGACATACGTACACAATACAAACATTCAAGTATATATAAGCAGAAAAATAAAACAAAGAAAAAGATATATATATATATATATATATATATATAACTCTCCCGATGGTTTTCTCGATGCTCTTGTACCCGCTTTATTCGCTTATGTATATCGACTCGCAAGAGCCGATTTTTCAAATAGAAAACCAATGACAGACAGGAAAAATGTTCGAACGTCGAACTATAGTAGTCTTCGGTTTGATTATCATTCTGTGTGTGTGTGTGTGTTTTTTTTTTCAATTATGTATTGTCGGTCCAGCGAAAGAGTGTATAAAAGAAAAGCACCTCGAAATCTCATCGAGCTTGCACTGCGCATGGATAGCTTACGAGTTCGAAGAGGATAATAAAAAAAATTGTACAAAGCGCCTTCGACGAGCGCGTAACAACAATATATTGTTTATTACGGACACTCTCGTTCTGAACTTTATCACTATTGTCTCTTTTTTTATTATTATTCGATTAATTATGCATCGAGTCTGCTGACGTAAACGTGTTTTACAAAACAAAGTGAAATGAAAAAAAAACCTACGACAACTGCAACTACTCAATAACGCATAATCCTATATGAAGATGAAAAACAAATGCAGCGTGTTTAATTGCTGGACAGTTAAATGAACATGTATTAATATCATGTAACCCTTGTACGAATATATGTGTAATAAAAACATATTTATTGTCCGAAATCCCCTTTCGTGTGGTCATGTTATTTTTTTCCTATTTATTATTATTGTTTATTTTTACGTTTACAGATGTGTTTTGGTCGATTAGATCACACTCACTTCATTAATTTCCCTCGCTGCAAAAGCGTTTTGTAAACCATTAGATTCTAGAGATATTAAGTGATTAAGATATTCAGTCGCTCAATGCATATTTATGCCAGATTAGCATGATTTTCTTAGATTGTAATTGCTAGATTCTTAAAACAACATTGATATTTGTCACTAGGACTCGTCTACTGGTGCATAACGGGTATTTTGTGTTTCTTGTTTGATATTCGTCTTCTGGTTAAATTAATATTTAAATAAATGTGTGAGATTTCTACAGTTCTTACTATTCCTTTTTGTCCTGTTTTACGTCACGTTCGGATCGCATGTGGATGTTAGTTTTGCCTTGAGGTCGTATTGTTGGGTTCGTTATTATGCTAACTACATACTATTCGTTTTTCTGTATATGTAACTAAATTTGGCGTTCTATAAAGTAAGTTATTACGAGGTTTTGTATATATATGTATACATTAATTAATGTCCCCGTACATTTATAGGTGTATACATGTAGTCATGAACGTGTTCAAACATTGTAGTCTTAAATTCTACGTGTATGCAGGGGATAAGATGTACAGGGGCAGATGAGTAGTTCTGAAATAGTTTCGAAAAAACCTTAATTAATATACGAGACGTGACACGTGTTTGCATCGGTGAAAGTACCTTTTATTTACAAAAAAACGATATATTTCATCATTCTGTACTTGTAAAGAAGACACGAGATTTTTTATACGTAAGTGTCGGATAACGATCGTGTACGCATAGAAATTAATGAAAAAAAATTGATTTTTGATAATCAGGACTGTAATAATTGTTTAATTCTAGAGACTTTCCTACTTGGAACAAGTTTGAATCTCGAATCTAGCTGTCTTTTCCTAATTCTAATTTTTTTTTTTGTTATTGAAATAATGAAACGCTAATTTTCTTATATACAAAATGCTTTATTACTATAAAGTTACGTTTTAATAATTTGTTTCTCAATTCTAGGAAACAAAAACGTGCACCAAGATAAACATCATACATAAAATATAGTTAATAATAATTTGTTTGTTTTCTTTTTTTTAACACGCACAACCCTTTATTGATAATAAATACTTATATTCTATGCAGCTTGCGTAGCTGTTACTTTTACGATAAACGTCGAAAAATATTATCCATGAGGCGAACAGAGTATAGTATTTGAACGTTTTTGACGCGCCTATCGGAATGACGTAGATAAAAAGAAATGTATCGATTTCTCAATCGCAAACGTAAAATTACTCTTGACAATGTCTTAAAAAACATTTGGAAACATCCTCAACCATTTAAATCACGTTAAAAACATTGATTTCGCATTGATGCGCATATCGTAGATAGATATAGATACATATATATATTATTACAAAACTATATATATATATAGTTTTGTAGTAATAATAATGATAATAATAAGAATAAAATAACATATTATACTGGAACAATAATTCAACAACCGTCGAATCTTCATCCGGCTTATTCTCGTTTTCGAAAAATCAAAACACCAATGCGTCTATACAAAGTGCAATTTAAAACTTCGAGGATTTTTCAGATTTCGATGTCATTATCCGTTGTTAAATTGGACGTAAAGAGCAACTATGAAGTTTCGTTTGGATTTCGGAATTCTTTTTACCAAGACGCATCAAATGATAAGATTTATGGTGATGTTTGCGTATTCCCGTATAGCTGTATTCACGGGTGGTTTGAACGCTAGGTGGGCTTGGAAGACGACGAACTTTCGTGAACGAAGAAAACACGGAAATTGTGCGCGAATTCGCCAAAAAGAGCCACGCGACTTCCGTATACATTAAAACAACTCAAAAAAAGACCGCAAAATGCAATATTCAAGAGACATCGTTCGAGAGGCCAATAAGTTTTTGTATTCGATCATAAATGGTGATGCAACCTGGTGCTTTCAATACGATCCATAAAATGAAAGTTCAAAGTACTCAATGGAAACACCGAAGTGAGCCAAATCCAAAAATTCGTCACTGAGAAGTCACAAATCAAGATCTTGTTCATGATTTATTTCTGTCATTACAAGGTTTATCCATAAAGTTGTCATTCCAAATGACCAAACAATTAACGGTATTCTTATACAGATATTCGGAATCATTTAGTGTCACGTATCTCTCGAGTTCACAATAATTCACCATCTCACTGGATGAGGTTGTTTCGAAGTCAACCGATAAATTCATTTAAAAATAACAACTGGTCTCTACTTTATTTGAACAGTCCTGGAAATTTGGAATTGCACCTTATTTAACACACGTTAATTCCCACAAAACAACGGTAAAAAGAGAGAAAGAGAGAGAGAGAGAGAGAGAGAGAGAGAGAGAGAGAGAGAGAGAATGAAGATAAAGGCACTGCTGGATTCAGAAGAATATAGAGATGATCACTTGGCTTTGGAGTACTCGGGTGGTACTGCCACCTCGAAATGCGAACCGTCACCTTTCTTCGTAATCATGGATTTAATCAGATCCGCCGATGGTTGTTTTCGATCGTAGGCCCAACCGATTTTGGCGAAAGTGTCGATGAATATGCTGGTTAGGTCGATATTAAAATGTCCATATTCCGAAGCTTTGTAATCCCAAGGAAAAACGTGGTGATAATTGTGCCATCCTTCGCCACCCGTTG
Organism: Apocrypta bakeri; assembly: GCA_018906985.1. Taxonomy (NCBI): domain Eukaryota; kingdom Metazoa; phylum Arthropoda; class Insecta; order Hymenoptera; family Pteromalidae; genus Apocrypta; species Apocrypta bakeri. The sequence continues at coordinate 7,457,073 of JACCIA010000005.1, forward strand.
CAAACGAGACCAGAAGGTTCTCCGTTGGAGCGATGGCTCTGAGGATTAAAAAATCAGTTTAAGTATAATCTCGATACGAATCGACGTTACGAGTACAGTTCTTTCAATTGCCAAAAATCGATTTCTTTTTTCGGCGATCGTGTGCGAAAGTATCATAATCGTTCAGTGAACGCAAGGCCGAATTTCCGATACTCAGTGATCTGATCGTATTTGAAATTGTATTTATTTTTTTTAATTACTAGCAATCGTGGCTTCAGAGCTGTACGCTATTCAAATTTTAAAAATAAATTAAGATCGATACTTCTAATTGACATCTCAGCCAAATGCATCCAAATTCACGAATGTTTCCGCAAGACAAATTGAGATATTGTCCACCTGCTCGAAGCGGCCCAGGTGAAAATTTAACGAAAACGTCCGATTTTTGAAAAATAACTTTGAAATAGTAATTTTTCTAATGGTAAATAAATTTTATCTAAAAATTAGCTTATGCCATCGGAAAAGTAATTTAACTTTAAAAATATTTATCAATCTTCGAAACAAAAATATGTATGTCTCCAATTCAATAATTAAGTCAGGCATGCATTGCCATTCTCCATCTCACCGATTACGCTTTATAATTCCTCACTGGCTGATGTTGAAATTCATACACAATTTATTTTGGAATATTCTTAAAAATCGTACTTTTACCACCAGAATTTTACTCCTTTTTATGTTCCCGTTGGAGAAATAATAAATAAATAAATAAATCTATCGAACTTCTCAGTCAATAATTGGATTAGTTATAAGCCTTCGATGAACGGTTTATCGCGAGTGACGTTTTAGGCTTTAAAAAGCTATTTATGTTTTGAATTGTATTTTTTATAAAGGCCAGATAGGTCTATAAAATGGAAAAATAAAAAATATAACATTAAGCCACGAAGTATCTAAAGGCTAAAGAAAATATAAATTGTTTTGAATAATATCGGTAATAGGTCTTTACCACGTATTTTCTAATCATCTAATCTATGCGCATTAGATTGAAATTCACGTGTATTTATGATGATTAGACCTGACGCAATTAATCATTTTCAGTATATATATACACTAACCTTATAATTGGGGAAATTTTAGTTATCTATATTCAATAAAGTAATCGTTATCGGTAAAATTGCTTATTAATAATAACAATATATAAAAATATTTATTTATATCTACATTACGTATTTCAAGAAATATTTTACAATTTCATTCTACAAACTATTTTCTATGCATTCTCATCTATCGATCCTTTCCGTTCCGCCCGGGTACGATATAAGGATCAGACAGTCCTCGAAAAAATGTTGATAGGATTAACGATAAAAATACAGGTAAAAAAATCACCTAAATAGCTTCGATACAAAAATTGCAAAATTGCATAGGATACTAAAATAAAGAAAAAAAAATTGATTCTCGACAAGCGTAAGCGAAAGATTTCCACAAAATTCGAGACTGATAGGTCGTAGATAGCGTGAGCCATCTATACTTGCATGTGACTTTTTGACATAGTGAATAAGGCTCTTCCGTCTATTGGTCGTGTTTAATAAATATTCAATAACGTGCGTGAAACTGACGCGGTAACAAACGGCATTCAATGTAATTAGTCTGAAAATAAAAATGAATTAAAAGGAAAGACATACTTGTCGTAAGGTCTCCATCCGAACATATGCGCTACGCTGTTGACGCACCAGGTAGCGTTCAATACATAGGGATATCGCATTAATATTTGCGATGTCATTGCGTAATACCAATGTTCGTTCCATAAAAAGACCGGAACTAGAGGCGGCAAGATGAAGCAAAACAGTAACTTTAGAACTAGGAAGTACCTGTTTGTAAATAAAGAAGAAAATGTCATTATTACAAATTTCAACGTGTCATTCTACTTTATACACGATTGTTTACGAAAATGACACACTTGTCCATTGTTGTCGTAATTATAATATATATATACTAACGTAAATTCGTGCCATTGTTAATGAGAGATTGACGGGTAAACCTGCATGTATATGCATGTACATTTTCGGCATTAATTACGTAAACTCAAATAATCAATTTAACGTTAAATTTTGATTTTCCATTAAAGACAAATGGCAATCGTACGATTGAAATTCTTTATTTGTACCTGAGCCGGTCAAAAATGAAATGCTAAATTTGTAATAATTTCCAAAGTAAATTCTTGATATTTCGTATGTGACACTATAAAGAAATCATTAAAGCTTCAGACACCTTTATCACGAGGTCATTATCATATTAATGTCAAATAAACACGAGCTATTCAGCTTCCATACAAGTAGAATCAAGTGAATGAAGACTACGTTCCAGTTTGTTATTGTTGCATCGAAACGCGACCAGTGTCTACTTTTATTGCATCTCTTTTCGATAAACAAACATATGGTGTATGTTTTAAATTAATTAAAGATGTAAGCGCGCGTATTGTTTTTGTTGATCGGACAATTACACATTCCCAACAAAGTAATCTATCGTTTCGTGTTATTCAATCGGAATATGTACATTTTCAACGAGAGGTATGGAAACTTTATTTCATTTTAAAAGTTGTTCAGAAAAGGAAATTCCAATTTGCTAAAAGAAACTTCATTTCGATATCAACATTTTTCAACTTCTGTTTTACAATCATCGAAAAGAAATGGCGTGGTATATCGTAAAATGAGTTTACTTTTCTAAATGAAGTCTTTCTAATAGATATTGATAAATACGATTTTTCTGATTCCAATCCGGGGTTTAGCGTATTAAAACTACGATTGTGTTCAAAGACACTAAACGGTTTTCCTTGAAAAGCAAAGTTTGAAGTATAAAAAATTCAGTAACATCGGTAAAATGCAAAAATAAACTAAAACTAACTTTTCACCAAAAGCAACGACTGGATCGGAAAGTATATCACTCATATCGATCTGTTGGCCCTTTTTTATGACATCCGGATGTTTGCGCATCATCAACCAGCCGACGTGTGAAAAGAAGAAGCCTCGACTGCTGTTGTGCGGATCCGCATCAGTTTCCGAAAATTTATGATGGATCCGATGATCCCTTACCCAATCGTATATCGAATTCTGAAAAGAAAATTCGATAAACAAGTTGTTATTGATGTACAATTTAAAAAATGGAATAACATACGAGAATATACAAGCTAATTACAAAGAATATAACGATTAATTATTTGTAAGTATAAACAAAATTCTATGCTGAAAATAAACTAATGTGACGAACGTAGGGGGCGCTTGTTGCATGTTCCGTATGAAATTATTTTAAGGTTAAGTTATTTCTATAGTTAATTTTTATAATTATCGCCAATTATTTATGTCTAGAGCAATTCTAACTTGAATCATATATAATTTGTCTAATATATCTATTGTAAAGGGCGCTAGATGACATTATTTTGAGGTTAGATTACTTCCGCAAAAGTTAAAATGCTCATAACTAATAAAAAAAAAATGATTCCTGACAATTCGAAGTAAACTTAAAACATGTAACTGTTAATTCCATTAGCCTATTACAAAAGGTAATTATGAAACTTTCAGTTTATTTACACCTAATTATTAAAAGCAAACAAGTAGCTTTTTCAAGCATTTGCTTTATTTTCCATTACATTATGTATTTAACGTAGAAAAAAGCTAATTTAAACTGTACCATTCCAGCAATGCTGTAGCAACACAAAAGAATTACTCTAAGAGGCGTCTTTGCTTTGTACGAGCGATGAGTCCACAATCGATGAACGCCAGCTCCGACTCCAAACGAAGCTGCTATAGCGGTTAACCAAGCTGAAAATGTAATGTTAGATTTTTATATTTATACGCACAACTTTGTTTAATCGACGATGTTTTTTATCAGTTACTTTGAACGATTATTGTTTGTTTAAGCGTAAATAAAAATAAATAAATGTTACTATTTTTGTAAGTCTTATGCTATGTTGCATTGTTAAGATATCGTTTATTAAATAAATTGTTATAGTTTGAAATCGCGTTATAAAATAAAAACGTATTAACGAATAAAAACTGTATTTTCTGTACTTACTGTATTTAGTGAAAAAAGCTAAGCACGAGCTTTACTAGATTAATTAGAAGTTTCTAGAGTTCGTTAAAACTGTAGCTATGTACAGTTCGCGGGATACGTACAATCGTATGTATATAATACGGAAAGTGTTAAAATCACTTAATTTGAGATTTTAATGACAATTAAGAAATATTAAAAGCTAGTAAATAATAGGAATTATTCGAAATGAACCCTTTACTTAGAAACGTAAATATATACCTTAGGAATTCTTCTCACTTAAATTTGACGTATTAAAGCCAAAAAAATGTTAACGTATCATTCATGCAAGAAATATAATGTAACATACGATGTGTCTATTAGACCTGTTTTATAAAACGATCTTTTTGCCGAGTAAGTAATTTGTAAAAAATATTTTTTTCAATTACGTCACCATCGGAAACGTATTTATTATAAAAGAATTCAATTAATTGCTAATGAATAAAATTCCGATCAGTCGTAAATATGAACTACACTTACAGATAGCTTGAAAATCAAGAAAAAAACGTAAGATAATAATATCGATTATGAATTACAGATTCATCTTTTTAATGATGTATCTTGTTAAATTGCAATACTATGAAAATTAATGAACCTCCATTAGTACAAAGTTGTGTATTTTATAAATAAACATATTAAATGACTAAAATCAGTATAAGATATACTTCTTCGAAAGATGGATTTTTATCCAAATAAAAAGGAAAACTAAATCTCACCCCAGCCTGCTGTGCGCCAACATTGCAAATACGGAAAGGTGATGTAGCTGTAAAGCGCCAGGAGATGAAAAACCGTGATCGCGATGATGTTCCTCCAGATGAGCTTCTGTTCAGTGGACATCGTCAAATCGTCTCTAGACTTATTCTCCCTGGATCGAATCTTCTCCTCGTTTTTCTTGGCGAATCCATTGCTCACACCGTTACTCGCAATACCATTGATTTTCTTGACACTGCCAATCTCAGCTTTTGAATCGAATGATCGATCGACTTTTTCATAACAAGACTGAGGTTCACTCGTTGCTTCGTTCAGTATCATTGCGTCGATGTTGTCCCGATCAAGTCGATATCTGAGTACAGTTCAAATATCCGATATGATCGAACAAATGCAATTTTTATAGACGGTGTCTTTGAATTATTCGATATATTGATTATTAAGAGGACACGAGTTTTACAGCTGTATATGTGCAAATCCACATTCGATTTGTTTTCCAGTTTTTAAGGATTTGATTTCGTTGAAGTTGTTCGAAAACGCGCAATTTGAATGTTTAGAAAATGAAGAGAAACCGGTAATACAGTTTTTATTATTATAATAAGTTATTCCATATTCTTCGAAGCTTGGATTTTCAATTGAACTCCACTGAATGAAAATTCATGCGCAACGAAAATTAAACAGAACGAATATATTACGTATTCGACGAGAGTTATTTAAATTGCGATTTTTAGTACGTCATTTCTAATATATTCAATTGCTTCTCAATTTATAATTTTACGCCTGATTTATACGAATGACTGAAAAACCCAAGTGTAGAGTAATAAATAATAAACATTCGCATCTTTTAATAAAAAACTGATCAAAACGAATATTGTTGCTATTGATTTTACGAGTGCTTTACACCAGTGGTTAGAAAAAAATACTCATTGACATTTAATGATAAATATGCATACGCATTTTTTTTTTAATTCTTAAGGCTCTATGAAATGAGAAAAATAAATTGCGAACGTGGATTTGCACGTATACGCATTTACACAGTGTACACAGACACACATGCAGGCGTAGTTACACTACACCACTTAATACTGTTTAAGCCACGACCATGAAACTATTGCCTTGTAACCGACTGCTTAATGTGTCTTCATTTCAATTTCCTTTTCATATTAAAAACTTCATTATTTACCTGACGTTCGTACACTGCCAAACTGATTTTCATTTGAAACAATGGTTTTGGAGAATAAGCTTATTCAATGATATTTCGAATAGAATCGAATAGACGTAATTTTCTAGAAAATTTCCGAATACTGTATGTCTGATTATTGTAAAATTACGTTAAAGTGTACATATATACATTTGCCGAAAATTCGATAATTAGCTGTTTGTAATTGCTGAACACTATTACATGTCTTTGAGAATAAAATATTTAGCGACCGGCGTATTAATATTTTAAAATGACAACACTTCACTCAATGCATTTTACGAAACATTATTTGTGAGGATAAAATGTATATCGTCCCTGGTAGGAAATTGAGGCATTTCTGCCCGTAATACGCTAAATTTTATGTTCTGTGGGCAGATTATGTTATATATTAGGCTTGTGTTCCACGGTAAGTGAACGTAATACGTTAAAAATTCTGTTAATATTACGTCGAAAAGCTCCCAATTCTTAATTGGACAGTAAAAAAAGAATCGACGCGATTAATCAGTAGCAAATATATTCAAGAATGTGCAGCTAACATTTCAGAGCGATATTCGAATAAAATTTTGTTATTTTTATTATTTGTCATTTTTATTGTTACACGAGTCGAAGCAGCGGCGCGTCGTGCCAGGTGTACGATCTCCCTCGACGCGCGCCCCGCTTTTCGATTTTCTAATCTAGATTTTGTATCTGCGAGCGGTTCAATGACCTTTAAGGACAATATTTTGGTTTCGCGATAAAAATTCGCTAAAAAGATGATTGGCAGACGTACGAAAAATGGTAACGAGTCGTTCAACTCAACAGTTTGGCGTACGAATGTTAAACAGTTGAGTTCGGTCCATAAAATTGTTGGGATTTTTAACAATGAAAATGTGCAGTTTGAACAAATTATTGGCTAAAAATGCGAGATGTTTGTCAATGAACAGACGAGCAACCCGTCGAGAGAGAAAATCGTCGTCCACTCTGATACGCGATTTTGAAGCGCCTTTACTTCGTTTTTGATTTTCGCTATTTTTTCTTTCGCTGCTTTTACGATTGAGAGAAAACTATTCGACTTATCGAAGTCAGACGAAATACGTTTTTTTCAGTATAAAATGTTAATTCTATTAGAACCTAAAAAACTGAATAAGTAGCTTTAAACTACTCTTATTACAGATCGAAGTAATTTGTTTAAAAAACGTTTTTTTTTTCAAATTTCTTAAATACGTTCAATTCATATAATCTACTTAATATTAATATTTCTTTTTGAAAATTTTTTTCAGATCCAAATGTCAGCCTCTAAAATTCACGCAGCGTTAAAAAATGAGGGACGAGACCCCTTGACAGAATAAGCATAACGAGCCTCGAAACCATAATATTCAATTGTATATAAAATAATGTTAAAAGATCAGTTCGATTTTTTTATATCTTCGTATATTAATTATTACATTATTAATGAGTGCGCGAAAAACAATGCTCTATTGTGCAAAATACTCCAGCAACTCGAAGCTTAGACGTCAATTTTTCATATTCAAATATTCCATGAAAAATACAACGTCGGTTACGCGACTCTCAGTATGACATTGATAGCTAATTAAAATATTTGTCGTATAAATGATTGTATAGCACGTGTCGCATCGTTATAGCTGCAATTCAATGATTAACAATCCGGAAATCCGTACGACATACGCTGATTGAAAAAAATCACGAGTAATTAGACGAGCTTTTCTGAGAGCTTCCAACGATTGTACCGCCCAAGCTATTATTATTATTATAAATGTTCATAGAATTTGCCCGATAATAATTATTGCACACTTCTGTTTATATAAATTTAATTTTTCCAAGCAAACAACCGATCGCACCGCAGTGTAAAATCCTTAAAAGCTTATAGAGGAAGAAAAAAATAAAAATTTACCACAGCCTTTCTCCGAACCTCTATCTTTAGCCGTGTCGAGTCTACGACTGGTGAATATCGAAAAAGACACTGTGTAAACTTGAGCTGTGCGCACCCGTAAAAACACTACTTTTATGAGTACAAAGCCGTGACTATTACTTGCAGAAAAGTCAGTGCAGAGAAACTATGCACTGAGAGATGAGAGAAAAAGAGGGGGAGACAAGTCGCCTTATTGAAAATGAACAGCCAGTGAGCGGGGCACCCCACATCCGTTTGCTCGGTGGCGGCTAATAAATGCACTGAGAGTGAGAGAGAGAGAGAGAGAGAGAGAGTAAGAGAGAGAGAGAGAGAGAGTAAGAGAGAGAGAGAAAGGAGATGACACTGTCTGACAGTGACTGTCAACATGACAGCCCAAATAATGTCTAGTTGAAAAGTTTTTAAATCGTAGATACTTAAATTTGTAATTATAAATTCTCAGTGTTAATCTGCATTGTGATATTTATTAATATTGCTATTTATTGAACTTTTAGTAGCTCTTATTATAATTAGCTTATATTACCATTTATTTTCTTTAGAATTGAACAAGTATTACATGCTTAAGTATTACATTTTATTATAACAACAATGGTTTTAACAATTTAACAAACTACAGCAGGAAAAGAAAAACATGCGATTTCGAAGTCGTAAATAATGAGATTCCACCTAGAAAAAAATTTAACAATTTTTTCAACCAGACTGGTTAAGAGACGCTAACTTCAAAGTTTGGCTACAACCGCACCCCATTGCAATGAAAACAAAGGCGAGGTTCAAATATGTCGCGACATTTAAATGATCGCTGTAAAAGACAAAAACATATAGATCGTATCAATACTGCTAAGAACTTGGATGCATTTCGCGAACGATTCATACCAAAGAATGAAAAACCGCACCGTTAAATTGGTTGACGATTTGCTACCCTATTTAAAAAAAAAAAAAATGTGTCTTCAACCAGAGCCTGGAAAAAATAATTTTTGACAAAGCTGGTACAAGCCGTATGTACGCTACCGCATTCAATCGCGGGACCTGAAAAACATTTTCATACATAAAGGAAGTAAAAAATTTGAATTACAAAAAAATAAGTGGTGCATTATTTACTGCCTGTTGTTTTATAAGATCGCCAACGTCACGTTCGGCAATAGCTAGAGCGGTTTTTAATTCTGCAGTATGAACTCTTGCGAACAGAGATTGGCACAAACGCATCCAAGATCTCAGCACTGCTAATACTGTCCGTATGTTTTTGTGCTTTACAGTGATCATTTAAATGACGCGACAAATTTGAGTCTCGCTTTTTTTTTGTATTGCAACAGGGTGCGGTTGTAGCCAAACTTGGAAGTTAGCTTTCCTTACACAGTCTGGTTGAAAAATTGTTAATCTCTTTCTACGCGGAATCTCATTATTTACGTCTTCGAAATCGCATGATTTTCTTTCCCTGCTGTAGTTTGTTGAATTGTCAAACATTCTCGTTATACTTAAGCGCAAAACTTTATAAACTAAATGAAATTTGATTAATTGCGAAAAGACTAGAAGGGAAGAAGGTTTAATGCTAAAGAATATAAATAATGATATAAGCTAATTATAACAAAAGCTACTAAAAGTTAAATGAATAGCAATATTAATTAATATGACAATGTACATTAATACCGAGAATTTGTAATTAAAAATTTAAGTATCTACGAGTTCAAAACTTTTCAACCGGACATTATTTGAGCTGCCATGCTGACAGTGCAGTGAGTCTATATCGTACCGGGTTCTCAAGCCTGCGCTGTAGCGACCGGCGGGCGCTCATTGGCTCCTCATACCGCGCGCTCCATTTGAAATGTGTTACAAACCGTCGATACTATACTATTTTTGCTGTTTATAGACATCGACATTTCTTTATGCATAAAATAAAATTATACGCCTATTAAGCGCCATATCTTTACGCTAAATTGCAGCCATTTCTATGGAGTTAAAAGAAAGAGAGCTGTTTTGATTAAATTCTTCGACCCGTTGAGTTTTCTCTTTTTTAAACTCTTTGCTCGCAGTTCTAAAGCGTACGAATACTCTCGAACGTCCCTTTTCAGGTAGTTACCATGTGTTGCAACCAAACTTAGTTGGAGCACTTCGAGTGCCTTTTAAATAGTTGCGCCGAATCCTCTTCTCACTTATATACATCTGCGCTCAGCCGCAAAGGTTCTCAACCAAATCTTATTTTACTCGCAGTAACATCTGGAGTTGTGAGGTTTGCTCTGACAGAAATTTCTCATAAACCTAGTTGTTGAACGCGAGCGTTAGCAATTTCTCTACTAATCTATATTATTGTGTAATTTCAAATAATGCATTATTCGTTTCCGCATTTATAAAGTATTAATACTTTATTATTATTTACGACTGCGATTTTAACGGTCTCCATTATAGACTGATAAAATTGTATGTGTACATAAATACGCTTTTTCGTATCGAAACTTTGCATTTGTATTTGATTCGTATTCACCTTAATTAACAATAAAAAGTATAAATCATAGTTATGCGGTGACAAAATTATGAATCGTTAAAGCGACCGTAATTCATACAAGGAAAATTGAATAAAGATCAAATACCATAATCGAATAAAAAAAGTTTCAGCCGGATAATAAAAAAATAATTGCTAAAATAATGAGAGAATTACGTTTCGCTCCGAAGAACGTTTTTCTATAGTCCTATGAAAATATTCACTGCAATCCTGATAATTCTGCCTGTTCGAATGAAAAAATACATGTTTCATTCCAGATAATATTTTTTAAATCAAACAGTAAATTTTAGATTGAAAAAAAAAAATTATTACATTCATATAATATTTCGTATTTGAGCATTTTTATCCGATTAAATAATGCGTAAGAACGAAAATAATTGTACTGTCACGTGGAAATATGGCAACTTTCTTAAATTTAGCAAATACTTTCCAGTGCGCGATTTTAAGGTGTGAATTTTAAAACATTTTCAAAGAGTGAAAATAAATCGAAATTTCACTATTCCGCTCGACGAACCAAAAGCTTGAAACTTACGTTAGATAACTTGTGAATCTTAAATGAATCGTTTCTCCGCGCTTTAACCTTCGAAAGTAAAACGAACAAATTCAAGTAATTAATGAAAATTAAACTATTTCGCAAAGTAAGGCAACGTTTTCACGGTTCCGCGTGTCAAGACGTAAGCTAATATGTACAGAGACACGAATTGTTTGAAACTCAATTTCAATGGACCAAAGTCATTCCTTCGACACAATTTCTCGGAGCTTTCATCTATGTTGCTTCGACTGAACTTCAAAGCTTCAAAACTATCGTCAATGAAATTAAAACAATTGTTATTGCTCTATTCTGGTATAGCAACTTCATACTTGAAAATTATATTATTTTACTCACTAAACAATGGAGTGAATAATCCTGTTAAAGTATCATTTTAACTGACGTAAGAACGGACGCAATTATCGCGATGCTGTAGAAGATCATTTTACGTTAAAATAAAACAATGTTTCAGACGTGAGGATTTCTAAATTACTGTCTAAAATGAGCCTGTCCGCAATCATTGTCCGCAAAAATTATGAAATACTGGCAAAGTGTCGCAACATTTTGATACATTATTTCGAACAAAATGGTACATTACTGCAATATCGTAAAAATTAAGATTAAATTTTGAGCTTTTTTAACTTCAGTAAATAGAAAAACGTAGACTGAATTATTGACCTTTAATATTCGGTTGTTAATCAATAATGTCGTTAAATATATATTATATACATAGTACCTAGTGAATTTTTATTAGGTACGTTTGGAATTAAAATTTTTAAATTACTACAGTACAATTACTTGTTTTTAATTATTGAATCTTATGGTTGTAATTTAATTTGAACAATCTCAAATTCAACAAAATTGAAACTGTAACTGTTTAGTGTCGCTAATTCTATCTGCGTAAATCTATACATTATACTTTCTGAAATTGAAATAGTGAAATTTCACTATTGGATCGTGTATTTTCATCATTTCAAAATGTTAAAAGTATGCAATTGCGAAATAGCTGAATATCCATACGACAGAGCCTACTATGAAATTTTTACCTATACAATTTATTTGACAACTAACAGTAAGTTGTTTAAAAACTTATTGTTAGTTGTCTGTTAATTTCTTTAAAAAACAATTATTATTGTTTCAATTTGAAAATATTTAAAAAATTTGTTTTCCTTGCATGAAGAATATAGGCACTATTCCTTTTCTTTTAGACTACAGCGACTGCGAGGCTCACAGGTAAAAAAAAAGAAAATAGATAAAGCCCCTGCTTCAGGTTTGTGTACTGCGCGGCGTTTGGCGCATCATCGGGTGTCGGCGCGATCATGAGCGCATGCGCAATATATATTGCGGCTCAAAGCGTAAATCTGAATTAAAGACGGCGATAGGAATTATAAGACCAAGAGATAAAGAGATTTAAAAAAAACAATATTAGTCAGAAAACACTGAAAAGTAAGCGAGAAAAGTAGGTACCGGAACCAGGATGGATTTCACGTCGTGCTTTGAATGTATATTTAAAATAAATCCTCCATGTTCATCCAATACTTTAGTATTTCTTTACCAATAAACCTCAGAAATATTCCGAACGCCGTTGCCTTGTTGATCCGATTCAACAATTAAACAACCAATGATTACGTTGTTATTTAAATATCCAGTTACTTGTTTAATTAGTGTATCCTGTTATTAGTAATGACAGCATTTACATACTTTCAATTATGAAAACAAATATTATTCACTACATTGCTGTTTAAACTTTATAACATAGCAAAATAGTAAAAAATTGTCAAACAATAAAAAATCTTTTCAATTTATAAAATTAAATGGTACAGTATTTTACGGTAAAAATTTAACAACATACCGATATGGACAATACAGCAATTACATAATTTCAATTTACAAAAAGAAATCGTACACTATTTTACAGTTTAAATATTATAAAATACTGAAATAAAGAAACAGTGAAAAACTCTGCATTTTCAGATTTTTAGTTGGAAAAAAATATTATTCGCTAATTTACTGCATGAATTTTATAACATACCGAAATAGCGATGACACACTACAAAATAATGAAAAACCCTCCATTCATATGTTTTCTCTTTATAAAAAAAATATTATTCAATACTTTACGGTTTGAATTTTATAACATATCGAAAAAGTGATAACACACTACTAAACGATGATAACCCCTGCATTCCTATGTTTTCGGTTTGTAAAAAAAAAATTCAATAATTTACTGTTTGAATTTTATAACATACTAAAATAGCGATAACGCACTGTCAAACGGTAAAAAAAATGTGTATGTAGATACACATTTTTCGAATTTGTAAAAAAATATCATTCGTTACTTTACAGTTTAAATTTAATAACATACCGAAATAGTGCAAGTACTCTACCAAAACCCTTCAGTCACATATTTTCAGCTTGTAAAAGAAAATAATACACTACTTTACAGTTTGCATTTTAAAACCTACTGAAATAGTGGTAACACACTATCAAGCAATGAAAAACGCAGTATTTACATAAATCAAATTTATAAAAAAAAAAATTATACACTATTTTACAGTATAAATTCGATAACATACCGGGATAATGAAAAAAAAACACTACCAAACAATAAAAATTCACTATTTAACTTTTACAGCGAAGCGTCGAACCCAAGTACACGTAAGTACGCGAGTAAGAGCCACAGTGGGTTTTAAGACGAAAAGACAATCCAAACGATTAGGGACACTTATTTCACGTATGTCGAAATGGTCCTTGAGCTCGGGTTTGTCACTGAGCCAGTAGTAGTAGTTTGCCTATAGACTTCTTCGTTGTTGTTTTTAGATTTGCGCAGAATCTTTGAAGGTTCATACGTCGACTTTGTACACACAGAATTTTTTCGCTGTCCGATGCATTGGAACTGTGATTTTACAAGGTTTCTCAGGCTGCGAAGCCGTGATGTGCTTTTATTCTGGCTGTATATGTATATATGTATAAAAAACATGTAATAACATTTGTGGAACGATTGGCCAAGGAGATCGAGCTAAAATTTGGAAAATAAATAATGAGTAAATTTTTTTTTTTTATTGTATATAATATTGCTTTATTTATATTTAAAGATGGCCAATAAAGTTACACGATAATAATAATCTGTATTAAAAAATTTATAAAACTAATTTGCAACATGAAATATAATTTTGTATAGATCATCGTTTGTGAACATCAGATTTATACGAGGCAAGACGAGGATTTGCGTTTGAATGTATTCTAAATTTTATAATCACTAGACTACGATTACATTAAATAAACTACTTAGGATCACATGTGCTCGTTGCCACGAATTCGAAGAGTTAAATTTTTTAAGTAATCTGGGCCAAAAATAATCAGTACAATTTACTGAAATGAGATAATAAATGTTTTATGCAAAAATTCACTTGTAAAACACTAGAAAAAACTATACAATAAACTGTACACGATCTATAATCTACGGTGAAAAAAAAAAAATTAATTATCATTAATTTCCAATTAATTATAATACTGTTAATCACAAATATGTACAAATAATAAAAAGAATTATTACAATATATTGTTTAAAAAAATGTAAATGTCGCGGATTTAATAAAACAGTCCATCAACTAGATTACTTCGGAATCTAAGACTTTTGTTAACAATAAAAATTTAAACGCGTAATCTTATAAATTGAAAATATTAACAATAAATGTTTCATCCGTATGGCAGAATTAATAATATAATTTCAATACATAACACTTCTCTTCCTTTTATGGCTGTGATGTTGTTGTGGAATATTGTACTATATTACGAACAAGATTATTTTTCTCTTTTACTGGTTTGGATGATTAACTTGTTTCCTTGACGAGTGACTTTAGTAGTTTTATTAGGTTTGGAAGGTAATGCTATCTGCATCAATTCTGGTTTTATCACTTGTTTCGTATTTTTAACAGAATTAGAATGAACAGCTTGAGCTGTTCCCGAGGCCTTGAGAAGAGAGTCGAAATGTGCCAATCTTCTCCTTAGAGCCTGATTTTCTTTTATTAATTTTTCAAAATCTCTATTCTTATCTAATTTATTATCATAGCTTGAACTACTTGTTTCTTCAGCATAATAATTCAGTAAAAGACTTATTTGTCTTTCGTAAGATTTCTGAAGCATGATCATTCTTGTATCGCTCTCTATTTCTTGTTTTTTGAGTGTTTCTTCCAAAGTAGCATTTTGAATTTCAAGATTCTTTGAGCTATCCTTGAGATCAATAACTTTATAAAAATATTTGTAGAATAGAGTCACTAGTTCATCGTGTGATAATCTCTCAAGACCGAGACAAAGCCTATTAGATTTATTATCATGGTAATTAGATTTTCCACAAATCATTACATTCTTTTGTTCTATCATTGCATCGATAGTTTCCACATATTCGCTTATTAGTAATAATTTTCTTTGTTTTTCAATTGTTGCTGATGTTCTTTCACTTGTGTATGTACATTTTACATCAATCAGTCGATCTCTTATGTGCCTCAAACTTCGGATTTCTTGTCTGAGAATATCTTTGTCATCCATATTATCCACTCTTTCTATTTCCATTTTTTCTTTGAGTAAATTATCTAAACGAGAAATTCTTTCATTTGGTTCAACTAAGCTTTTGTCTTTATCGTCAGCTTTGATTTTCAATCTCAGAAGATTTCTTTCATCTTCACTTTCAGATATAGCATTAATGTGCGACGACGAGACACTGTACTTATCTTCCAATTCTCTGATTTTTATTCTATTTGCTAGAATTTCATTTTCTAATAATTTTTTATGCTCTTCATCATCTTTAAGTCTTTGTTTCAATTCCTCCATTTGTTGTTTCGAGGCGCTCAATGAGTTTTTTAAGTAAATAACTGTCTTTGCAGAATTGCCAGCAACTTGTTTAATGATCTTCGTATCTTTCATTTTTTTCTCATAATACATCAACAAATTTTCATATTTCTCAACTTCTTCATAGTAACTTGCTTCATCTTTAGTATCTCTATGGATGCGCAAGTAATTTAATTCTTTTTCAGCATTACGATATTTCTCCTCCAATTTACTTCTTTTTTTCTGAAACTTTTGTTTAGCACTGTTTCTAGCTTCACAACTCTGTAGCATGTCATCGATAAATTGCTCTTTAACACTAATTGTATTTTGCAACTCCTCGACCTGCTTATACACCAGATCCAAATCAAATTGAATTTTCTTAATTTGAGATTGTTTCTCTTCATTGCTAATCATTAATATTTTAATTGCATTAACTTGCTCAGTATCCATTGTAATACTTTGTGCCTTTACAATTGCTTTCGATAATGCAGATTCATCTTCTAAACTTTTACTTGGTTTTTCATTAATAAGGATCTTATCTTTCGATTCTTGAGATACAATAGGACAAATACTTGTTTCATCTTTTTGTTCTAAATTTATATTGCTATTTTGCTTTTGAAATTCAGCTAACTCATTGCTCATTTCTGAGTATGGCAAAATCGACGTTCTTCTAGACGATGGATTTCTTAATGCTATTGGCTTGACAATTGGCACAAAACTACTATTATTAACTGGCTTTGGCACTGGAGAAATTATTTTAACTCTGGGGAAATCATTTTTCTGTGATTCCACAACCTCGTCGGTTTCATCTTTGAATTTTTTCATAAATTCATCTAACTTATCAAGAAAATCTGAATTTTCTGAGTCAATGTCACTTTGTACATCTTCTTCATAACCCTCACTATCGGATCCTGAACAATTTTTTCTTTGATAATTGTCAGATTCATCAGTCTTTTCATCAGTTTCGGTTACTTCTTCAATTCTTTCCAAAGACCTTCTAGTGTTTTCGGTATAAGCTTGCAAACTACCAGAATCATCCGCAGCAATGCATTCCTCGTACTCTTGTTTCATGCAAAGCCATTGCTCTATTTGATTTTTCAACAGAATTTGTTCATTAGCAGGCAGTGCGTTATTCGACATCAATTTATTGAATAGCCCTTCTGCATTAAGAACCAATTTTGACCATTGAGATGCTGCAAAAGCAAGACGAAACATATCTGCATTAGGGCTTTGGTCCCCCGATGTTTCTGAAGGCATTTCGTCTCCTGTATGCTCATTATCTTCTTCTTGTTGTTCACTCGAAGAGTAATATGCTTGCAAATTATTGATCGCATACAGATAATAGGGATACTGTTCCATCGGCACCGATGCCTGTGGGAACCAAGGCCTGTCGTGCATCATCATCGAGTGCATATCCATGACTCACGCTGAAACATAATATCCTCGTGTAAATAACTCTCCTTCTCCAAAATAAACAACTGTTTAAACAGAAAAGCTCTGTATCGTAACCTAACCTACAGATCCATTATATTCCAATAAAACACGCATAACTCTCATATATATACCACACCAACGCAACAAATTCATCAAAAAAATACACAAAAACAACATTTCAACGACAATATCCCACAATACACATCAAAAGTCGAAATACTTTACTCACATATACTGAATTCCCTCGATATTGATTTTACTCTAACCCATTTGCAACTTCGTTGCGGAGACAGCCTCCTTTCGCACGTCGCATTTTGAATTTTAACCAGAAAAACGTAGATTCGCAGGAAAATTTGAGAAAAAAACGACTTTTCGACGCACAACAATAAAGAACGCGGGATTTGTGTGTGTAATTGTGTATACACTGTCGAGTCCGTCAATAAGTCACCGCATCGAATACAACGTCAGCCATGTTATAACGAAAGGGACGTCTTGAGCATCTTGGAAGATCTGGACGGAGGGTCAACTCTAGCACCATCTGGATTCGAACGAATATTTGAAAAGCATACGTTGGGCCGTATAGTGGCGGCACCTGGAGAAAGCAGTGCAGAGTGAAATTTTACTGCGAGACAACTCAGATTTTTTCTGCAGCGGTTGGGATGTTTTTTATAATATATATTTGCGACTTACGGGGAAATTTGTGTTCGAAATGTCAAAAGTCAGTTTGTCGTACAATTTGAGAAACTTTTTAAATGAAAATTTCATTGTTCGTAAAAGCATTAAAAAGTTCACGAAGACACCCTTATTGACTGCAAAAATATTTGTCATATTCGCGACAAAGTGCATCAAAATTAACTGTCGAATTATTTCAAATTGTGACTAGAACGTCTATTCTACAGGTATAATCATAATTTTAAACTATTTACGTTTCTTATTAAAATTACAATTAGAAAATAAAATTAAAATTGTATTTATCTGGAATTATATTAGTTGTACTTAAGTAATTTTATGGGGTAGCAATTTAAATGAACAGAGACCCGAATATAAGTGTAGAAATGCACACGTATAAGTACCATAACTATAGCGTGACCTGAAACAAATTTTTATACTGTCGTTGTTGTTAGAATTTTATTTTCTTTCTAGAAATTATAATCTACGTATAACCTAAATGTAATCCTTACTGTGCGAATTACATGTCTATATATATATTGATAATTCATAAATAAAATAAAATAAAATAAAATAGAATAGAATACATAAAACTATTATTTTTATAAAAAATGTCGTAGACATAATAATTTTCATAATTTTTAACTGGGGAATGCAATGGTAATATTGACTTTAACCTTGAGATACTCACGTAACCGTAAGATTTGAATTTTGTGCAAAAACGAAATTTGATTAAAAATTGTTTACTTTTGCTCTTCGACTTCAAATCTTCATAGCTGCAATATGAAATAATTGTACACAATTATATCTATACATATAAATTATCGACCCTTCGAATTCCAGAGTTTTTTAAACCACATACAATTAAACCGACTCCAAAAGTTGACCTTCAAATGACATTCGAAATTACTTCGAAAGGATACAATACTTTTTGAATACCCCGTTTATAGAACATTTTTGTTATACATATATTTCTATTAATATGGAAGTACAGGAGTATTTTATAGGTTTGCCGTGTGTCAACAATGGGTTTTCAAAGATCCTGTGGTAAAGAAACGTAATGATTAAATAATTATTCGTAGATATTATTAATTATTTTACTTAACCGTAAAAAGATCGAATGATTATATAGAATAGGCGGGTCATTTTAAAGGGTCCATTTCTCAGTTGGTAAGGTGAATACCTTCCCCATTCGTTTCACCTTGAAAAATGTTTTGAAAAACAAATTTTTGTTCTGGATAGCTGAACACTTACTTCAAATTTCTGAAAATTAAAGGGAATATTTAAAAAGAATCTTTAAATACTCAAAAAGAAATATTTAACGCATTGAGAAATAGCTACAAAATGGTAATCGCGAAAAATCAGAATTTTTATTGTCGTAAAAAATAGTAAGTATTCTATGATAAGATTCTGAGATACTTTTATCAAGGCTTATTAGTTTTCGAGAGAAAAAAGTGTTAAAATTAAAAAACAAATTTTCCAAACCATCTCCGTTTATTTGTTATCGGCAGTTATTCTCGAGAATTATGAAGTTTAGTGAAAATTTTTTCGAACACAAACATCTCAGGATTGATCACAACTAACTTAAAAATATAATTTTCATATAAAACCACATCGATCGTAAAAACCTGGGATAAGTGGAAAAAAATATAGCAAATCGACTGCTATTTTGTTTATTTAAAAATGTCCCGGGCCGTACCACCGCAGCTACTTTAAATTTATATATCGAGGATACGATTTGGATAAATATAATATACAATAATTTTATTCGTTAGTTTTTCATTTTGTAATCGTCTACCAACATATACATATGTAATATATAAAATTCCAGGCAAATAATATATCATCGGCTACTGTCGTATATTTTCTACGTCTTGTACACGCTTTCTTGCTAATACATAAGCTATCAGTTGATGGTCGACACGGCGCCGGAGAAAACTAATGATTCACAGGTAAAATTACGTATAAATTACTTAAATTCGATACAATTTTATACGGTATGCGTGTGATCTAATTTATCGTTCACTTCATTACCCAATGCGGAACTGTATCCTTACAATATCTATTATGTAATAATTTAAAATTTTTCAACGCATTTATTATCATCGTATAAAATTTTACTTATTCCATTACGATTGACTGTATATATATTACACCCGAGACCGAATATACGATGTGGTTTTAACAGATTTTAATTTGCCAATATTATTTCGATTAAATTCTCAAATTTTATTGCCAAAAAGAATTTATGCAAGACTTCCGTGTTGTTCAATTTTCCTCAAAGAAAGTGCATGCGATATACTCAGTTTTGCATTATTTTAGTAAAATTGACGATAAAAAGAATGCATCGCGTTCAAGCCTTATCGTCGTTATTTAAATTCTGTAATGTAGTATTTTATTTAACGCTATAGAATTATATACGTATAATGTTTATCAAGAAAATATTTAAAATGTTAAAATCGTTTATACATGTATTATTATTTCATATAATATATTATAAATATATTGAAGTTTTCGAGGATATTCATCTTTAAAAATTGATATGTCATGTAATATTGCATTACTGTAAACATAAACTGAATTTAATTTCAAGTACGAATACTAATTAAGCTGGTAATATTATCACGCAATTTATACAATTAAGGTATTAAAAAGTAATATTATTGATAAAGACTTTTATAAGAAACATTTTTATAAGAATTGATACGTACATTGGACATTTAAAATAACTACAAATAACTTTCTAATCAAATTTATTTATTCTTTATTTATTTATAATAAAATTATGTACACAATACAGTATTATTTCTCATAAATTATACTATTTAACTCAACAAAAAAATTGGAAGTCGTGGATCAACTTTCTATCAAAATAGTTCTGACCCTCAGATTGATCTTCAAGGTCATTCAAATGTCAAAGTAATTTTTTAGGAGGGACTTTTTTACAGTGTGTATTCCATGTTTTATTATTTAAATTTTAAGAAAAATAAAATTACATAAATGTTAAATCTTGTTTGAAGCAAAATTGTTCTTCAATAATATGTTATGAGATAGAACTATTTGAATTTGGAGACATAATAACGATACTGTTTCAATAAATAAGATAATAATATCAGGCCTAATTGCAATAGGTATTAATTAAAACATTTTTAAAAATACTTTTATAGTTTTTATATACGTATACTTTTTGTATACCGACTAGCTTTTTGAGACAGTCTAATATATATATATTAACTAAATAATGAACAAGCTTTAACATTTTACCAAATGTGACTGTTTAATTATACACATGTAGCGTTTTAATTCTGCTGAATTAAGAATAAAATGCCGTTTTCACACAATTAAAGCATAAGCAATCACAATCAGTCCATGACAACAAAGCGAAAGCAGTGCTGAAAAGTTGAAATACATACATATAGCATCTAAAAAGTCATTTTCACCCATCCGAACATTTTTTTCAATTAACGCTACATATATATACATAAACACGCAAACACACACTTCAATCCCATTAAAGTATAAACACCTATAAGGCAAATATCCAATAAATCAACACAGCAAACGCCTTATATATAAAATCGCACCCAACCAATAAATCTAATTTCTCGCGCAGTATGTCTCTCTCTCTCTCTCTCTTTCAACTGGTTATAGTTAATCTCTTGAAAAAACCAGCGTTTCTAGTTCATCTTTGGGAGACAAAAAATATCTTCCTTTATCACGTAGAAGAGAAACGCAGCTCACGTCGACACTGTACGAAAGAGACAAACCGGTGCATCAAGTCGAACCAAAGTTAAACGGAATAAGACATAAGTGAAGTAATAGCTCCTGGTCATTTGAGCGACTAAAATCCACGAACGAGTGAAATCCAGCCGTTGACTCGCGCATATAATGGATATAAGCTTCACGGAACGTAGAAACTATATACATACCACATTTACCCACACTAACGCACTCCTATACCTACATACGCTCTCTTTCTATACTCTCCTCTCTCGTGCTCCTCTCTTTCTCCCGGCGGACTCGCATCGCGGGCTCGAGCAATCAGAATCCACCTGACCATCGCGCCGCGCGGACCTTTAGCGCCGGATACTCGCTGCGCTGAGCTTTTATCTTTCTATATGTGTGCGCGAGGGTAATTTTTTTTTTTTTTACGGGTTTTAGAGAGAGAGAGATCGGTATGCTGCCGAGGAGTTGCACCGATCGCGCGGTGAGTTGCGGCTACCGATGAGGCAGAAGTACGCGAAGTGAGATCGTAACGTCGATGATGGGATGATTTAGAGGACTTTGTTGGATCTGCTAAAAGATAATATAGTGTTTAAATTGGCGGGAAAATTTGAACAGTGCGAGGAGCTGCTGTGCGGAGAGGAGAGAACGGATCGGTTGGACTACGCGGGATTTTGAAAAGCTGGAATTAGAGCAGGTCAGTATTTGAATTGGCTTTTTTTTTGTTTGCGAAAGTGAATTATTTAGTGTGTGAGATTGGTTTTACTGCACGAAAATGGGAAGGTAAAAGTTAGAAGTGGAAAATCGGTTTATAAAATAATACTTCTGAGCAGAGATGTAATTTTTATTTTTACATCGATAATCTGCTAATATTATGTAATGTCACATACGATTACACGTCATAATCGAGTGCAGTGAGATTTTCCAATAGAAAACAAGCTCTCCTTCCAGTTATCGCAATATGTGTTACAGGAAAGCAATTTCTAAACACAGCGCGTGTAATAAGCGTTTGCGCGCTTCGACGTCTTTAGTGTAAATAGTAAAATCGATTCGCGTGCATCTATTGCGAAATTAAATTTTCTTTTCAACCGTTTCATTACACCCTATGGGTATTATGTGCGAATAAAACGAATTAACATGTCATTTCTGTCAATTGAATCAGTCAAATTAATCCGATACCGATATCTGCGTCACTTGCTCTATAGGTAAATATCGCCAATATCGATTGAGATCATTAATTTCGGAGTTTGATTATTTCGGAAAATTCAATCAGGCCAAGATCCTTAAACGTCCTTGAAAGGCCATCGTAAGATCGAACAAGCACCGCATTACCCCTGTGTAATGGGCGGTTGAGCCGATTGATTGTTTGGTGCGAGATTTTGCCTTATCGATCGATACAGCTCAAGTACTGAATAAATGGAAAGTGAAAATACAATTATTATCGATAAATGATTGTAGTTTTTAAGCCACGATTAGGTATAAAAATATACTCTCTTATATATTCAATGGGATATTTACTTATTATTCAACGATAATATTTTCTCAATTTTATGTACAAAATCGTTCTCATTTTTCATTCTTCGAATGTATTTTAGTAAAAGTTTCGTTGTAAAAAAAATTTACAGGTGTAATTTTCGCTGCCGCGCGGATTCGTTAATGCTTCAATTCTGTATATTATTTCCAGTGTTTGTGGAATCGGATGGTTTTTCATGTAAATTGTATATATATATATATGTATATACATACATAATCTAAGCGATGTATCGAAATTACTTATACTTTGCATAGATGAAAAGCAATGTTGTTATCCTTTGATTGGAAATCGTTTTTAAAAAAAGAAAAATAAAGCGAGTCTTGAAAATCGCCGCTCACGCTTCGATGCGCATTTTCATTCTTCTCACGATCGCTGCATGTTAAACGATTTGCAATTCTAATTTACACGCACTGTATCTATATATATATATTCGAAATCGATCAAAATTCAAAGTGAAAATTCATAATCCTATATAGCAAATTTTTAATCGTCGTTGTACAGCTAAATTATTCAAATGAAGCTTCGAAAGCTTCTTGTTAATTTCAATACCTGGTCGGATGTCTAGCATATGAATTTTATGTAATTTTTGTTTTACGTGGGCGTTTGGTACTTAATACAAATTTTAATTATCGAAAACAATATACAATCCTGAATTAATTTTGTATATTATATATATATGATAACGGAATACTTTCGGTACGAATTGAAAATTTTCGTATATATTTCTTAAATTGTGGAAGGAAACGACATTTTAGTGAAAAATAAACGAACAATGACAAAGGATTTGAATTTTTTTTTTTTTATAATAACAAATTCTCTTTAAACAATGTAACAAAAGGAAAAATGACACCGCGTACACAATGCCAGTTCCACTGGTAGGAAACGTTTCCTAACATGTCTTTTTTTTGCAGTCTACTTTCCTAAGTACCGTATGACACGTACACATGTAACGAAGCATGATTTACGAATTTAAACAGCTGGCGTAAAGTCGGCAAAACCGCGCGTTGCAATTTGCGATTCACGGCATCAGGGAAGAAAATAAAAACAGATCGAGATTCGCGAGAAAAACTCTTACATTGTTTGCAAAAATAATTCCGTCCAATGTATGTAATACAGTGATGTAACGCAATTTCGATATATGTAACAGTATGTAACACCTTATGGATATAGCATATGGACAAAACTCTAGATATATAATTTTATTATACTTAAACAAATTTTAATCAGTAACTATTGATAAAGTAGGAATGACAATCAATGTATACGCGAAAAAGCATTACTGAGTATTATGAAAATTGTATAGTATTGTAGATATGCAAGTGAAGATTTGGAATTGGAATTTTAACAACAAATCGATTTCAATATTTATACGTAAAAAACGTAAAAATCACGGAAATTAGCGTAAATATTATAATAAAATTGCTATATTTTGTGAAGGTATCTGATGTTGTATCAAGTTGTTTTTACGTCCACGTCTAGGTGATGTCGAGCCTTTTTTTCACTTAAATAGCAAATAAATTGATTTGTTAATATATAATGATTTTACTAGAAAATGATTATATACTTACTTATTCGTATACGTAAGTTACATATAACACGTTAAACAATAATTAGAAGTAAAGTAAACGATCACTAATATATATATTAAACAATAAATTATATAAATATTTACTTAAATGTTAATCGATATATAATTGAATAACGGAAATTGCATACATTAAATTATTTTAGGGCTGATTTCACAAAAAAGAAAAAGATATGCTTAAATAAACACTATAAATTTCCCATAACCGAAATTTAATACAAATAGTACAAACTTAATGTGTAATAAACAATTGTTATATTACATTAGATGAACAAATCAAAAAACGTACATAGTAAACTTACATAGTAGTTTATTTTGTATAAGTTCCATCACATTGTATCTCAAATTTGTAAATGTTATTACGAAAAAATGATCAATACATATATATAGACACGCGGTTGATTTGCGTGAGAATAAAAATCGCATAACACACAAAGAGCATTATATTCATGAAAATATAATTTCCATGTAAAATAAATGTATACATTTGAAAGACAAAAGGCGCACAATGCTACCATCTCGAGTTTCAATCAAATTTAAATTAACACCCGATAGCGTCTGATGTAAGGCTTGGCTATGCCTTTTAATGACGAATTATAAAGCACACATCGCAGTCTGAACATCTCGAGTGAAATAATTTTGCTAACGCGAACAACATCTTGCGGTAGCTCAGGCGTGTATATGTATATATAGATATAGATACAGATATATATATATATGGGAAACCCATCACGCGAGAGAATCTTAAAGTCATTAAACGAAATCAGGTCGTCCTCCAGGAAAAACTTCATTCAAGTCAAATCGAAGCTCAAAGTTGTTAAATAGAATCAGGTACTCCTTTAGGAAAAACTTTATTCGAGTTGGATCGAAACTCAAAGTCGTTAAATGACATCAGGCATCTCTATGGAAGAGCTTCATCGAAGTCAAGTTAAAAAAAGTACGATTATAAGTGGGTGTTCGGTAACGTAGAAACTTACGATACGACAACAAAGGCATGCGAAGGAAACAACCAAATTATCGATATACGATTTTTATGAAGTAATTTCAAATCTTTTTTTCTCAGATTAGTATTAGAATTTACTAAACGAAGATTCGAATAGTTTGAGTTCAATGTGATAACTTTAAAGTTCTGTGAATTAATATAAATATGTTTAAGTTTATGTGCAATAAGACCTACATTTTTCGGTAAATTTCATTTCACGCTTTTTTTCGAAACAAATCAATAATTCTCATCTGCTTTTCTACCGATATTACTCTGGATTACAGATTGTGTTATTACAGAATTTTATTAGCAAAAAAATTAATTTATCTTTCCGTATATTTTGTAAAATAAACTCTCGTTTTATCTTTATTTAACACTCGAATATTTGAATTGCAAACATAATTAGTTTATCGACAATTCGTTGATTATCAGATTTCTTTGATTTACGTAATCGATTTCTTGTTTAATTGTTTAATTGCTTTAGTAATATTAATGGAATCAAATTTAACGTATATATTGTAATATGAAAAAATCGTTTCGATAATTAATCAATAAAACGTAATAAAAATATAATCAAAAAAAACTAAGCGAAAAACGATGTCTTATTATAATCTTATATTTATTTCTTTCCTTTCGTCCTTAAATTTCGCATCATATAAAGGAAATAAGAAAAAAGCACACCATTACTCTGTGTTATAAAAAATTACATGATAATCATAAATTAATTGCATTTATTAATAATCGTATTAATCACTACACGCACTATACGTACACTGAGTGTAATTGACAATTTTTATGAAAATTTATTAATAAACAAATAGCTTCTTGTAAGAAGAAAAAAATATTCAAAACTTATTTTTATAAAGTTTAAAAGCAGCTTTTTTATCAATAAATTTTCAGCGCACACTCCGAAGCAAACGTATGCGTCCATATATGTAAAAAAAAAAGCCAAATAAGAACGCATCATCGTCGTAAAGATACCACTTTTTTCCACGGTTACCTTCTCCTCCGTATACTTTCAATACAAAGTACACTCAGCAAAAAAAGTGAACTAGCTATACTTCACATCAATACATATATATATATATATATATGCACGAGGAAACGGAATTAATGGCAAAAGTGCGCGCGGAAGAGAAGCGGTCATGCCCACGTGCCCCCTAGAGGTGGATATATAAATATTAATTAATACGCAGTAATTATGAGCTCCGCGAACATATATACACGCCTCGGCGAATAAGCCCTTTCCTTCTATACTTTTTTTCTCTCGCTGCTTTTTTCACTCTTCGCGCAAGAAGAGAGAGAGAGAGAGAGAGATGTTTATCGGTTGGACTCGGCGCTCTGCCCTCGCAGCTACTGAAACGAGCCTTTGCGTGTCGATTAGCATTTGATGATGAGCCTTCGAGGCGTGTTGCTTTTCTTTTTTCATTGTTTTCCTAGTCATCGCGAAAGTTTCTATATATGTATTGTATATTATACATATCTGTGTGTGTGTGTGTGTATACGAGAAGTGCGATTATCTACATCGTGTCGAAGGTGAATGCGTTCGTCTTTGTCTTCCGAACAGCCAGTGCCAATCGGAAAGATCGCAATAACAATAGAAAGAAATGTAAATAGATTATATACTTTCGTACAGGTGTCGAAAAGTAATCGATAAGAAAAAAGTACACCTGAAGAATCTATACCGCTTTTACCTCGAAACCTGAAATATATGTACACGTATATAAATGTATACACTTAGAGACTAATTCGACCTCATTCAGTAAACCGCCTAAAATGCATATTAAACGCGAAATTTACGATAATGTATCCTAATAATTCGTGTCACAATGTTGTGCTCGAATCTCAAGCTGTATCAGAACTCGCTCATTATACCGTTTGTCCGGTCGGACTAAGAAAATTATCAAGATGCAAGAAAAAAATCCAGTTTTATTTCCTTATGTCTGCTTTTTTTTTTAGTCTTCGCACATACACGACATCTCGTATTTAGACATCTCCTAAGTAGCCGACGTGATTTACGACCCGACTCTTCACCTACGACTTCCGAACGCATATCTGTATACACATCTATACACCTATACACGCATACCGTGTAGTGTTGGGTGCAAGTACCGGTAGAGGTATTTACGGCTTCGACAATTTTCCGAATGAGTCAATCGGCTGCGT
This sequence comes from Apocrypta bakeri, assembly GCA_018906985.1. Lineage (NCBI taxonomy): Eukaryota > Metazoa > Arthropoda > Insecta > Hymenoptera > Pteromalidae > Apocrypta > Apocrypta bakeri. The sequence continues at coordinate 7,484,887 of JACCIA010000005.1, forward strand.
TAGAAAAAAGGTATATACGGTATATATTATATGCGTTTCTTTTCATTGCCTATACACACGCCGAAAGCTGAATGAAGACGTCTCGTCGAATGTCGTAAAAATCAACTTGGGTTTAAAATACGTATCGACGCGCGCGCGCGCGCGTGAGACGTTCTTCTTTCTTTCGTACGGGAAAATGGAATGGAATGAAAAAAAGGGAGGGGGAGAAAGGGGTGGGGGGAGTATTTTTTTTATGGTATCCAGGAGGAATCCAAGAGCGCAGTGCGTAAATTCCTGAATATGGGAGATCGAGAAGAGTTTATATTTGCATGAGGCGGTGAACAACGTTTTCATCTTTCATCTCGAAGAGTTGTTTGTGTAGATGTCGCGATGGGATTTTATTTGAAAATTTACTGGTTTGTGAAGGGGTTGTTAAAGTTCGATGGGGTATTATTTATTTTTATTGGGTATGGAAATGGAATTGTTGATTTTCTTTTTATTGTGGGATAAAAAGAACTGCATTCGAGATGGCACTTACATCTATTTTTATATGTGTGTGTGTAGATACTCTGTGTCTAACAATAATAACAATCAAATTTAAAATTCAGTCGAGAATTTAAAATTAGTGTAGAAAAAGAAATTGTACAATTTTTACAGCCTTTACGAGTTTTCGTGCGTATACTTTCGAGACATATATCTTTCTTTTGTTCATTACCTGTTGTTACCCCGAATTTTAATGCTCGAGAGATAATTGATTTACACACGAGACTTCTCGAAGTTCTGTGCATCAAAGGCACAATTTTAAATGTCTTGTCAAAAAAGATTTGTTTTAAAGTGGTTTGTCTCATTTAAATATTGCAAAATAACACTGCATGTTTAATTGGTCAGAAAAAAACACAATTTGCAAATAGGCAACTATCACTTTTAGTATAATATATGAGATATTTCCGAGCTAAAGCAGTGCACATAGTGTCTCAGATATTGACAGTGTCCACTTGTCACATCTATTGTAGATAATAGATTCTCTGGATTACTTTTCTGATTTTTTACTTCTTGATTATTTGTTGATTTTACACTATATTTGATAACATTTTAGTGTAAGTGAATTAGCTGATTATACGACTAACTGTCCAATCGCATTAAAAAATTGATTAATTAAAGATTATTTATTTATATTATATTTTATTTATTCATTTTAACATTGAGGTATAGAAAGATATAGTTACTTTGATAAATTAATCGTTTTTTTCATTTTTTAAGATTACTCTTGAAAAAACTTACTGATTAATTAGTATAATCAGCTAAATAGTCAGTTTAGCTAAATAGCTATATACAAAATCGGCTAATGTATCTGAAACGAGTTCGTTTATGTAAATAATCTCGTAATTAGCTAATATATCGGTAAGCAATCGGTTTAATTTTATAGATTCAAAATCAGCTAATTCATCGGTAATCACTTTTAACTCAATTTTTTTTAAATCTACTAACATATCGTTAACAAGTCCGTGTAGCTAAATTGATTCCAAGTTAGCTAACGCATGGTCAACAAGTTAATCCAACTAATTACATAATGACCGGTAACTTTCTACCAAAATACCGATCGTATCGAAAAACGTAGTTTTTTTTCTCATCGTTAAAAAAAAAATTTAACTTCGTATCAACATCCGTATTGCTTTCTTCGAACAAGTGTCTACAAAGACACTACAAGTATACAAGGTACAGCCACATCGATTCTCTGATCCATGCAAGCTCACACCTGCAAATTCAACACTTATTCTCGGAAAAGTTGTGTGCACATGCGAACAGCTTAACGGGCCGGTAAATTACGCGCACGAAATGATCTCGAAGTAAGTATTCCAACAGGTAAAAAAAAAGCTGAGTTGCCCCCTCGCGTATATATAAAAGTATATGGAAATGAGAAACGAGCGAGCGCGCGCGCGCGTAATCTTTAACGGTTGTTATGTCTCATTCGATCACTGAGCCGAATCGGTGGCAATAACCCTGCCCCCTTGTGAGAGAGTTGCTATTTTTTTGTGCTCCTCTTTTTTTTTTTTTTTTGCTCTGAACGCATAATTATTTATACTGGATTGCGCGATATCTACTTTGATTTTGGAGAAAGAACGATTTTTTTTAAAGTTGCTATTGAGGTGAATATTTTTTAAATGCTTTAGTGCTGTTTTGTTTGTATTTTTATTGTATCCACGTTGTATCGAGTTAGGAGTAATTGTTGTTAAATTATATTATTTATTGTAGCCAATGACATTTATTCGTGGATGTTATGTTTATGGCCAACGACTTAAAAATCTATAGTTACTTTAAGAGTTAAATGCTAAAAATTGAATGAATATTATTTGTAATTATTTTTTAATTATCGTATACAATGAAATATATTAAATGTCGGAATTCCAAAATCAAATTTCTTATTAATCGAATTTTTCAGTATCAAAAATGAAAAATCTATATCAACTGTACGAATTGCATCGTAAGATCGATAAATAAAACATAATATACTGTAACATTATTACTAATTATAAAACCAAATACAAAAATAAAATAAATTTGTAAACAAGAAAAAGATTAATTTCTCTAGATCGCAAATGTTTAATCCTTTGCAGACAAATATATCGATGTGTAAAAATATAAGAAAGTAAAAACATAAAATCTAAGAAATTCGGACGTTAAATAACAAAAAAACATTACTCCCTAACATGATATACCGAAATAAAAACGTATAAAAAAATATTCGAGAACCCATCGAATGTCATATGCAATTTGCAGACTTGTCACTTAAATCTTCGCTCAATCAAGTACATAGATTTTCGTAACTCATAAATTCGTTAACGGAAAAAGTTTCAATAATACATATAATCAAAATCGAAACTACAAAATGCGGAAGTCACATCGTAACGATTCGCCGCTAAGTCATTCTCTCGAAACGAAACAACGTTGTCGGAGCAAAAGAGCTTACTCGCTTTGTTCAGCGAAGTATACCTATATACATGTGTAGGTATACCTATAATACAATCCTGCGTACAGTAAAGGAAGAGGTAGCTGTGACTGCGCGCATCGCATGGACAGTTATAAGCTCGTCGCGCGTTAGTCAAATATTTGTACGTGAAAAAAAAAATCGTACGACTGTGCGGTGACGAGCCTCTCGTGAGAGCAAAAGCACAATAAACATGCAAATGCGACTATGCCCGAGGAGAAAAAGTCGTTCTTGCTTATTTTTTTCGATGTAGATTTAACTCGTTCCGCGTATATTTGATATGTGTGAGTGACACTTCATCCGAGACTTCTTCGAAGTGCATGTGTATATAATATTTACCTGTATATATACATGTGGAAGGAAGAGCTAGAGTATCGGAGGCTATAGATACGAGATTTTTTTTAAATCGATATTATGTTGGACGATTTTTAACACGTGTTAAACATCGGCTAATTTATCGATTACCGTTGAATTTTATGTATGTAAATTGTTATTGGAATTCGGTTTTGTACTGTTAACTTTAATTTTAAGCGTTCTTTCTTGATAATATGAATGGAAAAAAGAGGTTTGGATTTTAAGATTTTTTTAGTTTATGTAGATCGAATTTTAGGTTACCAATAATACAAGAAAAATGCCACAAAAATGTCAGGTACATTTATTCGAATTTTTACAAAAAATTTTCTAAATTTAAAATCAAGTACAATACATGATCGTTAATTTGAAAAAAATGTCCAGATTTCATCCCATTCTTTTGAAAAAATAAAATACTATCATTGGGAAAACATGCAGATTTATAAAAAATGCATTTTGTCTTTAATACGCATAATTTTTCTCTCTATTGGTGTCCGAAACTATACATACATACAAAACATACATATTTTTATTTTGAAGATATTTCCTTCTACTGACGTTGGAAACAAACACACACGCACACACACACATATATATATATATATATAAATATATATAAATATATATCTCGAAAGATTATTCTTTTCCATATATATAGCTAAGCAAATAGCAAAATGTACTAATTACACTCGAATTTAAACTAGAAATCGAGAGATTTCATTTAAAAGAAACTCAAATAGTATTTAAACTAAGACTTTTTAAAAACAAAATATTTTATCTTGATTTAAATGCTCTTTAATTTTTTTCAAAGATAACTTTTTAATCGAAATAATACTTCTACAGTAAGTTATATTTTAATGCGTTTAAAAATCACATAAAAAGATTATAAAATGACCTTTTTATTGGTACTGATAAGCTTAAGACTTTCACTAAATTTCAGCCTGATCCATTAGAAATTGGGTGAGATATCACATGTCACATACTTTTCAACGATTAAAGCACAATTTCCTCTCATATAGCGGTCTCAACTAAAAATCCATTTGTAAAATCGACAATAGTGTACAAACTGAATCTCAAGATATTTCTATCGAGTGAGATACTGTTTTATTAACATTTCATTAAAAGCAAAAAATGAATTAATTAATTATATGCAATATTCCGTTTAAAATCAGGGAATCAAATACCAATAGGAGTGCCTAGTGTATGCTCAAATCGAGAAACACTTTTGCTAGTACTTTCGATTATTTTGACAAAAAAAAAAATTATTCATGTTTAATAAATCCTTAAGAACGCCAAACGTACTCAATAAAGCCAGCGCACAAACTCAGTGCCAATCCTGTACCCAAAATAACGAATCCACTGATTACAACTCCATTATCGAATCCAAACAATGTCTCGTCTATTAAATAAACCTCATCTTTCGGTATGCTCTCAGTACTAGTTAACCATTTGACCAAACCGGCTTGAATAAATTTCATAATAATGTAATTAAATCTACTTATAAGAGGAAAGTCCTCCCTACAATTGAAAGTTAGGCTTCTTGCGATTAGATTCTCGTTGGAAAGATGAAAAGTCGAAATATTTTCAGGCTTGTAATATTCCAGTATATCACCCGGTATGAAACACGCCACTCGAATTCCTTTGTCCAAGTAATTAATGCACTCTTTCAACAATTTATCATCACCCATTACATCCAACTGAAAATTGTATCTTTTGAGAAATTCCACATGCGACGCAAGCCCGTGCGATATGAGATTCTGTCTTTTGAGATCATCGATGGAATCGATTTCCGAATACCGATCCGGTATTGTACTCATCGCATTCAAATGACTCTGTGCCAAAACACTCGTATAGGCGATGATTACGACTAAACCGTGAAAAATAATTTTCCTCGACATACCTCGTGGTTGCAAAATACTGGAACCACCGGTATATAATCTTATGAATTCCATAATAATCGTAGATATGGAATAATGAGTGACAAACCTTAAAACGACTACTGTGGTAGTACATGTTACGACTAATATTGAAAAAAATTTATAATCAATTATTATACTTATCAACTTTGTAAGCTGTCCCATGTACTCGGTTATGGATGCAATTTTTACGGTGTTAGTGGTATAAGGGTATAATTGTGATTTCCAATAGTGACGGATGAAATATGGATTAGCACATAGGTCAGCTGTTGAACGAGATATGTCTAATAGTGATCCGTTAATCGTTCCATTTTTGTCGACAATGCCGATGTATACGGATATTTTTAGATGATAAGTCGCATTGACAGATGTTATCAGACTGTTTAGAAGGCGTAAAGTGTAGCCTTGGAAACTTCTCTGGCCATTTTTCAGTACCACATAATCGAATAATTTCTTTTCAAGTGTTACTACCAGTTTCAATGACAGTCCATTTAAATTGTTGGTTTTGTCGAAATATATAAGTTTACATAATTGATTATCTGTCGAGAACGTATTATTCGTATTATTACAACAATTACTGAAAAAAATGAAGCTACTGTAGGTCAAAGAAATGTCTTCTTGACTAAATCCTTTTGATTCAGAGGAAACAAGCATAGCTTTTTTTAGCTTGAAAAGACGTATTTATATTCCAAAATTAAACATTTTCGTATAAGTGGAAGTAGAAAAGATTTAAACCCGAATTTGTAATTTGTGATAAATTCACAAAGCAATATTGCATATCTTAAATCGACCAGTTGGATACCTTTGGAAGAGAAAATATTCTTTTTGGATGAAACAGGATGATTTCCACTTAGTAACGATTTCGAGATTATGATCCACGTCTGAAGTCACACGGATCCTTTCGAGGATAAAGGATACGATAAGGCTTTCCTCAAAAGGATTCTTTTTACCTAAAACTGTATTTTTTCAGTGGTATATACTTACCTTTAATATGCAGTGGCATACTATCTTCGTCAAAATCACGTTTGAACAATGTGGAATCAGTTATGGTGCCATTTTCAGGTTCAACAATTTTCCAAAATCTCGGTGCGAAATTAATGTAGGGATTGAAGGTATACAAACTCAATTGTCCGCCTGATCCACGGCACAATAAAACGACGTTCAAAATATTAAAAATTTTGAAAATATTTAACGATTCACGTGCTCGCCGACAACCACTTTTTCCTATATTCACGTTTAACACTAAATAGTCAGCATCGTGATTCCACCAAACAGAATCTTTTATGTCGTGTAATACAAGTGAAAGATTTGCAAAAGATGACAATATTATCACAGCTTTAGACATAAAAGTTTTGCCTAAGACGGCTGTCTCATTCAAATCTTTATAAATATTTAATATTCGCTTTTGTTTCTTCAGTATACCGTTTCTGCCCAATGATATTAAAGTCTTTGGATTATTTTCGAAAAAAATCGTACTCGTTTTCTTATTATTGATTTGGCACTGGTCCCAAAAAATTACGATGCTGTTTTCGTGAAAACAAGAAGTAACAATTTTTTGCTGTAAATTCAATTTTTATTGTTGAATGTAATTTGAAGAAGGTATCCGGAATCTTTAATGCTGTTATTGATACTTACGATAAGTACGGAAAGGTCATTATTTTTGTTCACGAATTGATTCAACTTTGAATACTGAAATGAGTCTTGGCATTTAACATGCAAAACCAGAATTATGAACGTTAAAATATTATTCTTCATCGTCAATATATGATACAGTAAATAAGACTACTTGATCGTCCCTGCATCAACTTTCAAACCTGAGATATTACAGAAAAGTTGAGCTTAGCCAGGCAAAATGTATATCGCAGCTATTAAAATATTCATTTTTGAAGTGAAGATAATTGGAAGTTTATGTCGTCACTCAGTAATTGACATATTTACTAAAATAAAACCTTGACCTGTTCAGTTACGTACTTAATAATTGTATTAAAAAATCGGTTAAACTAAGTTAAATGGCTAACAATCAGTGTAAATATAATTAAAGCATAATATAATGTTAAGTTATAAAATTGAATTTCAATTTGACAAGAAACGATCCCCTGTTGGAAATGTATTGGTTAACCAACTAGTATAAACTTAAACATAGATTGTATAAAATATTTATTAATTCCGTTACATTAATAATTAATGTTCGGTGGATTCTACTTGTATAAATAATACAAATTATTTATTAAATTAATTTTTCTTGACAACGGGAAGAAGTTTTGGCTTTGAAAGTGGATTATAATACTTAAATAACTAAAAAATATTATAAAAATATAATTATATTAAAAACTGCTGTTGAATCTCGCAAAAAGAAAAGAAATCGTTCTTTATTGGTTATAAGCTTAAGACTTTCACAAATTGGAAATTGCATGAGATGTCAAACATTAAGTATTCAACTATACCAAGTATCTAAATTTATCTTGCACCTAATTTACATTCGATGTACTACGATTACAGGAATCAAAATTTGCAACCAAAATAAAATCAATTCTTAAGACTGAATGACGCGACACAATCATTCACTGAATGAAAACGCCGTACGCATCGAGTGGATATACCTTATCCGGACTATTCTCGAATTCTAATACCAACACCACTATTTCCTCCACAATTTTTCATTACACGTGTACCCGTTACTCACACACGTATAACGTATACCTCTCATTCATTGAAAAAAATAAGCAGCTCACCAACGTCGCGTCTCGTGCTTTATAGGAGAAAAGAAAAATGAAGAGGTCGTTCGGTGATTCGAACTGTTCCACTCGACGTATAGAAAAGGGGAGAAGAAGAAGCCTATAAGCTAGAATAAAAATAAAAGACGATCATCGACCATACGGTACGTGAGGTCTTCTATCAAGTTTTTCATCGTGTTGTATACCCAATAGGTTTATTACGATTCTGATATTTTCCAATGCAACTCGTATGCCATTTTTATCCGATTCATGTCGTTGTCTTAAGAATATAGTGACTACTGAAGAAATGGTTATTGGTTGCCATTTGTCCACGAAGCTTTTCTTTACTTCTGAATATTTTGACTTCGTCGTCTCATGTATGATTATGAATTTTTTTGCTGCATTGATGAAACTTGTTTTAACGTTTGGTTTGAGATGTTTTGTACTCCATGTCTTTGTAATGGAAATGTTTTAGAGATGTAATTGGGACTCAATGATATTATAGTTAATCATATAATGGTAATTACTATTTTATGCGCGTTAGTTGTTAATAAAAAAGCAAACCATTAATTTCTTCAAAATCGATTAAATTCACAATACGATTATTTTTATGTATGTACGATCAATTTTCGTAAGCAACATCTCTGAATATTTTCATCTACAATTTTGATCGAAAAAGCACTTATTGGTGTAGTATATTTGGATTATTCTAAGTAAATTGCATTCACTTGGTCAAACTGTGAATATTCATAATTTTTGCATTAACTTTTAGAAATAATCAATGCACACTACCAAATAGTCAATGTTTACCGTTTCATATTTAGAAAGCAAAAATACTATTTAATAGCTATTTAAGATATAATCAAAACGTTGGACTTTAAGGAAATGCATTTTTCTGTTTTTAAATAATTTAACTGCGAATTGAACTGAATGCGAATTCAACCTGTGAATTAACTTTCACATTTAAAAGCACAGCTGTCTGAAAAAATTACCGAATTAGTTTAAAATCCAGGATTTGTGCATTTTGTTAATATATTTTCGATATTCAAACAATTTCAATGTTTACAATTGGTTCTTATATTTAATATTTTAACAATATTAAATAAAACAATAATAATTTTTACCGTGCATAATTATTATTTTACCCACCAACGTGGAACGGATATTTGATTTTCGAGTACTTAACATATGATACAGTAGTTGTTTGCTTAGTCGCATCTCGCATACGTCATCCACTTGCTGGTCCGACTCTTGTTTATTCAAGATTTCAGTCGTATAAGAGATGTACTTTCGAGTGTAATATTGGTAATATTATGAACGTAGACACAACATATTTTAAATATGTTACAAAATAATAACCGAGATATGTACATATATAGGTCATTCTTTGATTGATTGACCAGTCAAAACATTTTTTTTTTCATATAAGTATTTTTAAACTATTCTTTGGCACTGTATCTACATAACTTTGTGAACATTTTCGATTTTTTTTCTTTTTGGCATTTTATTCTATTCTAGTCTATTTTTTAAAAATCGTACAATTTTATAATTTCTCTGATATAAATTTTAAAATCTGTACGCAATAAAAGTACAGTAATGACAACACCACCGAAATCATTAGTTTCAAGTAATTCAAGTCATGAAATTCAGTTTTAAAATGAATCGATCATTGGTATGACGATGTCTTGCTTCATTATGAATCTTTTGATTTTGACAAAACTGAGTATGTAGATGCCTTTGGAGATTATTATAATATACAGCTACAGCTTTGATCTCTAAAGTTTAACTGATTAAAACAAATCCTTTTTATTTTCTTTTTTAATGAAAAATGCTCCCAGAGTAGTTACAATTTTCAAAAAACAGCCACAAACACCAAAATTTGAAAAAATATCAATTGAACATTCTATAATTTAAATAAAAAATCCAAAAAAATTCATGAAAGAGAAGATATATTTTGACCGGTCGATTTGTCAAACAGTACACATTGACGATATAGTAAGAATCAAAATCAAATCCGACAATTTCTATTTCGACCATATGTGGCTCCATTATGCCGCAATAAAGTCACGTGTCATCGAAAAAGAAATTAACCTTTCAACATTAACAAACGTGTGCGTACATATAACCCAACGAAATGAAACGACCCGCCAAACGGCTCGGCAATTAAACGGAAAGATCCAACGCAACATTTTATCGCCGCCCTCTGAGTATAGGCAAATAAAAGTTCGTTCTTACACGCACATGAAAAAAAAATATATATTGTTTAAAGACGCGCAGTAAGCTTTTACAATCACGCCGAAAAGCAGCTGGTTTTTTATTTAGATTTGTCGGGCCTCTTAATTAGCGTAATTTTTTTTACTCGGCTTATCGGCAAGGGATATATAACAGCTGGATTTAAGGGCTTTGGTGCATATTTTCACAGGAATTTTTAGTTCGCGGCAATGATCAGAGTTGGAGAACCGCACAGTGGTCCCTTTATTTTTACGAGTTTACAAGGGGTGACAACGTACCGATTGTCGTTTAAATGTTTGATCCCGAATTATATGAGTAGGCTGTGACTTAAAAGGATGCTCGAATTAATTTCCTCGAGTTACGATTCTATATAAAAATTTTATGATTCACTTGTACAAGATTGAATTTAGTGGAGCGTTGATGAAAAACAGGCTTTTTAATTCGATTGCGATTTTTAGATTCTTTTTCTATACATATATATATTTAGAGTATTATGTATATGAATTTCTTCGTCTCAAGTAATTTAAAAAATATTTTGTTTCCATTTTCTGTACCTAGTTTTTAAAAAAAATTTTATCGTCGAACGATTATCTCGGCGATGTCAACTCTAAATGTAGCAACATTTAGAGTAGCAACAAATTTGTATGATATTTCAAGTTCGGAATATTTTATGTAAAATATCAATATCAAAACAACAAAAACTTTTCCTCCTGAAAATATGAATTAAAAGAAAAATTAAATAAATAAATGGACACTTATTATTAATACGCAATGCGAATAACTCATGTATACGTATTCTAAAATAAATATTTTTTTAATGTTCAATTCACTGTGCAAATAATTAAGTTAAAAATAAATATTACACAAACCGAAAAATTCGTATTATTTATTATTCGAAAAAATTTAAATATTCCTCAAGTCACTGCACCTTAACTTAATATCCAAATCTCGCGATAAGCTTTATACGCTGCTTTTAAATTTACCGCCTTTTAGAACAACATCGACTAATTGACGAGTATATATATGCTTCGAGATAAAGATAATTACGAAATGACAAATATCTTTGGAGAACAATAGTCCATACCACTAAAAAAAAAATAGCACACACTGTCCATAATGTTAGCATAACACGTCCAACCGATTTCCAATTATATCGCAATACAGAAGAAAAGTACAGCTAGGAAATACGGTAACCGTCAGCCTGATTCGCTTATCGCCTAATAGAATATCTCACGGCGAATTATCCGTCAACTTTGCTTCCAACGATGAGACATTTACGACTATTGCGTATATACAAGTCAGTGTTGCGAGTGTTTGCATTTGAAAACATTGTATCGCATTCGAACGCCATAACGAAAGCGAGAATCTACGCAAACTCGACTTCCGTTCGCATTTCATAGCGCAACGTCACGCTTATATGTGTAGACAACTAAACGACAGTTAAGCCAGATAAGAGTACCGTTAATTATCTCATTCGCGGACTAAAAATCAATTTGTATACATATATACATACACTTTTATTGGACGATTAGATTATAGAAGCACAATCATTTTCGAAAGCGGATTTTTCATTCGCGCGTATAATGTACAGTAATAATTGAAAATCGGTATATATATATATATATATATATATATATACGTATAATAATAATGTTTAAAAGTTTCATTAATATTAGAAATTTAGAGTACAATATTTACAATTACAATTAACATACAAAGGAGAGGTTAATTCCTAGGAAATGTATGGTAGGATGAAATAGTTCTCTGTTTTCTAATAGCTTGGTATATATGAATTGGTATTGTGCACTGAAAAAAATTTTATTCCAAAAAATAATTTCTTTAGACAATTATTTTTCAGGAAAGTCTCCGTTTCGACCTATTCATTATATTTATTTGGATATAAGTATAGTTTAAATATTACTTTAAATTACTGTAAATATTCGATAATATATTCTTGTTTACTCTCAATAAATTTTATTTAGGATTGAAAAACAAATAGATTTCAATAAATATACTTTGAGCGATTTTAAAAATATTATTTAATATGTCCAAATATATTTATTTGTATAGAATAGTCAGTAATACTTTACTGAAAATTAATTTTTAGTTTCAAATAAATCCAAAAGAGTGCTTTTTAATCAAGTAAATATTTTCTACCTACCAAACAAAAAATTTTAGTAATAAATAAATTTTCTTAAAATATCATACTTTATCTTCAGTCTGTATCTATATGTATATGTCGGTATATGGCAAAAATACAAATTTGTATTTTAAAAATCAGTTTAATTAATTTTAATTCGTACATCAAATTACGATTCAAATGCATGTCCCCAATAATCAGTATAAATTGTATTCAGAGTGCATAATAATCAATAAAATTTAAATTAAATTTGCAAAACACAGTGTTTACTTTGTTCATTTACGATATTGTAAAGTAAGCAAATTTAATATCAAAGTAAATGGGATTCAAGGTTATTATTCAAATATTTTTTAACTAAATTTAAATCACGAAAATTATCTTTGAGACTATCAATACGACGATTAACAAAGAACTTTTATAACAACAGTGTAATTTAATGAAAACATAGAACAATTTCCTCGTTTCCTTCAATTGTATTCCAAACGCATTAGGCCAACGAGCAATTCATTCAAATCATTAGTCTTTTTTCCTCGGAACTTTCCGACATAAAATTAATCACGAGCATATAGAATATATCGACGTCGCCACGCAAGCATATAGTCATTTTTATCCTAGATATTTTTTTTTTCCTAAATCAAACTCGACGAACACTGTCGTTAAGAATCCAAGCAGTGCACTGACATCGCCGCGTCGCAAGACTCGCCATACGTGCGCTATATATCCCTGCTAAACTGGACACGGCAGCCTATATAAGCACGTGCATATAACGCGGCAACAGCAGCTGCTGACCGTCGTCGCATCGCCGCGTTTTCTTCCCCCCGTTTTGCCGGCTCGCGTCTACTGGACACCATATACACATACACACATATATGTGTACACTCACACACATGTACATATAACAGGTACCTATGGTCGTACTTTCCTAAGATGAGTTTTCGCACATGCATGTGCGCGAGAACGAGGTAATCAAGTTTCCGTTTCCATTACCATTAGCTTCGCGAATATATATACGTATGAGCTGCGAATTTACGTGGGTTATAATGGCGCGCGGATTATGCATGTAGGTTTTTTTTCTGTACAGTGCGAGAAATAGGGTAGTAAATTTTAATACACGTTCGAAGAAATGTACTAGAAAATTAGAAAAAAAAGCATACCACAAAATTTGGTGGTATGCTTATGGATTGACACTCGAGGGAATTCTTCTAAACAGTTCGATAGAGCTTATGGCAATTTTTACTATATTGTACTGCCCTGTTTATTCTGATTATATTGTAGGGAATTTATTTTTTATTTTATGTTATTTTAACACACGAGTTATAACGAGTTTATTGTCGTAATTGATTTGCAAACGAATGACCTTAATAGATTTCTTCGATAAATTCTTAATTATAATACACTTTAACAAATTTGCAGTTTACACGTATACATTTTCGTTCGCACTTTTTACATTTAAATATATTTACATTTTGCCGATTGCGAGTTTTATGCCTGGTATCCCTCTAGTGGCGAAAAATTGTATTTAAACGCACTGACGAGATGACATAGGTATAAGCAGTCGTAATACAACCATATTAAAAATTACTCTCCAATACTACTTCGTAAACTTAATCGAAAGTAAATTATCTCATACCGTTCAATAAAGCGATTCAGACGACTGATGTATGCACAAAACGTAAACAATATAAATCAAAATAATGTATTCAGTTTGATTGACTATTTTGTATAAAAATGTAGTATAATATTTTTAGTAATAGTAATTGTAAATATAGAGTTGCTCTTATGAAATCAATATTAAAATGTAAGACACGATAAAATAATTACGGAAACACAGAAGTGTAATTTAATATTTGCATATAAATGAGCTGTTGCATCAATTTTCTAAATCAATTTAAGCAAATATTAAAGCTTCTGTTTATTTTCATCATCGTCGGTGCTTCTACGTAATTTATATTTATATGCAATACTAACGTTTATTTCACACGACTAAAGGTGTATTATATTTAACGTTTCCGTGGATCTTGCCATAAATATTTTACGTGTATTCTGGAGAGTAATTCAATTCTACGATACAGAGACAAACGCGTCTGACAACCTGCATTCGTAATGAGTTTATACGACGTCTAAGGTCGGACACTTGTATAAATAGCCAAGATATTGATTGTTCTCTGAAATCACATTGCGAAAGTAGCGTACATAATTAATTATACAACTTTGTACATTTAGTAATAAAAAGTACTTGATTTAATTAACAGTTACGTCGTTGGCGCATATTATCTAGTTGTGTTTCTTATCTTGTTAATCAAGTGAATTATTTTATTACATAGGTGTTATGAATTTGAATAAAACTCGTCACTACGTTTTCTTCTAGTTCACTCGCTTGTGCTCACGGAATAGCGTTTTGTGGAATTTCGAAACTTATATATACATGTACTTATGTACAAATAACTGCACTACTATCCAACCGATTTCTCGAGGAACATCGAGTATGAAAATACCTTTAATTCAAAAATCACAATTTAAATTATCCCATTCACGATACGCTAACTCCACATCAACCGATACTTCCATCAATGCAAACCTTGCATTTTCGAATTTACGATCTGTGTGTTTAGAAATTTGTTTTTTTTTTTCATCTTCATTTCTCCGCTTTCCCCTGCTGAGTTTAACGTCTGTAAATAAGCCATAAATTAGCCAAAGCGTACAGAGTAAACTTTCCAGCGAATCATCACGTACGAAAATTCGCCTCGAGCTAATGCAGCGCTCGCACCGTAAATTTGCACTCCGAAGCATCCACCGACTGATCTGTATAATTCCGACGAATTGTATTCTTCTGCCGTCCTCGAGGGTATATTCTAAATGGAAGTATGAGATTTTTTTTTAAAACGTCGAATCTACTGCTGTTGCGATGTATATATACACCTACAGCGATCAGATCGAGCGTAAAATTCCGCACTCAAATGACGAACTGGAGCGACTCGCTTGTGCGTAGAAATTTGAAATATGCAGAATTGATTCAGCGAAACCGTTGTTATACAAATTACTCCTCTGTATATAAACTTGGATCGATCGCCGGTATTGTCGACGAAAATACCACATATCCGAGCTATCCGTCTTCGAGATAATGATGTCTCTTTAAAGCAAACGTATATACAATGTAAGCGAGTAATTTGAAGCAGTTTAAAATTTATCATTCCGAAGATACCTCGGAATGAAAAATGAGTCTTCGATTGAGAAAATTAAAACAAATATCCTCCGGGTATCAAAGTGTGAACTATACGTGTACATGTCTCCAAATTCGTTAGAGGATATAAGAACGAAGAAGAAAAAAACCGGTCGACGCTTAAAACACTTTCCTCTGCTCTAACGCGTGTGTATATATACATATACATATATATATATACACATGTCCTATACATTTCTAATCCGTAGCGCACATCTTCCAGCCGGTTTATAATAGACGCATAGCAGCAGCAACTGCACCACATGGTTAGACTCGTGCGCTTTATGATAGTAATACCGTTGCGGAGGACACAACGCTTCGCCTGTGACGGAGATGAGGAAGAAGTAGAAGAAGACGACGACGAAGAAGAAGAAGAAGAACAGGTGGACTGCAGCGCGCGGTGCAATTTCAACGTGGCTTGATTGGTCGCCAGAGAGGCGCACGACTGTTTTAAAGAGAGCGTGTGTCTATGCATATATATATATATATATACACACACATGCTTTTCTTCCAACGAGACTATAGCTCAGGATATATTTACACTGTACGCCGTGGAGAAGTATGTATATGTATATGTATATATATATATATATATATATGGATACGTTATGCGGCGGACCGCTTCGTGACGTTTTGCATCTCCAGTGTGGAGGTGATGCGCTGTCTGTCTCGCTCCGTAATATCGGTGAAGGAATTTTTCACGCTTTTCCCGAGGGAGTCTAATGAGGGACTTTATACGGTGTAGCTATTGTCGTTTTTGCTTCGGTTGAACAATCTGCTGTGTGTAGTTTCGTATATGAATGCATGATTATATATAGGTCTCATTAGGGCTTTTATTGTTTGCTGAGATCGACAGTTGTCGCGATGGTAAGAATGGAATTTTCAAGCAAGAATGATTCAATAACGTTGGCATGTATATGTATATTGGAGTGATAAGATCGGAACTTTACTTTACTAGTATTTATGTACATACGGTCAGTAGTGGAGTGATAAAAACGGGTTTTTACTGTAAACATTAAATGACGAAATTTCACTTGTCACAGTGCGCTGGAATTTGCATCAGATAAGGATGGAGTTCAGGGAAATTTCAGTTGTAGCTTTAATCTGACAAATAATCTTGATTAGTACGTGCTAATAGAAACAAAATTCATTATAAATTTAAGCGAATTGGGTTGTTGTAAACAAATGTGTGTACGACAATTCTTGGTCGCAATAGGTATTCCTTGTGAAATAGCCTGTTTGTTTGTCTATAAATTAAAACAAATTAAAAGATTTTAAATATTTAAACAATGCAGGTATAATCTACACTTATTTTCATTAGAGAAAATAGTTTTACCTTCAATTCGAATAATTATAAATGTAGGAATTGAACTATAAGTGCATTTTTATTAATATTTTAAATTTTGAATTTAGTTATTTGCATTTGAAAGGTGTCGTGCCCCCTTAATGGCTATCTAAATTGTATCCTTGATGTCTTTAAAATTTTTCTGACTGTTTAACGCAGACATTTTTTAAATAAACAATGTGACTGGTAAATTGAAATTTTTTTCTAAACTTAACAGACTTTTTTCTCAAAAGATGTAGACTAAAATAAAAATATCCATTTTTCAACAATGAACGGAAAATCTATATTTCGAAAATCATAATAAAAAATCTGCAACTATTCAATGATATTTTTTCAAACAATATGCTTATGATATTTCCATGACAAATAATGAATAAAGGATACTGCAACTTACTGCCGTTTTTCAAGTATATATATTACATACTTATAGAAAGAATTATTTGCACCAAGTGCTCGTTCGTTTGAACTACAAATTTTTCATGACATTTAATGCAAATGAATATTCGTATGAAATAAAAAAAAAGTTCATTAACAGTTAACGAATGATTGCTGTCTATATAGTAAGTAATACAAATGTTCAAGGCGAAGTAATCAAGAAGCAGCGCAGCAACTGTCGAACATCATTAACGTTTTAACCTTAATGAAGTATTTTTTCTCTTAACTATCAATGTATTTGATTCTTATAAAAGTCAAATTCATCTGTTAATTCACTGAGTCTGCAGTAAATGTAAATTGATTGATTATATTCAAAAGACATTTGACATATTTTTGTCTTGAAGCGGATCATTATGTTGAATGTATATTGTTAAATGTAACAATTGCTCCTAACTAATAATAAATTGTCGTATCATAAGTGTTGGAAAATCATAATTCATTACTTCGCATAAACATTATATTGGCTTATTTTGCAGTTTTTTAATGTATATTTTAGCAAAATCTGGTAAATATATATTCGAAAAATTATTTTTCTTTTTGATAGTATTTCTACAAGTTTTCACGAGCTTTATTACATTTCAAACTTTTCCATAAGTTGCAGAGAGTTAGAATCAAAATTTTAAAAATATTTATACGATGGTAAATAATTTAAAATATTCTAATTTCTCAGGGAAGAATCTGATACTACAGACTTTTTAATAAAATTGAAATTCCGCAACCCACATCATTTTTACGTTACTAAAATTACTACAAAAAGTAACTTATAAAATACAAACCGATAAATCACAACTTTGTGCTGAATCAACGAATACGTGACGAGACACCCGGTATACACATACGAATATTATCTCTCAAGTCAGTAATCACTGAAATTAATATTCAATAATATAATAATAATATAATTAATATAATACCGTAGCTCTATTCATTATCATTCCATCATAAGATGAAAACTCTAAAATTTATACTCCATTCGAGAATTCGAGGTAAATGCGGTAATAAAAAAAATTAAATAAACACAGTTTATTCAACTCTAATTGAAATTTTAAAGCTTCAGCTTTCACATAGCACTTAATGTACTTAACCAATGCTCGTATATACATATACCGTTTACCGTACGGCATACAAACGTTCGATATTGATCCAGAGATATTATTATAAACGTAATCTCCAACACATTATGAAAATTCTGACCTATTCTCACAGTCCCGAAATTGAAAAAACAAGGTCCACAACTACACTTGACCATATGCCAGAACCAGTCTAAGTACCAATACTATCAATAGCGGCAATACTCACTAAGGTGTTGTAAATCCGCGTAAACGAAAGGAATGATTTTACTCGATCACCATGAGCAATGCAGGTCAGAAAAAAATGTTCAAAGAAATCGAACATGCAGAAGTTTCGCTGTGAGGAATAATTGCATAAATATGTCGAATCTCTCGACTTTGCCAAGAGTTGCGAAGTTTAGATGGGGAAGAAACTAATATTTGCTGTATTCGAGGTATTGCTTTCGCGGCAAGAGAAAACTCGGAAAGTGAAAATTAATAATACTTGGTCCAGAAGCTTTATACCGAAAAATTTACGGTTGTTAATAAATTTATTGACGAATCGCAGCTTTTTTATACAATTAACAAATTTTTTTTCTCGAATCTGTAAATGTACAAATATATTTGAGAATTGGCCAAGGAACATTCTCGAATGATTTTGTATCTTTAAGTAATTCGCGGTAAAGCTAATGTCGAAATAATCGTGTCCGGGTGACTCGTGGTTAATAGCACACGTTTCTGTCATTCGTTATTTGAAAGAATTTGTTAGATTTCGATGTTTATCCGTGATTGAGTGTGTTTCTGTATAAAGTAAGATAAAATAAGGTAGTAAACAATAGTGTCGACTAAATTATGTCCAGTGGGCCTCTCCCTATCGTGGAATAGGCTGATGAAAGGATCTAATAGTGCCGACTAGTTTATGTCCAGTGAGCCTCTCACTATTAGAATAAGGATGAGATATGATACAGCCGACTAGATTATACCTAGCGAGTCTCTCGCTGTCGTGGAATATGTTGAAATGTTAAATAGTCGATAAAGAGAATCTAAGAGTACCGACTAGACTATGTTCAGTGAGATCTCACTATTAGAATTGGGATCGGAAAATTGGAAAGAAATTACGTATGCGTTGGGTGTATAATATTAAAGAGGATTTAGGTAAAAATGGTAAAACTTGCTTTTTAATAGCGTCGAAGAATTCAGTCAGTAGAGAAAGAAACTGTGTAGCTACGTATGGTCTAATGCATTCATCACTTGAGATTTGGTGGCAGTACTCCTCACCGCATAAGGCCTTTACCGTTATAGTCCAGTCACTATAGCTTCAAAACAGGCGATTTTTTAACAATCTGCCACCACTGAAATTTTTCCGCGAATTTTTGTGTATAAGTTACTTAATGTTTCTGCATATTTGTAGGCGTATATCGGATGCCTTGAAGGAAAAACCCGCAAATTACAAAATAAGAGTTTAAGAACGAGTTAATTGAAAAAAAGACTCAGAAACTAGCCAATTCAGAGAAGATTTCAAGAACCAGCCAATTGGTTGGTTTGAGTTGGCTGGTTCTTGAAATCTGATTTTGAAATTGTTGGTTTCTGAAGCTTATTTCTGAGTTTGTTGGTTCTTGGAATCTTATTAAAATTTATATAAATTATATTTAAAAATATATTTAATATAAACTCGTACGTATTTTATTTGTTTGAACTGGCTGGTTCTTGAAATCTTGTTTTGAACTGGCTGGTTTCTGAAGCCTTTTTTTTAATTGGCGGCTTTTCCCTCCAAGACATCGATAAAGTCATGTACCTGTTTGAAACGCAAAGTAATTTTGAAATAGTTTAAAAAATCTTAATTTATATACGAGACGCGACAGACGATTAAAAAATTCAATAAAAAAATAATTTGTATTTCCAGCGATACCCCATAAAAATTAGTCGTTAAAAAAGAACAAAGAAAGGAAATACTTTACAATATCGTATAAATCAGTGTTATACGCGAAAAATTCAGCGAACTAAAAAAAGAATCAAAAACTGAAAACGTAATTTTGAGGCATGCTCCCACAATGCCGATTTTATAACGATGCCTTTAACGATCCGTAAGTATGTTATCGCACCGTATGTACCCCGATCGTTTCAAAAGCAATAATTCCAGGCTAACATATAGCGCAATAAGCGAAACACGCTTGATAATTGGATCGAAGGAGGAAAAAAGTCTCGTGTCCATCGGAAATTCAGCTTGGAATTACATGATTTTCGATCAGAGGGAGGGAAGAGGGAAAGTCCCGCAAAAAGGATCCTTAAAAATATATCCAGCGGTGAATTCACGAGACATCGCATTCGAATTCACTATACACATTTTCGTCGACGTATATTATACACTTACTTATCGATCGAAGAATCACTACATTGCGATTAGGTACGAACGTCATTGGAAGGTCTATATTACAGGCCGAGAGTCCAAAATTATATAAAAAAAAAGAAGAAAATTAGTTGAGGTAATTAAAATTTAATTGTCTTTCGATGTATAAGGCTCTTTTTCGGAAATTACCCTTTAAATCTGAAATAGCTATTAAAGCCTATCTCAAATAGCCATTTTTTGAGCCCAGGTAGTGCTTTTTTACACAAAGATTGTCCCAAGTATACACTATATATTATATTATCAACCATTGGATTATCGCTATATTTAAAATATAAAGAGTAGAGCAAAACTAAAGCGCGTAATACGACACGAGAACATAATCAAGCCATTAGAAGCGACGTTCTGTCTCATTACCGAGACATGTTCCGCCTCGATACGTCGTCTAGGAGATAGAAATGCGTCTGGAGTTTTCTTGTCCCTATAAACACATCGCGGTATATAGTAAAATTAAAGCCGCCTCACATAGGGATTTGAAAGACACGCGCTCACTTGTGGTGTCCCGAGAGAAACCGAGTACATTTGCAAAAAAAAATGCCAATCACGGTGGACGCGTTCCTGTGGTTGGATTCTGGAACAGACATGTGTCTATATGTACGGAATAGACACAATGTGTGTAAGATGCGTATATTTATACGTTCAAGGTGAATTTTCGCAAGTATTTTGAAAGATCGTCATTTGTTTATATTGTTATATATATTATAATTATAACGTTAAAACGTGATAATTAAACGACGTCTTAAATGGTTTCAAACGAGTTTAGGCTTGTTTCAATTCAAATCCTTAAAGGGGCAGGACACACCTTTGAAATGCGAATTACTAACTTCAAAGTTTAAATTGTTTATAACAATGCAGTTATAATCTGCGCTTATTTTAATTACAGAAGATAATTTTACCTTCAATACTGAAAGGAGTGTATCAAAGAGTTTTAATTTTGAGCTCGATCCATCCATCGGTTGACTTTGAATCCTACGGTGAGTGAATGTTCTACTTTCTATTGTAACTAGCTATCGAAGGGACTGACAGAAGAGCTAGAAGAGCTTTCAAATTGAAGATAAAACTGTCTTCTATTATTAGAATAAGTGTAAATTATAATTTAATTGTTATAGATACTTAAAATTTTGAATTTAGTAATTTGCATTTCAAAAGTGTCTTGCCCCCTGATAATTTCCTTTTAAACGAATTTCGTTGCTTACTTAGTCACTTTACTGACTGTAAAAAAAGGTTTCAATTTCAAACGAAACGTATGCAGTCCGGGTAATTTATTATTAGTATAAGATTCTTTGCATATCACACTCGGCATCAAAAAAGGTATATTTAATCATCTAATCGCAACTTTATTAATTCCTCGATTCAAACGCAGACATACGTGTTGCGACCGTAACGAGTCTGTGATTTATTAGATATACGATTGCAAATAAATCGTTGATTTAACAGTATAGAAAAGCAAAACTTTTTTTTTCGTCCTAACTGCAACTCGCCATTCCGAGTATGAATGCGACGACTTATTTCTCATCCAAGAACAATGATTTTGCAAGTTCTGTTTCGAAGACTGTCAGTTATTTACTTCTGGACTTCGCTAACGATTGCTTCAACTTCTATATCTGTATATATATGTACTAAAAGAAAGACTGGTACTAGTGACGCGTCGTATTCTGTCCATATACCGAATAAATAACACATCTAGCAACAAGATGCTACGGTAGCAAACGTAAATACAACTCTTCGAGACGCGTGTGTATATATTGTCTTTTTATTGACACTGTTTACGGTGATTACCGTGGTTATATGTCGTTGGGAAAAAGTGTTTTATTCGATTTTTTTTTAAAGTCTTATTGTTCATTGGAAGAAAAATAATTGCTTGGATATTATTTTTGTAAGAGTTTGAAATTTTAGGTTTTTTTAAATGGTAATATTGAAACATTGAATATAATGCTAGGTTTTAAGCAGATTGAATAAAAAAATTAAAAAAAATAACATAAATTTATAAAATAATGTTTATATATTTATGCGAAATACGCGAGGAGGACGTAGAATGTACACATAAATACAGTTAACAGTTAAATTATCGACTTTCGCCTTTGCAGCTACAAGTCTTGCTTTGGACGCTAGTAGTGTCGAATTGTTGAACAAGTGTTTTCCGAGTTAAATTGCAATCGGAAAAAGAGAAATTAAATTATGCTAACATTGACGGTATATGTTCAATGTCAAAAATAATGAGTTCATACATTTTTTTACTGTGAAATAAGTGCATTTCTTTATTGCGACATAATGCCACTTTTTTATTGATTTTAAATTAAATATTTTTATAACGTGAAAAATTGAAGGTATAATCAAATTGATATTATAATATGTATTTGTATTTATTTTATTAGGAAAACATTGTAGATAGAAATATAAAACGATAAACGAATAGTCGAAATTTTTATTGGTTTTAAAGTAAAAATGATTGCACCAAAAGATACGTATAGGTTTATGGAAAGAATCGAATCGCTAATAGAACCAGTCAACAATTTCATGGTTACTCTCTACGTCGGAAGCGATAACAATGAACTATTTCGTATATTCATTATTTATCGTGTCGAGATAGTTCAATTAAGAAAGAAGTAAACATTCACTGTCTGAATAAAGAGTTATAATTTAGTAAATTGATTGTTTTACAAAATAGTAAATAATACCATTATTTCCTTTAATAAACGTCGACTTACCAACGCATTTAACATAGTCAATAAATCGTTGAGTACTAAAAAGAGAGAACGAAAAATTCTCAATATTTGCATTTGTATAAAAATATAAAAAAATGTTTATTAGACCTAGTTAATGCCTAATAAACTTACAATAACTAACAATTATCATTAATTCAGCAATAAACGCTAATTATTTCGTTTTGATGAAAAATTCTGATTTAAAACTTAAACGCAATATGTTTCTGTTTGATTTAGAAAACTATTATCCGAAATAAAACATATATTTTTGTAGATACACCAATTTCATTTAAGACAATCTTTACTTAAGATTGTCCTAAAAAAAATTTTATTTAAAAATAACAAAATGTTTCAGTATAATGTATTAACTATTCTTCATGAAAAAGTAAATATAAATATGAACGAAATAGCGAGTCGTAATGTTCATAAACATACATTGTACCCCAGGGTAAAGAATAGCCTTATTCAGAAATAAAAATAATGTCACTATCAAGAAAAATGAACTGTTCACTTTTTCAAATTCAAATACTACATTCGACGAATTCCAGTGATGCGATTTATAAAAGATCAACAGGTTCGACATTGCGCTTCTGTGTTATCGGTTATGTAACTGTAAGGCTTGTAAAATTCATACTTATACGTTTCGTCGTCGTTCGAAATTTCATTTTTACGAATGGAATCCAAGCCTGTTTTTTTGCAACTGTGTGTCTCTCTGTCATTACACGTAAGCTCGATATTTTTAATAATGAGTGCACTCCTTTTATTGGGACTATATATATGTGTGTGTGTGTATGTAACGGAATATTTTTTTAATAATAACCTCACCCTTTTTAGTAATGCATTTGAGTAATTTTTTTTTCCACATTTAGGGTGATTCGTTTAATCTTTGTACCGAATGATAATTAATCTTAAATATATATGTATAGATATTGATAACTTCTGAGCATATTTAAGGGGTATCATTAAGCAAGCAAAAAACTCGTTTGACATATATATATATATATATATTATTCATGGAGATACCTTTTAGCAATACAAAAAGGCTACGAAGGTTATCTAAAGTTAGGAAACAACTTATTTTTCTAACAGACAGCTCAAACAGGATTCATATGATATTTTTGAATTGATACAAGACACTTTTATACATTTTTTCATGTTGATACCAATGATCGAACCTTCTCAAAACTGAATTTCAAGACTTTGATTACTTAGGAGTATATATACAGGTTTGAAAACATTTTATTTGAAAAATTGAACTAATCATAGAAAAAAAGTCTCTTTTATGTTTTCAGCTAGGAATGCTTCCCTGAGAAGTTAGAATTATTTGAAAATTAGCTATTTTGACCTCCTGTAACTTAAACAGTTTAAAAATATTAAAAGGAAAAATGGATCATTCTCTGACAGATCGAAAGGTCAAAACATTATATATATATATAATAGTTATTTTTAAATCGTTTCCAACTCAGCTCTGTGGCGAAAATAAAAAATAGTAATTGGAGCATAAATCACACTTTAATATAATATAATAATTTGAATGATTCTCCAAACCCTCGCAGCTTACCGATCTATTGTAAATTTGTCAAATATGAACAAACAAAAAGTAAAAAAAAAACAATGTTCACCGTATACAGCGAAATGAAAATTCCGATAAATCGAGTAATTAAAACGCACATATATATATATAGATAAATGGCAAAGAGCAATTATAATTCAACAGCCATACTCATCAAGTAGACTAATCCTTGCCTTAATAGTAATTTTATTACATTACACGTGTGAGTTATGAAAAGCTGTAAATAAATATTGTCCTATCTTTAAGACTGACCCCATGAACGTGTCAACTGTTCACGCGTAAACGCCTTTATTAATTAGTAATTATCGTTAAACGACGCTAAGCCTTTGTTCGTGTACTTCCTTTAGGAAATTGCGTGCATACATACGTGTGTAGTTTATACCGAGGAGGTAATTTCATGATGATATAGTGAGAAAAGTTATTATTCAAAGGACCCGAGAATAAAAGCGACCGTTAAGCTCGAGGTTTTATTAGATTTCCTGTAATCACGTGTGAATTAAACTGTCGTTATTCCGACGTATAATCAATATATATAATCGATGTAATTTTATTCTGATTTTTTATTGTCCAATAAATTATTCATACACGTATAGAAGAAAATAACAGATATTTCGAATTTTGAGTAAATCCGTATGTGATTCGCTATTATTATATTCGCGGAATATCAACTCTTTACGTATATCATCTAATATTATCTATTATATACAATAAATAATATACTTTTTAATGGGGTTTTTTACGATTATAGATTGACGAATTAACTAATGGAATGAGTGTAAAAATAAATTTTAACTTTTTTATGAAGCACGTTTATCGTACGTGTACATTTTTCGAACTGGTTTTCTTGACGTAGAAACATTTTGAGAACATTGCTTTGATTTTTTAAATTTTTGGTTACAGCTGATAAGAAACCTTTAGCGTGTGCATTTTGAAACTATAAAAATCCAAAACTGCTTTTTAATCGGTTATTTAAAAAATTATTGTAAAACTTTCTTGTCTCCTTAACGGGGTGTTATACCAGTTTCTGCGATGTTATCGATCCCTATGTTGGTACTAAAGACGCTATATTGATCATTACTGGATTAACAAACAATAATATATCTTTAAAATTACAAAAAAAAATAAATATCAACAGGTTTAATCGAAAAATCTATGACAAAACTAAAAACTACAAAATCATATATTTCACTATTCGCTCGCTAAAGCATCGCACTTCCGTATCAATATGCACCTCGGCCAATACAAACCTCTTAATAGAGCATAAAACGAGCGATTTCGCAAACACTGTAAACTTCACCACAGAAGTCAATTTACCCATAAAATTAAACGAAAAAGGATTATAAATTTTAAACACCCACATACATATATATATACGGAAAGCTCAGTAGCGCAACTTCGCATATCGAACTGACGATCCTGACGTTAATTTAACATTTCAGAATGCCGAGAAGATGCGTCTTTCATTCCTGATTTTCTCGTTAAGCTGCCATCATGTACTGCAACTGGCGCTGGCCGACGAGATTACCGTGAGGCGACAACCCGATGGAGATGTCTTTGCCATTCCGGGTAAGCGTTTACGCGTTTATATATATATATGTATATATGTATATATTATAATATCGAGAAAAAATGTTTATATATATATATATATATATATATATATATATATAAACCGGTGTGTCGATTTCACAGCGAAGCGCCGATTTTGCGGTTCGGCGTTCTTTGCAAAAACAGCCAAATAAAAATGAATATTTAAGGGACTCGAAGCCATGAGCGGTGACATTTTCGAATTCGAGTGCGGCACAACCGCTGGTTTAATTATACCTGCGTATATTTTTGGTGATTATTTTTAAACTTCTGGATATGGGCTTTAAGTTACCGCGTGCTTGTAATTATTGTACTGTCGTTAAAAATGTTTTTGCGAATTATACTTGATTTATGCTGGGAACTTTTTTTTTCTTTTTTTTAATTTTGTTTATAAAGATTTTGTCGATGCTACACTCGCGTTCTTTATACGGTCTTTAATGATTGGTGGGATAATGGTAAATGCTGTACTGTAAGTATTGTGTTAATTGTTTGATAGTTTGGAATGGATGGAATGATAATTGATCGATTGAATTTGGATTTGCAGGTTCCTGTAACGAGGCTTGCATGGTTCTCAGTAGCAACACTGCGAGCCCATTTGGGTCTGCACCAAATACTTTCAATGGAATTTACAATGATTCCTGCACTTGTCAGTGTAACTATGATGTGCCTGTGTTTAGAGAAGATTTGACAATATGCGTCGATCACATACAAGGTATGTTATATTTAAATTTCAATATTAAAATGAATTTATAATTTTAGTAAGATCCAATAAGTTTAAAAAATATTCCAAAGGATTATGATGTTAACACAGTTAGTAAACTAAATCATAATAATATTGATCGTTGAGAAGACTTGACTAGTTTTGAACGACATTTCACTGAATATTTTTATTTAAATCTCAATATTTACATTAACATTACAAAGAGCCTTACGAGCATCCTGGATATGGATCAACTCTATTCCCTCTTAATAGAAATTTGATTCTTCGATCCATGTCTTCGTCATAGATAGCTTTACATCTTTCATAGTTGATTCTTCGCCGAACTTGTGTAGGCTTTTCATAATATCTGGTTCTACGATATTGATCTAACATGCCTTCATTGCCGAGTAGTTTGTTCATCAATCGACAAGCACGTTCTATATCCTTATTCTGTACTAATACAGTTCTGGAAATGAAGTATGCGTGTTTTATTGTCATCTGAAACATATTGAGTCACAAGATTATTATTATTAAATCTACAAAATTCCCACGTACACCATTTAAAATTGCAGAATAGAATCTTTAGTTACAAAGGATTAATAAATAGTATCTTTTGTTGTGTATTTATTTAAATAAGAAATTGCGGAGAAGAGGTTAGAATCGTGAAAATGTTGATTTAACGAATTGTCTTATGTGTCTATCGATAAATTTATAGAAAATAAAGAAGTCATACAATACTAATTTACATATTTACAAACCTCAAAATTTCATTCCCATCAATAATCACAGCAAAAACCGAACGAACTTCGTTCGAAAAATGCACGAGCAGACAAGCAGAAGCAGCAACTGTCTCTTTTGCACGAATACTATTTCTATCTCTTTTTTTACCGATTGCAGCGCCCCCTAGTAGCGCATTACAAATCCTGGCGCGAAATTCAAATCTCATTTCGAGTAAATTGATATTATTCCTAAAAAAAACCTCTAATTATTCATTTTTCATTCATTCGTCATATTCATTCTACACTTTAGAAAAATATTTACTTTAATAACGACTTAAAAAGTACCAGATCCAATTTTAACATTATGTACTATTTTTACGCGTATATAATCACACTCAATTTTCTCAATTACATTGTATGTCAACAATTTATAAAAAAAAAGCCGTATCCAATAACCGATCGTAAGCTAAGTTATTTTGATCTCTACTTTTTAATGTTCCACCGTTCGCTCCTTGCTTACGGCTATGCCCTCAAGTTGGTCACGGATGTTCAGCTTTCAATTGAAGCGTGTCGCCTCTAATAGCCGAAACCGCGATCTAATAACGATCTTCCCTATACGAACTACCATTAACATCGTATACCGCAATCTCATATAATCCACTCGAGAGCAGGACTCCGAACTTTATATATGCCTATATATATACATCATTTTCACAGCTGTTGCTATAAATCGGTAGTCGTTTTTTTTTTAATCTTTTAACCATAAATCCTCTAATCGACAGCGCTTTGTTGCTCATTTCGATACAAAAGAATGTATAGGCGATTATTTTCCAATTTTTTACTTAAAATATAGTTTTTTTTATATTTAGTCTCGAAATTAGAAAGAGTCAAGAATGCATTAGTAGCGACAGGGAAATGATTTTCACTTCTTAATTAGTCAACGTTTCGCTATAAAGCAATGTAAAAAAATTAATTTTACATTATGTAGCAAATATTTCCTATTTTATACAGTGTAGTTTTACAGATTTTTACAGTGCGCTACATTGCAGTTATTATTACATGTAACGCATAATTAATGTATTGTGCAACGCTTTCAAATCAAAATATATTTAATTAAAGCGTAAAATAATTATTACTACGCATATGTGCATATTACTATTATTAATCGGACAATTAACTTTCATAAGCATAATTTCAGCATATTTAAATTATTTTCAGTCGATAAAGCATATGTAATCTGTATTTTAACGCTTTTTTATTCAGCAAATTACTTTAACTTTTTCGAATAGTGCATTTTCACGCATTTGAATTTGTAGTTCAAGTCATCTATAATAATAACTTATTGAGATAAATAAGTCTTTACAAAACTGAAGATTATAGTCTCTCAAGTTAATTATTGATCAAAATCATTGATAAAAGCATTATTTTATTAACATATAGATACATATAGTATTTATAACTGTTTAGTGTCTAACACGTAACTGTCAGCTTTGAATACACCATTGTAAATGAAATCTACAGTATTTATGCGAAATATTCTATTTAAATATTTTTAAAATTCCAAATGGAGCTCCAATTTAGTTATATATATTAAACTATATTACATGAATATATATTATAAGTTAATATATATTAAACTATATATTACATGAATATAATTCACGTAGACTATATATTTAAAAAAAATGGATGGAAAATTTTGAACGACTTAATGTTATCTCTTCTACACGTCTAGTGCGCTTATGAATCCGTTACAGTTTCCATATTCTCGAGTAAAACCCCGTATATCATCATCGGACATGACCTATGATATGTTTATGATGTACTCAGAAGCCAGAACTCATTTGTCCTGAGGAACAAGTGTACATATATATATATATATATATATATATATATATATATGTATATTATATATAAATATTAAGTATACTTATTATTATTATTTATATAGATGCGTGTGTGTATGTACATTATATATAATAAGTATACTTATTATGCACGAATACTTCATCTGCTTGACGTTTGTACAAGCGCGTACTATTAATATACATGGACCAGTGGAGTTCATGAACGGAAAAAGGTTGTACAGTAATTTCGCATCGAACCACCGATGTTAGAGAGTAAGTAGTTTTCTTCGAATTTCCCCGTAAAAGCGAGATTTTACTCGAATCGAGCACGTAATGGAGCGTAGCGCAGTTGCGCAATTATAAAGCGTACGTTAATGCGAGGGAGGAAATATCTCGTTAAAACAGCTCTGTTTTTTTTTATGTTTCGTTATAGTAATAAGGAAGAGTGCTTGAGTTTGATGGACTGTTTTTACTTTTTTAATTCGATTCCTTGAATCGTGATGCAGCAGGATCGTTAGTTGTTTCTAAAATTTAAAAAACGTGTATTTATATATGTCGTTTTCAGATTGACCGAGCAAAAAATATTTTTAAACTGTTGTTTGGTACTGTATGTACCTTCATGAATTTTTTTAGATTCTTCTAGTGAAGGCTCTTTAAGTCGCAGGATGTCAAAATTGCTCAATTTCAAATAATTGTAACATCTCAGGGATGCATTCGTCACTGAAAAAACACAAAATAGACGTTTCTTCTATAAGTCATCAAAATCTTCCAATTCAGATTTGAAACGGTTCGATCATAAGTCTGAAGATGAAAAAATTCATGAAGATGTATATATATATGTGGGTGATACTTTGACAGATTGGCCGGTGAACAGATTTTTTCATCGAAATAATTTTATTATATAGATTTGGTATTGATTATGAAATATCATGAATTTAAAAAAAAATCGACGTATATTCACCATTCATTGGGTGAAATTTTGTTTATAGTATATTTACTATATATAGGTAATATATTTACCTGTTATAATTACACGAATTCAATGAAAATTCGCGGTTTAAAAGCAATGACGTTTGGTATTAAACTATAATATCTTCTAAGTATGTGATGGTAAACCTTTCTTTATTATTTCCAATGTACACTTATAGTCTTTCTCTACTTTTTTAATTCGAATTTTTTCAAATAAAAAACAATAATAACGAACGTTAAAATTAGCTATAGTTTGGATTTTCGTTCAATGATATTACTGAAATCTGTTTACACATGAAGCATTATTTAAAAAAAAATGTTTCTTATTAGAAAAATATATAAAATTTAACATGTTACTATGTTACTATATGAAAATGCACCAGTTTTAATGTGAAAATCCACTGTTTCAAAAACAAATTTTACATTTTTCAACATTAAGATTTTTCAATTGCGACTATCAATTATTCAACCATGCAAATTCGTAATTATTTAGTGTCTAATACTCGACTCCCCAAAATTAAAAAAAAATTATTTATACAATTCCAAATTGAATAATTTTCACTCTACGAAAAAATTATTATTCATTTGTATATAATAATACACAAACAGTAAAATTTCACTTTTGTACTTTTACAATTTAACGATCGGTACGCGGTATGTATACAGTTAATAATCAACTAAAGTAAAATTATCTCAAACAGCTGTAAGGACATTAAATAAAAATCAATGAAATAAATTAAAATCTTACACTGGATCATTTTTCAATAAGCTCAACACAACTGTATAAAATCCGAAACACTCGAAACTTCGTAAGTAACACACATATCGAGATCACATGTTGTAAAATCGTCGTAAAGATAAAAACGACGGAGCAGAACACTCTCAAAGCGATTAAAACCTGCAGCACTGCACTGATGAAGTTATTCGTGAAATAGTCTCGGAAATGAAACGGTGCGGCTATAAACGGACAAATGTCCAACTTAATTAAAAAAAAAAAAAATACCGGCAACTTTTTCTCTATGTCTTAGTTTGAGGGAAAATATATTCGAAAAATATAGGATCTATTTATCGTATGGAAAGCGACTTTTTCCGTTGTACAATGCGTGCACCTGTTGAAACGAGTCGAATCTTTAGAGCCACGTCGTAAAACGCACGAAGCAAACCTGTCCTGCCGCGTAAATAAATTAAAGGGTATAGACGTATATAGAAGTTGAATGAAATGCTTATGTGGAAATTTCTGTAGAAATATTTTCTATTCGTACGATTTTAATTGGTTTGATCGACGCCGCGATTTTTATATACGTAGTTTCCGAGTGGATTGTATAATTTCATTTTTATTCGACCACTGGTCGTTATGATTTTGTACTTAAAGATTGTATTTTTCTCGTATGTGCATTTATGATACGATGCAGTAGTCGACTGGAATTGTATAATAGCCTAACCGATTAATGTGAAGATTTCTCATTTATAAAATTTTTTATCACTAAATTGCGATTCTATACCGTTAACTTTTTTCTATGCATTTACGATCATTAATGGAAATGGAATAAGGTTTCGTCTATTCGAGATCTATAAGGTTTCTCTTCAATTTTTTATGTAGAATGATTAGAATTTGAGTTATCGCCTAAAAATCGTTTTTACAGATTTTATAACGTGAACGCATATTCAACTGTAGTAATGAGGACAGACCTAAACAAATTTTTTGTTAGAATTAGCCTTAATATTCTGTAGGTATTTTGCTTCTGTAACAAAGGGATTTTAAAAATACTGGTTTGCTAAAAATACTATTTTTAAATCAAATAATAGTTATTTAAAACACGATACATATATGTTTTATTAAATAGGAATCATTAAAAAAAACGCAATCCGTACCATCCACAGTACTGCAATAAAGAATTAAAAAATTAAAAAATTAATAAAATAATGAAACGTTCGTTTGTCGCGTCATTTAACTAGTAGCGCAATCATCGGCTCAGTAAGAACGTGCGAAGCGATTACTCAGTAACAAAACAATGTTTACAAGAAAAAAAATTATATTAGCAATTATATCCGTCATCCTACTGCAACGGATCCTTCCTGTTTTCCTCCACGAAGCAATTGACGTTTAGTATCGTTTTTTATTTTTATTTTTTTTTTTTTTTTGGAAATCGCGGACACAGCGTTTGCTAAATCATCGCGTCTTAGTGTTTGTGGAACGCATGAATGAACTTTGCATAGTGAGTCGTAATGCGGCTAAAAATAAACGCGGATTTTACTACTGATTTTCGCTATCGTATCATAATAATACCGTATAGATTATACTCAAAATTTCTTTTAAAACTAGTATTTATAGTGGTCGGTGTATTCATCAACTTCGTATCTTCGAAAGTACGCTGCGCCACTGCGACACCAATAAAATCACGCAAAACTATCTACTCGGTCATAAATAGACTTGTATACAAGCAATTTCTTCGTATAAATTCTACATTCCCGTATAAATTAGAAAAAACTATATATATATGAACAGATCCGTGAGATACGAGGAAGTAACTTAGTATTTGGAAATCAAAAAATTTTTCGGGTTATAGGGTGCATACGTGAAGCTCGTACATCTTAGCTGTTATAATAGAAAATGCCAAATTTTGGGAAATTTCTGAAAGTTAGCGTACAAACTTCTTAGAAAGACTTTAATAAAGAAGTAGGTTATAAATTATCTATAAAAAATCTCGTTTGATTATTTCTTTTGCAATCTGCCAATCAATGTCCGAGAAATAGTATCGCTTTTAAAAAATCATCATGCGAACTTGTACGATCTCATAGAACTGACTATTTTATCGGAATATCTGTCTATCAATATTTTCGTGGATTTGCTCATATATATATATGTATATATAAATGCTCAGAGGAAATCCGAGAGAGAACTTTATAACAAAAATCGACCTATGAGAATTACTATGGTTGCATCGCTGTTAATTAGAACCGACAAGTTCGAAGATCCTTCGGTAAATCGATAAAATAAGTTACTCCAAGCATTTGGCTAATATATATATATATAGAATCGCTATAGACGAGATATGGGCATATCTACACACAAAACCACATAATGACGCTACCTGTAATTTATCACGTTCAATCAAGCTAATGAAAGCTCTTTGATGTTGATACCAACACCTATAGTACAGTATTAATTTGGGTGTAGATTTAATTTTAGATAGTAATCACTTTGGAATATTTAACTTTTGCTGGTAAGTATCTGCTTCATTCTTCTGAAAATAGGTGCATTTTGTATTTCTGGATTGAGAACGAAAAGTTGCATATAAGTATATTGTATAGAAAGTAACGTAAGCTAATTTATTATTACAGCTAAAACGTATGAACTAAAGTGTGATCGGAAAGTTCTGTAATATTTATTTATAAGCATTTGTACCATAACGATAAAATTTGTTTGTTTAATTTTTATACAAATTTCTTTTAAATTTACGCACTTCAATACAATTAACAAGCAGTTTAAATATTGAATTCCTGTAATACAGTTATTTTTATCGCTTGACAGTATAATATGTCTTTTCCTGGTCTTTGATGTACTTAACACTTTGCGCGAAGTTTTGCAGGCAATTATACCGCAATTTATTACACCGTGAAAACGTTTGTTTCGTATCATCTATTTAATAAATCCAGTGCTAGAAAAATAGGTTATAACGAAAAAAATATAATATAAAACAATTTATAAAAAAGAAATCATTTTTGCAAAAATACCGCTGCTGTTTTACATCGCAATTTATTCTACCATTAAAAAGGAATATACTTTTTCATCCAATTTCTTGTGTACAATGTTTTCTCTTTTTGCAAAGTACTCTCCAATTATAACTAGCAACAATTACTCGAAATTCACATTCGTTATGCGTATATACACTGAAAAAAGGTTTGCTTTTTCCAAAGAAGAAAATATTTATTTTCAACGCAATTATAATTCTATTTACTAAATAATAGTCAACGATATTGTCTCATTTCACGTTATTATTATTAAATACTTGTAACACTAAAATCTTTTTATTTTTTGATTATGTAGTGTTATTATATTTATTTTAAGTAGAAATGGCAAGAAATTTGATTTTAAGTAGTAACAGACGTGTATAATGGAACCGAGATTTATTTTTGCTACGTGTGCACACTAGAGATTAATTAGAACAGAAATTTTTCGCTCGCATGAAAGAGTAAAAAATTAATTATCATGAGTGATTCATGACTTCGAGAAAATTTTAAATTAGCGAGAAGTGCGCAATGCAATGTCTAGTTCTAAAGGTGTCGAATGAAATTTCGAAAAAGCATGACTCGTATATTGTCAGAAATGTAATAAACGTATATTACATGATAAATCGTCCGTATACATTAATACACTCTAATACCAAATCAACATTAAATAGAGTTTTTTTCATAAATTTTTAATAAATAAATTGACTTACTCTATTCAGTGTATTATGCAATCCGTCTCACTATTGAATGCACTATAACAGATAAATATTCGTATTTCATTTCGAATGATATATTTGCATTAGAATATATATATATACGTATTCTAATGCAAATATTCTGCAATCGATACCTCTCACATAAATCAGATCCGAACTTTGCTCGCGAACAATTTCGAATTTCCGTAGAAGAGCTTCTTATGTATAACGTACAAAAGCAAAGCTATTTTCAAAAGTTATCCTTTACCGGAAATGTCCTCTTCTTTCCTACTTTTCAGTAAAGTACTGCGCACATATAGAAGTACATTACTTCGAGGTCAAGGCTACATCTATTGCTGTACAAACTACGACACCTTGTAAAAATAAAAAAAAAGAGACTTTTTTTTCTTACCCGCGTAGCTTCTCCCGAACTATACATAAAGTAAGTATCATCGTTTCGTCCGAGTGTCGTCGTCGCACCTGTTTGAAAAAAAAGTCTACTTGGAATACTCGGTTTCATCGTTCTCGGAAATTCATTTGCCATATACGGGACTTTCTCTCATTAGAATGAACTTTATCATCTTTTCAACGACGAATATCTGAAAAATTAGTGACAAATAAAAATGCACTCGTTAAAGTATATAATTACTACCGTATAAAGAGAGCGTATAAATTTTCAAATTTTTTTAAATTATTTATTTATAATCTTTTCCGATCGCGTATATATATATATATATATATATATATATATATATATGCGTCATTCTCCGCCAGATTGATCAGCCAGAAATTTATTTGTTCGAGTCTTTTTCATTAAGGTTTTCTAAGTTACAGCATGTCAAACTTGGCATATTTATCAATTTTGGCATTTTATGCCAATTCTCAAAAAATTCTAACTTGTCCGGGAAGCATTTGTCACTGCAATACGCAAAAGAGACTTTTCTTCTAAAATTAGTTAAACCTTACAAATGAAATAGTTGTGTGTCATGTAGTACGAGTTTCTCACGATTGGTCGACTTTCGTATTGATAAAAGGCATCTTCATGAATTGTCATCTTGATACCAGTGATCGAACCATCTCAAAACTGGCCCAGAAGACTTAAATGACTTTCAACGAAAGACTTTGGTGCTATTGTTACGAAATTGTTGGAAATAAGTCTATTAAATAAAACAAAAACTCAAAATATTTCAAATAAAAGAATTTATTCTGACACGTCTGGACATTACAAACTAAGGGTTAGAATGAAAATTATAAAGTAGAAAATGCATTTCAGTGTAAATAAGAAACAACGATTCTTTTTATACTATAAGTTCATTCGTATAGCAGATGTTTACGCTGTTCGTAAACGCAACGCTCAAGTGATATATCGTAAAGTAATAAAAGTGAGAGAAAGAAGCTTTCTCTAAAACTCCAGCTTTATACATATATACCAAGATTTAGTTTTTAAAATAAAAATAACTAATTTTTCCAACAAAAATAGTGTAGTGATTGATTCGTTTGGTTCATCGTCAATCTGGACTAACTTGCAAGAGTCTTATTAGTGTATTTAATGCAGTTTAAGTTATTACGTAAGTATTAGGTGGGAAAATATTCGGGAAATCGCAATTTAATTTTCTTTCTAGCTAGAAACAGAATTTGATTCCTAACTTCTAATCCTCATGGACACTTTTGTATTCATCGAAGGCATCTTCATGTTCAAACTCATTATCGATCTTATCAAAGCTGTATGTGAATTCTTGTATTTGATTCATGACTAAAAGATTGTTATGATCTATATCTACAGGTTTGACCGTAATTTATTTCTAAAGTTCAACTTATATTAGAAGAAAAGTCCCTTTTGTGTTTTCAGTGAGAAATGCTTCCTAAGAAGTTAGTTAGAATTTTATGAAAATTGACAGTTTGACCAGTCAAAATAGCAATTTAGACTGGTCAAACTGTCAGAGAATGACTCATGTATATATATATATATATATAGGTACATAGTAGAACGCACAGCTGTGCAGATAGCAACTAAAGGTTTGTCTCGAGCAATACGGGTATTAAGTTTCTTGCATATAGCCGGAGAACTGGCGACCATCAAAGCACCATTGAATCGTGCCGTCCGACGAGATACCTCGCGTTGATAATGTCCTATGGCTATATGGTCACGGCTTTTACGAACAGCAACACTGGATTTCTCGCGGATGGATATCGCGTATAATCGCTTAATTAGAGGATCGAGTTACTGCCGTTGCCGCCGTTGCTGTTATATTGCTGCTTCTGCTGCCGCTCAAATGGTGTAAGGTATATATATATCGCAAATAATCGGTGGATATATAGTTACGCCGACAGAGAAGTATGCACTTTCAGTGTTGGACGATTATTATTAAGATTATCGCGCGGAGAAGTGTGTAAACGAGTAAATATAAGTATATGACTTTTGTGGTTCTTTTATATAATGAAAATTCGAGATATTTTCATACGTGTATATATTATTTATATTTGACATTTGTATATACATAAATACCGCATTCTTGAGATATCATTGAATTTAGTCTGACTCGGATAATATTATATTTCGATTCGGAATTTACATAAAAGATTTTATGTGAATAAACTCGAACATTACACACCTGTTTAAGCAAGTGCATACGGAGAACGTTTCTTTCTCAATTTTTCTGAACGACGAGTATATTCGAATTCGAAATTGAATACTCTTGCAACTATTGAGTAAGATTTTTTTTTACTTTTTAAAGAAAAACTTATTTCATGCATATCTGATGAGATTCTATTTATTTTACAAAACCATTTACGGGGGTCACAATTGAATTCCTTGGCGAGATTGACGAAAAGAATTATCTCGATATTTAAAAAAAATAATTTACCTAAGAAATTTAGTTTCCAGCCGTTTTCGACATATATTTACATACTTTAACATTTTTAACTGTGGTTAATAATGTAAAAATTACGTAAACAGATTTTGATGGCTAATAAATTGTAATAATATCTGAAAAGTAATAAGTAACGTATTAAAATTAAATTGGTGTTCAAGTGAAAGTGTCTTATATTGTACTTGAGAGTCGATTTAAAAAACAAATTTAATTTAAATCGTTACATTTTTTGTTGTTGTATAAGTAACTATAAGAATGTCTATGTTAAGTATCTGCATTTATCCATAAAATAGTAAACATCGATATTGATAGATTTAATTGTTGGTATATCGCTGTACTTTTCGAAATAATTTATAAATGTTTTAAAATTTTTTAGAAAAAATATCACTACTTACTTTAATATATTTTGTCGCAATAAGCTTCATAATTGTCGAGGTCCTTCACTCGCTCTTTCGCTTTTTATCAGTTATTCTCGCTTCTATCCCAAAGCTCCCGGGTATTACACAAAGTACTTGTTTAAAAATACTACTTGTTACTATTTGATTAATTTATAATATTTATTAAAAATAATTGTCATCCTATTTACGAGTGGAAAATCACTTATAGAACCAAGACTTTAAATTTTCTTTCTTGCGAATGACAAGTTCGCTTCTGATCGACTCAAAATGATAAAATATTGTCTCGGATTACGAGAATTGTAAGACAAGGTCACCAGTCCGTGTCAAGTAAAATGTGTACCAATACTGAGATCTATTACTCAGTAACTTTTAAAAAATCCGAAATTCAACTTTTATCAACTTTCAAAATCATTTGAAATGCAAAATCAAGATTTGCCTTTTCTCTCGGAACTACCTATTTCTGTGCAAAGTTTCGAATCAAAATATTTGTGCAATAAAAAATGGTATAGAAATGAAAAAAGTACCTTGATTTAAAACTTAGCACAGAAATAGATAGTTCCAAGACGAAGAGTATGTATGTCTTCAATTTCCATAATTCTTTGTATTTTTCTTTCACATCTTTCTATTTTTCTTTGTATTCTCTTTTCTATTTTTTATTTTTCTTAGTATTTCTTGTATTCGTTGAGTTTAATCTGATTTTCTACCAACAATTCGGAATTGATAACAGTTAAAATTCGGATCCCCATCATATTTTTCAAATATAATTTACTTAAAAAATTACTCAGCTGTTTCCAGACTTTTTTAACTCTTTGTATATATGTGTAATTTTAAATTTGTTGGTAGTATAAAAAAAACCTCTCAGATATCTAGTTACTGTATGAAGTACATATATGTCTGCGTAAAATTAAAATAGAGTCGGTTTTTTCTTATTAGAAGCAGTGTATCCATCGTTACATTTGATATCCAATGTATATTTGATATGTAGAAAAATCAGTATTGAAATCAAACTAAAAATAGTAAATGCACTCCTTTTTAAGCAAATACTAGAAATTAACATTGAAATAATGAAGTAAAAAACGTTCCATTTTTTCGTTATCAAAAAACTCCCATAATGTCTCCTTGAAAGAGAACCATCAAACGATATATATATTTTTTAATTTTAAGATACAGCACAAAGTTTCGTATCAAATAAAGTATTATTTTATAAAGAGAACAATAATTCATATTTTTATTACTTTATATTAAACAAATATCGGATAAATACAGGACTTTAAAAATAAAAAAAAATCGTACTACACCCGCTAAAAGTGATAAACCATAAGACTGAACGGTTAACAAAAAAAAAACTAAATACCTCCACAGCCTGTCGTTAACGAGAATTTTCAATTACATTGAATCAACGAGTCTTTTTAGTTACAAACGGAGTCCAAACGCACTTATACATATTTATTCGTTATACGTTCAGGCATAGACTGCACTCGATCTTTAAAATTCTTGCTGTAGTTCTTCAAGATTAATAAACATAATCGTAGAACAAAAAGAAGCAAAAACATTCAAAACTCGCTCTACCTTGACCTCGCTAACTACAAACTAAGCAGTTGCGCGCAGCTGATGCGCGTTTCCGCGAAGCGCAAGTCACGGAAGCGATAAAAACTCGCGCAGCCCTTCGCCAAACACCCAGTCCACGTTTTCTCATGAATTTTTCCAACCAGCAAACCACATGGGACTGTCTTTACATCCGTTAATTCGCTAGTCTCGGTTCTGCGTGTACCTACTCGGTAAAAAAAAATAAAAAAGATTAGAAAACCGCTGCCAATTCGTTGTCGCTTAGCTTTCTTTTTAAAGTAATGGGTACCCTTTTTCGCGGTTGTCGTAATGTTTAAATGTTAAGATGACGTTTCTATTATTTTTGTTTTTGTTTTTAATGGAAAAGTTGAGAAATGAAGAGAATAAGATGTTTGCCTCGTGTGTGGTTGTATTTTGATTTATCGTATTTCGTGTTTAGTAGTTACTTATTACGCTTTGGCGATATAAGTGTCATTTAACGGGGCAAGATATCTTTGAAATGTAAATTACTAAATTCGAAATTTAAAATATTTATAACAATGCAGTTATAATCTATACTTAGTTTTATTAGAGACGATAGTTTTACCTTTAATTTATAAGGTCTAGTTCTTCTATAAGTGATGGATGGATTGAGATTGAAATTGGTAGTTAAATTCTTGTTTGCAGTCCTTTCAATATGAATGTAGGGATTTAAAATTAAACGTCAAGACAAAATATTTAAAATAAAAAACTGAGTTGTTAACTAATTATTCAAAAACATTTACACATTTTAGAATTACAAATTTCTTCTAATCATTCACTTCAAAATCCCTACTTTCATACTAAAAGCAGTGTATCAAAGAGTATTACTGCCAAGTTTGAGCTCAATCTATGCATTGGTTAACTTTGAATCCTACGGTGAGTGAATTTTCTACCTTCTATTGCAACGAGCTATCGAAGGGACTGACAGAAGAGCTAGACCTTTCAAATTGAAGGTAAAACTGTTTTCTATTATTAGAATAAGTGTAAATTATAATTACATTGTTATAAATATTTCAAATTTGGAATGTAGTAATTTACATTTCACCGTGTCTTGCACCTTAATAACAAATATTTATACCAAGAATTAAATAATAGTTAACGCACTTTTTAAATTCGATTAAATATTTTGTTCTTTCAATATATATATATATATATATTTTAAATACTGATAAGTTTCATCCGGAGTATTCGATTCTGTACTGTTAGGTCTTTTTTATAGCTTTGCGACCATTGATATGAATGAGAAAAAGCTGTTTCTTCAATATCTTCATCTCTTCACTTAAATTGTTTGACGTAGAATGTTTTGAATTTTCATAAAAAAAATCGCTTCCAGTGATTACGCAATGAAGCCTTCTGCGTAACGATTTGCTCACGATATCAAGCAGAGTATACAATTTTTTTTAAATGCGTATAAAAATAATATAAAAGGATCTCGTTAAAAAACTATATAAAATATCGAAAAAAAAGAATTAAATACATCACACGTCATCGACTCTTTTCGACGATGGAAATATAAGGCTCTCCCTTATATAGCCGTCGTATATAAGCCATCGATAGTCGTAAAAGTCTAATTATGCATGTTATATATTTGCGATTTTTTTCGTTTAATATTCTGCGTTTTAGTAGCTCTTATAGGCTATGTAAAGACTTAAAAATAGTAATAATCGTCATTGTAAACAATCGATTATTTTGTTTAGAAATTGTATATAAAAATTTAATACAGCAATATCTTGACCCATTAACGCAAAAAATCAAGTAATTTTTAGCTTATCTTTAAACTTCATTGATACAACAAGAGATGAATGAAAAATGATACGATCAAACCTGATTTACATACTATTTTTGGGTTGGCTTTTTAGATTTACTCGAAATTGTGCTTTGACAAAAAAAAATAGTATCAAAATATTGGAAGTTTCCTTTGTCGATATATTACTTTCAACTGTCCCAAGAACAATTTATTTCTAATCCATCCAACTTTTTGAAAATCACAACCGCAGTCGGACTTTGAAAAATTAATTAATTTTTTACAAACAATAATAATAAATAACATTTTCATAACTACTTTCCGTTAGTTTCGAATATTTTAAAGGAACACACGAAGAACCTACCAAAATTGTTTCCTCTCTGACACAGCAACATTCTCTCGACTGTATTATAGCAACGGCATATCGGACACCTATACTATATATACGTCGTACTTCAACGCTCATATACATATATATATATACATCCAAGATTAAGGCTAGAGACTCTCGTAATCCATCGGTGGACATAATGGCGCGATATTAATGGTCTTCTCTTGGTGTCGTATGCTTCCCCTTACGACTAACCGGATGTTCGATCATATACATCCCAGTAAAGGTCACGGAAAAGCCGTACAGTCGCTCGTTAATCAAGCGCGAACGCAAGGCTGATAAATCCCGATTGATTTGAGCTGCTGCTGCTGCTGCTACTGCTGCTATTCGATGTCGCGGAATATAGCGGGTAGCTGTAGTTAAGGTGTGAAGCTAAGGTTTATGAGGCAGCGTGTCGCCTTTGTGATTGCCTTTTGCAGAAGACTCCAGGAGTATATGCGCGACTTGTAAAGGATGTGTAGTCGGATTTTGCAGTGGATTTGCGAGGGTGAAGATTTTTCTTCTTTATGGAATTAAATAAGTTTATGAATGGACTTCCGTATAGATGTCACTTCCTTTTCATTGTGTAAATTCTGTTGAAGTATGATGTGATCATTCTTGATTGTGGATGTAAAAAATATTGTTTTTATTTTTGATAATATTCAGTGGTCAAATATCCGTAATTATCATTGGTTGTTTCTTTGGTGAATCCTCTAAAATCATTTTGAAGCTAGAGAAATTGAAAACTATTTTAGATAAGCTCTTACTAATGCCTACACATATTAATTATAAATAACATATTAATAGTATCAATAGATAGGAGGTTTTTAATAGCAGTGATCATCCTTAGTCGGATTATATATCAAAATTATAAGAAAAGAAAAAATATTAGGCTGAGAGTTATCTGTAGGGCTTGTGTTGTGTACATATGTTAGTTGAAGAGTAACTGGTGTTATACTAGTGTAACTGATTTTTTACTAGAGATTTTTATCTCGTATATTTTTAATTTGTTATATAATTTCATGGATAAGTGTTGTTTTTGATAAAGTTATTTCTAACCGAGGTTTGCCTCGCACATTTTGTCTATTTTATTTCGAATAAAAAGTACCGATATATATATAGAAAAATTGAATCGAAGCTTTATGCCAAAAATGAAAAAAATAGTAAATTTTTCTATAGTATAGCTAAAATTAAGAGAATTTAAATTGTACAGCATAATAATATATCGACGACTGATTGGAACTTCAAGAACCAGATCATTAAAAAAAGCAGATATTTTTTATATCTAAACGTCTACTGAGTAATTTGCATAGATATATTATTTGTAATAGTTATATTACAGATTCTCTCACCCGATGGCATCGCGAATACGTAAAAATTACTATGTTATCGTTTAAAGATTCATGTTCAGTCGACTAAAACTAGATTGAATGAAAGTAAAAACAAATAATATATTGCTTATGTTATTTAAATTACATGTGTAATTGTGATTTATAAACAAATTTTCACATAAAAATCTTTCCCTTTTCATTTTTGAAGTCAATAAAATATCCTTGACATCATAAACTTCATCCGGAAGTTCGTCCATTGAAAGCAACGTGCATAACCAAGAACAATACGGTTAATTTTCAACTAGGATACATGGTAAGCACAGGAGAAACTTATGAGCCCGGAAAAGTGCGCCTTTGTCGCATATCACGTACGCCTAAGCTATTTAGACTCTCGAGTCTCTTTGCCATCCCCCATAATGGTCTCGGTCTTTTTGCCGGTCTAGCT
This sequence comes from Apocrypta bakeri, assembly GCA_018906985.1. Taxonomy (NCBI): domain Eukaryota; kingdom Metazoa; phylum Arthropoda; class Insecta; order Hymenoptera; family Pteromalidae; genus Apocrypta; species Apocrypta bakeri. The sequence goes on from JACCIA010000005.1 coordinate 7,528,930, forward strand.
GAAGCAGACGCCTTGATGCGCCTTTAATAGACTTCGTGCGGTTTGCTTCGCGCACCATTACTGAGCCGTATATAGAGCTCGTGAAATCTAGATACGGTGAGATTGATTAAGAGCGAGTAAACACTTTTTTCATGAAATTTTCGACCTAAGCATTAGATCGCCTATGGTAAGAATCTTTTCAATTATATAGCTGAAGACTTTGATTTTAAAGGAAATTTTTATTTAATATATTAATTCAATTGAATGTAATATGGTAGTAGTGGGATTGCTGTATTATGTAACTATTTGGCAAATAATTTTAAAAATTTTAAACTTTCTGTTTGTATTTGAAAAATATTATCTGAAATAAAATGTACATTTTTTATTTCTAATAAATACAATGTCTAGATCGAAGTCAATGTTTTCTAAGGACTATTCAAAAAATCGTTGTTTGTAGCCAAACCAATGTTCTCTTATGTTCACATTTACAGTAAAACGCATTTACAGTTCGATTTCATCGTTGTTATATAGGAGAAACTTATACTTTCAATGTCGAGATGAAAAAAATATTTCTATCGTATATTTCAATAAAAAAACACTATTATAGTAATATCATTTTAAAACAGAAACTCATTGTGTTTTTCTCATCATTACACGCATTTAAAAAAATTTCTAAACGATTATCTCGACGAATCCAGCGATAATTCTAACAAATTTTTTTGCAAACAATTGGTCAAATTTCCTTACCGAATCGACTCAATGCCACAAATACATTAAAAAATCTCTAAAACTAGTTTTTTTTTATTATAATTAGATTCCTAAGCATTCGGCATACACAAGTTGAAAGAAAAAGTTGTAAGTCTTAAAATAACACACACACATTTGCGTCTCGTGTATAACAATTTCTTCCCATTCAATACAAAAGATTATCTAAAGTATTTGCATTACATTTTTGCAAAAGCATGAACCGTTCAGATGGTCGTTAAAAAAAGAAATCGAATAATTAATTCTGTATAAATTATTTAACCTCAATTATAAATAAGTATTCCTTTTCATTAGTGTTTCGCAAGACGCAATTTTAATAACGTGCACGTCCAAAGAAAATAAAGAATCAATTATAAACGCGACGGAATATAACACTTGGATACAAAGAGAAAAAAAAATTGTAAACACCTCGCGACTTCAAATACGCTCCCTAAGCATCTACTTCCGCGCTGTAGGTTGTAACAGACGTATAGTCCATCATTAAGGGTGATTACGCTGCGATTCAGCAGATCTTCGTCCATCAGCGGAAAATAGCGCAACTCACGCTCCGTTGAAATTGAACCTGCGCGCAAATCCTTTTGTTTCGTTGTTATCTCTACCTCCATACAATACATATTATTCATAATATATTGCATACTTGTCTCTAAGAAAAACTGGTTAATTTATTTTTTTGTTTCAGAATGCGAGTCGAGCGTCTCCGGATACTTCGTCAGTGGTTCCGGCCTAGTTGAAAGGGTGCCATACGTTTTTCTTCCGGTCCAGTCCGGACAGATTATACATCCAGATGCGGAAATTGAATTCGAAGGTGAGATGCTTTCTTTATTGAGGCGGTGATCGATTGACGGGAAATGCTCGCTGGTTTGTGGATATGTTTTGTACGTACGTGAAGTATATGTATATACAGGGTGATTTGTTACGGAGAGAGTTACTTGAGAGTTTTACGGTGCAAGCGAGGTTGTAAATACTGATTTAAGTGTAACTAAATTTGTTTCCGCTAGTATGTAAGTGGCTAGTTTCAGCGCGTGTGATTTTTCTTATTTATGGACGGTTTACCGAGAAAAAGTTGAAACCTTTCGCGCTGTCTGTATTTGCGCGCCTACAGCTTCTAGAATAACATGACTATCTATATTTAAATTGTAGGTTAACTTTATTTTCTGATATTATTCGTATTATTTTATTGACTGTGCAACGATTAAAAGAAACACGCAAAACTAAATTACCTTTTATTATATATATAAACACACACTGTATTTGTATATTGAGCATAGCATGTAGCTATATGTAGTTTCTTAATAAAACGTTAACTAGCTGTGGTAGAGCCGTTGGATATATATAATAAATTCAATTTATAGAGATTTATAGATCTTTTACTTTTTAACGATGTTTACACTGCGCGAAATTTCGTAACGAATTTCGTTATACTTCTATAACGAAATATTGCATTCAATTTAACGCGAGGTTTGTTGTAAGAATTGGAAATGTTACAGATCAATTTAGTAAAGTTTTTCCGTCGACAAATATTCTTCTTTTTTTTGTTACTGCGAAACAGTAGCTGTTACTTTTTTACTGTACACTATAGTAATAACTGATATAGTTTGTGAAAGTGGCGCTGCATCCGTTGTTTCCGGTGAATGTAGGTGGCGTTGTGTTTTCGTTACACTCGAGTGACAAAATTTCATGCTAATTTAGGGTTTCTTATAAAATTTTTAAGCGATTCCTTGCCCATACATGATTAATTTTTGTAATTACTTTAATTATTAATCAAATAAAAAAGCAAAAAATGAAACATTAATTTCGAATTACAAAAGAAAAACCATAAGGTTCTCCCGTAAATCGGTCGAGTCTATTTATTTTGTATGAATTTATACGAACCTTCTAAATTTATAAAAATTGTAGTACATTATTGTTGAATTTATAAACAAAATTCTGTAGCCGTATTTACTGCACAGAAAATAATAATTTTGTTAGATATCGAATATGTATATCTCGGCTTTCTTATATTATAATATAGCCATTTTTTCTAAATATTTTGTAAATTCAAATTGACCGACCACAATTTTCTCAGTGTTTATGAAAAATTCAATTTTTTATGAGAACAAATAAATTACAACAAAATATGCCATAATTTTACACCTATATCTTAAACAAATCTTTATTTATATTTATTTTCGTTTACATTCTTTTATCGCACTACCACATAATAATAACCCATAATCCTTCATCTTCACAGATATCGAATCTCCAATCTGCGTAATAACCAGTGTCCAACAGGTGGGCATAAACGGCATGACAGAGATTCGCAATATTTCCAACGGAGAATTTCCACTGAAGCTCTACCGAGACAAGGAACGAACATTTCTGCAGGCAAGTATCAAAATTACAATCATCTGTCGATTTCCCGGAAAAGTGAAAAATCCAAGAAATCATTTCCTTTCTATATCGAACGAGTGTCTCACTTTCTTTCGATCCGAGTGATCTCAAAATCCACGGATTTAACGTCCGGATCGAATGTCGTCAATTCAACCACGTGTGCCACGACATCTCACCGTTTAGAGAGTTGATGAAACGTTCGAGAATAGGAAAATAGGACATCCATCCGACTCTATGCGTATATAATTTCGCGATTAAAAAATTTTTTTTAAGTATTATACCTACAGGATATACACTGTCGATGTGTATGATTTTGCCAGATGACTGCAAATGCTCTGTTATCGACGTGCGGTATAGTTATTTTTTTTTCTTTTTATCGGGTTTTAAGATCGCGAAAGAGGCTATAAAAGAAAACCACGCGGTACAAGAGTGAAAATTCAAGTTAATTGACTCATTTTTTTCAATGTACCTTACGGGTTTTGCCGCGCGTAATCTTACCGTGTCTTTCGATGATTTATCGCTATTTATTACCAAAGCGTATACCGAGTTACGCGGCTCGTATTGTGGGTCGTTAAGTGTATTAAAGTAATTCGAAATAAATTGCTCGCGGTATATCGCCAGGCGGTAGTGCGTGCAAGCGCTATTCAAAAACTAAGTAAAATGATCGTTTCAACCGAGACACGAATTTATTTTAAACTGTAATTTGACGCACAGCTGCGTATTGTAAAATTGCTTTTTTCGAAGTTAAATTCGTTCTTTTCCAGAATTTTTATCTAAAGGAAGGCTGAACTGTGTATTTTTAAATTAAAGAATTTATACGGTAACTCTTTATACTGATTTTATACTGTAGTATAGAGCTTTGATAAAGATGAAATGGAAATCTTCAGTTTATTCTTCTTATCTTAATAATATCATTTTTTTCTATTCTTACTTCACAGTAATCGCATAATTTTGAAAAAAAACTGGCGAAAATAAAAGACAAATTAATCCAAATTTGAAATTTTAATCGAACATTTATTAAAGAATTTTTAGTAAAACGACACTGGTTTAAAAAGAAAATTTAAAAATGAAGCATATATTAAATGCTAATATTATTTATTCGAACTGCAATAACAATTTTAATAATTTTTTGTACAAATTAGTTATTTTATTGAAATATCTTATATAAATTCAACATTCTTTGGCACCAATTAACTTGATTTATGTCATAATTTTCGCTTTTTATTACAAATACCAACACCATAGAAACCCAAAAAAATCTATGGACAGATCAAGCTGAAGTTTAAAAAAATTTCCGCTAATGCAGAATTGAAAATCAAATACTAACTTTGAAAGTAAAACACTTTTGGATAGTAATTATTATCATTGACTGTTAATACTAACTTAACAGATTTTTCGATTGACATTAAATCCAACGGTCAGTGAATTTTCTGCTCCATATCCTGTGCATAACTTTCGAAAAGCCTTAGCGAGTCATAGACATCTTAAATTAAAGATGTAATTTATTAATTACGATTAATTTATAATAAATTGAACAAATTTTTAAAAATTCTTATTTTATGAAGTCATAGTCAAAGGTGTCACAGTAGCAATAACACATCAATACTTTAGCAAATAATAACCTAAATTCCACTTTCTCTAACGTGCGATTAACGATTTTGCTTATAATAAACTCAATTAAAATTTTTTTTCAGTGGTACGGTGAATCGCGTCTACGAGAATCTGCCGAGGGTAAAATAGTGATCGTGAAACTCGCTTGCAAAGATGCCTATCCAGCATCAACGTACCATGGAGTCTTCACCCCATGCGTCACCTTTCGAGTCTCCGGTTCTCCATCCAGAAACAGTGAGTAGGCCATTGATTGTACATGGACGTTTCACTGCCAAAATATCTTTTTAATTATAAACGTTATTAGAATTCTCGGAAAACTGTTCTATTAGTTACAGACATTTGTTTCGATGATAGTTGTTTTAAAAAATTCGTAATTTGCAAAAATATAATAACTCTAGCTATAATAACGAATAACGAAATGCTTGAACTTGACTAATTGAAGAAAATTAAAAAAAGAAAATAAACTTTGTTACAATCAATAACTTACGTAAAAGTATTAAAAAATTTCTAATAAACCGTACATACTAAATACGAAGGAATACAACATTTTTAGTCGACAGAGAATCGTCCATATATTCACCGTTAATTCCAAAGCCATAGATCGTTAGCACACAACTTGTTAATATCCCTCCTTTGTCGATGTATATCCATATTTGTTCTCGGCCATATAATTATCGCCAAACGGTAGCGCGCGATTTTCTACTGAATCGAAGAAGAGATTATATCGCCTATATCTTAGCAATAAATAACATTCGTTAAAAGTGGGGCTGGTTGGTACTGATTTACGTTTGACGGTAAATTTTCCATGATGATTTACTTTGTCGCTTGATGCTTTAGATTCTTGACTTGGAACGGCTGGCTCGTGAATGGGAAATGATTTTTTTTTCATCTGCTTTAGACGCGCCGTAACGAGCCGAAGATGAATTGGTGTAAAGTGCCGTAAATTAGAAGATGCTTCGTTCTCGTATGAAAAGCGGAGAATGAAGAGGTTTAGACGTTGTGTTTCATTTTTGCGTTGCTTCTTTTTTTTTCGCGCGTTAAATCGATTTTGATTTTCATCGTGAAATGGTCATCAGTTACAACTGATGAAGATGAATTATCTTTTATCGATATTAATTGTAACTAGGATTATTTATTTTTGGAAAATGTTAAGTTTTTTTTATATCGAAGGAACTTTAGTATTTTATAAAATATAATGTAAAATGTGTAGTCTAACAATGTTTTGTAAAAAAGCAAATTACATAGTATTAATGTTATAATCTTGTATTTTAAGTATGAGTGTGAAGTTTAAAATAGCGAATAATAACGTTTATTACAAAGTGAAAGCAGCGAAAGCTTTATACTTGAAAAAAGTATAATGCTATCTTTAAAGATAAAGTAAACTAAATAAAAGGTCTATGGAAATTTTTTTATTATATTTATTTTATTTATAGTCGCATCCACCCACAACAGTTATTAGCGACTGTATGGCTTTATGTAATGCCGTACATTGTATAGTCTTATTAAGGGGGAGTCTGGTTTAGGAAGCCAAAAACCGCTGTTTTTCAGTGATTTTTTTGGAAGGAAAGGACAGAAATTTGTTAATTAAAATTTTTTTAGACAGTAACTACTTAAGGCTTTAACTTAAATCGTGTCAAAAAGGTAAACATTTGTATTACTTTAAAAAAATGAACTTTGATAAGTAATTTAACGGTGACCAGGAATTTGACGTTTAAGCCAACCTTGAATGTTATTTAAAGGTCACCTCCATTCTTTTAATAGAATCCCCTTTCTTCTATATGGGTAATCAAAATTAGGTGAAGAGACCTCTAATTTACGGTGTGATCAGATCGACAGTTATGAATATTTGATGTAAAGTATCGTTAACAGAACAAGTAAAAATTACTGTTTTAATTTTCAAAGTGAAGAAACTTAAAGAAACTAATCCTCTTATAATAGATATTCCACGCTCAAAAGTCAAAAAGATTTTTCTACAAAGATAACACAATATTAAACTACATAAATATTTGTTTTACTTCCCAGCTGTGAAAGAAGTATCCTTCTTTTCGGATATACCGATCCATCAGGGATTGACCAGTGCAGAATATACAGCGATTGGCATCTCATCGGTAATTCTTGCTATGATCTACGTGGCAAGTGTATCTCTGTATCTCCACAGTCGCAAAAGTCGAAGGAAATCCTCCGATCGAAATGATGAACCAGAGTCAGGTCAACGATACGACGGCATTAATGTCTGCCCTAGTGACAACGAAGGTCAAGGTCTGATTAAAAACAACCCATTACTCTCGATATCAAGACACTTCGAGAGCGACACTAACAGTGCTGTCAGCGAAGCTGATTTGGCTGACAAACTACAGCAAAGCGAGAGTGAATCCGAGGTCGAAAATGTGAGTTGAATCTTTTTATTGTACAGAATTTGTTCAAGTAGTTGTTGACTTTGTGGATCACCAAAAGCAGGTAACATCGGCAATAATCCATCCGTACGAGGATCAATCCGAGCCCCAGGAACAGAACTGCAACTCAGGACCGATAATAGGCGAGCGATTACCCGAAGAAGATGTCAGAGTTGTAGAAACGACATCTGACCACGGAGGTCAACACAACATGCCAATTTTCCCTGGTGTCCAGAGAAGAAAGCTTTATTTCAATCCAGCTTACTTCGAGAGACAACTTCTTCTGGTAAGAATAATTGGGATGGATTATTTTTAGCTTTGCAGCTTTTACGAATCTATTATTTGGGAAATTTTACTAATTTTATTGCTGCGGAATCGATTCTAAACCATTAGCTTTGATGTATTACCGATTTCTATGTTATTCACGTTACGTAAGTCTCGCCCGTTTAATTTGTAATAATTAAAATATTATTAATGTGTTTAAAACAGGCACCACCTCCAGCGGCAACTGAATTTATTCTCAAGATTCGAGAGGTCATCGCAATCGCGAAACACAAAATGGCAGCAAAGCGTTTTGTTCCCACCCTCAATGGTAACCATATAAATATTTCTCTTCAGTTTTAAAAATATCGAGATCAAAATATTCAAAATCCAATCTAATCGAAAAAAAATCTTACTCCTGGTCTCACAGAGATTCCGGAAGAGACATCTTCGGATCGGCAAAGTTCAGCCGGTCGAATCGGCAAGTTACACCGCAAGCGAGCTATCTCAGTACATAACGATTCGGCTCGTTCTCTTCGATGTTCAGGTTGTCCAGGATGTAATCATGGATCATCCACGCCAAATCTATCCATAGCCCGAGGAATCGCAGATAACGGACCAACGATTGGACCGATTAGTGGCGAAAGTCGCGTTCGAGCTTGGCTTGAAGACGTCAAGCTACTCGATTCTCGTTGGAAACACCTTGACGATGAGAGACTTTTACAAGCTAAAAAGCAAAATGGAAAAGTTGGAAGAATCTCGAGAGACATAGACGTTGAGAGCTCGAGGATGTCCAGTAAATCGTTGCCGCCGATTTTCAGGGAGGTTAGTCCAATTAGATATTTCTTACTGATTTTTTTATATTTCCTCTCATATTCTTACCGATTTTCCTTTGTTTTCCAAAGGGATTGAGCGGCTGCATAAACCAGATGTTCAAGAGCAACGAATGTTATTCGTCACACAGTGGCGGAATTAAACGATCGGCAAGATCGGTAACGCGCGAGCCGGGTTATTTGGATCGGCAAGCAGATGAAATTGCCGAATGGGCTAGACGTAATAAACGCGAACACCAGGAGAACGCCATGAACGCAAGTGTACGTCGAACTATCGAGAATTCGTTTAAGAGTCAGTTGGAACAATTACGTAATGAGAAATCGGTTGCAAGACAAAAAGATTCTTGCAAATCTATTGGACGATCGACGCCGGAAAACTTACAGGTAAATAATTTTAAAAAATCACTAATTATAAAACGTCTTCATTTTCATTAATTTTACAGAATATCAATCCCATAAACAACGATAAATCGAACGCAAAGAAATCCAAGGAGATCGAGGACACCCGAGTCCTTTTGAACATAATCAACGGCGAACTGTCAGCTAGAAGTAGTAGTGATGCAAAACGAATAATGGACGCAGTGATTCAAGAGTTAGTCGTAGCTAAGGAGAAAGAAAAATCGACTAAAGTGTCCGATTACGAAACGGATAGCTTGGAAAAATCCAAGGTCAGCAGAAAATCTTCGAGCTCACCCGTCTCAACTACGGATGAAAAATCAAGTCCAGCATTATCAACGGCTTTACCTATGGACGAGGAGTTGACCATGAGAAATGCCATTATTGACGTACAGATTAGCGAAACTATATCGACAAAAACCAACAGCGTCGTTAAAAATGTAAGTTACATTTAAGTATTGTTATCGCAATACACTACACTGGTAGAAATGATATTTCTACTAAATAATAATCGTAAAAAAAAATTCATTGGTAATGAAAAGATATAAATTTTTAGTCTCAAAAGAAATCTTTATGTTATTCCAAATGATAATGTTTTGATTAACTTTTCGTACTAGCCGATAAGAGGCGTCTAGTCGTATTAGCTCACAATTGGTAAAATCATTTTATGGTTGCTATATAAACCGTTTCGATACGGTACATGCTAAAATTTAACGCAACATAGTGAATGTTACTATTACTTTTAGTTAAAAAATATGAACAAACAATACTCACTCGATAAATAATACGCACTAATGATGAAACATTAAAAAAATAATTTAAAGTAAACAAAAAAAATCTTGAAAAAAAACACATTAACGATTAAACTATTTATGCTATGTACAGCACAATCTACCAGAGTTAGTACCTCTCCGACCCGAAAATTACGCATTGGTGAGCGAAGTTTACGTGAACGACGGTTACGCAAGTCCAACCGGTAGCGACGATGATTCAGGCCCTGAGATTCAATACGAACCAGAGAATCCAGGACACCTGACCATCAAAGTCGTCGACTCGCCGAAGAATTATGTGAAGCAGGACGAGTCCGAGTACGAGCCGGATACCCTCGACAGGAAACCGATGAAGCTCAAAATTAACGGTGACATCACGCACGACAGGCAAGATATCGTCAACGAGGTTTATGTCGACTCGCTCGAAAGATCCTCACAGATCATGCTCAAGAGCAAGAGGAGTTTCAGGGAAGAGAATGGTATGAGCGTATTTATTTTCGATTTTTACGTGTCTTCTCTGCATCGTGTATCAATCAATCTACGAATACTCGCATATACATGTGTGTTGTTTGTTATGTGCCTTTTGGTTATTTCAGTTTGTTTCGTATAAGAAGTTGCTGATTTTTATTGTAACGTACTTATTATTATTTATATGATTTATTATTATTGTTTGAAACAATATCGACATTACTAGAACTAGAAATCTGGACCAATCTTGGTTTTATTTCAAGCTAGAAATACAACTTAGTTCCCAAGTTGAGACTTTCGTAGATACTTTAGAATAGATACAAGGCATCTTTAGGAATTGTTTCATGTTGAGATTCATGATCGAACCTTCTCAAAATTTAATTTCAAGACTTTGATAATCATAGTTATAGATCTTAGAGAAAATATCATCATAACTTCTGATACTATTTCTCTGTAATAAATTTGAGCTTAAGTCAAAACGTTTTGCTCAATCATCAACAATTAATCGACCATTTTTCAGGTACGGAAACCCCGACGAAACCGCCACGTGAGTATAACAGTCTTCGCGAGATCTACGAAGCTCGCCTCAAGTACCAACAAGACCAGAACGAAAAACTAAAAAGCGAATTAATTGAAATATTTGAAGATCACGACAACGAAAGACACGAAAAGGACAAGGATCGATCGGATAGTTGGCGCGCAAATAGCTGCAAGTGTACTAGTCCACTATTACCGCGACAAGAACGTCGACAGCGAAAAGCCGATAATCAACCTGATGTTGTACCAAAACCACCACCTCCTCCACCTCCGACGATCGAGACGAAGCCACCTCCTATACCGTCCAAGATTAAACCTATAATCAATCATTTCGGTAACGTATATTTTTTGGTTAATAATATTATTATTTATATTTTCATTTGTATATACTAGTTTTTAGTTTCGTTAATTTTACGTCTAAACGTGCGTTATGAGTCCTAAATTAGGAGATTTTTTGGAAAATGAGTTATCAAGGATTTAGCTTATAAATGACATTGGAAATTGGGTTAGTTTTTCGTGGGTAATTGCATTCTTCTACATTCAAATTCTGTATATATATATACATCTCATCACCTCAATGTTTATATTAAATTATAGTGCATTTAGTCACTGAGTTCTTTATTTTCAAAAAAAATATCATAAATATATAGATATAAATTTTTAATGAATTTTTTATTCTTTAAAAACGAATTTATCCAGAAATTTATTTTTCAATAAAAAGTTGTCACGATTAGCTAAAAATTGCCTTAAAAAGGACATAAATTAAGCTTTCGAGATACGCTATTTAGATGATCCCCCAAAAATTGGAGTACCACGAGTGACGTTTTGAGCAGAAACGTAGAGAAAAAGTGTTTTTCTTCTTAATACTTAGAATAAAAATACTCTTTAGCAGCAAAAAACGCGCAGGACAGGAGCCTTACCAGAGCAGGTAACCCTACGACCTGCGAGGAAACTCCTGTCGCCATAGAAGCTGCGCCAGTCGTAGGGAAGCCTCCGGCGATCGGTCGAAAGCCCAACATCGCTGGGAATTCGAACGACCGAATCACTGCAGCAAAAAGCTCGAAAGAAGATACAACTACAAATGGGTATAATAAAACAACGGTAAACGAGACAGAAACAACTGAGAAAATCGAATCGACTCCAGAGGCCGCTGAATACGACCAGGAAGCCTCCGAATTGGCGAGCGTTGAGGACGAGAGAAGGAGTGAAAAACGCCAGCAGGTAAGATATAAAATTCCCTTCGGAATTTTGCATCTGACGCGATGAACAAATCGGAAAAATTTCTTCTACGAAAGGTCTTAAAAATTTAATTTTAAAATTCTTTTTCTCTAGATCGGATCAGTAAATGATCACAATCGTTAAAAATCGAAAAAAGATATATACAGTAAAATTTCGTTTAATCGAATACCGATATATTTTCTTATTATGGTTGTCAGAGAATATTAAGTTATCAAAAATGAATAAAGAGTAATTTTTGCTAACTTAATATTCTTAACAGGAACAAAAAATCACTGGAGCTTAGCTCAAACAAATAATCTATTAATACAAATTAAAAGCATTAAATCAATCCACAGTATCGTCGATTCTCCAAATGGCGAAACGCTCCCAACAACGATCGCAGTAGAAGCCGATCTCCTCATCACAGCTCCAACCAAGACCGATCACAGCATCGAAAATTCAGCCGATCGCGCTCACGATCTCACTCGCGCAAACGCGACACTGAGTCGGATACTCACCAAGTAGTTCCTCAACCAACAACGAGTCCAACCGCCTGTACCTTTGATGATAGCGCATATGTAAGCAGCCCCGAGAGTACCGGTTCGCGTCGTCGGCTTTTAAAGTTGCACGACGATGATCGGCAAGCTGACCGATCTCGCTCTAACAATAACTGGGCGAGTTGCACCGAGAGCGACGAGTCGACCAGTGGTAGTGGAGCCAATAGCGAAAGCGGAGCCGAGAGTATAGGCACCGATAGTGTATTTTTCGGAAACTACAAAGCGAGAGCTGAGCGCGAAAGACTCGCCGCTGCGAATCGGCAGAGACAAACCGGACATCCAAGCGATAGATCCGCCGGTGGGGCATCTGGCTTGCAACAGCGGCCCATTAATTATCAGGCCTTTCAAATGAAATCTAGGGTCTATTGAGATATATATATATTATATAATGTATGTGTGTATAATCAATTATACACATGTATATGTAACTGTGCGCGTGTTTATTGAGAAACTCGAATGATGCGTCGGGGCATTGTAAATAGATATGCGATAGCTTTTTTGTGTTGCAGCGGATGGTTTTAAATATTTTACAAATGTTTTTTACTGGTAAGTTGTAGAACGTTAGATCTTTTCATATCTGACTTTGTTAAACAAATCGGGCAAATCGGAGAATATTCGGAAAAATGTTGCCTCGTTCGTTTTGTTATTGTACCCATTGGTATGATATGTTACACGTGAAAAAGTCTAACTTAAGGATTCCATTGAATAGTAATAGCCTTTTGCGTGATTAATGAAGTCTGTTTATTGAACTACACACATTAATTAGTTTTTGTTTATATATATACATAAATGTATTTTGCATTTGATATTAATAATAACATATGCTATAGATAGGTTGCCTAGTTTGTTTTTATAAATGTTTTCGATAGAAAAATAGTCTTTAATATTTATGAAATGTAAAATTTTTTCTAGCGATTTTTTAGAGAAATAACAGTGATTTTATTCTTAATCTTATTTTATAAAGAATCCATTAAAAAGTGCATAAAATCGATAAAGATACTTTCGTTTATAAAATAAATGGGTGAAGGGATGCATAAAAATATTGCTATTTATATGAATATAATTCTTAAACTAGCAATTTTATAAAAACGTTTTTTTTATATTGCATGTAAGAGAAATACAAGAGTGGTATTTACGGGTAATACATTTTAGTTAGATTTAAAAAAACTGTATACTTTATAAAATTGTAAGCTTAGATAGTTTGAATATTACGTTGGATCTATGACGATCACGTAAATACGGGCATTGTGCAAAATGAGTTAGTTTTTTAAACAAGATTTATTACAGTAAATTGTTATAACTCTTGTATTTATATAATAATTATTACATTTTAAGTGCGGGTGTATTACTGTAATAATTTAATCAATCGCGTACTAGATAATTTTTAAATCACTTTCTAACAATAAAAAACTTTATCTTTACAATAACGACATTACATTATATCTTAAATCGTAAAATTAAAAATTACTGTAATTTATTAAACGCAGAATTTAATGTTAATGTCGTAACGATATATTTACAAAACAAAATTTATGTAGAATCTATTATCTATGCAGAATCTATTACATATCTTTCTGTGAATCATTGAATATCGATATATAATTTTTCTTCTTCTTTTCTATATTGTCAATATCTTTCGATGAAGAACTTAACAATGATGCTAGCACCATGAGCATTTCTTTTTTATAGACCATCAATGAATCTGCTACTGTTAGGTCCGTCAAATGAAATGCATCTTTATTACTTACGTTACGTTCTACGTAATAACGAGCGACTGACCACATGAGATCGCGGAAACGTAAGAGAGTTTTAGCAGTGCTGAAAAGAAAAATTATAAATTAGTTCGTCGAACCTAATAATTCTTGAGCTTTTAAATGAAATACTCACATTTCATCGCACTTTAATTGAACATTCTTTTTTCCACTGATTTCTAATACAACACTTTTCTCGCCAGTATTTTCATCGCGAGTCTAAAACAAAACAGAGAGTTGAAATTTACATAGAAAGATATTCAACCAATGAGTTAATATTGGTCAAATGAAAACAATTTTTCATCGATTTTTCGAGGACTAAGACTTTAAAATTCGCATAAAAAAATACATTACCATTGAGCCAGTAACGAGACCTTGACTGAACAACAGAACTGTTACTGGTGAAATCATACTAGATTCACGTATCAGAGTTGTACGCATTTCATCGTGGTGAGTTTTTTGATAATATATCAAATATGGGCTAGGCCATGAGGTATTTCTATAATTTAAACATTCCGGCGAAAGTTGTGCTTTGGCATCTTCTCTAAAATAAGAAATATGCGTATTTAGTAGTTAAAGATTTAGCATTTGACATTCAACAATTACGATACAATAAATTTACTCTCTTATTCAAATCATTTCTAATAAAAAAAAGAGACACGACCTAATGCAGTATTACCGAGAGTTTTTCTACTCACTCTGTAACCATCGAAGTACCAGTCTTCGTAAAGCGACCCTTTCTTATTTCAAAGTTTCTGTGCTTCAGTATTTGATCCATACCAGCTAGTAAAATACCGCGTACCAATTCATCTAGAACGGCAAACTTGTTTACGTTACTCTTCAAATTCGACGCGTCGTATATGCTGCGTATCAAGCGAGATTCGAAAAGTGGCTCTAAGTTTATATCTCGTATCTCTGAAACAATACAAATAAAAATAAATGTTATTGTGTATATCAAAACTGTTAAATTTTAATGTTAATTTTATTTTAAAAAATGTATCGATTTATATTTTATCACAAAATGTTATTATATTATTACATTGTTATACAATTAATTAAAACTAATGCTTTATTAGTTTAAGACAATAGATTATATTATAACATCAGTTTCGGGTATTTATTTTTACTTTTAATATTAAACATTAAAGCGATTTTAAATTCAGCTACTAAATTCTGAGACTGATGTTACGCGCAAACTATGTGTACCTCTGTGAATATTAGTTATTAGTCGATATAACAATACATTATAATAATTTCGGATTAGTTGATTTAAGAATCCAATATTTTAACAATAAACTTACTTTGTAAAGTATTCATACGTTCTGCATGGAGACCATGTTTTTTACTAAAATGGAATGCCTGGTGAGGTCTGTATTTGTGATAATCATACCATTGGTTATATATCCACGCAAATGCAAGATGATCGCTTGTTGGATGAAAATGCATTTTTGTATTTCTTATGTGACTTTTGTTATCTAAAACTCCGTAAAATAATTCGAAATCGAGAGAAAGAACAGAAGCTACCGTTGAAACGGGGCTTAAACACCTGAAAAATTATTCGAGTTTCTCAAACGAACGATTTAAAAATATACATATTGTAACTTGATAACATTTGTACATTTAATTTATATTAAATATATTTAAAAAAAATGTCTCGAAAACTTATCCTGATATTACTAAAGTGTTAAACCTTAGAATATTTAATTAATACACTTACTCAAAAATTGTTCCATAAATCATAGCTTTACTCAGTTTTGGATGAATAGAGAACTTCGATAATAATTTTCCTAAAGCAGTCAGATTTTCTTCTTTATCCAAAGCACCTAATTCTTGTAAATCTCTAACAGCTTTAGTTACAGCAGATAATCTTGGAGGCTGTGGCATACTACCAAGGAAATTTTCAGCTGATTCGTTGCTATAAATTTTACCGTCAAGAACTGTTCGTTCAAGCGAGACTCGAAGAACTTCGGGAAGAGGATATGGGTCTAATTGATTATATTGTTGTTTTGTGACAAAATGAAAACTTTCCCCTTCTTGTACTCTCCCGGCTCTGCCTTTTCTGTAAATTAAATTATTGTTATATTTCGTTTTTAACGATATTTTATTAAAATATTTTCTTTGATTTCATTATAATTTCAACCTTTGATTTATATTCGCCTTTGAAATCCAACTAGTTTTTATAGATGATAATCCTCTGCTTTCATGCCATATTTTTCCTTTATGACAAGAGGTGTCTATTACATAAACTACATCAGGCACTGTTATACCAGTTTCAGCAATGTCTGTAGCCAGAATAATTTTTCTAACTCCTTCTTGAGGAGATTCGAAAATTTTACTTTGCTCGTTGTATGGAATCTTCGAATGCAGTGGTAGTACAAGTTTTTTAAACATTAAATATTCCAAATTTTTTTGAATTCTTGAAATTTGAGACCATCCTGGTAAAAAGCACAATATACTTCCAGGTGGTTTATTTTCTGATATCCATTGTATCAAATTAGTGACTCTATTGGTATCTATAAAAGCTCCATTCTCTTCATTGGTTACATTTGAATACGATGGTGAAATTAATTGATCTATATCTTCCAGGAAGTGCATTTTCACTGGAAATAATCTTCCTGGCACTTGTACAGAATTACAGTTTAAATATTTTTGAAACAAATCTGCATTTATGGTTGCAGACATTATGATAACTTTTAATGATGGATTAGCTTGCATCGCACGCTTCAATAAAACGAGCAACATGTCGGTGTCAACTGTGCGTTCGTGAGCTTCGTCAATGATGATATGAGAACAACCCTCTAAATAGAAATTTTTTTGCAGTTTTTTTAAAAGTATGCCAGTTGTGCAGAAAAGTATGGCACCTTCTTGACTTGGTAAAACTTGTTGAAGTCGTACTTGGTATCCAACAACATCACCTACAGTCTCATTTCGCTCATAAGCTACTCGTTCAGCTAATGAAATTGCTGAAATTCTACGTGGTTGCGTAACGATCATATTGCATTTAGAAGCTTGTCCTTTTAAGGTGAAAGAATCAATTATAAATTGAGGCACTTGAGTTGTTTTACCACACCCTGTGTCACCTTTGATTACGATAGCTTGGTTTTCTTCTAACTCCTTCAATATTTGTTCTCTAAAATCAAATGTATGAATTGAATACAATTTAAATTTGTAAGTTACATATTCTCACATTAATCAATAAGTATACTAACTTGAATTGGAAAATTGGAAGATCTCCATTTGATTGTGATTTACGATTATGTAAACGTTTGAGCAATATTTCATTTCTATTCTCGTCATTTACAAAATTATTCAATATTGGGTGCTTTTCTGTTGAAAGTTGTTTGATCAAATGATCTTTTAAATCATGTGTCAGTTCTTGCTTTATAATATCATTTATATTCTGATTGCAATGTAATGATTAGAATAATATTGAGTAAAAATGATATGAAAACAATTTTTTTATATTTACTTACTTTTTCATTGATATCTAAAAAATTGTTTACTTTTTCTAATACACTCGTTTCTACTTTCAGTTCCTCAGGTGCTTTTATTATTGATTGCTGTTCTTTTTTTTCATATAAAACTGGTGTACGACCTTTTAGCCTATTGTTTATATCTAACCAATGCAAAATTTTTAAAGCAGCTGACATAGATGCAGATGCTTTTGAATTGCCTAATGTTGAAAATGATTTTTCTTCGGGCCACTTAACATGATAAGTAAAAAGCCAACTATTCTTTTTTTTATGAATAGGCACAGAGGTCGAAGTTAAACAATGTGCAATTTTAGTTTCATTTGAAACAATACCATAAATATTATTAAGAAATACTTTTGGTTCTAAAAATTTCTTCTCAATATCTAAAAAAAATATTCTTATTTAAGCAAATAAAGCTACTTTCACATTGGTTTAAATTTTATTTTAGACCCATAATATAAATAATCACCTTTCGATGGGAGTTGTTCTATATCGGACGACAACCATTTTTGAACAGCTGTAGAGTCAATTTTAATATTTTTATTATGACGCCATTTTGACGTATTATTTCCTAATTCTTCTATTGGAGTCCCCAAATTATCCTCCACAGGTAGCTAAAATATACACATAAGTTATAAGTTTATTTATTTTCTTTCACTAGCTTAATTTAACAAAAAAATTTAATACATGTGACTCTTCTGTATAATGTGTTGTCCTTGCATCCTGTGCAGTTGCTTTACAGTAAGCGAGCACTTGTATATGAAATGGTTTAACGTTGTTTATCTTCACATCTTTATAAAACAATTGCGAATAATACTTATATCTATATGTCGGGTAATTACATAAACCTTGCACTGCATCTATCTTTGGCTGTCCCAACACCTTTTGTTTACCAATGAGGCCACGAGCACTAAAAATCAAGAAACAGTAATTAAATACTATTCTAAAATTCATCAAATCTACATAAAATGAATTGAAAAAAAAGAACTCACGATACGTTAACTGATCTCCTAAGGCCCACCAAAATTTCATAAGGTAACATTGTTATTTATTTTTTAATGTATCTATTTAGAATCAATAATAATGATAATTGTCGATTCGATTTACACATGTAAACTGTTTAAACGACGTGTTATCCCTTATTTAATGCAATAAACCTTGTTTATTTAAACATAATATCAACGCGCATTTTTAAGGTTATGTTATCGCAACCGAAGAAAACTCTCCTCGACAATGCACACATTACAACCTCGTGTGCGGCTGCTAGCATATATTATAGTCCAGTCCACTATAGCTTCAAAACAGACGATTTTTGGAACAATCTGCCACCACTGAAATTTTTCCGAGATATTGTTCAGAAGCACGTAAAGATATAAAATAACGTAAATGAAACAGCTAAAAAGTTGGAAAAATTGTTTAAACAATGATGTAAAGTTGTGAAAATATGGTTTTTTTTACATTTGCGGAGATACTATTAGTGGTAGCGACAAAAAGTTTCGACAAAAAATATACATATTTTGAAAACCTATAAAGCGGGCTATGCTATGTCAACTTCCAATAATTAGTTTAACAGTAAAGTAACATAAAAGTTGAATAGTTTTTTGACAATTTTTCGAAGAGCGTTGCTTTTGCACGTAAGATTTTGTAAATAAATTTTTTACGTAGAATAACTGATTTTTATTTATTAAATAGTGAATTGAATTAATAATTGTAACGAATTCGCATATTTGGAGTTTGTACTTTTATTTCTTATTTTAATATACTTTAAGTAAGTACGCGACATATATTATTACACTAATAGATTCTATAAATATACGATAAGTATAAACAATGTATTACAAAAAAATAGGAGGAGCTCATTACGCGGTTGAATTATTAAATTTACGTAAAGATTTTTTTAGTAAAAATCATTAATTTCTCACTTTATACTTAACAACAATCAAAAACGACTTTTTTCTGGTTATAGATTTTGTTCAAGATATTTGAAATAATTCGTGTATTATAGTCTATTCGTTTCAAAGCAGAAACAATTGTTATAGTAATAGCGTTATATTAATAGTTCCATTCGCAATAATTTCTAAATATCAGCAAATGCACTTTTTTATTATCAATAATCCTATCTCATCCGAACTTTCGCGGTCAAAAAGTGTACAAACATGGCGTCGACGACAAATACACTATATAAAAAACTCACTATTCCGTCAAATCCCTAGAAAATTTCGTGCCATAACGCCGGTACCGGCCACGTCCGTCACGCCAGACGCCACGTCTCTGGCAATATATATACAATATATATATATATAATCATCAACGTATTAAGTGGTTGCAGTGCTGTATAGGCCAAAAACGCCGCGCGGCCAGTCTCTATCGATGCCGACACGACTCGAACTACCCCAGTAAAAACTCATCGACGCTTTAGTCAAAACCAAACCGCAAACCGTCGACCCAGAGCCATGAGGACCTTGGCTCCTCTGCTGTTTCTCTTGGTCAGCGTCTGCTTGGCCAGAGGAAGTCTCATCGAGCCAAATCTCAACGTCAAGAATGCAGACCGCACCGTCGACCTTCATTCACAAATTACAAAGATCACCAACAAGATCGTCTTCGAGAACACCGGTAAGAGCTCAGTGCGTAACTTCCTTTTCGCCCTCGATGCCAAGCAAAAGGATCAACTTAGCCACATATCGGCGTTGCTGAGAGAGCATGGCCGGCCTCAACTGAAGGTTAAGCCTGTGTCAGCTGCAGAACTCACTAAGACTCATCCGGATAAGATCTTCTACTCGGTGGAGCTGAGAGATCCATTGCAGCCTGAACGATCGGTTCCTGTTGAAGTCGAGGTGGTGTTGACTCATGAATTAGTACCGCATCCAAAGGAAATTCTGCAGAAAGAGAAACAACTGGTCAAGTACACTGGCAATCTATATCTTTACACACCTTATCCGGTTACTAAGCAGACCACTACTGTGATACTGCCTTCGAGAAACGTAGAGAGTTACAGTAAGATCAAACCTGTAACGCAAAGCGACTCTACTATCACCTATGGGCCTTACGAGAAGAAGACTCCGTTTTCTTTTGAAGAACTCAATGTACACTTTGAAAATAACAATAAGTTCCTCACCGTGACGAGATTGGAAAGAGCTATTGAAGTTTCTCATTGGGGCAACATTGCTATCGAGGAGACCATTGATCTTTTACATACTGGAGCTCTGCTTAAAGGTTTGTATCAGATAATGTGTATTTTTTATAACTGATTCTTTTTGAAATTAATTCTATTTTTTTTTAAAGGTTCGTTTTCAAGGTACGAATATGCAAGGGAATCTAAATCGGGACAGCCAAGCATTCAAAGCTTTGATACTGTATTGCCAGCAGCTGCTTCCGACATCTATTACAGAGATGAAATTGGTAACATTTCAACATCTCATACAAGAGTTAAGAAAGATTCAGTTGAAGTAAATTTAAGACCAAGATTCCCTCTGTTCGGCGGATGGAAAACCCGTTACACTCTTGGATACAATGTTCCAAGCTATGAATATCTTTACAATTCTGGTGATGAATATATTCTGGATATGAGACTACTGGATCACATTTACGATGATATGGTGATTGATGAAATGGTCGTCAAGATTATTCTACCCGAAGGATCTCACAGTACCAAACTAGAAATTCCCTACGAAGCTTCTCGTTTGCCAGACTCCCTCCATTATACTTATTTAGATACTACAGGCCGTCCAGTAATATCTGTCACTAAGAAGAACTTGGTGGAGAGTCACATTCAAACCTTCAGACTGAAATACACATTCCCAAAGTTGCTCATGTTGCAAGAGCCTCTTTTGGTTGCTGTGGCGCTTTACCTTCTGTTCCTACTTGTCATAATTTACGTACGTTTAGACTTTTCTATTGATAAAGATGAAGCATCCGAGAGCAAATTGAGAGTTGCTGGGCAATGTGAAAAAATCTTGGCTGCTCAAGATCGCAGGGTTACATCGTACAACGAACTGGATAATCAACTAAACTATTTAAAAACAAACAAAGATATCAACTCCTATTTATCTGTAGTCAAAGGTATCAATCAAGAGTACAAGAATGCAACAGCAGCTATTGCAGAATTGGGTAAATTTTTTTAGATATTTACATAATTTAATAAACAAAACTTCATAAGTTAAACTTTTTCAATGAATGAAAAATTCATTAAAAATATTCGATTCTACAGTGATTTAATTTAATTTTTGCATCACACAGCTCAAAAACTGAAAGGAGAATCCGGTGATGTTTACGAACGAGTTCAGGATCTTCAAAAACACGACAGAAATCTGAAGGAACTCTACAATCAACAACAATCAATGTACGTTGATAAGTTATTGCCTGGAAAAATTAGTAGACAACAATTTGTTGAAGCGGAATCAGCTATTGCAAAGAAGAAAGAAGAATGTGTTGAGAGAATAAATAATATAGTTAAATCATTGCAATGAGAGTCATTTTATACGTACTGTCCTATTGAAAAGACGGACTTAATAAAAGTATGCAAAGAACTGTTTTTTTAACTTAATCTGTCACGTTTAATGTCGGGTTTTCAATTACATTGTTGTATATTTCATTTGAGTGCTAGCATTTATGTGTTACGAGCTTTATAAATATACATATAACTTTGTACACGAAACGATTATAAAATAAGAATTTTTGTAAGCGAAGTTCAGAAAAATTATACAATTTCTAGTTTATTAATTTATACATAACAAACATTTTTTTTTTTCAGAAAATATTGTTTTGAAATTTTGTTTGTATAAATAGGATTCATAATTTTCTTGCAGAAACTATTCATTCTTCATGCAGTTTATACTTGAAGCATTTAAAAAATAATAATAAAAAAGTATATTTTTATTTACAATACATGAGATATCAATAGTTTCATAAAATTTCAGAGATGAAATAATGATAAATATAAATAATACATATAAACAAATTTTTACATATACCTAGCTCTTTTAGAAACTAAGTAAAGCGGTCTTGTATCTCTCTTAAAATCTCTCTTAGAATGTACGCTGAAAATTTTCATCAAACTTTTGAAACATATTAAAAGATGTAAAAAATGATGCCTTTTTTTTGAAAAAACTTGATAGTATGCTTTCCACAAGGTATATATAATTTCTCTTTCGTTTAATTCGAATTCTGCATCGGCTTAAAAATAAATTTTACAATTCTATTGCAATATTCATTAATATGACATTATTATGATATAAAATGAAAAAATTACTTACTCCAGGATGTAAATTGTTTAATTTTCGTTATCAGTATACTATTTGTTATTGTAACGACATCAATAGTCATATCTTCCTGATTATCTAAATTATTTGCAATTGCAAAACAACGTTTTGCTTGAAAATCCGCAATTATTTTTATATTTTTAAAAATTCTCTCTTTGCTATTTATTTCTTTATCAAATGCCAACTTTTCCATTTTGATTGCATTTACATTGCACAGTTTGTCGAAAATCTGCCTGTTAAAAGAATTATTTTTTATATTATTAAAACAAATTCAGAAACATAATATTGGACGTTATTTTCTATCCTGCTGCGTATCAAAATACGTATTGAATTTTAAAATTGCTGAACAAATTATATACGAACCAATGTTATTCTCTAAATCTCTAGAAATTTCGCCCAATAAGTCATAAACAAATAAACATAAATAAATAAAAAATGTGTCCATGAGTCTATTCACAAATTTAAACATCAAAAATATTATCCAAGCTTTCTTCGAAGCATTATTATTAGGCAAATACTATTGCAAATTATTGTAAGACAATTGTACTTCGTATTTACCATGTTTCCAATTTTGTTTTCATTTATAAATAATATAAAATAGAACTTAATGGGTTGAATAATTGTATTTACGTACTGGCGCTTCGGAGAATCGGAATACATCATCGAATAACGTGCCGCAGTTTTAAATGTCGGAGTTATTTCCAACGATGAACAATCAATCGTCCATTGCAAAAACTGTACGCTGTTGTCGGGTTTCATATCGTCAATTTCGCTGTTTACATTTGTCATTATTTTACATTTATTGAACTGGCAATTGTACTGTTTAACGCCTTTTCTTATACGTTCCAGAAATCTAGACGAATTTTAAATTTCATATCAGTTGTTGTTAACGAAGATTTTAAATTTTTTTTTTAAATAATTGAATTTGTTACTGTTTAGCACACTCTTCGTTTGATGTCAAATAGATAATATCATCTACGTATCTAAGATAGTGCCCAGAGTTTAGAAAATTTATTAAATGGTTTTGCTCCATAATTCCGTAATAAATATCGCACAATGTTGTAGATAGTAAAGCTCCTTGCGCTATACCTTTGCACAGAGTGTAGACTAAGCCATCTATTTTAAACTTGAAAAACAAAACGGTATAAACAATTAGTTCAAAACTAGTATACTCGCAATGGAAACGCTTTTCCCATGTAATACATGGCCATAAACGAATTTGCTTTATTGAAGAAACTATTGTTATTGAAACATTCTTTTTTAGAGAGAAGGAAATATTTAATTGATTTATAAACGTTTATTACTTTTAATTCAAGTAAATAGTTTCTTCTTTCGATTATATGTTCGTAAATGTAGAACAAAATTTATTTCCAGCGTATAATAACCATGTTTTCACTTTATTATAAAATTTATTTATCGAACGATCATCGTTAAATTGCATAAATATTATATAAGCTCCGATATCAGGTATACGAATGTAATTCTATTCGTGCCAATATTCAAACGTTGTATCGTTAACTCTTTTATAATTGATTATTTTACATGTAATTTTTTATTATTTATATAAATGGAAATAGTCAAAAATAGTCGAAATTTGAATCAGTCATTACATCAACACAATAGCACCTATGAGCTGACGATTTTTCCAAACGTTTTACGGTGACGAAATTGGTCAGGTAAAGTGTTCCGAAATATTTAGTCAACAATACTTTTAGAGCCTGGATGTTATTTTTTTTTTAAATAATAGCAACCCCGACTTGCTATTGATAGTTTACTCATTTTTTTATACTCGCTACGTTTCATTGAAATCAGATACGAAGTACTGTACCTTAGCAAGTGAATTTACAGTCCACTGATTCGAAAGTTTGATATAAACAATTTATTTCATCGAAATAGAACATTTTTAATTTTTCACGTAATTCGTTTAAACAAATTATTCCAATGACGACCCCGAAACCCCTTGAATGTTTATTAAAAAATTTAGAAACGTGATAGTCAACGATTTTTGTATACTCTTTCGTGTCATATACCGAACTGAAGAATTTAAATTCGTCAGACATTTTTTTCTGCTATTTGTTTAAAATAAATTTTGAATGTCAAAGTTTAGGATCCCCGAAAACTGAAAATTCACTTCCCAAAGACCACAGTATCAAATTTTCGTATGCTACAGTTAATTCATAACTATCTAATATTGAATATTCGATGATATTTTTAGCAAATTGTTTATAATAATACAGGCTTATATTTAATTTAAAAAATAGTACCAGATCCTAAAAGTAGAGACAAAATCTTAAAATTTTACAAGAATGTTTTACTAATGCTCAATTTTAAAAAAATTTTGAAAAAAAAAAAATTATTTTTTGCTATATGCGCGAGGAAGTCTTTCACAAAAAATTACAGCATTTGATGGATCGCAAATTATGTAACGCATTGCATTTAATCCTTTCTTCGATGACAAGAAAATACACACAAAATAAATATATTATTACCTCAGTATTGAAAATAGTTTCCTGCAATATCGTTAGAATATGTGATTTATTTAGTGTCACTATGTCGTACCGGTTACGTTGCACATCATGTGACACTTCATATTTGAATATTACTCCTCCCCTTCTTAAAATTGATGATAATCGCACCAAGTAAGGTAATTGTTCAAATAACGATGTCAAAATATCAAACAGTTTTTCTGCGTACAAAACATACAATAAGCTTACGAGGGTAAAAAAAATTAAAACTATATCTACTCGTTTGTAAGAGTGTAAGAAGCCGCCAATTCGGATCTGTTACTTAAATTTTACCCTACATTTTAATCGATTGGATTTATCTTTATAAATCTTTAGAATTAAAAATGTAAGCGTGAGTTGAGCGAAAATTAATATATACACATAAATTAAGTGCAAAAAGATGACAATAAAATTCTAATCGTCACGATTTTATTTGTTTCTAGACCCTCCGGCTTCTTTCACTCGGTAGAAAATTTTGTAGATAAATATTTTACTCTGCAAAATAGATCCAAAAGCATCAGAAATATCCGCTGATATGACATAATTTTTTTTCGACGAAATCTCAGTTTCCTTTACAATGTCGATGAAACTTTCCGTAAATGAACTGTTGTTCTTTACCACGTATTTGTCGCGCAAAAAAGTCAATACCGCCAAAACTTTTTGCAGTATTTGTTCCTCTTCAACGGTATATCTGTAATAATGTTTGTTATAGATAACATTGTTTGTATACAACGAAAAAAACGATTTGTTTTCCTTCTACTTCTGTACATACTTCGTTTGCTTTATTATGGATCTGAAACCGTCGGCTTTTGGGACCAAAAACATTTTGCTCTCGACTGAATTAATATCTGTATTTGACGCACTTAATTCCATCACACCTTTGGAATTCTGTTTAAATAAATATTTTTGTCGTTCTTGTTGAAATTCTTTCGTATATATGTATATGCGCTCTTCTTTGATGTACGTAAAAGTGATGTAATCGCAAATTAGCAATGTGAAAAATTGAAACAGCCATTTAAGAAATTTTGCTACGAAAATTAACTTTAACTGCTCATCTTGAATGTCAACCCATTTTATAGAAGCAGCCTTAGAATTTGGTTTTGAAGAATAAGAACACAGTCATTATCCTTTCCACGCACGGTTGCATTAAAAATAATCGTGAAAATAAAAAAAAAGAAGAAGAAGACTTACGTTGAACTGCAGCACTAACGGAAATAAAGGGAATGTCTCTGTTTTTGCAGTCCGCATCAATTGGAATAAACTTTTTAAAATTTTTTTTTTATTTCTGTTACATCCATAAAGTTGCGGAGTAATCACTTTGTATAATACTATAGCAAACTTTTGTCGAATATCCGCAGGATTAGCTTCATTGCGCACTGTAGGCTGCCATTTCCAATAGCAGGTGTCTTTGATTTCCTTTTTCTTGTTGTTAAAAAATGCAGAATTCGATGTGCTTTTACAGAATAAATGCCTGTAATGCATCGACCTATGCCTTTTTATGAATTGAACAAAAACATTTTCGTCTTTTGAAAAAGCGTCCCGAACTGTCGATGAAGATTGAAAAAGGCTATTGGCTTCTCTGCCAACGTCCATTTTTAGGATACTTTGAAGAATCTCATTGGAATTTATCTTTCTAAACGATACTGGGAATAGTATTTGTTCCAGATCGTCATATGAATCGGAATCGGGTCCTGATATAAAATTTATTCGTAACTTCTTCGGATCGAGCATTTTTTTAATTATGTTAGCGCCACCTACGTAAAAGGTAGCGTGATTTTTAAATGTATCAAATTGAGTTTAAGGGTACCTTCTGGTTTGCTGTGTCAAAAGATCGGTACAATTTGGAAAATTTTTTATCGAAAAAGGAAACAACGTAAAAAAATTGTAGTATATTTCGTTAATTTATTGCTGAGGAATATGGACCCGTCGAGAACTCTCCAGGTCTTAAAATGTTTTTGAACCGGATTATCAATCGATTTTTCTGTTAAGAATAAATGTAAAATTCTCGAATAGAATTAAAAATAAAAAAAAAATATTTTTTATATAAATTTATAAAACAGCGACATTTAAAAAACCTTTCTCAATTTTTCTATGATTTCCGATACTTTTTTGTTGCTGAAACAAAAATATTACAGATCTCGATATAATAGTCTGTTTAATAGATGAAACATTTTTACACGTGTTAGAAAAGTCCGGATATGATTCGTTGTAAATTTTGTAAGTTATTACATTCGAATTTCGCTTCATGCTTTAAATACAATATTCTACTTAGAGCTATCAATATATGCAAAAAAAAAATAACGATTTTTTTACTAAATAAACATGCACTTATTATTTGATTAATTTGAAAAACTACACAGTCTTCGTAATTATTTCTCAAAGTGTATACAAAGTATTTTTGATAAAACATGCAATTTTGGGGTAATTTTCCTGGTACAATAAAGTTTCAACACACATTCCACTGGTTACACGGATTTTAAAATAGTTTTTATTAATTGGTCCAATCGCATGATCGCACTCACGCCGTAACGAGATTCATTAACTCCAGAACTATCGCAAAATAAATAATTTTTCACACTCTTCTAAACACCACATTCACGATTAGCTCTCGCGCGAAACCGCGTAAACGTTGAAAATCACGATTCTTCAATTACGCAAAATCGAATGAACGAATAACTCAATATAAAATATTCGCGTATCGAGAGAGCAGTCCGTCTACATCAATAAAAAATTTATGCGTACAGAAATGCGATCGCGACTTTATGAAATATAGCCTCGCGACGAATTAGTGCCACACTACCCCTTATCGCACGCGTGTATATTGAGCGTATAGAATTCCTCGCTTAACCGTTACGACTACAATTCCGCAGGGAAATTCTATTCGCTACTGCTCGAGGCGCCATGAATCTACAAAATGAAAAAAGGGGTCAACCGTGGCGGTCGTTAAATGCGCTAACTTTTATCGTTATACACTGCAAATGGATACTTTACAATAAAGCAATTTTAATCTAATCGTCGTGTTGGTTAATGAAGAAAAATCAATTAAAAAATTATCGACTTGTGCACGTTACGGTTTAGCGATGTGAATCGATTTTTAGCGCAAAAATATGAGTTTAATGAACTAAACAATAATGCAATAATCGTTTTATTATTATTTTTTTTTATTTACGATTACGATTAACGTAAGTATATCGAATACTGTTTTCGATTTTAAGCTATTGTTTTTAAACCCGAGGAAATTCGTTGAACGAACGACAACTTGAAGGAACCAATTTACTGGAAAGGGAGAGTCTATTTTTTGAGTAGCTGAAAATCTCGTTATTACTGTGCATCATATTTCCGTTAAGTTAAAAGTCGTAGAACGTTATTAAAAAAAGCTATATTTTCGAAAATTGTATTTAAAAATAATATCGAATAGAATACATGACATTTTGGGATATGCGTAATGAAATATATATAAAAAATTGACAATTATTATAATCGAGTATTACGTGAAGGACTGTACGAGCAACATAACCTTCTACAAAAATAGCAAATACACACTGTTATTAAGCAACACTCAAATATTTACTGTTATTGTATTAAACTAATCACTATCCTAATCACCTGACGCATCTTTATAAGTGTTATCGTATATCGTGATTGTAAACAATAGACGAAACGAATTTTCACTGTTTTCTGGATTGCGTTTAAACTCCAATAAAACAGGTAATATCGAACTGTCAATATTGGAGTTACTTACGCACTATTTTTTTTCTTCGCAGTCGCCGATATATAAGTTCTTTTATTAACGTAATTAGTATAACAGATTGAAAGGACAAAATAAACAGATAACTGGAGCAAGACTGACGGTTGCCGGCGTGTTGTGGCGGCTTGGAGAACCAGTAACATTTGAAATTCAAAGATGGCGCTGGATTGTATACATGCGAAATATTTTATGGCGGTATTTTGGTTCCACTGCGCGTATTACACTAGAACAAGCCGCGCGCGCGCGCGTTTTTTCAAATGTTATATCCGTTTACTTTATTCGTACTTGCGCAAAAATGCTATTTTTAGAGAAATAAATATTCATGTTTATTGTAAAATAATCTTTTTAATTTTGAAATATATTATCTTAAATAATACGGATGCTTTTACATTCTAATAAATGCAATGATTAGATAGTAGTCAATATTTTCTTAGGACTACTAAAATTTTTTTTTTTTTTTTTTTTTTTTAATTAAACTCACTGCTTAGTGTGTATGGTATATGTGGTTGTTTAAATGACAACGCAATTTAAGTATGCCTATTTCTACTGTTTATTTTTATTTTTGGATTTCCACATTTTAGATACAAAAGTCATACATCATTTCTGAAAACAAACGTTACACGCAATACAAAATTTTAATCGAACTGCACGTCCAATCGAAATGGTTGGTCTAGTAAATTTAGTATTAAATATTGTTATTGAAGAAAAGTAGAATAAAAATAATGACGGATATTTATAAAAAAAAAAAAAGAAGAAGTGTGTGGACCGAGGTCAGTTCCAGCGTTATCGCGAAGCTTAAAGTAACTGAAATTTCGATTAAAACAATTAACTTAGTTGTAAAATTTATCGCTTATGCGTGCCGATAAAACAAAAATAACTGGTACCAAAAATGACTAGCCCATTGCAATAAAAGGTATAATAAAAGGTAAACTAAAGTCGTTTACAACAAGTCGATATGATTGAAGCGAACGATAACTATGTATACATGGATAATTCACTGACAGATTGACAGAGCAACAAACTTTTTTTCTTCTAAATAATTTTAAACTGGTTTTAGCATCGCCTAAGTTACAAAGGGTAAAAATTGTTATTTTCAACGTTCTTTTATATTTCATTCTTAATAATTTGTAGCTCTTTGGGAAAGTATTTACTTATGTATCATAACAAATTTATAATTTATTACGATATCTAGTAGATGATAAAATCAATTTTTTAAACATTCGTAAAAATACCTGTATTACTTATAAGACGCACTCTATCCCCTGCATCGGTCTATTTCGTCGGTAATTTGACTGTACTATATATATTGTACTACTTCTACTTCTACTTAACTAAGACTAATTTTATTTTTAAACGTATACCTTCTTTTATATAACGAATACTTTACTTCAAGGATTTCCTCTTGTGACCTTAAGGGGACAAGACACCTTTGAAAAGCAAATTATCAAATTAAAAATTAAAAATATTTATAACACTGCAATTACGATCGACACTTATTTCAATTAGAGAAGATAGTTTTACGTGGGGTTCAAAGTCAACGAGTCACAGATGGATGGATTGAGCTCAAAATTGCTAGTTAAACTCTTTGTTGTAGAAGTCCTTTTAGCGAAATACATCGATTTGTTCAATTCAGTCTCTATTGGAATAAAACTTTTTAATATTGTGTCTATCGTCACTCTCCAACTTCCAAAAAACTAAGGAAATCAATGGAAATTCATCGAAATGTTCTTTAAACATTCTCTAAACGCAAGAAAAAAAAAACAAATTTTTCAAATGTCTTTTTGTCGGTGAATCGTCCATGTATATAACATATGTAAATGTGTCTTGTATATATTATACATTATATATATACATATGTGTGTACAGTGTATGTACATATATATATATACACATTTATAATATATATATACAATACATAAGAAAATATATAGAGACTAGTGCTCTGATGACAGGAGTTTTCGCATGGGGGCGGGAATGCACGTAACCTTCTATATCGACGAGTATCATGGGCCGAGAGACGGACACCTGCTAACCTTTCTGGGACGCCCTGGCGATTGTAGACCAGAAGACTGAGCCAATCGCCACAAATTTTTTTATGATAACGAGGACGAGGACAATGATCAATTTGCGGAAATTCATAGGTATGCGGATATTAACGCACAACTGCTCGTTTACCAAATTTCCTCGCACTCTATCGCTCACTCGCTATCCGTATCCTAACGTTCTTTCGCTCTTTGAGGTTAGATCTCAAAGGGGAAACACTTTGTGTATGTGTGTATATCTGTATATGTATATATATATACATGTGTGTATGTACAAACTTTATTTCCCGTTTAATCGGAAGGTAATTTTCGATGGGGATTTCAATCTTTTCGAGACATTTACGGATGTTTTTTTTCTATTTCTATCGTAGATATCGGTGCTAACTTAACGGATTCCATGTACCAAGGTATTTATAATGGATCGCAGAAACATCAGCCGGACCTCGACAAAGTATTGGAGCGCAGCTGGAATAACAATCTGTCAAAAATTATTATCACCGCTGGCAGTTTGGAAGAGAGTAAAAAAGCCTTGGAAATAGCAAAAACCGATGGTGGGTTTTGATTGTACGAGTAGATAGTAGAGGATGATAGTTTGTTTTCAGCGATCGTTGATTTCTCTCCTTTTATTTCCACATGTAGACAGATTATTTTCCACCGTTGGCTGTCATCCGACAAGATGCAACGAGTTTGAAGAATCGGGTGATCCAGAAGCATATCTGGAATCTTTGTGTCAATTGGCCCTGAATAACAAAAATAAAATCATAGCGATAGGTGAAATGGGTCTGGATTACGATAGACTACAATTTTGCTCCAAAGAAACACAAAAGAAGTACTTTGAAATGCAACTGTCTCTCTGCTCGACTCTAAAACTACCTATGTTCTTACACTGTCGAAATGCGGCAGAAGATTTTGTACGTATACTCAGGGAACATAAGGATAGGTTAACAGCGGGTGTTGTTCACTCTTTTGATGGTAATACCGAAGATGCCTATAGTATGTTGCAATTAGGACTTTATATTGGAATCAATGGATGGTGAGTATTAGGAAAGACCCGTTAGTTCTGTACGAATAAATTCTATACATTATTTACAAAATTGATTTAAAACTGCTCTCGATAGAAATTGATGTTATTTTATATTCATTATATTTTTTAGCTCTCTTAAGACTGAAGAAAATCTTTTTGTTGTGACGACAATACCATCAGACAGACTTGTTATAGAAACAGATTGTCCCTGGTGCGAAGTTAGACCAACACATGCCTCAGCCAAAGATGTAGTAACACAATTTCCTTCAGTGAAGAAGGAGAAATGGCAACCTGATCGAATGGTTAAAGGACGAAACGAACCTTGCAATATTGTGTTAGTAATTTAGATTTATTACTTAAGTTTACTATATTTAAACTGAAAATAGAAATTACAATTATTGATTTAAATTTCAGTCAAATATTGGAGATATTAGCAAGTGTCAGAGATGAAGAAGAAGAATATCTTTGTAATCAAATATATAAAAACACGATGAAACTCTTTTTTCCATACGAATTATAAGCTGCATTCACGCAACTATGAAGCAGACATCTGTACAATGAAAAGTGCATCTTATTGTATACAAATGAAACGTGCATTATGAAAAACTGAATTTACACTGAAAGTGATACGGAACACAAAGTATTGACTTCATAGAAGTGCTTTTGCAATTAGAAGATGATTTGTACATCATCATATGCGATAAGTCGTGCCGACGTGAATTGTAAGCCTCAATATACTTGAAGGATCTCTTTCGATGTAATTTCCTAATATATTCTTGTTATTTGAGTTTTATTATCATACATCGGTAATCAACACAATTATTATTATTATTATATTATTATTTTTTATTACCAGTAATAATACGTAATTTAATACTACTCTGTAATTTTTAATTTTCCTATCTTGTTAAGTTATTTATTAAGTTTTTATTTTCTAAAAGCACTGAAATAATTAGAAATATTTTACACCTTTTTATATAAAAAGAATTATTTATTTTACATTTCTTTCAATCCATTTATAAAGAAATACATCCATGATAATACAAAAAAAATTGTCGAAGAGAGTTTCTATCATACATAAATAATTCCTGTAACAGTCATACTAAGATGTCCAAATTAAAAAATGTCCTGCCATTTTGTATCCACCATTATAAAGTTAGTAATTCAATAACTAAAAATTTGTTTGCAGATACTATTGCATTATGTATCGAGGATACAAGATACATTCTTTTTCAATATCACAGGTAAATGGCCGTTGTAGTCATGACCGTCAAAAATATCCAACGAAAAAACTCCTGTGTTCTAACAAATAAATGCATAGATGTGAAGGAGTTCTGTTGCCATTGGAATTCTTAGTTACGATACTCAAGCTTCACCTTATTCAGCTTTGGAAAGTGTTTGCACTTTTTCATACACCCAGTCATATGTTTGGCTAGCAAAAGTATATGTTGTATTAATTGCTTGACTGGTGTAACTTTGCAAACTCTCTGGACTCAGTTTTCCACTAAAAATAAAATATTTTCTTTATACTGTATTTGCATTTTTAAGCAATGTATATTGTAATATCAAAGTTATTTTTTTCACGTAAGATATGTGTATTGGTGGAAATTTAATGTGAATCATTTGTGAGACCAAAAATGAAGATTATAAATAAACAAATGTATTGTTATTAATTATGAAATCAATAATTTCAAAAACTTACACAAAGACATTAGTTTTTAGCCATCCAGTTGCCTTGATAGAATTTTCAATAAATTGCTCTGCGATCCACGCAAAATACATTTTCGAAATTTCTAATCCTTTCTGTGAATTTTTCTTTACAGAATCTACTAATCCAGGAATGTAATGTTCAACCTAAAATTATACATTCATACATATTCAGATTGAAATACATACAAATTTCAAGCTATTTTAAATTATTCCTTTTAAAGAGCAAATAACTTGAATATATTTTGAATAATAGGTTTCTCAACGTACTATTTTAAGTTTACATTTAAGTACAAATATTCTTACCGATGCCTGAATTTTTGGTACATTTGCAGCCACATAAGTTGAAACATTGTCATATAGCTTTACAGATAAATTTCTCCCAACAAGATAAAAATCTCCAGATAATTTAACATAAGGCTTAGAAAAGTCAACAACAGCTTTGTAGTATTCGGGTGAAGTAGACTCTAGATATTCAAGACCTTTGGCAGAATACAACTTTGTGGAAACTAAAATTTTCTGTACAAAAGCAGTGATTCCACTTTCCCTCATGAATTTCCCAGTACTCGTTGCTGTTAAAACCATTATTATCGATTAATTAAACATTTCGCATCGGTAAACTGTATTTTTGAATAAAATCTACCTTCAAAAGATCCGTGCTTTTGAGTATCGACTATGACCACTGCTCCAATTACAAGAAGCAACAAGAAGCATCCAGTCTTCCATGGGAATCCTACCGTGCTCCTCCTCTTTTTCGTTGACTTTTTCATTTTTTGAATTATTTCCTGCAACCATACGAGTAAAAAAAAAAACTACGTTAATTAACAAAAAAAAAACCCAATTTCACAGCCTACGCACTAAATCTCATTAAAACGTGGTAAAAATCATGAATTTTTTCCAAAACTTTCCCCTATCAAAACCGTAGCAAATTCGAATTCATACAAATCGCCGAAGTCGAAACTGTACACAGCTATGACTAGTAAATTTTCTCTCTCGCATGCCAACGTATACACGTACACACACCGCGACTACCCGTCGATAATGAAATACAACGAATAAATACTAGCAATAATCAGTCGATATTTTTCAGTAGTCGAACGAGTGACATAACACGTTACATTTGTATGTACAGTGTACAAAGAGCCTTGTCGAGCACGCAATAATATACAAATCTACATTTTTCACATCGAGAACTTATTCGAAATTATAATATGATAGACAAAAGAAAAAGAAAAATCAATGCATAACCGAGAGAGAAAAATCAATATACCGTATAAGTTATATCTCGATGGAAAAATCAATCTCTCGACTCGCTACTTTCCTCCTCGCATTTCCATAGGCACTACACGGGATACTTACAATAAAAACAGGACGCGACAAGGAAGAATCGTCGACAAATCGAGTAAAAACCAAACCAGTACAAGCAAGTACTTAACGCGCAAACGAACACTCGCTCAACGCACCACTCTCTACGTCTATACCTCAATTTATGTATATATATATATATACAGACACACACACACACAAATATATATGTATGTATATAAAAGAGAAGCAAAGGGCGACGCAAGAGAATAGAGAAGGCAGAAAAATCGATCGCTCGTGTACACCGCGGCTCTGTAATTCTCTTGTTGTCTTGGATATATAAATATATATTACAAGAGAAGACCAACTCGTCGTCGACGTCCACACGCGAGAGAAAAACAAAATGACTATAGGCTCTTCTTTTTTCTCCCTCTTCGTTTAACGTGTACGTATTAAGTATATAATGGAGAAACGTATATATAATGTATAATGCACATGTATATATATATATATACACACACAATACGACGCGACTAGAGGAACAGCTCCGTGTGATTCGCGCGCGCGCCTCCGCGAGCAAGTGACAGCAGTAGAGGAGCTGCGCGGGCAGCCGCTCTGGAGAGAATCAAACTGACGCCATTGCGACTGCTTTTTAGATATATATGTATATATTGCTCTGCCGTTATATGTATACTCACACACGCACACGCGCACACACACACACACACACACACACACACATTTATATAATACATGTATACGTAGCTATGAAACTTCCAGCGGAGAGAGAGAAAATTTCACTTTTACCTGCTGTTCTCTGCGTAGAAAGGAGTTGGCGAAAGTCGTTATGTGTGCGTCCGAGAAGAGAAGACGCTTGTGGGATAAGTAAAAAAGAAAAATGCGCACAAATACGAAATACGCGCGAACCGAATAATAGGAAACTGATGAAGCGAAGTATGCGGGAGACACGCGTTTGAAGCAGCGTTGCCAGTTTGAAGAGACGCCTGTGAAGGGAGGCTAACTTTTTTTTTTCCCGCTTCTAACGGCGCTACGATCAATGTGTATTAAGTACGTTAAATGTTTATGTATGTATTATATATATATAGAGAGATGATGCGGAGAGACAGAGACACATATATAAAGACATTAGAATTTGAAATTTTCGATCAACTATTTACACACAAACGCCGGAGCAGTGCCGGCGTAGTTCTTAGTTTCGCGAGAGAAATTATGAGGTTATACAGTTTTGTCTGTGTACCGTGTGTTTCTATAAACTTTGTCACTTTGTCAGCAACTTCATTCGAATTCGACGCGTTTAGAATATTCGAATGCGTTTTTTGGGTTATGTAAGATCCGCAACGCCGATATATACCGGTCACGGATTCGTTCCATTCATTCTCTTCCTCGAAAGTCTGCGTGTATCCTACGCGCTGACGTAGATTTTGTTCTATTTTTCGTATTAATATATCTACATATACATATATACATATATAGGGATAGATATATATCTATGTGATTAATATATGAATTAAAGACATATATAGATATATAGACACGGGTATACGTATAATAGTGCGCGACTGTACACTTGTACACTAGAATAGAAAAATATACATTTTTGCATCGCGGTCGGATATTAACTATTCTCGACGACTGCGCGCACTTATAGACAGTCGTTAGTCGTGTATGCGCAACGTGGATGGGTAAAGACACGATGATAGTGCATTATTCATGGTAATTGTAGTTGATATAGACAAGAGACTAATGACCTTTTACGAAGGGGAGTATGTACGTATTTTTTTTTTACTTTATAAACTACTTTGTATATTTGTGCGTATGTATTGTGGTTTGCGGATTCTTCGAAAACTTTCTTCGATATACGCGTTAACTTTCCGAGTGACTTGGAATCATTAGTCGGCTCGAATTAATGAATGGAATGATTTTGACAAAAATAATTTAACGATAGCGGCTTTTTAAAACAGTTTCTAATAAATTGTTTTAAAAAAATAATAGTCAACGGCTTATCTTCGACGAAATGTATAAACGCGTGTATACGCAATGTATAGTAATGAACAATGTTCACTCCGACACGATTGTTTACCATACATTACGAATTATCGTATCGTAAAAATAAAATTTTTTTTTTTATTGATACTTGATTCACGAAGCTGTTTCACGAGTGACCTCTTAACATTAATAATAAATATAAGACATCCTGATAAGAGCGAAAAAAATAACAACAAAAAACAAAAGCTTAATTAACGTAAACAATATTAAAATTTCAACATTCTCAAGACTACATTGCAATGCAATTTTCACGTCCTTGTGTATATATAAACTAACAGTTTGACTTATTTGTTTATCGTAATTTATTCGAAAAAAGTATTAGATATACACAACATATATATATACATTTGTAGGTGTATGTGTATGCATTTATAGAGGGTAAAAAAGTATAGTGATAAATGCATATACATACACAACATATATATACATACCGGACGGTTAAGATTAGGATGCATTTAAAAGTTTAGGCTTGGAAATTTTAGTAGGTCGACTACCGCGCGTAAACTTTCCCCCGCAACTGTATACGCGTTTGCTAACGATTAGATTTTTACGTGGGAATATATTACAGCGAATTCCGTTTGACGTCTAGTGGGTAAAAACAAAATTTTCGGGTCATGACTCGTATGCACTGCCGATTTTCTTTTTTTGCACGACTCATTCTGGTAGATATAATCGGCTTTTGTAATCAACTTTTTGCACAGATTTTACTGTTAACGAGATACGTAATTTTTCTGATTTGACTTTATACTCCGCGGTAGACGTACGTTCAGTAAACGAAGCTTTAGTTTTCTTCTTTTTTTTTTAGCTACGGATCGCATAGCGTGTAAAACATAAAAAGTATAAATAAATTAAATATAAATTTTTGTTACGAGTCACACAAACGAATGAAAGTTAAGCGAGACTTTCTAGTCCTTGATATTTACTGACACGTTGCTATTAAAATTTTGAATAAAGTATTGGGGTCGATTATGTTTCACTTGGATGCGAAAAGTAATTTTTCTCTCTTGCTTGTCGCGAAATCCGACGTCGTAGGCTACAACCGATTTATGTTTAGAAAATCAATGACAATGTAACTAAACATTTTATTCAATCTAACTGTAAAGACGTTAATTATCGTTAGCACAAAAGTTATGTTTGATTTATCATCTTATTTAACGTTACTACTAAAGATTCAACAAATTTAATCAATTCCCTTGAATTTCCCTTAAAACAAAATGATTTTTAAAGCGAAACTTATGAAATAAACAAACGCTGAAAAGTTATTTTCTATAGACAGGTCAGAATGCTGTACCGCCTCGTTTGTAACGATAGCTATGAGAAATCACTCGATAAAACGTCAGCGATAAAACGAGACGTTTGCGCAAAAAGTAATAAAAAATAGCGTCTTCACCTTGAGAATCATCCGTCGTGACAAATCAAGCTTAACACTTCACAGTATTCTTTGCTGTACAATTCATAGTTTCAAACTTTTTCTCCTATCTTCAGGACTAAAATATAAATATCATTGATATAATCCAAGCTGAGCAATAAATTCATCGTCTACACTCGGTTTATCGTCTCTCATTGAATCATATCGCTTCCGATTAAAAAAAAATTCAAATTTTATATACAGAGGCTCGACTGAGAAGTCGTCTCGGTCATTGTACTAGGCATTGAAATTATCATACAATAAACTGTCGATATCTCCTTAAAGAAAAGAAAATGAAATAAAAGTTTTTCACCGTATGTAAATACAAGCGTGAGTCGTGTGCGTGGGTATTTAACTGCCCGAAGTGGGTGCTTCCGAGTTTCTACGGGAACACGTATATGCGTAGATATACACGTGTGTAGGTAACGTCTCGAGGTTCTTTAAAAAGTCGATTATTTTAGAAGGTAAAGCGGCGAAGAGAAACTGGTCGTGAAACGCTGATCTAGATTTACAAAATGGAAAAGTACAGGTTCAGATGATACTCGGCATAGTTTCCTTTCGAATATTACATTGTTAGATATGTTTACGGATGATTGATTTAACGTTTGGATATGAAATTTAAATCGTACCTCAGAAGTATTGTTGCAGAAATAAAGATATTTGTCATCTTTGCCTTTGCCCTTCTTCGACTTTTCATGCGATAATTGAAAAGCGGAGAGAACATCCGTTAAAAGCTTGGAATTAATGGTTGGTCGTAACGAATCCCATTCGGAATCTGTTTAAAAGTAGATAACGGTAAGTGTTTTGAAAATTCAAGAGAACAAACATTAATGAAGATCTTACTTATGTGCGTCAAAAGTATACTGGATACGTATAAATTTTTCATATAAAGTGATTTCCATACTGCGAAGCAGCGGTCATCTGCGTTGAGACAGCCTGAAAGTATGCTTAGGACTTCGTTTTTATAATTTTCAGGCGATTTCGAGGTCACTTTAGGCAGTAAAGTTTCAAAAAGTTTTCGGTAATTCGCACTTTTATTCTGGAACAGTATGCTCTGAAAGGTAAATAATAAAAATGTAACGTTTCGTTTGATATGGAAATGGAAACTACATTTTAATGTTTGCATTATAATTTACGTTCGTACCCTTAATGTTTGCAAATGCGGAATTGCTTCGTCGATCACCGATTGAGAAATGTTTAATTTCCCAGAGAAAATGGTTTCAAAAATGCTTAGGTATAAATCGGATGGTAGAGTTTTTTCATCGCTATGCAATTTCAGTAGATTACTCAATATTTTTATAATATAACTAGCATAGCTCTTTGCCTCGAGCATTTGAGCCATAACTTCGTGCCACACTTTCAGACCAACAGCCAGATTTTCTCTGCCACCTTGGTCGAACGACCACAACAGAGATAAGCCAATAGGCTTTCTGTTTTGATACGAATTTCTCATGCTGATTAGTTTCGTTATATTGCTAGAGCTAAGTTTAGGATCATACTTAGCCATAAGCTGTATAAATATTTTGTATCCGACAACTGGTATGCCTTTAGCCATTTCCATTGCCATGGCTGTAAGAATGAATTCGTAGAAAAGTCGAGCATTTGGAGCACCAGCACCATCGATGGCTTTTTCCAAAACAATTCGCAAGCTCTTGGGTACTACATTTAAAGGATAGCCATTGGGTCTGTTAGAAAAAATAGGATCATCCTTTTCTACTGGGATCTTTGAGTTTAAAAAAGCTACGAGACTTTTAAGCCATACCAGAGGTGCATCTGGAAAATGGGCTTGATTAGTTGATAATAAATTTTGTACTTCAGCCACATTAATCTGCAATAATATGGAAATTATAAGTAACATATATATATACAACTGATACTGAAAGTAATTCAAATGGTAACAAAATTATACCAAATTAAGAGCTTCTTCAATTGACTTTGGTAGTTTTTCTTTTGGTGGCTCGTCTTTTTTCTTCTCAACTTGTTGCTGTTTTTGCTGTTTCTTTTTCTCTTCATTTTCCTTTGTTTTGTTTTCCTTCTCCTTCACAGGCTTCTTATTCTCTTTGTTACCATCTAAGTTATCGTATAAAGTCTTAACTTGCTCTAAGGGTACTGCAATGTATAAATAAATTTAATAAGTATAAAATATTTAAAAAGCAATTAGTATCTTATCACTCAATTTGCAAAACAATGTATGTAGCGATGTACTCAACAATGCTAACTTTGAGATAAGCAAAATTAGAAAGTACCATTCTACAAGCTGAGATAATTCGTGACAAGAATTTGTTTTTTGGACTTAATGTCTATAAAATCATAATAATATCTTGCAAACAATTAGAATTCACCTGCACACAGGATGCAGTATCAATAAAATTACAAAATATAAAAAATCCTACTCTAAATTATCTCCAATATTGATACCACAGCTGTTCTCGTTGTCTTGCTATACAAATCATTTTGCAGAAATCTATAAACTGCAAAACACTCCAATAAATTACAACTACGGCATTTAAGCTTTACATATACTCAACGCATTTGTTTAACAATACTTACTAATTACAACTAACAAAACAATAACAAAAGAAAAAAAAATCGCGCAACTACTGTTCAGTCGGTTTCATGACATAAAATCCATCGGCAAACCAAGAAAAACAAAGTCTCAACGTTCCCTAATGTACATCGACCCCAAAACAAACAATTTCAATGAAGAAAACTTACGGAAATCCTCGACTTTCGGTGCGTTTTCGATAAATTTCTTCTTCTCAGCCTTACTGAGCTTTCCATTCTTTGAGGCAATCTTATCCTTTTTATTCTTGACGACAACTTCCCAGCCTCCGGTATACATGTCGGCAGTAATTTTCTGCACAATTGTCGACAGGAAATCAACTCGATCCTCGAGGATGTAATTAAAAAGGAAAAGAAAATATCGGAGAGCTATACCCTTCGAAAGGTTATGCAGACGCTCGTACAGCTGAGTGCGCTGTTCAATCGAAAGTTTACGTGGCGACTTGTCTGGATACTTTTTCGGCATCGAATGCAGTCGTACCACGCGGAGGGACGAGAATTCCCCTACGACTTGGCGAATTTATCGGTGTTTTAGATCGATTTTTCGGATAGTTTGGGGTTGGATAAAGAGCGTTGGATCGTCCAAGGATGATTTTATTTTGTCGAAGGGGACTGCGGAGAGCCAATTCTTTGTATTCTAGTAACTTTTGGTCGTAGAGGTTGGCGGCACTTTGCGAGCGAAAATTTAAATTTTATTCGTGAAATTAGGTGTAATTATCGTTATTAATTCATGGTATAGGAACAGCTTTATTCTTGCACAATTTTACATCGTTAATTGCGTACGGTGGATTATTTTCTTCCGAGACCCAAGCGGCGCCGTTTTCTCCGATATCGATCATCTTAACTATAGCCAAAGCGACATTTTTCGGTCTAGAAATTAAATTGCAACAGTTACAGTAATAATAATGCTCATACGAGTTTGAACGAACTATCTATTACTCACGATTGCGAAGGAAGACTAGTCAAACAGCTTATTTGGCCAACAAAATCCAGCGATTTAACGGCATCTTTTCTAATGATCGGTGTACTCGTTAATCCAGGACAAATCGTCATCGTGCGCACTCCCGTTTTAACGTAATGAGGCTGTAAGTAGAAATTAAAAAATACAATTTTTTTTTTATTGCAAATTCATTTTGCAATATATAATTACGTTTCAATAGATGGCATCACCTTTAACGAACACGTGAAACCGATAACGGCATGTTTAGTTCCTACGTACACCGGTAAATCTTCGTGGAACGTAAATCCAACGGTAGAGCTCACATTTATGATCGTACCGCCGATACCGCCTCGATGGATTCCCATTTTATCGATCGCTGTTAGAGTACACGTCACCGTTCCCTTCTGTGTGCATTTTTCAAGGTGACAGAATTTTTACAAACTTTTGAAAATTCGAGATTTTTCATTTCACAGATGGCCAAACATTCGATGTTACAATAAAATATCATTTTATTATACATTTTGTTAAATTCTCATAAAGTGACACTACTGCGAATTCAACGCGGAACCAACTGTTGCGTTAATTTACCTTCGTCATAAATATCATCGTGGCTAAATTAAAAGCACATTTGCCGCAAAGGGAATGGAGTAAAAATTACGACAATAGCTAAACATTATATATCACTTTTCTCGACACTGAAAGGGAGTAAAAATATTAAATCATATTAGCATACCCTTTGAACAAATTTATGATATTTACTTAAATATTTCCTTTGAAATGTACTTTAATGATTCTTTTGAAAAATTAGTCATTTTTACTGGTTTCATTTTTTAACGATCAACATTTTTTTTATCAATTTCGATAAACGATGCTCACACATTTACTAATTATAATATGCAGTGGAAAATGACTAGTATCTAAGAATACATTTTAGAACACTGGTTCCTCCTACATCGTTGTCCATTTAAATAACCAATCGTCATTTAATTCATTTAAGCAACTAAAAAACATTGCTATTTGGCTGTTTCATTGCAAAACGTATATTTCAAAGTGCATGTAACGTATGAACTTACGAAATTAACGTCAATTTCCAATTCTGGATCGGCATCGGAAAAAATTCCGGCGGCGTTGATTAGTACATCAACGGATTTGTGAGACTTCAATACGTCGTCGTATTTTTCTGATAAAGAGATAACGAATTATATCAAAAGTAATCGAGATCGTGATGTTATGCGTACCTTCGAATTGTCGCCGATTTCTCACATCGTTCGGGTAATATCCTACACAACCTTCACCGAATTCTTGTTCGAACTTTTTTAATTGAATTTTCGCGTAGTCGTCTTTTTCTTCTAGATCGAAAAGAGCGACGTACTGAAAGTACGAATAATTATTTATTTTCGCTTAAAAAAATTAAAAAAAAAATCACTCACTTTCGCTCCGCGTTCCAAAAGAATTTGCGTCGAAGCTGTTGCTATCCCACCGAGTCCTCCGGTTATTACAATAACTTTATTTCTGATTTGCATGTCGATTGTTCAACTGTAGGTTGGAAAATAAAAATTTATACACATTTTATACACATTTATATGAATGTATAATTTAAATGTATAATTTCGATGGAAAATAAATGTTAATACAGAATCGATTGGCATCGTATTAAAATTTCGCGCATTTTCCAACATGAAAATAATACATTATATGGACGAATTGATTTTACAGCACCGCGAGTGGTTAATTATAACACGAATTTCGTATTAAATTCAGGATACGAAACGAATTTATTATCAAGAGACGCATATTACGATTATTTATTTTATTAATTAATAAAGAGAAAAACATTATTTCGGAGCAATATAATTATACAACAACTGTGCTTAAGTCAAAATTTTGGTAAGAAAAAAATATGACGAAGTTTGGTTGTACTTACGGTCTGTAATAACAGCGTCGAAAATAATACCGGCAATGCTATGCTTCCAGTGGAATTTTGTCCAAAAGCAGTGAACTTTGTAGATAACGTCATTTTTTCACGCGGTGTATTCGGTGTTATCGTCTGCCAACTCTAATGACAAATTGTGCGAGTCGAATACGAAATGAAGTATGTATGTATACATTGCAAACGGCGAACATCTTTTTGATATCAATATTTATGATAAATCATATGTGCGGCAGATAATACCAAATGAAACGATAATGAGGTAATGTAATATATTATATATATGTAATCGATGTGGTTGTATTACAGACAAACAATAAATTATAGGTATTGATTTTTAGAAATGGAATCTTGGATAGTATCGATATTTTGTTTAATTTTATTCTATTCGATTATGACGTATTTCGGATTTTTCGAAATTATCGTTCG
Organism: Apocrypta bakeri; assembly: GCA_018906985.1. Classification (NCBI taxonomy): domain Eukaryota; kingdom Metazoa; phylum Arthropoda; class Insecta; order Hymenoptera; family Pteromalidae; genus Apocrypta; species Apocrypta bakeri. The sequence goes on from JACCIA010000005.1 coordinate 7,573,236, forward strand.
ATTCTAGGCTAAATTAAAAAATGCATACATTCTCAAGGGAGTATTTATTGGTAAAGATATATGGAAATTTTAAAAAGATATCGTAAGAATTAAAAGAATAGCTTATACGAGTAAAGTAACCATTCCTATGATTCGTACTCATTTTTCGGTCCAATTGATCGCAGCGACTATTTTAAAACTATATTACATAAATTTGTGTCAATTCAACTATATACATAGAATTACAATCGATTATTTTCATTAATAATTATTATTGCAATTATTTATACGACAATTGGATTTTTGCAAATAAATTCTGCCACAAAAAAATAATTTTGCTAAAAACAGCTTTTACACGAATTTGTGATAACTGCTCTTGTGAAAGTTACATATTTTTTAATTTAACTTAATCGATAGAAAATTATTTAGTTTTGTCATTTTGTAAATTGCAGAAAAAATAAAGTATATATAGTGTATTACATAAAAATTTACAGAAACTCGTCAGAATATATTTAAAACATGCTCTAAATAATAAATAATTATTTCGGTTTAGAAACGTATACTTTTCAGTTTACTTAATATCATAGTACATATAGAACATAGAACATCTATACTTAGATTAAATTTTAATTAACGAAGTAAAATCGGCGTATGTTTATCGACAATATAACCTTCGTCGTTATTCTCTTTAGAATGAGAATCATAATCCACAATAAAAAATGATGTCAATTATCCTATCGTAATAAAACATTATAAAAATACTGCATTCCTAAGATAGAAAGTAAATATTACGAAATATTTTTCGTATTCCCCGTTAGAAACTTACCGATAAATTAGCTAATTCTGATAGTCATTAATAATAAATTATCAAAATTAGCTAATGTAACGTTAAGATTTTAACAGGTTCTAGCATAATATATTGTACAGCCATTTGTCAATTAGATAAAAATTAGTTTATTTATCGGCAAGGTGCACTGTACCAAAACTCCCTTTCTGAACTTTGAATGACTGAAACAACATCTGTAATAGTATTACAAAGCTTAATTTTTTTCTTAAACGTATATTAACAACACTATTTAATAAGACTTACCAGAAGTGGCTGTTATTGACTTGTGTAGAAATTAAATTTTTTAAATGTTCAAATGATGATATATTTCTATGCCATCTTTATCCATTTATTACTATTTATTTTTCTAGTTAACGTCAGAATGAAAAAAAAACATCATTTTGTTGTTTCTTATATATCATCATTCGATTCGATAGTCCGAAATTATTTAGAAGTAACAAAATTCCAGCTTTAAATCGTAAAAATCTATGCCTATGCCAAAGTCAAAACTATCATAAACTTCCGGTAGGTCTTCTAAAATAACGTTTTTTAACGTACAGTGAAAAAAATCGTTTCATCATTCAAAGCGAGGGAATGAGTGCAATTAATTATTCTTAACTATAATTAATCTAAAAATAAGCTAACTTGCTTGGTAACGATTCACTCTATTGATTTGCACATCGTAAAGTTAATTTTATACAACAACGCTGTTCTCTCGATCTTTCGATTTGCACACACCTGCGTAATAATCTTCGATTTCCTTAAGTGTCCTACCTTCGGTCTCGGGTAGTATAAAGTACAGTACTGCCACTCCGACGACATTGATGACGGTGAAAAAGAAAAAAGTCCCCGCCATAGTCATATCCTTAACCATGTATAAAAAGGCTTTACTAGCTATAGCCGAGTAAATATTACACGTGGCACTAACCAGTCCATTGGCAACACTGCGAACATCCGTAGGAAATACTTCTCCAGATATCATCCAAGGAATACCTTTAATTCCCATAGTCGATGCAAAAATAGACAAGAGAATCATAGCCGTGGGTATCCACGAGTATCCCTCTATGTCCAGATCCCAATTGTCGCGAATGTAACTGTAAATCGACACGATCGAGAGGGACAGTCCGGTGATCGTTAACGATAGAAACATGAGTTTTCTTTTGCCGGTACAACGGATTACGAAGATGAGAAGCAACGAGGCGATGAATTTTAATAGTCCCATTATCATAGTAGCCGTGTATGCGTTGATCGGCGACTTGAACTGTTCGAACAGTGGTATAGCGAAGATCAGAATTGGAGTACTTCCGTTGAAACAACTGACGAAAAATGCGAAGGATACCGTGGAAAATGGAAGTAGGACCGTTTTTCGGAGGTACGGTTTGACCGTTTCACGAAAAGATTCGCATCGAGAACAGTATCGGTCGACTTTGATCTCGTTGAAGTTTGCCAATAGCGTTGAAGTTTGAAAAGTTCTTTGGTATTCATCTTTTACGTTGTTTCGCGTTGTCCAGCCTCGTAACCAACGAAGAGATCGTTCGGCGTCGCTGAAACGATTTTTACCTGAAACAGAAAAATTGTCTGATTACGTAATTCGTGGGATTTAAATGGTGAAACTCGCGTAAGTGCGCGCGCCTAGAGTATCCATAATGAGATATATTACGACTAAAAATTTCAGACTATTATATTATCGATACTTTAGGCAGTCGTGTTGGACAATTTTCAAGTTGGAAATCATATGCCATTACTAAAATATTTTGCGGTCAAGAATTGAACAGAGTGGTGCTTTGTGAAAGAGAAAAGTCGAATTTCACTGCGTGTTTGTTTCAAAATTTTGTAATTACGAAACCGCAAAATAGTGATAATATTTTTTTTTTGCTAAAGGTTAAAAGTTAAACACTGACTAGATGCAAACTAATTTCAAATGTGATTTAAACTGTTTTCTGGTAGAAATACAAACTTTTTTAAGACAATTTTAAATGATGATAATATATATATATATATATATATATATATATATATATATATATACATAGAACACCTTTTATTACACGTAGCGTATACAATTTTACACAAAGAATTTCGTAACGGTTGCTTCAAATATTTAAAAAATAAAACTATATTATGTGTATATAATGCAATGAATTACATGACTTCGTTTATTGTACAAATAACGTAATTTGAAAAAAATTTATTTATCGAAGAAAGTTAAACTATCAAAAGGGTGTGTATTGTGCAGTTTATAGTTTTATCCCAAATATCCATTGACGTATCCATTGATACAGTAATCTGACATGTTCTTCTACTCGCAAATTAAGACAGTTAAATTTCTAACATTAAGTTTAATTTTTTTATTGTGAAGAAACTATTGGTTGAAAATTATCTTTTAGCATTGGACAAGACCTTACGTTTGCAAAATATAATTTTAATCAGCGCATGTCCGCACGTCGACAGAATTTAACTGACCAGTGTATAACTAAACCAATAAGCGTATAAAAATAGATTTTGATAAAATTTTTTTTGTGAATGATTCTTTGGCCTGATGAGCTTCGAGACAAATGAAAAGAAACCTTACGTCTAATTTAATTTCTCATTCACAAATTTCAAGTTTTCTACAAACATTGACTTTAAAGCCTTATATCTGAAAACCAAGGAGGATTTAAAAAAAAATTTTTTATTTATCTAATTAAAAGAATTTTTAAATGCAATATAAATTCAAAACAATATACAGTTGGAGTCTGAAATGCCCTTTTTTCTGATCATATAAAAAAGACATGAAATTTTACCATGAAAGTTTATAAGGAAATAATTTAAAATATATTAATGTCCCATAATCAGACCCACAGGAATTCCCTTATTTTCGAAAATAAGGGAAATCGAGCCTGTCTATGACTAATGTCTATGAAAAATTAGTCTAATGCACTATTACTCGTGATATTACTAAAAAAAATTCCAATTTACTATAATCGTATGAACACAACGTTATACTTACTGATGAGCCAATGTGGGCTTTCAGGAACTATGACCATCGTCAGTAGACAGGCGAGAGGCACAACCAGATTGATGAGTACAAGCGTCCGCCAGTATACGTAGCCACCGATGAGAAATTGCAAAAATATACCGATCATTATGGTCATGGATAGGGTCGCGGACAAAGATCCTCGGAGACTTGGTTCGCTGATTTCCGCTATATACGTCTGAGTAGGTGCTTCTGCTAGACCACCCGATATACCCGTAAGGGTCAATGCAGCATAAAGCATGCCAACGTTCGTTGCATAGTGAAGGATTAACCAGGAGACGATGTACGGGATGGTCAAGAGAATTATCATGGTTTTTCGGCCTAACCATTGGGCTAACATTCCACTGGCTATGGCACCAATGGTTATGAGGATGTAGTTCATGCTGCCTGAAAATTTAAGATTTTTATTTACTTTGTTTATTTAAAATATTGAAATTATTTTCAGTTTGGATTATTCGATTTCTCATTAATTTAACATTGCAGTGAATATTGCAGTGAAGATATTTTTTCAAATCCTTTTTTGGCGGGTTATCTCTGAATAGGGACGATCGGGAGAAAATTCGTGCGGTACATATTTTACTATTTTGGAGGTCGCACTTTTCAATGCTGGCGTTTGAAAGTCTATTAAATCGATATTGAATTTGTCGTTGCTTAGAATTTTTGAAAAAGGTTACTTCGACATCTGAATTTAACGGGATGAAAATTTTCCATTCTTCGGAATTATTAAAATAAATTTAACTAATTTTATTTCTCGAATTTTTTAGACGATTATAAAATAAATAAAGAACGCGATTGTTTCAGAATTAGTCAAAGAATTACTATCAAGTCATAAGAATGGATTTTTTAAAAAATAAATACTTTTTTGACTATGCAAAATCATTCATATGAGAAGAATATTTTATTAAATATAAGTTAAATATTATATGTTTAAAAATTATTGCTACCGACCGTATAAGTTAATTTACTTAAATATTTATATGAATGACAATATTGATATTATTTTTATTAAATAATTTTCTTTACAGTGACCCCATTTATGGTATTGGCGATTGTTTGATATTGTCAAATGTATTGATAAATCAACGGTTATCAAAAGTAAATAAAATAAAATGGTATTATTGACAGTTTCTTAAATATTATTTATAAAATAAACAATACATTCAATTCCTTATGTTTGTCTTATTACAAAACGATATCGAACGATTTGATAACGAAAAATAGTAAAAATATAAAAAACATAAAATAAAGATAAACGATGATTAATTTTTTCAGAATTAGTATTATTATTATAATATGGACAGCAAAAGTTCTCAGAATACTACAACAGATTGCTAATAATCTAATTATATGTAGACTATATTATATATAATTGTTATGAACTTTCATAAGCAGAAGCTCTCAAATTTAGTTTATTTGCACATACTCTCTTGCAGTGTATTTTAAACTATTCTAAGTACTAAACACTCGCTTTTTTATTTTATAAATTGCTTTCCGATTTTTACAAATAGCGAATGTACACTACCAAAAAATGAATTTTCACTAGTTTCGATTTAATGTCCAGTAGGAAATATTAAAGCTGACCTAATTGTTCTTTTGAGCTTTCTGACTTTTCGCTGATCGTTTGAAATTGATATCGCACAGCGAAGGAAAATACGTTTATTGCAACTCACGACATTTTTTAATCGCTTTCGCAATCAAAATATTCGAATGTAAAATATTAAAAATCGTTTCGTTGATTTTTTAAAATTCCGATTGAACGTATAAACTACTGTACATTTTCTCTGTTTCCCCAAGGGTTTGCCGTTACCCGGTTTTTCAAATTATTTATTAGCTCAGTATTCGATTAAGAAATTTCCAATCGAACGTTTCGCACCGAACCTTCCTTATCGAGTATTGCATTAAGTTGTACATGCGTTTTGAATAGTAAACATAGTTGTATTATTAGAAATAGAATTGTTCAAGCAATAAGGAAAATGTTATTTTTAGTGGCATATTTATCATCGCGCCTATATCAGTCATGAAAAACATATGGAAATACGATGCTGTTGATTATTACTGATTACAGCTATTTTCTCTCGGTACTTTTCCAAATGTTTACGTACACACACGTCTACGTGTAAAACATTAATTATTAATTGACAATAGCGGAACTATGAATAATGTAACTTCTCTGGCAATAATATTAATACAAAGTTAGCGATTATCTTCAATCTGTTATTCCAAGCGATCGCTAAGCGCTAAAATCATTTTAACGTGAATTATTTAGCAAAATGTTAGTTTTTGTAATTATTACTTTTTTTTAAATAATTTAAAATTACGTAATAACATTCAGATTTACTCACCAATCCATGTTAATTCTTCAAGACTGACAATTATTTCTGCATCCTTTTTGTACAATTGCGGAATCAATATTGTGGAAAATCCAATGCTCATACCAATTGACAGTGTTAATAGACTCGATGCTAGTGTAGCGCAATATTGAGATAAAGCTTTTTTTGAATTTAATCTTGAAATCCGTTGTACGTCCTCTAACTGGCTGATCTCCAGATCGAACTCATTTTGCCTATAAGACATTCGTACATTATTGCTAAATTAATTTTTTTTTTATATTTATAATGAAAATACAATGATTAATTTTAATTTTACAACGCAATAACGTCTACTGACTGGCTTATCTCTAAGTCAAATTCATTTTCCCTGTAAGACATTCGCATTCGTCGATTTTTGCAAAATTAATACTTTTCTTTACATGTATCCTTAAAAAACAAAGATTATTTTTAATTCTCTAACAATTTTCGATAAATAAATTAAACGCGTTTAGATATCCAGAATTCAAAGCCGTCATGAACTATGAGAAAACAAAGGCGACTCTTGGAATCTAGATATTATCAAACTATACGCTTTGACATTTCGACACATAAAAAAACACAACGCATATAATAATACAAATTTCACTATTCATAATTAAAGTACAAGTATAATTTTTAATTCTACAACAATTTTCAATTAATAAAATATATGCACTTATAAATATACAAACGCAGGTTTGTCTACATTTTGACACAATTACCTCGCATTAATAACACAACGTTACACACACACACACACATATATATATAAATAAATATATGTATATGTATCACAACAAAAGCGCACTTTGTATGCAAGAAATACACGTAAGATTACAAACGTAACGGTTGAAAAAGAATTTAGAACAATGGCATTCCAAAAGATTTGTATAAAATGACGACTTAGACACGCCAGTGCATAGAGAAGAAAAAGTATGTTTACACTCACCCATTTGAGTCAGCAGTAGAAGGTCCCATTTTAGCCAACGTTAAAAATACTTCTTTGTTGCGCAATAATTAAACAATAATAATACAATGGGAAAAAGTACGGGCGAATTGACGAGGACATGTTATATCCACACAGAGTTAAACAAAAATGCGAATAAACAAATTCACGTAATTTTTTCTTCCTTTCTTTTTCATCTCATACTGCGCCAAAACGAAAACTTCGTTATCCACAGTCGACAGCGCCGCGGCAACGACTACTGATCTTTTCAGAGAACGATAATCTACTGCGTGGCAAAATAAATAAGCTAACTCGAGGATGTAAATTTTCTACCTTTAGCAAGTGTTGCTTTTGTGAAAGTGATACTCGATTCTCATTTGTTCCGAGTGTACTTTAGTAAAATGTTTTTTTTTTATTTTTTTTTTTTATTATTTTTTTTTAATATTGACTATATAGCGAAGATTTAATGGATATAATTATAAAGTTCGCTCGCGCATGCACAAAAGAGATAAGAAAGAAACTAGTTTCTCAATTTGTGTCTATATGCATTGAGAGTAAAGCGCATATACATCAAAGAGAATTTAAAAATAAACTTTTCAAACAAGTTCGCTTGAAAGATATTAGCAGATGGCGCTGATAGAAATGGATGAAAATGGTTTCGTTTGAATTGTCTTTTCGAATAATTGATTTCTCTCTTTTTTTTATTAATCGTATTTCGTAATTTTTATTTGAAACGTATCGATACAACGCAGAACTAAATAGATTCACTGTTCCGACATTTTAACGTACAAAGTATATAAAGACAAATATTTTTTATCGTTAAATAATCGATAATTAATAATAAAATCAAGACTCATCGATCATCCCCATATCGTTGATTAGCGCTAAGTTCAGTCTTTTCTTTGCGTTATTTAATTTCTTATTTTAAAGAACCAACTTTGCTTCCTAGAGATCGAGTCTTTTTTTTTATTTATATCGCTACGCATTAAAAAAAATAACAATGTCAGACAATCATTTCTACGAATGAATTCCTTATTGAGTCTTGAATATTCCTCGGCATGACTCCAGTTCATTAAACTTTATCGACGAAAAAATAGATGCCTTGAAGAATTGTTTTAAAGCTGTAAAAATCGTATCGACTGCAGATTACAATTAAACGCCAATTTATAACGTCACCATTGTATATACATACATATATATCTATTACTTATATATATTCTTTGTCAGAACGTCAGAATAAAATGATTTTTCAATCTCGGTGTCCACCACTGCGACCATGTCCTTGAGCAGTTTGACTAAGCGGATAACGGCTGAACCAATGCCCGTGGATTCGACGATGGCTATTGTAATGGTAGACGTGACTAATATTATGTCCATTTGGATTCCAACTGCCACCGATGTAAAACATGGTAGCAACAAACGCGATTAGGTATATTATCAGGATGATGAGTATAGCTACACAGCAATTCGTCCATCTCTAGATAAAAATGATATTTTTAAACGTACAAAGAGCTTTTTTGTTAAAAAAAAAATTGTATCGATACTTGATATATAATGTTACTGATTGGTTTAAAAAAGACACGTGATAAAATGAACATTTCAAGGTGATAAATAATTTGGCGAAACTTATATAAGTTAATTATTATATAAAGAGCTTCGAGTAGTTTTCAAATTTTGTTTTTTCTAGATTAATGTTAAATACACGTGTTGTTTACGATTTATAGAAGATTTTGCAATAAAAAGCGACGTATAATGTACGTCAATTTTCTCCTTATACAGAAGTTTTTGATTTTATATGAAAAATCATCGTAATATGAAAAAAAAAATTTTTTTTTAATCAAAATCACATGAGTATCCATCAGAATTGTATCCAATTCTAATGAATTCATAGTACAAAAATCATAACAGAAAATGTAAAACATAAATCAGCTTAAGGAAAACTACTATATAACACTCCATCTCCAATTGAGCAGATTAATAATTTAACAAAATATTTACCCTGTTTTCCTTAGAATTGTCGATCAGAGTACTCGATGAAGACGTTCGCGTAATCTGATTAAAATCAGCTCCATTGTAATTGCTGTAGTTATGTTGGAGTATTTGAGTAGTTTCCGAATTCAAAGGTGTCCCTTGTTCAATATCATTCCAAATAAATCTCACTGGTTTTTCAGAAATGCCTAAGGCAACCATACTACGTTTCGCGGCAACCAGACACTGTTAAAGTCGCGAGCCGACTGAGCGTCGCCATCCCTATTCGATTTTATTTAAGTCTGTCTAGAGTGGGGAATTCCCACGTGCTTTCGACTTCTGCAGATACAGTAAATGCAGGCGAACTTCGCGATTGTTTATTTTTTCGGAGTTTCTTCGAGATTTTTATTTTTATTAAATATCTTATATCGCGCGCTTCTATTTATTTGTGATTTAACGAACTGTGCTTTTGGATAGTAAATGTTCGATTGGAATTGATGGTAATTGAAAATTTGTTTACATTCGATAAAAAGTTATTAATAACCGAAAGTTCATATACGTATGTGCGTATTAATAAAAATAATATAAGATGCGATAAACGAAGCGAATTTTAATAACAATGTTGGAAATAATGCTTAATGCCAATGTTGATTTACATATGTGTGTAACGATAAAAGTAATAATAATAATAATAATAATAATAATATTGGGAATAATGTTTAATGTCAATGTATAAAATAAAATTGTAAAAATGTATGGCAATGGAAGTACATTGCACATTAAATATTTTGGTATTGTCGGACTTCCATTAGAGTTTTCTGTAAGATTACAGTGTTATTCAAGAAATAGTGCTTTATTAAAATTCTTGGTCACAAGTACAGTGTATCACATGCTTAAATTTATAATAAAAACTTCATTTCGGATTGTTACATAAACATGTACGCAATATAAGAATTCGATATAATTAAATTGGAAAAATTAAGAAAAGAATATCATTTTAAAATTGAGATAATTCGTCGACTTATTATAATATTAATTCTAGTCTATTACATAATATCACATCAGTTAAAAGTAATTATTACAATAATAATATTATTTACATCGATAGTCGCGACGATAAAATCGGTTGTCGCTTAATCAATAAGGGTAAATGTTCAGTCTTCTTGCTTTGGTTTTTGTAACGTGTCTTAAATACGAGAATTTCCGTCGTAATTATAGTTCTTATTCCTTATTGTGCCCAAACTTTATTTATACGCCTTAATGCTCTTTGCAATAAAATTGTATACGTTTAATTGGTGTAAATTCTTCGCGTATACTGCAATTACTTAAATCGCTTCTTCAAACCTGCAAAATACAATGCACATGTAATATACGTGACCATACTTATTCGCACAAACAAATCGATATGACATCAACCAGAATGTCCATGCCAAAGTAAGAAAATCGCTAGTCAATAGCAAAACTTTCACTGCTTTCCATTTTCCATTTTCTAACAAGCTGCGATAACGCTTGACTTGAGTATAGATTTTTTTTATAATGTAAGCATTGCCTTCTATACTTCGCTTTGCGCAATGTAACGTAAAACTCGCACGCAATGTTTCATTTCATCTAATGCAAGTTTAATTAACGGGGAATCACACTTTTTATGTCGCCAAAAGTGTAGTAATATTATATTACAAATAAAATCTTTTTTCTTGAAAATACTTACTTAAAGATCATTATTTAATGAGACGTACCAGACGTTGATAATTTTTCATTTCGGTCTATCGAATGTATCATTATGGTATACAATAATTTGATATGTTTGAAAAAAATAACAATAAAAACATCGTTTTTATATTAAGAAACTCGTTAAAAAATACAATTCTACAGATAAAAATTGTACATAGAAGAGACGTTAAATCCATAAATATGTTCAAGCTGTAATCTAAGCCAAAGACAAACCACGTGTCTTCTGGCAGGATTTGATGAAAAATCGTTTATAGTATACTTTTAAGAAAAAAATAATTAATTGAAATAAAAAATATTAATTATCGCAAATTGCAATGTAGTATTCAACTATACGCATCCCCAGTTTACATCCCACAATCCTGAAAAAAAACCTGTAATTCCATGTACCATCACCTACCTCTAAAAATCCAGGAATGTGTTTAGCCATGGTGACCTCCATGGCCATGGCCATGGCCATGACCATGACCATGACCACGACCACCGTGCCAGCCCCCGTGTCCAGTCTCGTGACCACTAACGTAAGTGCCATGATGCAAGTGACCTGTACCGTGACCGTTCGTGTTACCGTTTGAATTGGAATCCGAGGATGCAGCACCGTATACGATACCATATATCAAGAGCATCACTACTGTTGTTATCATGGAGATCCGAAGAAAATTGATCAGTCTCTGAAAAATAATATATATTTATATATATATATATTTACATATATATATTTACATATATACTTGTCGAATACGGTTGTAAATTGAATGGTTTCGTTGTGCGCCCGAAGTAAATGCATTTTTGAAGAGGAAAGGATAAATAATGTCGTTTGAATTTACGACGCTAAGAGGAAAAACCTTCTGACATCGTAAATAATATTCCTTCGAAAGTAAATGGATTAAAAATGAATTTTTCAAACGGAAGAATACCACCAAGTTTACCAAACAATTCTCATACTTTACTATTCGCAAATATATAAAAAAACAATCTACTTCCATAATACATCACTACTTTTGGAAGCAATTAAAAACTGGGTCCAAAATAACGAAACTACGTATTCAACAATGTTTTCAGAGTAAGTTGAAAATTATTTTTCAAAAATAAAAAAAAAATCAAAAAGTTTCCCACTTTACACACGTGTTTCATTCATCATTTACACACACACACACACACACACACACACACACACACACAAAAGTTACCCATGTTTTCTTATTTCGATCGTCGCGATCGTTAGATGCAACTCGATCGAAACTAGTCTCGTCGTAACTGTTGTACAGAGAGGATCCTGTGCTCTGTGGTTCTAAAGGTGTCCCTTGTTCGACATCTCTCGAAATCGATTCCGCTGGCTTTTGGGGAATACCAAAAGCGACCATGCTATATATACTCGAAAGTGCGAGTACTCTCGCTGTAAAAGCCGCGAGTGAACTGAGCGTCCCCACCCTTATTCGTTTTTATTTAAACCCGGGGAGACATAGTGGGGGTATTCATTCGCGTTCGCCACTTGCGTACGTACCTATCTGTATAGATATATAGTCACGTGTGCATGTGTATAAGTATATATATATATATATTTGGGCACGTGTTAGACGTTTATACGTCATCGGGTGCACTTTGTGTCGACGGTTTAGACGCGGAATTGACTAAACAATGATATATTGATGGAAATAAATGGACGAGAATAACCCTACATTGCATTTCAAATGATTCCATGCAGATGTTTACTATACACGGAAATACACCGGGAATATTGTTTTAAAGATTTTACTTTATTTTTCTCGTGGATTGGTATTCATTGCACAGTGAGGGTGGCTGCGACGTGCAATTATTCATTATTTATTATTAACTATTTTATTATGCATAATTTTGATGCGGCCGTGATTGCAAAAATAAACTAATATCGTTATAAAGGTACGTGTTAAATGTGTATACAGTCAAGAGATAGAGGATATAGAACTATTGTTAGAAATGCAATACTTGCACATATCAAAACTACGTAAGACGATAAACAATAAAAATAATTGTATATTTTGTAATTTTTTAAAATTTTATTTAATGTTCTGAATAGTAATCCAAGCAAGCATATAAATGTAATAAAAGAATAAAACTTTTTTAAATGTTATATTCATTAATCAATAGTCTTAATTCATTCGTTAGCTTATATTGCGTTAAGGGGGTAAGACACCTTGAAATCTCTAAAATCAGTAAATTACTATTCATAATGTCGTTACAATAAACAATGAGCTGCTAAATTTAATTAAAAAAAGGAAAAGAAAAATTAAAGTAAAACGTAGAAAAAACATCTAATCCTCGATTGATGAAAAATTCCAACCTTAATACTCTGTAGTTTGCAAAAAAGTGTTTCATAAATGTATATTGCATGTTCCCAAAATGTCGAGAAAAAAAATTCAACGAAGAGGTGGATTTAACAAAGAACAACATAGTCAACGCGACACAAATTAAAAAAGACAAGTAAATGATTATAATCATAAACAGCTGCGATTTTGACGAATATTTAATAAGTTTTTGTTAATTTAAAAATTCCCTGCTCACAGAACTATGATCCGACACTGTTTTACTTAGCGACTTTGACATATATTGTATAAAGAGCTTAACATTCTTTGTTCCGACACGGACGTAGCAGTGAGAGCTATAGCATTGGGTATTTCCATTGGAACGAGCAGAACAAATTTTACACGATGGAACACCAAGAGTTTAATTTTAAGTGGTCTCGCTTAAAGGCGTTATGTCCTCTTAAAGACGCTTAATTCTATTGTAATCTATTCGCTGTTGTTATTTGTATGCATTTTGTCGGTTTATCGCTATGTACACGTTTTTAGATCCCCCCAATCAAGCCTATCTAATAACTATGGTTTACCGCCTTAAGGCTTAATTAATAACATTTTCACTGGCATTGGTTAAATCAATTAATTGAGCATTGGCTAACCACAGATGTCCACTGTGTACGCATTGAACAATACGTATATTACGCGATTGAATATAGAGTTGCAACTTATGCAAATGACACTTTTCCTACAGCGAATATAGCATTTGCATAGAATTTTTCCGAAGAATATATTTACATCTTAAAATTATATAATCAGCCTAATAATTTCTGTGCATACAAGTAATACAATGTAATGCAAAAAAACATCCCCTGCGAAATTGTCATTTTTTTCAGTTCATTCCGCGTATCTCATGTTTCGCAATTGACTGTAAACAAAGCTTTGTATATACGAACTTCCGAGTCTATTTATAGAAGTAAGATTGCTTTCGATCATTATAGCGAAGAAACCCATTGCAGAGCTATATATATATATATCGTCTATATTAACGCGAGCAGAATAATAGTGGCGTGAAATTGCACGTCTAACATAAATTCCATGTACGTGACGTACTTTTTTTTCATTTAACTTTCCTTTTTCTTTTTTAGCAGTACACCATATAATGTAGTAAACGAAAAATATATCTTACGATACGCGTAAAAAATAAGATGCACGTGTATGTATACATAAGGCGAGGACTCGATAGTAGAAGGCACATGGCGCTCCGGAGAGGGTGTGGTTTCTGCCGATGACATCATCTTCCTTTACTCTAGAAATATTACGAAGGTCAATATCTACGAGTTCGCTCACATGTGTGTGTGAAAATTCCCTTATTTCTCACCGTAGTAGGCAAATTTATTAAAAATTATTTTTAAATCTCTCAGCTCCTCGCGTATCTTTCTTCATGAGTGTGGGCATACTTAGCGACGATTTACGATTGATCGGTTAAGTGACCAAAATAAGAACGAATTTTTCACTCGCAATTCGACTATTCAGAAGACAAGGCAATTGCCGATGATTTTACGATAAATTTCGTATCTCGATTAAAAACAAAAAAAAATTTGAATTCTTTCGTGTATTTAGTGGAACTGATTAAATTCACGATTTAGCTACATACTTAATCTCGACGTTATCCAACTAGGATTTCGTATGCAAAGCTAATTTAACGCAACTGCAACTATACGTGGAGAAACTTCACACATTGTGGTAGGCGAAAGTTGTCTGAAAATTTTTCATCCAGATATCCCTTGCTCGGCGAGTCCTTGGTCTCTTCCCCTCCGTATGAGCGTGACAGGGTGGAAATGTGAGTTCCTAAAGTCGCTGGGTTAGTTCATCGTTTGAGCTCGTGTCAAAGAGAGTGGGATGACGCCGTCGAGTCTAGTCGTAAAGTCGCCAGTAATTCATCTTTCTGAGCTTGTAATGCTTGATTTAGCAATATTCCTGATAATTTCAAAGATAGGCTCATTACAAGACGTTATGTACACACTCGATGTAACGACGATTATATTTTCTATCGATATTGATTTTTCTTGTTTCGGAGATGATTGAGTGTCGATAACTTTGGCGTAATAAACAATAGAATAGTTTTTTTTTAATAAAACCTTGGATCGCGTTGTTTTTTATCTTATAGAAACTATAATAACCGCCGATACGGTTAAAAGATTTTCATGTAAGCGCGAGAAGAGCATGGGATAAACAAACAAAGAGATGGATTTTAGGGTAATATTTACCGGTGATCGTTGAATTTATAGAAATTTATATCGAAAACATTTATTATTGTATTGACCCTTTAACGCTTAAATGGCCAAAATTTAAACGTCAACTTCAAGCTCGTGCCTTTCAATTTTAGTCCATGTGAAAAATATATTGGGATACATATTCTTGTGCAAAAAATATCGGATTTCGATTGGTATCGACAAATTTATCAATAACTGGCGGCAAATTGTTTGCAATAATTTTGGGCATTCAGGTGCCATTTCGGACTCGTTAACAGTAAAAATCGAAGTAACTACAAATTTCTTTTTAGGTACAACTTTTGGGTCCCGCATCTTGATAGATTAGGAAGTTTTTAGTACCGGAAATATGAGTAAAAAAAGTCTTAAAAAAGAATTTTTTGTAAATCTGAATTTTTTTGTTTATTGTTAAAAATAAATAATTTACGGTCTAGTATATAATTATAAATAAGGATAGTGTTTGCATTTATAGATATAACAGTTCCGAGTGATTGGATGGAGAAATTTTGAAGATTAGTTTTCAAGGGATTACAGCATAAGTAACTTTTACTTTCATTTTCGGCATCCTGGTAAAAATGGTTACAATTTGTTTGGCATTGCCCTTATCGATTTTATCAATTTTGGTCAATAATCTCGGTATGTACTGGAGAGAATTCGGATAAAATTATTTTCTCTTGAAAGTAACTATTTTTTAATAATGTATTAGATTTATTGGCCACAGAAGAAAGAAAACTTAATAGGTAGGTAATTTTTTATACTTACAAGTACACGTGTAATATATATATAAAATAATTTTATATCAACTATTAAATTTAAATCAACCAATTTTTACCTCTCCATGCTTATAATGTGCTTATAGAATAATATTTCACGGATGTCAGGTATATAAATAATTCAAAAACGATAAATTACGTATAAGTGTGATGATAATAGATCCCTCTTGTAGAGGCTGAATTAAAATCAACTTTTTATAAAAATAAAAACTAATAACAACTATTTTTTGTTATTAGAAGATTTTTAGAATTAGAAGGAAATCCGAACAACGCGTTGTTATTGTAAGGCTCGACTGGTATACAAATAATTTATCGTTGAAAGTACTCGTTTCTTCTAACGATCGAATTTTAAGAAATTTTCATTTTCAGCCGAATGCAATTTTCAGAAAAGTGTTTCAAAAATATACAATATTCAAGAGAACTTTGGGAACCTATCAAAGGTATTTCTAGAGTTTATGAAAAAAAAATATCGAAGAGGTGATACGACAGAGAAGCACAACTTAAATAGAAAAATACTTTGAGATCATATCAGTTCCTTCGGTGCCACCGTACAATATAAACATCGATATTCGGGTAAATATTATATAATAATAATAAATACATAAACGCTATAATAAAATATTATTATGCACAAACGATTTTTTGAAAAATCTAATTCATTTTCATTGTTTCACAAGGCTGCCTGTGGTTAATAGGGAACTTACGTCCTTATTTAATACGAAATTGTTTTCAAACATTTAGTTTATTATCAATTCTGAACAATTTTTTCTCTAATATTTTCATACGTAGAGAAGCATAAAAAGAGAGTAGAATTTAATTTGATTTGCAGATGTCCCTGAAATTAATTACAGTTTTTGTGCTGACGAAACGAGCGTTTGCATTCTATGGACACGTATTGTACGTATTTTTCGTTAGATGACGAGTTTTGCGTTATTCTCATACTAACATTTATTCTACATTACATCGCAGTGCATAATAAAAATGTTTCTTACGAACGAATAAAGAGAAATATCACGCGCAATTAAAAAGTGTTTAGATAAATTAATATATCACGTCTCGCGTTTAAACGTACAAATGGAAGTTGTATTTTAAAAATGTCCACATCTTTCAATTGCAAATTCTAAGATAATCGACAACAGTTTCAGAAGTAGTACCGAAAAATTTACGACAGAAAAACTTGCAATTGCAAAAAGTCCAAAGAAAATCGAGAAGTTAGCGAAGAAAGAAAAACAACGTTAAGGGAAAGAAAATAGACCGACAACGTTGAAACCGAAACAGTAAATAAGAAAGAACTCTTGGAACGAACTTTCCCGCTAAAAATATAATAAACGCGTTGAATATAGAAAATAAGCAGACAATCGAAATGAAATTTTTGCAGTTTAATTAGAAAAAAATTAAAATTACATCTTTTCCTTATACACGTCTGTCGATTTACTTCGACCTATTTGTCGTCTTCGATGTCTTCGTCCTCCTCCGTGTCATCTTCCGTTTCTAAGTCTTCGTCATCGTCGCTGTATTTGTATTGGACTTCGCCATCTTTGAGATATCTACGGTATGTTTTATACAACTTGTGCACTATTTTCCTGAAAGTCACGAATAGGTTTGTATGCAATCATTAATTAAGGGTATACGAGACACGTACAGGTGAGGTTACTTAAAATTCAACATTTATTTGATTTTATTCTAGCGAGTTAATGGACTAATTATGTAGGGATTTTTTTAGTCGAGCGGGATAATTATTGAAATCAAATACTGACTTTATTATTATTTTTGTTCTGCTCGTTCGAATAAAAATACTTAAATTCATGCTTTAAACTGTGTGTCAAAGAGTATTTATGTTAATTTTCAGGTCAACTGGCCCATTAATTCATTCAAAACCTTACGGGACTCTGTGAAAAATACAAATTTTAAGTAGCCTCGCTTTAAGGTGACTTGACCCCTTAATTATAGAATGTTTAGGAGAAATGTTTTTTTTTAGATAACGAATTAATTGTAGAAATAATTTGTTAAAATGCTCATTATCGGAATTAGCAAATAATTATTGTTTTCTTACTTAGTTGTAGTTCTAGTAGTAGTAGTCGTCTGACTCTTCGAGTGGTCATTTTTGTTTGCACTGCCCAATGTGTCTCTGAAAGTCATGAATACAATGCTTTTGTATAATTAAATAATTGATTGCGAAATATTTCGAAGATATATATTTTTTTAAATTGCACATAAGACAATATAGTGAAATAACCAGGGAGTATAGTGATTATCGCTCAATAGAAGCCGTAGTGCCTCGAGGAATTATTCTAGGACCACTTCTCTTTAACAAATCCATGAATAATATTCGAAAAAAATTGTATTTACGAAAAATGTGTCAAAGGGTATTTATCTCAATTGTCAGCTCAATTGGCCCATTAATTCATTCTAAACCTTATGGAGAGTGAGTTTTCGGTAACCTACTATAAATGGCCATTGAAGAAACTTAAGATGAGAAACATAGTTCAAATTAAAGGCATAACTGTCAAAAACTTTAGTATCAAATACATGAAGAATTAATGCGTATAATATAACCAATTAAAATTTTTAATTTTAGCTAGCCTCGTTTAAAAGTGTCTTGACTACTTTATTGTAAATATGTGTAGAAGATATTTCTTTTCAAATGATTATTGTTTTCTTACTCAGTTGTAGTAGTAATATCCCGTCTAGGCTCTTTAGTGATAATTAAAGGTCTTCGAGTAGACAAGTGGTCATCTTCGTTTGGACTGTCCAATGCGGCTCTGAAAGTCGTGAACACGACGTTTGTAGACAATATTTAACTGATTGTAAAATGTTTAAAAAAATAAATATATATGTTTTTTAAAATTGTGCACAATAAAATCAATATAGCAAAATAAACGAGGAGTATATAGTGATAATTGCTCAATAGAAACTGTATTGCCCCGAGGAATGATTCCAGGATCGCTTCTCTTTAGAAAATACATAAATAATATTCTAAAAAAATGTATTTCCAATACTATCGTACGTTGACGATATACTAATAATAATAGTCAAAGGTAAAAATTTTGGAAGGAAATTGAGAATACACATGGACAAGTACTAAAACAAAATATCGAGCTAGTTCGTGTTAAACAAGATCATTATTAAATAGACCAACAAATCTCAAGTAGAAAATAGTAAAATGCATGGAAAAGCAATACTTTGGTTTTAAAAAATATTTATTTAAGACTAAAATTATTTAAAAAAAAACGTGTTTGAATTGAGGGTATCGAATGATTTGTTGATGATCAAAAACTACGTAAAACTCATTATTTACGCGATTGCTTATAATAATAACGAACGAAAATAAAGAAACTATAGAAGATGAAGAATTCTCAGCAATTAATTCATTAGCATCATAATTATTGTTTTCTTACTCTGTTGCAAAAATATCACCAAACCATTTAAAGTCGCTATAATTACGTCTTCCACTTAGGTAGTCGTTTGTTCGAAATATTCTGTCCAATGCGCTTCTGAAAGTTGTGAATATGTTTGTATTATACGGATTAATTAATTGCAACGATATATATATAAATTAATATCGAATATTAAATCACTATTAGTATTATTAAACAATTACTGTTTTCTTACTCAGTTGTAGTAGTGCTATCATAACCGCCGTAGTTGCGATAATAAATATCATAGTTTTTCTTTACTGTAAATAAGAAAAATTATAAATTTATTGAATTATTTATTATTTTCAATCATTATCAATGTCAATTGACAATTGATAAAACCATATAAAAACAGAGAATCTAGCAAGATTTGTAAAGGCTACGGTGCGCAATTATTATCTTGAAGAAACTAATGCAAATTAATATTTGTAAATAAATTACATTTTGTTTCAATTATATCAATACTATGTACGATTATGTTTAAGGATTACTTATGCTTTGTTATTTTAAAACGTACATTCGTCTGTGCCTTTTAAAGCCACTCCAATCACAGCTGTAATGAAAACAATGCCGAGGAGTACGAATAATACGATGATGGCATTTTTTTTCTATAAAAAAAAAAGAATTTTATTGTCAACATAAACAAGCAAGCATGATACAACATAACTAAGTAATAGAAATTGTATAAATAATAAATTTTGATTATAAAGTACATTTATTTGTTGGTAATAGCGCATAAATGTTCTTTGAATTTTAATTTTTTACATTTACGATATGGTTTGTCAGTGCGATTAAACATTTTATTAATTCGATGATCGGATTGCAGTAAATCTTGTTTTAGAAATACTAAATGAAATATTTTTTGTAATAAAATTGCAGCTATTGTTTGAACCATTTAAGGAAACCAGCCTAAGTTAAAATAGGAAAACGATATCTACCGATTTTCGAACACTGATAGAGGACGATTTTATCAAGCTAACTGAAACTTTTTATATTTCAAGTATACTGGTAGTACATGATCTTTGCCGCCTAAAATAATTCATATAGCGCTTCAAGGCTTTGTTATTGATTAGTCTTTTAAGTCTGTAATTTTCCCATTTAGTCCGTTGTCGTGGAGTTTAGAACCACACGATCATCCAATTTTATTCAAACTAGGCTCAAAATTTGCGTTTAATTGTTACACCTTGGATTGTCCGGATTACTATTTTAAAATAACTCTTCATTTAATTATTGGATATATTTACATGTGATTTACAAATTATGTATGTATCTCGTATAGCTTTGAAAACAAATTAAACGACAAATTAATTTGACAAGGTAAAAGAATCCAAAGAATCCAAAGTGTTACTCGAAAGGAATGTTTGAAGTGTAGCTTGGAAAAAATTAAAGACTTAAAAGAGCGGTAAATTACCAAGCCCAGAAACACTGTGTGCAAAGTTCATGTGCTGCCTGTGCACTTGAAGTATAACAAGTTTCAGTTAACTAGATAAAATTGTCATTTTCGGAGTTTAACCCAAACTGTTCCCCTTAATAAGTAAAAGAAATCATATTCACTTTTTAAAAAGTGATATTTGTATACCTACAATAAAACTGCTTTAACGATATCACAGAATGAAATAAATTGATTTTATTTAACGTCGCAGTTATGATCATTGCATACATTCTACGCAAGTATGAACATATAGCAAATATTACAACAATTTTTTCCAATCAAAGCTAAAAGATATAAAAAAAATGAATGACACTTACAAATTTGTTCCTCGATGAATAATCAACTACCGTGTGATTATACACGCATTCCCTACCGGCATCGTTCCTAGGAATCGGTACCAACACATTATACCCACCATGATTCGACATCGGAACAGTAATAGCCGGTGCAATAGGCTTACTACTATTCGCGAATTCGTCGTGAACCGGTACAACTGGAGCGGTGTAATCCGCAGCTTCACATTTATGTTCTACGTTTGGATATCTTAATTTTCCACACTGGCAGGTAATCGCGCAATTACTTTGAGCTTGTTGATTCACGTTATAAGCGGGTGGAACATAACTGGTACTATTCACAGGTTCATTTCCTTGCGACATGTTAATGCTCTTTCCTTATCTTTACGAAAGGCAGCTCGGCAGATCTGAAACTTGAGTTGTTATGTGTTCCACTGTTACGATGAGACTGATGATACACATGATGTAAGTCAAACTAGTTGCGCGCGTGCCGATCAAGGTTTTCTAAAATAAACTGCGCAGGCGCAGACGATGTTTTGATATACGTGCCGTGGCCCTTTGAGGATTAGATCAGGATTCGAAAGTCTCGACGACGAACGGATATTTCCGGATTCAGCGTTGAATGAAAACGACACATCGATCACATAGCTTCGAATCGACAGAGATCCGCGGGTTACGTATGTAAAAAGGACGTATATTCAGAATTCAAACTTTTATTATATACTTTACGAGTTTTGGTATACCACAGGCTGATTGGTCAACCATTGGAAATAATGAACTTTATGCATTTTTTAGGTGTTGAGCCTGTACGCGTGCGGATGCTAAACTAATCTAATTTGTTTTTCATCTGGAAATACCTACAATAATCCACGTAGTTGTATATAATAACTTATCTGTATTATATAAATCGCTCATTTAAGAAAAGGAGATCGACCCTCTATTGTTCGACGTTGTCAGAATAAATGTGCACGACTAACGGGAAAAATACTCGGCTAAGTAATGAAAATGAATTAGCTGAGCCATAATGTCAAAGGGCAACTCGTAAGATTTTAAGTAAATATGATGGCCAAAAAAACTCGCAGATGAGGGAGATAGTTTTATCAAAAGATTTAATGAAAAAAAAAAACGATGTTTTTGTTTATAACTTGACTAGTGTATTCTTCGTAGCATCGGGAGAGAAATTTGAAGCAATTTTAATACAAACAAAATACGACTCGTTCGGATAATTGAAAATAGTCAATTTCGAATTTGTTGCTATTTTCGAATTTTTTAATTTATGTTATTAATTTGTATTATTTAATTAACCGAAATTACGATAGTTATTTTTATTTATTATTTTCTGTCGCGTGCTCGAGAAGCATTTCCTAAATTTTATGCAAATATATATTATACACACATTATATATAAATATGGGTTATTTAACGAGGGAATAACAAAAGAACAGTTACAAAAATACTGATTTATTTTCACATCATACATATAATACAGTGTCTTTTAGTTAGTAAAACTTTTGTAGTAATACATAAAAATATAAGTCTTCTTACCGCTATATTTTTATTTCATAATAGATATCACATAACCGAGAACAATCTTCTAAGAAAATAAACTAACTAGTCTTACTTTTTACTATCTACAGAAGAAGTATAGTAAAACCGGCAGCGGAAGGTTGCATCATACAAACTAGTAAAAAAAGTTTCTCTCAAAGTACGTTCAATTTAACTTCAAGATATGTAAAAGTTGAAACGCAAAAAAAAAATTTGCTGTCCACGTACTATTTATACAAACAAATTTCTGTTATATATAACGTATCACCCGTTTTTTTTTTTCATATAAATATTATTTGTACAAAAAAATATAGTTCGACTGGCAAAGGCTATTTTTAAAATTCATAACAAATCGTTGAACAACTTGTTGCTATATTTTTACGTACCAATGTGCACTTTCAATACGTATTGGCAATTTTTTTCAAAATCGGTCTCTCAGCAGTTCTCTTCAATTCTGGCACATTAGCAAATCCTGACAGCAAATTCCAAACGGAATAGCCTTGATTTATCGGTAATTTAGCAAGTTTCTTGTAATTTTATAAATTTACTTCCTCGGTTTCTGTCAACGCGCCATGTGCGTCACACAGTACGCGATGACAAAAAGCAAAATAATGAGAGCAACACACCCAATGAGAACAGCGTACGTATCTAAGTTTTCCGTTTTCCCCTGTATAAAAAAATACAAGATCAATGCGATGAAACGTGATATCTACAGATTTTGAAAAAAAATAATCCAAACTTACGGATATGCTAGAGCTCGACTCGAGCGCGCAATCGTGTGTATTTTCATTGTCCGCCTCCTCTAAGTAAAACTCATATCTACTACAATGACTGTCCACATAGTCGTCCTTGCAATCATTCAAATCTAAAATTTCATACGGGGGTGCAATTGGGGCATAATTTTTAGTGTTGTCGATTGCATCTTCTGGATACGATTCCGTCGATTCGTATGATTCCACAGCGATTTCGCAATGCTCCGACCAATCGTCTTCTATCGTGTGGTTTGTGTCTTTCGGATCCGATTCAGTCGATTCCACAGCGACTTCGTAATGTTCCGACCAATCGTCTTCTATCGCGTCGTTCGTGTCTTCTGGATCTGATTCACTTGATTCCACAGCGACTTCGCAATGTTCCGACGAATCGTTTTCGGGCGTGTCGTTTCTGTCTTCCGGATCGGATTCAGTCGATTCGTACGATTCCACAGCGACTTCGCAATGTTCCGACCAATCGTCTTCTATCGTGTCGTTTGCGTCTTCTGGATCTGATTCACTTGATTCCACAGCGACTTCGCAATGTTCCGACCAGTCGTCTTCTGAACCCGTTGAAGTGAGCTCGTAAGTCGAC
This sequence comes from Apocrypta bakeri, assembly GCA_018906985.1. Taxonomy (NCBI): domain Eukaryota; kingdom Metazoa; phylum Arthropoda; class Insecta; order Hymenoptera; family Pteromalidae; genus Apocrypta; species Apocrypta bakeri. Next base: position 7,597,395 of record JACCIA010000005.1, read on the forward strand.
GATTCGTACTGTTCCGATGTGTCGTAATCGATATTCGACATCTTTGTGGTCCCACGAAAAAATTTCAAGATGCGTATTAGATAGCTGTGGATGTACTGAGCGGAGATTCGAACGAAGTATAAATGCTTGGGCTGTCCAAAATCGTATTCTGCGTTTGCGCAGTAGGAAATGTTTGGGCGATAGGAACGAACTAATCGAAACGCTCTCACGGCCGCTGATGTGAGCAGAACTAAGACGGATTTGATTTTGGGATAATGTATTTTTCGATTATGTAATGCTAGTTCGGTTTGTTTTAATCCAGTTCTATACGGAAATATATACAATGGAAGTATGTTTCGAGGCAGTATCTATAAATTATCGGTAAATACGAATTAAAATTTCACTTGTTAGTGGAATGTACAAAGAAATATCTAACGAATGTCGTAGATCGTGATAGAGAACGTGAAAAATTTGAAATGTTAATAAATATTATGCAATGATAAATTGAATCATTTTCCGCGTAATAATGAATAAATATCGCTTGAAATTCAACAAGAAAGTGAAATTTAAAAAGAAAAATATTAACTACGTCGTATACAAATAAATACTACATCGAATTAAGAAATATTAATAACAATAACGTCCAACGATAATGAAACGAATGAATTGCTAATTATTGTAATTGCTAAATATTAATTGTAATTCAACTTGACAGTCAAATGTAAAAATAAATGTATGAAAATATCTTAAATACACCGCATTATTATTAAATTATCAACAAACAAAAACGGGATTAAATAATTTTCGTGCAACGATAAATGCTCATACATTTTTGTTTGTATTACTGTGAGATCAACAATGCACACTACTGTGCCATGCGTATGGTGGGCGCCGCTACGGCCAAAATATATTTTATGCGACCTTGTACGAGATTACGAGAACATGGGTTTTTCCCAGACTGAGCGGAACGATACAGACAGAGAGAGAGAGAGAGACAGACAGAGAGAGAGAGACAGACATATAAAGAATGCGTAGCAGTAAAGAACACGTGCGCGAGAGTTTCGTGTTATTAAAGTGTACATTGACGCTTGACGTTGGGTTAAAGAAGATATGCCGTGTATTTTAATTTTAGACTTAAATAAAAATAATTAAAATTTTTTTTCTAACACGTAGTGTTCGACTGGTATATAATACAATTTTGCTAATAATTGAAATTCGAGGAATGGAGAAAAGTTATTTAAGTTACAAAATTAATTTTCCTCTTGTTTCGTGTTACTATTTTAATTAATTTGACTGATAAAACACAGGTGGAATAAACAATTAGGTAATATTTAACAAAAGGATTTTCAGGAGTAATGCTAGTCGCTCAGAATTAAACAATGTGTTTAAAAATATGAAAATAAAATATTTATTTTGAATAATCATTTTTCCAGTACAAATAGATATTTCATTTTTTGTCCATCAACGATATAATTTAATACTTTTTGTAATATTATAGCCAACCCTTGTTATTTACAAATATTCATTTTTCAACGTTTATAACACATATCACGCACACTTTGTTATTTAACAATATATAAAAGTATATATATTCTCTTAATAGTTACTCTTATAAACGACGTTTCGGCTACTGGTTCATGTAAATTTTACATTTCCATTTGTTTGTCATATTATTGTTATGATTCATTTTTCTATTGAACCGTATTCGCTCTTACATTATTCCTGTGGATTCAAATAATCTTTAGTTCAACAGACAAATCTTTCCTGTAAAAAATGTAAGAATTTCGTTTGTTTTTATGCATAACTATATATTTAATTTTTGATTGATTAATCGACATTACCTTATACTACGAACAGCTAACGAATTAATGGAACATCGTATCGTAATAATAATTTCGATTGCCACCACTAAATAATTCTTAAATAATATTTTTTGGTCCACTTTTCGAGATCACGTTTAAAACATTGCTGTAAAATAATTCATTAACGTAAGTTTAAAACAGCACAATGTAGGTTATATTATTTATAATAATGTTTTTAACAAGAATTAATAATCTTACGCAGAACTTTTGGAGTAGAAGCGTTGATAATACTAATTACGACTAGCAAAATAACCACTAACACGATTAAACAGATCGCCTGATGTATCTAAACAAAAAACAGTTAATAAATATACATTGTAAAAGGTTATTAATTAAATATTTTCAATTAAAATTTAATCTAAAAATTGATATCTAATTTTTGTTTATTCTAACAAAAAAAAATTTCAGTTCAGTTTTTAAATACATTGAACGTATTTAGTTATTGAGTTTTAGTTAGCCGAATTGTCATTCATGAAATCCGCTGTGACATAACCTACAAATTACGATAATCAAGAACGTAGTAGTTCTGTAGTAAACAGCTGTAATACATGTTTGTTAAAATGAAGCAAAAAGTATGTATACATATATTCTTTAGTACAAATAATTCACGAAGCCATTGTATTTGTATTTTCTAATTTATCGTTTCACTATTCACTACTTCTAATACTACCATCAATTGTAAAATTCATTCATTGTTTTCAGCTACTATTTAACTCAAAGGTCATCACAAAAATATTATTGAAACGTTTCGTAATTGAACACACGTACGTATATATATATATATTACGTATAAAGTAAGGATTTTAAACTTAATCTGAGATAATTTAACTGCTCAGTTTTTTCTAACGAGAAATAGAGCTCAATTCACAAGTCGCATCTAATATAAATAGTTTTATAGTCAATAAAGTTATCTACGTGAATTTTTTGTACGGTTTCGAATTATCCTCTTCAAAATTTGATTTTAAGATTTAAATGGCTCATATTATTGTGACATCTAATATATACAACCTTGAAAGTATTTCATTTCAAAGGTTTAGTAAATTTTACTTTTAAACTTTTTTTTTACGAAAAACATTTCCCTCGCTACCAATTATTGAAAGTAGGCATGAAATACAAAAATCGACGAACGAACTTTGACTCTCTATAGCATAGCAAAAAATTGTCGAAAAATAGACACAGTGCCAAAGAACAGTTTAACATTATCCAGATGAAAAATAAAAATGTTTGACCGGTCAATGACCCGTATCCATAACCAATCAATACGTTAATTTTTACATACTAAAACACTTGTACGTCCACTGATTTCCATTATTGGATAATATATTTACTTTTTTTTTCTCTCGATGAACGGAAAGACTCGTGCGCAACCTCTGATGTAAACTCGGAGTATTACACGGTTCCGGCTCTTGATATCTCCGAAATCCACTTGCCGGTGCTACACTTCTTTCGTATTCCGAGTTGTCGCTGTCTGGTATCACACCGTTAATCAATATCAATGGATTTTCCATAATTCTTATATTTTCGACTGATCGTTGATCCGTTGCCGGTGGGATAAATATTTTTAAACTGTCATTTTTTCGGTTCGATTTGTTATTAACGTTCGTTGCACTGGTCGCCGACAGCGAAGCTGTACTATGCGCTTCCGCAGCCATGACGTCTTCGTAACTAGGCGGCAGATCGTCGGAAAAATTTCCTAAACTAACGTTAGCCCTCGACATCTCGGATGATTTAAAAACTATCTACAAAAGCGTTGCGAACTGTTACGCACGGCTTCGGTACGTGCGAAGCAACTGATACAATGTGGTTGGCCCGCTATTGAGATTTCCAATACTTTTAGGCGCGTCTGCGCTGTCGGGTTTACTTGACACGTGATCGAAAAAAGGTATGAGTCACTGTTTAGCATTTTACCAAACTAGTCGGCTGACATAATCCACTTATCGCAATTGGGCTTGATTTTATTACAGGCCAGAAAATGATTTAGATATCAATCCCTTTTTTTTACTATGTATTAATTGACGAACCGGCGTTAAAAATAGCGTGGACTCTCGCGCATTTAAATAACGCTAGGAATTGACGTTTCGCAGATCTTTTCGAGGTAATTCAATTTTTTTTTCATTTACTCTTTCTTGTACATCGATGATTGTTGCATTGAGTTGTTACAAATATACACGTAAAAGAAATAGTACTTGTAAATCATAAATGTAACGAGTCTGAATTTTCACGCAATGACAATCTATATTAATCTAGTTTTGATTTAAATTTAGGTAACGAATAATTTATATTAAATAATTCATAATGACTATACGTCCAGTGGTATGACGAAATTAACTAAGAAACTTTTAACAGCGCTGTTATCGTGCTTTTGATTAAATCGATAAAACAATCGGAGAGTCTGAATCTCTTCTGACATAACATCGAAATAATAAAAACAGTAAAAGCTATTAGTTATGAATATTATTTAGAAATAATTATAAGTAATACATTGTATAATTTTAACGTTTGCAACATTTTATTAATGTAAACAGTGTAATGACATTGGTATTGGCCAATCGTTATTGGAAAAGCTTCGCATCAGTTGCTTATTGTAGTTTCCTTCTAACCGATATAGATGATATAGACGAACCTTAATACGTGTAACACACATGTATGACAATCTGAGTATTGTCAAAAAAAAAAACGTATTTCTAATGAAAACAGTTGTTGGCCAACTAGACGATTATAGAAGTCGACGTTCAACGCCTTATCAATGATAAAATTAGTAGTGGATGAATTCATGTTTGCTTTACGAAAAGTATACCAAACTGTCGAATGTCTTTTGGTATTTGAGTAAAATAATCTATAATTATAAAAGTATACAAAATTTTATTTTCATATTACAATATTTAGAACTGGTGTTGTTATAATTAAATAAAGAACGTAATAATCAAATGATAAATTACTGATATTATTTGGTGAAAAATAAGAGTAAAATCGAATAAAATTACAGCTTTTTAAACGTACGAGATTAGTCATAAATTTTACGAATAAATTACACGACCAATTCATCCTACAGTCGTTGCGTTTTTTATGTAAGGCGATATTACATTGGCATGAAACGTTTGTAATAAGCCGGTCAATCCACCAGTATTACTCGTATTCTGGGCTAAAGATTCGTTTCTTATTCTTTCGTATATTGTTGTATTCATCGCAGCATTAGCTCTCTCTGAAAATATTATACATAAATTGTAATAAAAAATTGTACGTCAATGTATAATTTTGTAATATTCAGTTGGACATTTTTAAACTGTTATTAACTATAATTTGAATCTATTTATTCTCACTATATACACACGCGCGCAGTATATAATTGATACAAAAACGTAACTTACTAATAATGTCATTGTCTTCGAATTTCCTCGCCACAACATAAGCCATCATTAACGAAAAAAACAAACAGCAGACGACCATAGCAATGGTCATGGCAGATTTCTTTTGCTAAATAAATCGAACCACGCGTTAGAAAGATAAACGAGTATATCCATATATTAGGAAAATTATCGAATACGCACTTTTTCCCGTTGCTTAGCCTTTTGACACTGACGATAAATAAGTTCCGAAACTTTCACTACTAAAGGATCTTGAACAGCATTTCTGCTCAAAAATTCCAATTCCGTTTGGGGATACAATTCATCTATATCTGCAGCATCTTCGATTTCGGTCCTGACTCCGGTCATCGTTCCCACTTGCTTTTCCTCTTAAGAGCAAAAGCTTACTGTCCGTTTCGATATCACGGGCGTTGTGATATCGTTACTCGCCTTTCAGCGCAATATTGTTCAATGTATGTGTGTATGTGTATACATGTATGTATATACACACACACACATATATATATACGGTCGAGATGATTTATTTTCACTGGTGTTTCGAGAATTCTCGAGATCTCGACGTTGATCGGACGTCATAGTGTGCACGCATCTCTCCGGGTTTCAAGAAGCAGCGAAGTAGATTGGCAATAAATCGTTATATTGACTTGAATTACAGTATTGCGGCAATAAAAAACAGCGTTTTACATGTTATTTAATAAATTCAGCTGAATACTTGTATTTCAATAACATTAAGATGACATTTCTAAAATACAGCTTTTACAGCAATATTTCTTGTACGTATAATAGAGGGCGTAAGTGTGTATGAATTTATATTGTAAATAAAAAATGTAATACGAAATATTATTTCGAAGCACAAAGGGGTAATGTGAAATGGTGCCTATATTTTCATAGGTGAAATAGAAATTTCAAATTGTATGTAAAAATTTATGAAATTTAACATTAGAAATAGAGGGAAAAAGGTCGATTTGTAACAAAAATATTATCCGAGATCTGGTTGAGTCATCGTATGCATTTGAAAAAATTCGTAAGGCGATATTTTTATTAACAAATTTTGAGTAAAATTAAAATCGCCTTATTTTTGGGTGGTTCGATATAGCTTGCGAAGATATGGATCAACATTTTTATAGTAAAGGATAAATTCTAATCAACAGGGTGTCAAATAAAACGTGTTATTAAGGGGTCGAGTCAATTGTAAGTGAAATTACCTAAATTTAAAAATTGTAATTAATTATACTTCTTGCATTGTTTATAGATTTAACACATCTCTAAGTCCAATTATAAGAGATCGTTGAAAATGCACTCTCCGTACAATTTCAAGTAAATTAATGAACCAATTGAGCTGAAAATTCAATGAATACTCTTAGATACATTCTTTAAATCACAAATTTAGGAATTTCTAATCGAATGAGCAGAAGAAATTTTACATAATGAAATATACCAAGATTGAAAAGATTTTAAAAATAGTTAGAAATTTAATATTTGTTTATATTTATTAAAAAAAATCCCTACTGTTGAGATACTATATATAATCGTTACTTCCCGTTTATATATATATATATATATATATATATATATATATATTATGACATTTAGATGTACATATCTACAAAAAGTGCAACAGACTGCGAATATTCTATTATAAATCTGGTTTGGATAATTACAGAGAGCAAATTTGAATTTTTAAACTGATTCCCAATTTGTCTGTTTTGTCATTTTAAACAACAAAAAAAAACTGAATTTTTTTATTGCCTGTTTTCATAGAAAATTTTTCGTACTACTACTTAAGATCCCGTTAAGTTCATTGCGCTAAAGAAATTCATTGTTAAATGGTATAGAAAATAAAAATCGAACTTTTCAGCAGTTTTCAAACCTATTTTCAAGCCTAATTTGCAGCTTTACGAGAAAGTATTTTTCATTAAAAACTCAAGAGTAGTTTCTTTCATAGAACTGTCTAAAATTTTAAAGAAAAATACTTGTGTTGCAATGGGCGGACTTGGGCGGCCGGGCAGCACTTTTACTTTTTACTTTTCCTTGGTCGACCGACCTGGTCGACTTCGTGCGTGTAAAACTGTACTCAACTGTACACAACTGTCTGTTAAAGGCAAATTTATTACAAAGGCGTTCAAATTTTGTTGACATTCAATACAATACCTAATTAAATCAGAAAGCTCTTGCAATACTTATTACAAAGCTGAAATATAGTACTCGAATTCTGAGATCATACCTCGAATGATCGTTTGAGTACTGTATTGGCATATAAGAGTTTACATAATAAAGTTACCAAGTATTAACCAAACCAGTTTTAGATTCATGTACTTTGTCCATATTAGTAGCGAGAAATGAGTTTTTTTGCATTAAAAATACATTTTAATAGTTACAAAATGTATTAAATAATCGCGATTTAATTACCAATATACGGCTTGACTGCTTTTCGTTTCGTCCGTTTGTACGTATGAATTATATAGATATATTCGTATGTCTGCTCCACGAGTGGATTCAACACAATTACCCCAACTTCTCGAGTAAAGTGAGATTTATCACTTTATTATTTCAAACTGTAACTATTGGTGCCTGTTCTCATTATTTCACTTAGCAGTAATGATAAATTTACGATATCTAATATAGCTGAATTTGAATTTTCTCATTATTTAATCTCAATAAACACAAAGAATTGTGTAAAAACAAAGCATACTTGCCCTATTTTCAAATCAACATACTTAGGAATTAAAAATGGAATTGGAATGATAATCAGTACGGTTAATGTAGAAACTCGGAATTTCGTTCAAATGCTTGTATTGGTAAAACAAGTATGTATTGGTTTTACATAACTCTTTGTATTTATTGAGCTTCAAATGATTTTCTACTGAAACATCGAGATCGGTAAAAGTTGTATTAATCGTGGCTTAACAGCTTCTACCAGGAGACCGAATATTAAATCTGCATCCAAAACTATAATTACCAAGGACATTTTTAACATTGGGTAATTTTTATTATTCGATGTTTTAAAAAAATAAATATATACAATGGGCTTTCATATTATGCTTAGACCATCGGCTTATAGAACTAATACAATTCGATAGTTAAGCATAAGGATGATAAATTGATTTTAGTACAAAAAGTAATTTCTTTATACAATTCTTTATAAACGTGGCAGATCTGAAATCTTATTCTTTATACGATGTTGCGAAAGAAAGAAAGATACGCCATAGCAGATTTCATGACCTAGAAGTGAAAATAATAATTTGATGATAAAATACGATTGATATGTATATGCATTTACGTAGAAAAAAAACTTACTGCCGTAAATAATACCAAAGAGTAAGCACTGAAATTTCCGGCCATTAAAGAGAGCGGTTGCTGCGATCGTTTTATGCATATAATCAAGCTTTTTTGATCTCTTAATGACAGTTTGTACCACTTGCATTGGTAATAACCATTAGCGACGTTGCTGCTCTGCAGATTCAAATATATATTTGATGGAGAGAATTTTTTTACATTTAATATACGGCTATATTGGTATTGACGATCGATTACCTCGTGAATAAGGTACTCGCCGACCCAACAGTGAGTGTAAAGTCGAAAGATGTTGAGAAAACCGTAGACAAAGAAAGTTACCAAATTTGTTTTTTGTCCAGACGATAGACTCTGGAAAATAAATTGTCGGTTGACGTTCAGCTGTAATTGCGTAATATAGAAAAAAATACGTACAAGTAACACTTGATAAATAAGAAAGCAAATTGCGATAGTAGCACTGAAGAAATGTCCAAGTAAAGAAGCCCGGTATATTTTTCTTAGACTCAATCCAATTCTGGAAATAAAACATTGATTTTTGCATAAAGTGAATTTTTAATCCTCGTAGAAATAAGCTAACCAAGATAGGCAGATCATCAATACATGGATAATGTTATATGTCTTAGGTTACAATTGACTTTTATCTTTAATGTTGTGTACAAATTGACAAGTAACACACGTTCTTCGTAAAAGATTAGTTAATTATTCAGGCATTAGGCAACATTGTAATAAAGAAAATTGCTGGAAGAATAAAAACTAGAATTGGCAAAGATATGAAAGAAATGCTAATCGAATCAGGAAACTGCGAGAAAATTCTGTAATTATTTGAAAATACAGGTCTCGAAACATTCATATTTTAGAATAGAATTGTAACCAATGTACGAATCCAAGAAATTATGTAAATTCTTTTTGCTATTGTTTTTTGCTTGTTTATTAAGAAAGCACCCATGCAATTAGATACAAGAAAGACTGTTGAAAGTGAATGATAATATCGTATAATACAGAAACAAATGTAACTACGTTTAAATGTACCAGCGAATTCAAAAAGAGGCTTTAGAAACCAATCAGTCATACCAACACTAATACCTCTGCGCGATGTACGAATATCTCGACTATATTCGTCACTATATCAATTTTTATTAATATATTTATGAATACGTATTTAACATAAAATTGTACGTATTCTATTTTTTGAAATGGCTGGCTTTTGAAGCTTATTTCTGAGTTGGCTGGTTCTTCAAGTCTTCTTTCGAATTAAGGGATTTTTCTTCCAAAATCTCAGAGGTCACTAATACCTTTTAGGAGATGTGACATTAAATAATTAAACTAAAAAATTTGATCAAACGAAAGAATAGATCCACCAGGCAAACCCATTATTGAAAACAACAAATACAGGACGTCGTAAGGTGATATGAACTGTTTAGGAAACACTAAACCTTTATAATACGTCTATAAAAAATAGACCAGTTCAAATAGACTGTGCACAAATTCAAAGTACCCTTTAAAACACCGACCAAAGTATAAAGACGTAATAGAGCTTGATAACATCGCCCTGTACATCACGCTGTGAATTTCATTTAGGCTCACAATATACAGAGATGTTTTCGTGGTTATATCGTGTCCTAAACGACTGAACAATTAAAAAAGGAAGCTTATAAAAGAAGTGTAAACGCCTCTGTCGAAATATTCTCAACATCAAGCGTGATGATAGATACTGGTGAAGGCACACGAAGGAAATATGAAAAAATGAAACAATGCACACGCAATTGGAAAATCTCACTTGCCTTGGTAATAATGTTATTGAGACACAAGTAAGGATTCTGCCAAATGCTGGTTTCAACTTAAATTTGTATTATACATTTATTCTCTTTGTTAGGTTACTGTTAAAATAATGTTTTTATGTGTAATATTTACTGAATAATATAAAATCTATTAATGATAAATGATAAATGGTAAAATAATCATAATCTTATTTTACACAAAAAGTCAGGGTAAGGATTTACATTCATATAATCTGAGTATAGCAATGTATTGGTACATGCATATGTACAAGATATATATGGCTCACTCTCTGACAGACTGGTAAGGCAAAATATTTTTAAACTGTTCTTTGGCACTGTATCTATGAATTATTTTAGATTCGTTTCATCAATGTTCTTTAAGTTACAGGCAGTCAACTTTGCCATTTTCTGCCTGTTTTACAAAAATTCCTTCGATGAATACAAAAGTGTCTACGAAGGTTTGAAGTTGGGAGTCAAGCTCTAGTTTGAGTTCACATCGTAAGTAATGTCTTAAACTGCACTATATACACTAATAAGATACTTATAAGTTGGTTCAGGTTGACGCCGAATCAAACTAATCAATCTCCACTATTTCATAATAATAGTACCAAGATCTTTCGTTGAAAAGCATTCAAGTCTTCGAAGTCAGTTTTCAAAAAGTTTGAAAAAATAATCATTAATACGTACGCGACATAGAAATAGAAGGTAAATGAGTTAAGGTTTGTTTTTTCTAATAGTTGTTGAACATCAAATCTTAGGAACTGCAACAATGAGTAATTTTTTGGTACTTTTTTTATCTTGTACACTGAGATCTTCAAATTTATGATGAAATACTCAAAGTCAAGGGTCCATACTAAAAAACAAATATTGGACAAGTTGAAGACTTATATTCTCCATGATACAGTCAGATTTTCTAAAAACAGCTTTGTGAGTATTATTAAAAAATGTTGTTAACATACACAATGCATCGACTGGCGGTAATAGGGGCACGTTTATTGCGTATAGCATGAACCTTCACTATATTACTTTTTGTCAGTGTTTGTATTTACATTGAAGTTTGTGAAATTGATCAAACTTCAATTAAAAAGTTATATTAATAGTAACATACCTTTTCCGTAATATGCGCTCGTAGAGTATTAACAATGTTTAATGTTACATTTAATTTCGACATCGCTTTTCAGTGTTAATGACTAGTCACGATACTTTCTTTAATTTTCCACTTTTATAAAATACAGTAGTTTTTCTTAATGTCCAGCTATTGACTATATTTTATTGCCTATCAAGTACGGTCGTCACTATTCTAATAACTAAGAGGAATTTTGGTCAGTGTCTTCGACCATCTCGAACTGACAGGGTTTGAACCCACGACTTCGAGATATATTGTCTCTAGCAGTTATATGGTGTACTAAACAGACCGATGCTTTAACCGTCTGAGCCACGGACGATACTTCTTGTGCTCATTTACGTCTAATAATAAGTTTACAGTTTGGGTTTTACTTATGGAATGAATAAAAGACATTGCTGCTATAAATATTTTTAAAAGAGTATTCAAGTGTTCCTGTACATTAGTTTTTCCAACTTAGTTTATATAGTTTGGAGTTGGAATTTGACGGCAATTATTTTTATATTGTTAAGATTTGAATTATTTTATTCAAAATCATTCCAGTTTAATAATTAAAGCTGTAAGGTTCCAGTACTCAATCTTGTATATAAAATTATGAAAAAATACTTTTTCCCCTATACATATTTTAAACTAACATAAAAATAGCTTGTTTGCTAATTACAAATTGATTATTATTAAACCATCAATATGAACTTACCGCTAACTACCCTAACTCCAGTAATATGACGAAATTATCGGATATTTCAAAATAACTTCCAATAAGAATTTCCATTACATTGATATGGGTCAATAGCATCGAAAATATACTGTCTATCAGTAATGGTGAATCTTTATTTAAGAATGGGTAAACGAAGAAATCAGAATTGTATAATAACACACCAGTTCACTCGTGTGTCAAGTTTGAACTGGAGATAATGCTCATGCAGTAACTGAATAATGTAGGAAAATACTGTTCCAATAGATTTTGCCACATCTAAATGCTTGCACAACTCTATCTTAGGACGATTTGATGTAAATCCATTAAGTAAGTACTCGTAATATATTTAAATCAAATTAGAATTTTGGAGTAGCAACATTGGCACAGCATTAGCTTACAGAACTCTAATAGTACATATTACCAAATGCGTACACTGCACGCAAGTACTTGTCCAATACATATTTCATAGTAAGGTCCATTCAAATCAGTCCAGTATTGATTGAGTACTTGGCAAGTACAAGCGGCTTGTATTGATCCAACGTTGGGCCATAGATTCATTTTCACTAGGATGTTTTGTTATTCTCTTAACAATACCCACACAATTAGATCAACCGATACTTGTCGTTACCTTACATTTCTACCAAAAGGAATTCTAATTTCAGAAAAAAACATACTTGATTAATTTTTGATGCTTTTGAATAACTTGATTGAATCCAGTGGACTCTTTGACAGGATCCAATTTTGAAATTCTCATAGACAGAACTGCCAATTGACCGCAAAGATGTGCCGTGACAGTCAACGTTAAACAATCCATCGCAGTTTGCGTAAAGCCAATGACATATAAAACTGGAATCCTGGAAATGTAGGTCGCGGTGTAAACTTTAAAATTCGTCAGTTTGTAGAATACATGCATTTGATACGGCAGATCGTAGGTAAAACTTTTCGCAGCATTAGCACTTTTCAATAAATCTGCAAAATCAACATATCGTCTCCTACTAGTTCGAAAAATATTTCCATTTCGAATCGAATGAATAATGGTGAAAATTTTTGAATTTACTAACTCAATTGTCCTATGAGAGGTTTGGTGAAGTACAAAATAGCCGTGACTCCTAATGAAGATACCACGATTTTAATAAAAAACTTCGAGTACCAGTTGTAAAACATGAAAATGTTAATCTCTTCTTCACTTTTGTAGGTCTCGACGGAAAAATCCTTACTGAATTCTTCGAGAATCTCGCCGTAACGTCTGTTATAGCGTCTCATAGTGTATAGTCTCAAAAATATTTGCCATATGGTCACGAACTCCAGGGTGATTCCGATTATTCTCAGTAAATTACAGCTCTTTACAGCAAAATACAAAGTTACCGAATCCAAAATACAGTGGCAGACGAAGTAGATCGACAGAGTCCCAAAAACGAAGTCACGATGACAGCTTGGCCATAGCCCTAGAGCCGACATAAGGAACTTGTTCCAGGATAACAATTTTTTTGCATCGTCGAAAGCTTTCTTATTCTCTAGATTGCGCTCGCTTACAGTTTTTTTCTTTGTCGCGATAATTTTCGTCATTTTGAAAGGAGACAAATTTCGTTCGTTATTTGAATAGCACTGACGACCCTGTGTGGCTTGTTCACTTGTTCGATTCTCTGAGGTAAACTAAGTAAATGTGTATATGGAAGCTTATGAAAGATTCGTTAATTATTGAAGCCGATCAGAAATAAACTCACTAGGGGGTTGCTAATATGATCCTCGATGCGCATTAGGATATGCATGGGGGGGGGGGAGTAATTTTCTACGATCGGGATATTTTAGTATGTGCATAAGCAATGGAGGGTCTCATGTAAAATGACTGAAGATTGGAGACGTATTAGGTGACTATATGTTATCTTCTGTCGAATGTTGTTTTACTAGAACGATGTGGATCACATCAGCTGTGCGTATTGTAGTGAGATGAATAGAATGTGATGTTTGTATAGAAAGTGTTAAATCAGAGGTAATGTTATATATTTATATACTTGATTTTTATACATGTTTGAGTGATCATAATTGATAGTTGCATTACAATGATACTTTTGCGAAGTTCTCTTATGGCGGGTTACCCTGAATAGATATGATCTTAAAAAAATTCATGCAGTGCATATTCCACTATTTTAAAGGTCGCTATTATTAGTGGCGACATTCAAAAGTTCGTCAAATTAACATGTATATTTTTTAGAATTTAATTTCTCGATGTCTCAAATTAACGAAAGAAATTTTTTGAAAAATTAAAATATCGCAACGGATCGTCCTGGAAAATTTTGAGAGTATTCTTTGACTAGTTTTAAGATATTTATATTTTTCGTATATTTTTATAATATTTTCCGAAATTAGAAACTGATAGATGATTTCAAAGTCAAAATAGTGGAATGAATACTGCACGAATTTTTCCAATCAGGGAATGATTTTTGATCGGATAAACTGTCAAAAGTGTTCTGATAATAAATGGGTTCAATCACAGGTGATTACTTTAAGATATCTTAAATAACAAAGGATGTAATATTTACAATGATTACAATGATAAACTTAAAAAAAACGTCATTATTATTTTTTTTTAATTTTAAGACTTCAAAAAAGTGCATTATAAAATATTATTTAATAAGTCTTATAAGAAGTTGATATAATCGTCCTATACAAAGATATAATCCTTTTTTTAATTTTGGCTTTGGCTAGATTGCAATCGAGCTCAAAATGACATAGGAACCAACATTTATATATTCTTATTAAAAATATGATCTTTGTATTTTTGAATAAATACATTGTAATTAAATTATTATTATTTTGTACAATCAAAATTTATCTTTCAATAGTACTTCAAAATTCTCAATGAAAATCTTTTGTTATCTAAGTTTCTTTTTATTTCGAAGTTCATTGAATCTATAGTGATTACATCTACTTATAGTCGATTTTAAATGCTATTTGCTCGCGAAAGGGGACTTCTGTTTGTATGTGCGTTAATAATTGTTATTTTTTTCAAATATATACGAGTATTTAAGCAACTAATCTAGAAGTATGTCCCTTTAAAAGTATTTATTTGATAAGTAGTCATTAACGACTAGTATATATCTTTAAACTTAATTCCCTGTATTAGTTTGTTATACAGATTTATAATGCAATTATAGAAAATAAAAACAATACGTCGATTATAACTTAAGTAAAACAATATGTACACATTTAATTCACTTTACTATTAGTAAATACGTAGTATTACCAATTTTGCCGTCTATTTTTGCAATTACAAATAAACGAGTTTTTGTCAACAAATGAACAGAAAGTTCAAAATGCGCTTGCGGAGTATTTTAAAATGTTTTGTAGGCTCCTATTGGAGTTGAAGATCTGTTTTATATCTTTCGGAATGAAGTTCTTCTATCTTCATTAAGGTTTTTACACGAAGAGAGTAAATGTTCGGTTGATAGCTGGATGCTATACTCGTTGCAACTTGGAGCTGCGAGTAGTTTCATAATATACTGGTAAGTCATTTTTGTGGTAAATTATCATCTGTTCTTGCCTCGAGAATACTGATCTCATTCTGCTGTAAATGTGGTCTCATATTTTACGAAGGAAAATTGGTTTTTATATTTTCATAAATTTTTATATATTATCTAAAATATAGGATATAATCAGATTCATTGGTTATTATTATAATATTCAACAATCATACTTTGTATAGATTGAAAGCAATTTTTTATAACTTAAAAATTGGTTAATGTAACTAATTGTTGAAGAAATAATGTAATAATATAACTATAATTTTGATAAAATAATTAGTCCATCGTATTGTGCATTAATTGCAAGCAATAGTTATATATCAGACACAAGTAAATATCGAATGTTTCGAGTCTACATGTTTGGTGCAAAGTCTTCAATCGAAATATGTATTTCTTCAAAGCAATACTCTTCTCTCAGCCTCGAAAGCTTTATGTTGGCAAAGTGTACGATTTATGTCCTATATTGCATGTCAGCATAAGGATCTTGACTCTACGACAACTTTAATACAGGCTTCTTCACTTCTCATAGCTATTTTTCTTTATTTAAGATTTAAAAATTGCCAAAGGAGGCTGTTTTAAGTATATTGCTGTTACTTTTTGCATAAAGTTATCGACATGTCTGGTAATCTAATAATAAAACATTTTTAATCGCATAATATTTACGCATTTCTGCAACAGCCTATGAGAAACATTTAAAAACTATTGCATCACTGTACATTTGCTTTATCAATTAGACATTTTCCAAATATTTATATATATTATCTTATCAGTATTTAAAATTTAATTTTCTTGACATAAATCTAACAGTTATCATTGATTGGATCAAATCAAAGTTGCTTTAATTATTATATTTTTTTAAATGTACATTTTCTTCGTATTATGGACTTAGAAAATACACTTATTAGAAATGTTTTCTGTTCGTTCAAAACAACATCATTTATACAGCAAATACGAGTCGATAAAAATACAAGAAGTACAGGCTTAGTAAACACGCTTCCCTATAATACTTAACAATATATTATGAAAAATACTATTACTGTTTTTTTTATTATGGCTGTGCAATATTATATAATTCAAACGCATAATATATATTCTCCGCGAAGGTATACATAAAGCTTTGTTTCCTTAGAATACTTTTTCTAGTCTGTATCGATTATCACAAATGCGTGTATTACTTGTCAAGCACTATTTACAGAAAGCATACATTTTATATTTAACTACCATATACGTTATACATCTATAATAAAGTTTCCTTACCTTCAAATACATAACAAGACAATAATAATAAATAATTCTTTATTTATTTGTTGAATTTCATTTGGGTTAACAAACGTATATGGGCCATTCTCTGTCAGATTGACCGGCGAAACAATTTTTTTTCTTCAAAATATTTTTAAACTCTTCTTTGGCGCTGTATCTACATTCATGAATTTTTTCAGCTCTTTTTAAAGAAGGTTCCTTAAGTTACAGTCTACGAAAGTCTCAACATCGGAATCAAGTTATATTTCTAGTTAAAAATGAAGCTATCTTGTAAGCTCTTATGACATAAAATATGAGTTTCTCAAGATTGGTCCAGATTTCCAGTTAGAAACATAACTTGGTTCCCAACTTGAGACCTTGGTACATGCGTATTAATGATTCTTTTTTCAAACTTTTTGAAAACTGACTTCGAAGAGTTATATGCTTTTCAACGAAAGATCTTGGTGCTATTATTATGAAATAGTGGAGATTGATTAGTTTGATTCGGCGTCAACCTGAACCAACTTATAAGTATCTTATTAGTGTATATAGTGCGATTTAAGACATTACCTACGATGTGAGCTCACATTAGGGAAATTGCTAGATCATTTTATTTCGAGCTCGAAATAGAGCTTGACTCCCAAGTTCAAACCTTCATAGACCAAGATCGTGAGATGGAACCTTCTCAAAACTGGATTTAAAGACTTTGATGACTTAGGAGATTGTTATGATCTACATCTACTGGGTTGAGAGTATTTTATTTCTAAAGTTCAACTTATTTTACAAGAAAAGTCCCTTTTGTGTTTTTAGTGAGAAATGCTTCTCTGAAAAGTGAGAATTTTTTAAAACATAGGCATTAAATCCCAACTTTGACTAGATGCAGTACCAAACGAAAATTTAAAAATATTTTGAAGAAAATAAAATGTTTGTCTGGTCAATCTGTAAGACATAAGAACACCCCATATACACATCTCTCTACATATAACTAAATAATTCTCAATTCGCTTGTTATTGTATTAATTTCCTGCACAATCTATTTCTAAGAAAAAAAAAAGATAAAAGTCCGCCTTACGCGTGGAAAGACCAGTGTGCACGATTGCAATAAGAAAGCATTAGAAAAGTTATCGTCGTACGTGTAAGTCGGAGATTCGAGTCTCGGCACTTTTTTACGATAATTAAAATCGTAACACTTGTTAAGTTGTATCACGGCTTTATATACTACGTAAAGTTCGTAGTTTCAACGTCGTTAATAAATATTCTCTCACGACAATTAGATAAGCTGGAATATGTGTAGATACACCTTAGCTTTAGAGCATTGTTGCCCAGACGTCGTTATCCATTCAACCGTGGATCCGTCTATAAAAGGGAGACAACGATTACGGTATCGAATTCAAGCTTTATGGCCAAATTTAGAGAGCTATCAAGGAATTTCCTTGGTGAGTCAATTATCTGGCTGATCGTTAAATGTACTGTTCACATACTGAATGCTTATTCGCGGCTTTAACGGCTCGAATAAGCCTTTCTTTTGGAGTTATTACGTGTGTAATTTAATAGTGCTATATTTTTATTATTATATGTAATATATTATAACTTTAATGAATGTCTCAAAGATTGTTTATGCCAATTTTCAGTTCAATTGGTCCATTCATTCATTTTGAACAACCTACTATTAGCGGTGGACAAAGACACTTAGAAACGTCGAATACAGCTCAACTTAGAGGTATATGCAGCTACAACTTGTGTATTTAATATGTACAAAATATAATTAATATAACTAATTGAAATTTTTATTTTAGGCTGTCTCTCTCAAAGGTGCTTTGCTCCCTTATGAATGACGATATCCCACTGAAATTTTTACTCTACAATTTAGAGCGGAGTTTCGCTTTCGAGTATGGAGGAAACAGCTTAAAGTTGGAGTAACAAGAGAATTGGACTGTATCAGACTTTCAATAATTCCATTATCGCATTTATTTCTATTTACTCTATTTCTGTATTATTACAGTGAATAAGAACTGCAACTGGTGTATCTTATTTATAGTCGCATCGTCATTAGCGACTACATTTATTTACATTATGTCGAACATATATTCTTATTAATACGTGAACTTTACTAGTTTATTACATGTTGATACATTATTAAACATTTTGATTTCATTTAAGAATCTGATTACCGATTTACAAGATTTCTCGCATCAGACAATTGTTATTCTCTTCTAACATCTTCATAGATGGGACAATCGATTAGTATACGTCTCACTGTTATCGGAATATTCCAACAGGTACATTTTATTATTTTTCCTTCGTAATTAAGTCATCGTGACTTGTGTTTGTGTGACCAGTGCGAAGGCGGAGATAAATAATCCCGAATGTCCTGTTTAATTACTGAAAAAAGAATAATATAGATTATCTGTACCCGAACCATAAAAACTCATAGATACCTTTAGATTAAATCGTCTTTTTCTCCAATGTATTAATCCGTTCGTTCGTCCATTCGATTGATTTTCAGCAATTGGTTAAATAACTCTAGCTGTTCCGCTTAAGCTTTGAATTCACGCGTTCGAAAAGTTTTGTAAAAACGATGTTGACTGAAATAATTTCTTTTCCCACATCTCTGGATATTAAAGTGGAACACGGTAAGTAACTTATAGCGAGTAATTGTCCAAGTTTCACCATGTCATATACTGTAGTATTTCACGAAGCAATAATACTCGGCTAATTAAATGCAATGGCCTAATTACCTTTCTCCTATCTTCTTCGTTTTTTAATTTCATTAAAAACTTGCATGATCATATCGTAAAATACATATGTAGGTTTGCATAGTGCTCTTTAATCATATTTCTCAATCCACGTTCAATACGGTATACTACTGCGGCGTAACGAAGGTATAGACAAATATTAAAACAATATATTATTATATCGTTTTTATTTGTAATATGCGGTTTAATTACAAAATATTTGCTATTTTTTTTAATGTTTAATGTTCGAGTATTTTATTATTGTTTGTGTATATATTGTACAATAATTACGACACTTGATAGACTTGCATTCGCACAAAGGTTTTTTAAGTATGTTTACTTTACGTGTAAACGCGATAATGTGAATTATCACACGTAAATAAATATATGTTTATTTACTATAATAAGTAAGAGTACTGTACTATCTTGATAGTAAACATATTTATACTTAAATTGATATTATCATATGCTTCACAAATGAGGGTGAAACTGACAGTCCACTTTAGAACGTGTCGCCAGTTTAAAATATCGTCAAGTGATACGATTAAAATCCAAAGCACATTTATAGGTGCGTAAATAATTTCCAAAAAATATATATTAATTAACAGATTGTAGCCTCTAATTAAAAATTTCAGTGTAGTTAATATATTTAATTTATAATTATAATTTATACGATTAAAAACAGGTTTGCTCTATCAACGATAAGTTTGCAGTGTTAGCAATAAGCTCACACCGTAAATAATATATTTGCATAGTTTAAACAAATAGTCGCACGTTTCTAATAGGCGCTCGTAGAAAGTATAAATTATTATTGTGTTTATTATTATTTTATTGATTATTAGTAAATAGACAGGACTGGAGATGTCATCTTTCGGGATGACTGGCAGCTGTCGTCAACTTTCGATCAAACGGGGAAAGATAAAAGAGGGCGACGAATGTCAAGGTCGATTTGACAATAATAAACCGTTGGATCGACAGGATGTCGTGCGCGACTTGAAATAGATGATGTTAAGCTATCAGGCCGTTCATCTGTAGAACACTGGGAACGAAAACTGGCATTAAATTTGACATATAAATGTGCACTCGAGTTATGGATTCTGATAACAGTAGTATTCGATTGTTTCGGGTTCCATAATTCAGAGATGGACTTTGAATTTTCGTCGAACGTCTTAGTTGCGGTTTGGCAGTTTCGGAAGTATCTACTGGATGAGGTGTGATTGGGTAAGGTTATGTTTGTTTGCGCATGCGCCGTTTGGTTGATGACCTAATGCACAACGTTAGGTGTAGCCAACGGGCGTTCGAAGTATTAGATAACAGACAAGTCGGGTATTATAAAGAAAAGTGTAATTTTTTAACAATTTCGGTCTATTAAGGATTGTGTGAAGACTTGAATGAACAATAATGTTATTGCTAATATTTTTCGTCGATGTTCATTCGCTCCTAGAAGAACAAGTGCTTCTGTTAAGGGAAATAATTACAGGTCTGGATTTGTAAAATTTTTAAATGACTACATATTATTTTATATTATGACCAGTCAAAAATGTATATTCTTCTAAATAATTCTAAACTGCATTTTGGCACTGTATCTAGTTACATTTTTTTCTATAATTCTTCCATAAGTTCCAGTTGGCATTCCAGGTGGTTATCTTCTACAATTTTTGTTCCTTTTCATTAAAGTATAAGAGGAGGTTCTTTTTCTTGTAAAATTGCTAAATATTTTCAATAAAATATACGTCTTAAAATCAAATTTTTAAAAGGTTAGATTATTCAAAACAGCACAAATAATCGTCCGTTAAAGTATTCCAACCAAACAGGGAATTATCTAGTCGTATATTTAATTGACGTCAACAACTTCGAGTTGATATATACATACTTAATTCTACATAAGTTGCAGTCTTAGTGCTATGATCGATTTTCTGCTAACTAGGGATTAAAAAAAATTTGCGGCGTAGAGTGATAATAATACTACGACAATTACCTTTTTATAGTAACAAATTTCACAGCGACTATAAAAAAAACCTACCGAATGAATGATATGAGTTTTGTATAGTATTGTTAAGTAAATGTAGAGAATTAAAATACTGCAATTATGGTAACTGAGCAAATGGTGCATTCGTAATTTTAGATGTACGATATACTGTAACCTCGTGTGACTTTGTGTGTACTTTATGCAAGGCTACCTAAAATTAAAAATTTTAATTATTTTTTTAAAGTCTTCACATATTTAATACCGAAGTTGTAAATTAAAATTAAAGGAAGATATCTATATACCTTTAATTCGAGCTTTGTTTCACAGATCTAATCTATAGTTGGTTAGTGAAGATTTTCATTTTCCATAAGATTCAAATGGGCCAATTGAGCTGAAAATTGGCATAAATGTTTTAGTTTTTTTTTTGTCGAAAAAGTAAAGAACATAGAACCCAAATTTTTTTACTGTATTTATAGTACTTTAAGGTATATTAAAAAAGTGAGCAGTTGAGAATAAATGTAATTCTGGATAAAACGTAATAAATTAATCTGAATAAAAAATCGTCAAAATGGCGATATTTCAAACACTTTTCTCAATGCTTGCTTGCTGCAACAAATTGCCGATACTTTTTTGATGCTAAAAATAAAATATTACAGATACCGATAGAGCAGTAGTTTATTCCATAGATGAAACATTTTTATATGCGTTAGAAAAGACCGGATACGATTCGTTGAAAATGGTGTGAGTTCTCACTTTCGCCAAGTCAAAAAATATGGTTTTCGAGAAAATGCGTTTAAAGTTTTAAGTTAAGCTCATCATATGCCCGCACACAGCCGACTAAGAGGTTCAAAGCTTTTTAATCGTTATTAATTTCACTTTGAGCTTTTAACGCATTATTCTACACACTTAGAACTATGAAATTAGGCAAAAAAATTCGTTTTTTTTAATTTAACAAACCGGAAGGTACCCTTAAGATAAATACGAATGATGATAAGATTACACTATTCGGGTAATTTTAGCAATTCTTGTACCATAAGATAAATATTCAAAAATAAAGAGTTTTAACGCTGTGTGACTTAAAGTATTTTAACGTCCAACAAAATCCATAGAAATTCGTAGAAATGTTCTTCCAAAATTCAGAAAAATATTAGATGCGATGCTTTAACAGGGGGGTATACGTTCGTTGGGTCAATTGTTATAAAAATTAAATAAATACGAATTATTGTAAAATGTCATTGTAGGTCGACAGCATTTATTTTCATTCTCTTAGCAGTCAATAATTTTAAGAGCAGAAACAAAATATTTAGGTTGACTAAGCTGTCTATATATATGTGTGTGAACGAGAACCGCTAAGTAAGTCATCGGAGGAGGGTAAGGACGTCTATTATTTATCGTTGAGTGTCCGAATTGATTCACGAGCCTGAATGTATGCGCCGGTTACGAGCGGAACCTTGGGTCGCGCGAAAGTCACACTTTCTGTTTGTCTGGTTATCTATTACGGTGGTTATCTTGAGATACCTATTGGTCACCTTCTAGATTAAGTTAGCATTAAGTTGACAAAATAGTCGGATTAAGAAAGCGCTCTGGATAGGATTAAGACAGCGTAAATCGTACTATTCAGTAAAGTGGATATTTGTGATTTGAGTGTCGTATAGAGTAAATCGAGTAATTAACTAATATGTGGCTTCACAATTAGCTCTGAAACGCCATCTCTCCTTTATCGTCCTGTGAAACGCAGTAAGTCCAGTGAAATATCGCCTTTTCCTATTCAAAGCTCAATTACATACGCAAAACAATGACATTACAATCAATGACCGGTGTTTATTCAAATGTAATGTACACGCAAATTTATGAACACATCCATAATTTCAATCCGTAAATTGAAGAAGCACTTTCCTTTCAGGGTTTCAAGAATACAGGAGAACATCTCATTGGAATTGTTGGCTCAAATGGAAAGACGCCATTTAATCCTGATAAATCTCCTTTTTTACTTCGCGGAACAGCAAGAGGAGCGTCTGAAATTGTACAATCTAAACTTAATGCATCGTTGAATTCATCTGCCGAGAATGATGGAATTAAGAACATAATCAATCAACCAGCTATTTCAATTGAAATTATGGTTGAAAAGATTTTTACTAAAGACCTTGTTGTGCTTCATTAAGCGTACCTTATTATCATTTTTTACCTGTAGGTTCAGAATTACAATATTTTATTTATTAATTCAGTGGAGCGAATCCGTGATATTAATTTTGGTTTTTATACTAATTAATTATAAAATCTGAAGTAAAATTAAGTGACACTTGTAAATAAGAACTTTTTTTTTAATTTTTTAATAAATGTAACTGCTATTTATGGAAATAACGAACTGAATTTTTTTATAAATAAGTATTTAACCTACTGGTACCAGAAAATTAAACTTAGAAGAGGGGTTTATTACTTCCATGAATTTTAAATTATTACAAAGGCAAACTTTTTTTTCTAAAAAAATGTTAATAATATTATTTAATGAAACCTACCAGAAAGTGATGTTATCACCTTGTACAGAAGCATGATTTTTGTTTAAAATCATTTAATTTGTTTAAAAAAAAAGAAAGTTATCCTTTTTTAATTTTCAGGCTCATTAAAAATATAAATAGTAATGAATCAATAAAATACAAATCAAAATAGAATAAAATTACATAGAAGTAACATCGTTTGATCTTTGAATGTTACAAATCTATCAATTTCTATAAATAGTAACCGACACCAAAGACAAAATTTAAAAAAAGAATCATATAATATCTCTTCACGGGATGGTAACGTCAACTTCTGGTAGATCTCCTTAAATAATGTTATTAGCACACTTTTAAAATAAAAAATTGTCTTTACTAAAATATTTAAAGAATTGTTATCATTGTGGGTAGGCTGTCTTAACTAAATACTATATATATATATATATATATATATATATATATAATATATATATTATATATTATAACTATAAATCGACGTCTTAGAGGAAAAACCCGCCAATGCAAAAACAAACTTCAAAAACAAGCCAACTTAAAATATAAAATGTGCAAACAGGGCGTCGATATAGTATATAATTTATACTAATTAAAAATAAATTTTCTATACAATATTACAACATTTATTAATGTAATACATTCAAATCTCTTAAAATCGCACTGCAATGTCATCAAACGTTGAATTTCAATAAAATAAATAATACAATAATTTAAATTTACTTTTAAAATATATATTGAGCATTTGGCTATAACTTTTATAATATATATCATTACCATTAAAAATATCCTCAATTAGGGAATCAACAGCATTCCGAACACTTGTAATGATTTATTAAGTAATAAAATCCCTATAATTTCTTACAGATAGAACAGCACTCCATTTCGCTATTAAAATCTTATTTTTACGACAATCGAACTAAAAAGTTACGAGCTTCAATAGTTAAGCTTCGAACGATCCAACGTCTGCCAGCTATACTTGGAACTGCTTGGATGGAATCATTAGAGTTTGAGAGGGAAAAAGAGATGTTAATGCTAGATATAGATACTGCAATTTTTTTTTTTAAAGAGATATTTTATTCACTTCGAGGAAATTATAGGAAAACAATTTAGTTTTTACCAGCACAAGTAGAACATTTGCAATGTGACAATTGTCGTACAGAATGAAAAAAGGCAAATGAAACAAATCCAAATCTTATAAATTTTTTACAATTTAAAATATTTATTTCATTCGACTATATAGATTTTTGAACGTAGGAGTATCAGATAACAATCTTAAATGTCTTCTCCTTTACTATCGTGACTTTATCAGTACATCTATTTCATAGAAACATTTTAAATTTAACTGCTTATTATAACGTAAATTTTACGAGGACTAAAATTCGATCAATTTTATTATCCCACATCAAATCTGACTGCTCTCAATGCGAAAATCATTATTCTTTTTTTTTTTCGTAAAAAAATGACATTTTGCATGTGATTATTTCTTCGACATAACGGATTGTACAAAAGTTATTATTCTAAACTAAGTAAATTTTTCGGGCTAAAACCCGACGACATTGACTTACAGAAAACACTTTCCTTACTGAAGTGCACATTTCTATTTGGGAAAAACCCTCGATCTATTCTTCTTACGCGACGTCGAAATTCCCTCTGCTGTTAGAATCGCGTACTTGATCACAAAGTGGTTGCTCCGAGGGTAGTCTTTCTATTTCCTACACAAAGGCGTGATAAAAACTGATTTTATCTTTCAAGCATCCTTTAAATTTATTTTTTTTATCTCCACACAGTTCGGCGTAAAAAAATTATCCACGAATGCAGAAAAATGAAATTCCCCCTGTAAAAGGGAGATTGCAATTCCGTCGAAAAGAAACTTACAGTCGCTACTTCCAAGGAATAAAAAATATTTTTATACACTATAGACCTCCTCAAGTGTACTACGCGCGTAGTATATACGTACAGTTTGTTATTTGGGTTTCAAATGTTTTCTTTGAATAAAATAAAATATTATTTATATTATTTGACATATGTACATATTAAGTAATACATTATAAATAATATATTTGTGGAACGTGTATTGAAAAGATACGAGTAGAATTCATCTACTCTCTAAAACTAATAGTGAACTATTTTCACTTGTAACGTGCGTTTATTATTATATTTTACAATAAATATATTTTCTGAAAAATTGCAATTTTTGATCAGTGTACAAAGACGTCACACGGTTTGAAACTATTTTAGAAAAGTAATTCAGACAGTTTATTGGACTATTTTATAGGTCTGAAAGTAGCATTTTAAAAAAATTTAGAATTTTATTATTTCGATTTTACATTATTCGATTATTTGTATTTTATTATTTCTATTCCATAACAGATTATAGATTATAAATTTAAAATTATGCGCGTGCGTTATCAATAAGCACGAATAATATTCCTTCAAAATCCAGTAATTCGAAAACAAAATTTAATCGACTCTAAACATCTTCGACACATTATGATTTTAACAGTTTGTTCGATCACTTTGCCTGTTTTCCAGTAAGCAATCTTTCAGTTTATCAATGTATCCATCAATAAAAGCTCGTTAAATTTTGTATATTTGTGGGCAAACAAATAATGAGTCGTTTAAAAGCAGATCCAGTAATTACAACAGTGGACAATATGAAATCCCAGAAGCGGAATATATTTCCATTTCGATAATCAGATGGAATGTAATAACGTCGAAAGTGAGACTTCTGCACAGAAAGTTTTGCTTTAATTTCACATAACCAGTTCTATACTGTTTCGCGAGACCAAATAAACTATGCATTATTTTTGCTGCTACGATTCTCTCCACGCGCTGCCGCGTTGCTTCGAAGGACAGGCCGCGCAATGCGAACTTTCCCTGTAAATAATTTATTCGTTCGTAAGTTAGTAAGATCGTTGGGCAGAGGCAATATATGAGTGCGTGACGTCATGGCGGTAAAAACAAATCGTTATCGTCACTTCATCCCTAACTACTCGATATAAACTCTTACATTTGGGCTCAGATATATTTTCGCACAAATAAATGCAAAAAACTATAGCAACGAACTAGAGCCACTTAGATAATTGTTATGAGAAAATTTGCTGAATGTTTAATAAAAAAAGGAACGGTATGGGATATTTTTTTAATATCGAAGTAAAATTGCCGTTTGTAATCTATAGATAATTTCATTTCACCAATAAATGATTTTTTTAGGAGATATATTTTGTTTACGAATGTTCTCTAAGTTACAGGAAGTCAAAGTTGGGATTTCTACGAATTTTCGAAAAAATTCTAACTTCTCGGGGACGCATTTCTCACTAAAAGCACAAAAACTTTACAAAAAAATACTTTCAAATGTATAGATCATAGTATAATTTTCTAAGTAATGAAAGTTTTGAAATTTAGTTTTGAGAAGGTTCGATCATGCGTTTTAACTTGAAAAAATTCGTGAAGATGAACACCTTCGATGAACACAAGAGTGTCATCATGAATATTAGAAGTTGGGAAACGAGCTTTTAATTTTATTTCTAGCAGAAATAAAATTATCTAACGATTCTCTGATATTTATAATAAAATATATGTTCTTTACATATTTGTAAATTGTAACTCTTGTAAGTTAGTCCAGGTCGAACCAAATTAGTAAAGCCCAAGTTTTTTTGCGTGTCAAATAAATGATTAAAAATATTTTAATGAAGAAAAATTTTGCGGAAGGTCAATCCATCAGATAATGACTCATGAATATATATACAATTCATGCGTATAATATGTACGCATATGTGGCTTATTATTATGTTATACATGTTTTTGTATTTGTACATGATTTTTTTATTTTTTTAACTGGCTGGTTTTTAAGCCGACTTTTTAACTATTTTCCAAAAAAATGTAACATATTAAAATGTTAATTTTTACCGCATCATTGTGAACGTCTACGTTATTTGAAAATATTTTAAATTCTAATTTTTTGAATTATCATTTTAAAGCTAGTTTGTGTATTTAAAGAGACAGCGGTGGCACCGCTTTCAATTTAACAATTTTTACCATATTACATAGTAAAAATCACTGCTATTAGACAAGAATTCAACAAAGAAACAATTTACTAAAAATTAATACAGCTTTCATAAAGTTATACGATATTTGTATAAAAAATTATTTTCACTTAATACATTCTACTAAAAATATACTAAAATTTCAGGCAATCCTCTTTTTGACTGTATAATACAGTAATTTTTTATTAGAAATACAACAACATCTCCAACGACAATTTTTCATAGCAGAGAACATTTTTGTTATTGAATACATTAGAAAGTTGTATCGGTAGAAGTTTGGATCACAATTTACCTTTTGACGTGAACAAAGCGATCGATAAAAGAAAGTATTATTTTTGGTACGTTACGGTTGAATTGCAGATATACACAAGAGAACAGCAAGACTTTCCTTGAATATTTTGGTGGATATGTCATTTTCGCATAGCTCAAATATATGAGGGGGTAATATTTTTCCAAATATATTTGCATTTTATGAGTGCAGTGGGGATACATCAGATTGAAATAGTACATGGGAGGATGCAAGGTTGAAGTGTACAATATGTTATAAAGAAACAAAAAAAAATTATCTTAGTTATATCGTAAAGTTTTTTATCGCGTTAAAGTTACTTTGCCGAATAAGGTTATTTTTTGTGCTCAAGCAAAAGCTGCTTTGGTAGTCCAGTATGTTCGTCTTGTTTTTGCGAATTTATGCGAGGTATGTATAATAATTAAAAGAAGAACATTTTCTGAAAATTAATCCAGAGAATATGTAGTGCTACTGGAATGGAAAATGTTGAGCATAGTTTGGTGAAAATTGGTTGACTACGTGGATTAGAACCGGGTGGTAAGTGATTAAATGTGAGAAAATTAAATAATTACAAGTGTGGGTAATTGTTCGAAAGCCCTGATTGCACTGCATGAATTTCTTTACGAAAATAATTTATGAAGTTGTACATACGTATATATTTTATTTGAGCTTTGTTTCAAATCTCTATCCATAGTAGGTTGTTGAAAATTCACTCTCCGTAAGATTCAAAGTGAATTCATTAATTGACCAATAGAGCTGAAAATTGAATGAATACTCTTTGATGCAGTCTGTAAAGCATCGATGTAGGGATTTGCAATAAAATGAACGGAAAAAAATGTTACGTAATGAAATGTAATGTATATTCAATCAAAAATAATCTCTGCATACTTAAAGGTGTATTAAGAAATTTGTTTGGAAAATTGAGAATGACAAATTTGAATTTTTTATCTAATTACAAATTTTTCCGTTTTGGCATTTTAAACACTCAGCTTGTGCATATAAGTGATAATAAAACACATATTTTAAAATTTGTTAAAGCGTCGTTTAGTAAAAGAAAATATTACAAATGTATAATAATAATTAAGCTGAAAAGTAACAAGTCAGTTTCGGTATCAATACGTACAATAAGTACATTCGTTTCATAGATTTCACAGATCTACCTCAATGTCTTGGATGCAAAAAAAAAGATTCGAAAAGAAAATTCATCGGAATTTTCGGAATTTTTTGAGAAAAGACGCGACATTGAATTTTCCCGAAGTGATTGGCCAATTTTCTTATCGAAATCTGAAAGAGCGCTATCAAACACGTAGGTTATGAAGATTTGGTGAAAATTCGCAGCTATGTTACCTTAAAATTGTTACAAAATTTCAATAATTAGTTAAGAAGACAATGTAAATGATGAAAAAGTACTTTTTACAACTTATGCAAAGAAAGTAAAAGACCTTCCTCTCAACTCTTAATAACATAGCTGTTCTATGACTATACTCGTGTAACATATATATACAGAGCTTGGAGATTTTAGACTGATGATCATAGAAAATTTTTTTTCCCAGCGCTTTTGTTCAGTTTCGTAAAGAGGCTCTTCCTCTCATTCTCTGTGTAAAATATCTATTATTCTCTTCGCCTGCAGCTGAGTTAATTCACGAATTCTTCATTTAGGAGTTCGCAGCTCTTAATCATAACTTCTCTCTTTATCCTCCTCCAACAAGTATAGCAACGTGTAATGATGAATGTATATGTACATGATTTTAATCAAGCTAGTTATGGTCTAGTTCCTGAGGTATGCAAAATAAATGATGTAAAAATTCCCTTAAATGAAAAAGATCTAAACTTATGACTGTAATCGTTGAATAACCCCCGATTTAAACTTAGCGTTGATCCTTTAACGTTACAAGGACACCTTTTGGATATCTTGTTTTGATGAGTATTTATAAAGGGAATTGTAATTCAGAAAAATTCATGCAAAACCTATCTAGTCTTTTCGACGATGGTAGTTAATAGTTCATCGAAGCATTTGCTATTGCAATAAATAAAAAAACGTGATTTTTCGATCTAATTTGGTTTTGGATGATTTTTGATGCCTTTAAATAGTTGTACCTGTTCTAATAAATTTCGAAAATCCGAACTTGAAACTATTGTGATTGGTGTTCGAATAATTTTGTTAACGAAGAATGAAGCATAATATTTCAGCATTGGCTATTGAGACGCCCAAAGCGATGTCTCAAAAAATGAAAATTGATCGTAAACGAAAAGAGTAACGACGAAACTATAATAATTATCGAAAAAATTAGCGAAATTATTGTATCAAAATTTTCATATCGAAAAAGTAAAATTGAATAAATAACTCCAGCACTATATATGCCACTAGAACTAAGTTATTTTTAGTGAAAAATTGTATAGGGAAACGATAAATCTATATTGACACTCAATCCTTGAGTAATATCTCTGTGGTAAAAATTTTCACTTTACCAAAGAGCTTGATCAGAAACTAAAATCGTTTAAAAATTTAATAAATGTAATACCGAGTATATATTTTTACAGATTACATCGCTAAACATACCCAATGGCATACCTTTGGCATTGCCAATTTAATATTTCCAATAATTCAAGAACGATATTCTTTATATATATAGAGAGAGAGAGAGAGAGACACATATACAGGCACACATACATACACACAATGCATATACACACACACGTACCTATACATACAAGAAGCATAGAAATTGTACTGATAATAAAAAACAATGACGATCATTTGAATTCACGTACAGACCAATAAAGTTAAGTAGAGAAGCTCACGAACGAACGTTCAATTTTCTGAAACACGATGATAAAAAAAATCAGCGAAATCTCAAACAATCCTATACGTATCGCAATATCCTTATGCAAGCACAGCCCTGATAATCAAGTCCAATCACTCGTTTAGCAATTAAAATCTAAACTAGTCTGAATATCGATCGTCTGTACAAAATACATAGGGCGAAAAAAGAAGTTTCTTTTCTCGTCACATTTTGCTTTCTGGCACTCTCTTATCGCGTTCACAGCCATTTCATCAGTATAAGAGGGTCAAGCGTAGTTTGGAGAATTTTCGTCCAAACACACGTGCATTTTGAACAATGGGCTTGTCGATTACGCTATTCGAAAACCGGATTTAAGTAAGGGAAACAGACGCGAGTCAAAAAATCGTTCTACTTTTTAATATTTTTCAGCGTCAAGATGGTTAAACATCACGTGTTTGGGTTGATCCTCGAGAGTCATAAGGAAAACCTTTCATCTAGTGCATATTTTATCAGCAGGAAAAATCGTGTGGAAGGTTGAGTGAAGTTTTAGGTAAATTCAGGAACACGTGACGTGTGAATAAAAGTTGTTCTTTTTTTTCGCTGAATAATATATATTTTGTAGTCTAGGGGTGTACGTTGAATTTAAAGAAGTCGTATAAATTGAACTTACTTGTGTAAATTGTATGGATGTGTTTAGTGTTTGGTATTTTGATTGAATTTTCATTCTATTATAAGGGACGCCGGCCGAGTTAACATTCTTGTGATAGTAAAAACTAAAATGCTTGGCGAACTATCCTCTTGAAAGTTAGATCTATAAATACAGGCAATGATATGAATCTCTTCGTAACTTAAGAAACTATTATAGTAGATTATGCCGCGATTACGCGCGATAGGAATGTTTTAGTTACTCAACTCGACGCCTCTATTTTACGATAAAATGTTGGTAATTTGATGTTACGTAATATGTAAATTATAGTATTTTTCGAAATTAAAAATATTTCTAGACTTGCTGTAAAATGATAAAAATTCACATTTTAGTCGTATATATAGTGATGCTTAATATTATATTAATATGTTATAATTTTCATTACACGGCGGGTATTACAGTTATTCCCTCCGTGAACTTTGAATGTCGGTAAGAAAAAACGTAATATTATTAAAAGATTGAGCTATTGTTCTTAAAGTAAATTAAAAAAAAATTATTTAATAAGTATTACCAGAAGTACATATTATCCTGGGAAGGAATATTTTTTTATTTTTGGTTTTAGCGTTGTATAGAGCTTGATGGATTTTTAAAATTCGAAGTTCAAATGATGTTATTTCTATGTGGTTTTGAACTATCGAGTTGCAAATTGGGCATATGTGTCAATGTATTTGGTTAGAAAAAAAATAACAATATGATGCTTTTTCCAATAGAAATAACATTATTTGAGCTTTTGAAAAAATGATAACCACAATCTCTGGTAGGTCATGTAAAACAATGTTTTTTAAATTTAATTCTCATAAAAAAAGTTAACTTTGTAATAAAATTAAATTTGTTATTACAGATATTCATAATTCAAAGAAGAAATAAGCATAAACTCCCTTTAAGCGAAAATTATTCACTTTTAAAAATGTATAAATGATCTAACTAATTAAATGCGAATAAACCGTTTATTCACTATTTGATAATAAAATCAAATGATATTTTAAATATGAGCAGTGTAAATCATGGACGATAAGACCAGAATACTTCACATTTAAATACTATAAATTTTAACTGCATTAGAATATTGTATTATATAATACTGTTTCAATTTGCACTGCTGAATCAACAATTTTCCAAGTTAATTTGAAAATTCTCTCTTCGAATATTATAAATTACACTATACTCTGACTGAGATTGAGTTAACGTACATTTTGTCAAACAGTCAATTTTGTAATATAAAATACAAATTTAAAAAAAAACAGGATTGATTTTTGGTTTTATATTATATTAAGCACTAAAACATTCACTGTTTCAATTTTTCACAACAGAAAAGAGTGAACTGAATGCCAAGCGTGTGATATATCGACGGCTGAGGTTAAAAAAGGGCTAATTAAAAAATTAATTACCGACGACCCAACCAACTCCCATCAATATTTAATCGCACATTGGCATTTTTCCCTACATTTATGCTTTTTTACTTTGTCTGAATTGACTAATTTTGATTTTCCCTCAACCGTCGATACGTACAGAAACTTCTCCAAAACTATTTGGTACTGGAAGGGATAAAGCAATTAAACAACGACGAACTCTGTTTTTTTTTTATTTTATTTTTCTTACACTCTGAGACAATTCAATTAGGACTTACTTTTCCCAATATCAATTTCAATTTTTTATAAATGTAAAATGTATATTAATTTGTTTTTCTTTTATCGCTAACATATCGATCATACGAATACAAACTATTTTAACGCTATACATAGTCATATATATATGTATGTAATGTAGTTTTAGTGTATAGTAAATTTGCATTTGTTAATTTTTGACATACAATCCATAGTATGCATGTATGTATATATGTATGTAGTGTTAGCAGATTTATACGCATCCTATTTACTTATCACAAGAACATTGAAGTTTCATAATTTACAAAAAATTATTGTTACAATCTACGTAGTTTGAAAATCGATTATATTTCGGAAAACCTTTGGTCACTTGAATCGCTTTGAACAATTAGTTGGAAGTGTATATAGACGAATTAAAGTAAATGAGATTTGCTTTAAAAATCGAAATGTGTACATGTATCCGATGATTATGCGTTCATTGTTTGGATTATATAGCATATTATAAACGCACGTTTAAGTTCATTTATCTATTATAGCTGTACGAGTGTATAAAGAAGGTATACGATGACATCAATTCTTTTTAAAAACGTCGCTTATTTAAGTTTTACTCGTATTACAATGAACGTTACAATCGAATGGAAATTTATCATCCGATAACCGAAGATGAAGCTGTAGGTTATTTGTTTTAATTGAAATAACAATTTTTAGTTGTATAAATATACAATAAATATTCTGTAGAGTTAGTTATTTCTTTTTACTTAAATAAAATTACGTTAGAAAATAGTCACATGTAATTAGACACGATTCTAGTTAATGGCGTAAGAACAACGTAAACTCAACAATCGCGCGAAATTAATAGATAACAGACTATTTTACATCTACTATCAAACCATTGTTCTAACCGTGAATTGTAAAACATTGTACACGTGTCACGAGAATACATATTTTTTTTATTAATTACAAATACGTCAAAGGATTGCTTTTAAAACAAAACAAATCCATTGATTATATCTCGCTATTTCGGACGCTAATGAAACTCTACGTAACGAATCAATACGCAACTGCACTGAACCTGGAAAATGTAATTTATGAATAAAACCATTGCTTTTATGAATGAAAAGAAAATTTGCAGCGTATTTTTTGTAAGAAAAAGTGACGCCTATTAATTTATACGTTATAATTACAACTGATAAAAAAAATCTTACAGCTATAAGTAAGCAAAATACCCTTTTCGTTGAATTGTCCATACGGTTCTTACAGTGGATTTAATTACAATTTCTCTGTGATCGCATACACTTTGTACTCAAAGGCAGTTATTTTCTTTGATTACGAATAACGAAGAGCGTTCGAGATTTGATTATTATAATTTTTTTAAATTGCGAACGAATAATTTTAAGGACAGAGAAGGACAATTGGCGAAATGAAATAACGCAAAGGACGGCATCAAAAGTTGTCTAGTTACTACGATAGTTTTGAAAATTGAGTTCTCAGAATTTGCAACTATCATAATTATTATTTTTGCTACTCGATGCTGTTCACTGCTACGACATTTTCTGTATTAATAAAAATGATATCCGACATAATACACCAACCCATTGTCAACATAACAATTTAAAAAAGTCAAATTTAAATTCTAATGAAAATAAATGTACGTTCATACATTACTTCGGATTTAGCCTTGGAATTCGTGATTAGTTGGTGAAAAAAATTTCATCTTTCAATAATAATAATAATAATTGTTCATTACGTTAAATAATATTTGGCACCATAAAGTTCGTCTTGATTTCAATGAATCTTCAATAGTGGCGTGGTTTCTGAAAAATCACACAATCACCTGTACATAATCACATTGGACAATCGATCACACTATGTATATTACATAAAAATAACGATTATACGCTAATGTCATTTTCAGAAAATCTCGTCTGCGCAAAGATGAAAAAAAAAGAATAGAAAATTTGTAGAACGCGATTTTTTACTCGCGTTGATTTATGATTTTGAAGTCAGAATCAATACGTGTTCAACTAACCGAAGAAAAAAAAACTTGGTCGTATATTTTGTGGGCGCGACGACCCACATTTTATCGCCTGCAGTCAATTGTACTTAAAAGTCAATTGTTCTCGAAAGCTTATTAATTTCATCAAAATTTAAACGATCCTTTTACCGTAGTTAAGTGCATAATTTCGATATATTTAATGCAGCCTCGTAACGGCGAAGAGGAATTTAATAACAACATAAATACAAACGTAAACCATCGTTTAAAATAATGGACCGAAATGTGTAAATGAAGTCTGAATAAACAATGACTCGACTTACGTATAAGCACATTTCGTTCTTCTTTTTTCATAAATATCAGATCAATTTACAGACGAAGTTTTTGCGAAGTTGAAAGTCACAATTTTATACTTTATTCTCATCATTGAAACACAGCGATAAATTTTTGTTAAAAGCAATGATAATAATAATTTTAAAGGAAATAGGGCTTTTTCTATATCGTAAACTGTTCACAGTAGCGATAAAGTAGATGTAATTTATTGTTGCATCGCGTGATCTTATCTATAGACTATCGAGGACACAGCCAAGGGTGAGTCTACTGAAAGCTACTTATATATGTTCCTTTCTTTTATTCCACTAATCAAAAAAATCGAATATAATAAAGATTGAATTCGTCCTTACCCTTTCGTTCATCTCGATACTACGAACCATATAACAGCTACTATTAGAGCTATGGATACACCAACGGAAATAAGTATTTGTTTATTCTAGAACAGAAAAATAAAAGGTAGCGGTTTTAATAAATTCAACTGGCAAAAGAAATTGTTCTCGTGTCGCGAAAATGCGAAAAAGCTTTTCTGCGACAGACCTTGGAAGAAGTTCTTTTTTCGAAAATTGAGAACTGCAGCTGTCAAATCGATAATGTCAAAATTGAATATGCATATATACAGTCTGTTCGTATAGTTTTCATAGAAAAATGAAATTACTATCGAATCGACTATTTGCCACTGGTGTAATATCGAAGACGAGCGTATTCAGAATTTCGCCCGGAAATTCAATTCGACCATTACGATCTACGAAACAATGTACCGCGAATAGTTGAAATACACGAAATTCGCATTCTCCACAGTGTAACTTGTCGAGAAGTTGAGATTTTATCGTTCTCTCAAGTATTTCATAAGAAAAAAAAAAAAAATTCGTAATGAAAAAGGTGGCTCTGATAAGAAACATTACGAAGAATCGCGTAAAAAGATGAGGTTTATACGTCTGACTTATATCGCCTATTACTACTTTAACTCCTGAATGAGGTCTTAAAAATATCTCGCACTCGAGCCAAAAACATTATTATTTCCCATTACAGCAAAGTCCCTGTTGTACGTTAACCTTTCACTGGCTTTTCCTTCGTAAAACGGCAAAATTTCGTAATTTAACTGTTACTCGGGATAATGTTTGTATGTATATATACATGTATATATGTATACATAGAAATCGCGTAGATTACCAAGAGAGATTCATTTGAATACAGGCGACGTGCAATTCAGCGAGTTCCCTCGTAGATGTTAAATGCGCACTTGAAGGGGGGTAAGACACTTTTAAGCAAAGTTACCTCAAATTAGAATTTTCTATTTGTCATATATTAATTGTATTGTTTTTATATTTAATACTGAATTCGTAGGTACGGATACCTTTGATTTTAAGCTTTGTATTGTAGGTTGTTGGAAACTCGTTCTTTGTGAGATTCAATGTAAATTAATGAGTCAATTGAATTGAGAACTGGTATAAAAAAAATAAGCTCGAATTTAGCAAATTACAATCAAGCGAACAGACTAAATTTTACACGAGAACATGTATCAAAATTAAAAAAAAATAGTTTTTTTTTCGTTTCGTTTAGTTTTTTTTAAACACATTAAGAAAATAAATTAAAACATTCACAAACGAAGAACAGTTGTAAATCGAAATTTAATGTTTTAAAAAATCAGTTTAATGCGTTTCAGAATTAAAAAAGATAATTTTGTTAGTTTTATCCAAATTACTAAAACTATATATAACAACAAACAGACTAAATTTTCCACGACGAAATGGACCAAAATTTAAATAAACATAACGTCAGTTTTAGATTTTTAATAACTTTTCTCGCCGTTAAAAATGAATCCCTACATTCATAGTTTACAGAATGTATCGGTCTATTAATTAACTTTGAATTTTACGTAGAATCAGTTTTCAGCAGCAAATTAAAGACTTACGTATGTAAATCTCGTTTACATATATTTTGCCCCTTTAATACCAGATCTAAACTCAAAATTCAAAGTACAAAGAGTCAAAATCTCTACAAAAGAAAAATTTTCGGAGCGTAACGATTCGCGATACTTGTATATCTGGCTGTCTTCCAAGAGATACAACAGCGCACTGTTGGCTAAATAAATGTCGAAGTAAACCAGATCTTCGCGAAGCTCGATGTAAACTCGATCGATGCAACTTTAAGCCCTTAAAAGACTTAACGGTTCTCCAATGCGTATACGCGCGCCGCCCGACCGTTCAACTCCAAGGGGAGGCGTGGAACCGCGATAAAGCGCGCCTAAAGTCCCGGCGCGTCGTAAAAACGAATGAAAGAAAAAAGAAAAAAAAAAAAGAAGAAGTTGCTAACTCGACAAACGCTTTGATAGTCCAACGATGGAAAAGAAGTCGAAGAAGAAAATCCGGTAAAAACGAAAAGAAATCTAATCAACTTAGCTACGCTCACTTGTCTCCTTATCTTGGCTTCCCTGCATTCGTCCATGACAATCTGGGCCAGTACCGGACCATCGCTGATTCCAGTATGGCTTTCTGCCATACGATTAAGTCCAAGTTCGAGATCCCGGTGTCTCGACAATTGAGCGGAAACTTCGGCCCGATGAGTATACGGTTGTGGTCCGGTATCGTCCTGATAGTACGCCATGGTTTATTGCAGATACCGCAGTAAACGACTGCGCGCTCGGTGACGCTCTCGGTGCGACTGCTGATGCTTGTGCGGCGGTGGCGGCTCCGCCAGCGATTTTCCGCGTCGGCGCCGTTGTCGACGCTGAGAAAATGGGACGAGCTGGTATATATATATACGTGTGTGTGTGTGTATTTTTTCCCCTCCCCCTATATACAACTGTCTCTATATGACTTCGACCGTTTAACGGAATTTCGCGTAACTCGCCCCTTGCGGTTTTCGGCGATTGATGCTCCTTCGTATCTATTTGTGTGTGTGTGTGTGTATGTGTGTGTGTAAATGTATATATGGAGTATTGTGGTCGATTGAAATTAGAGCGATCGAGATAACGGAGTATATACCGTCGTAAGCAGTAAAGTTGGAAGGGTTAATTGGTTCGTCCGACTGTACACGTGTCTGTCGTATTTAAAAGCTTGACGTGACATCGAGGGATATAACGCTGGAAAGAGACAGTGTGTGATTTATGTAATTCGTATGAGTCGATACATATGTGTGTGTGTGTGTGTGTGTGTGAGAGAATGGATTACTGAACAACGTTGATAAAACTCGTTGTAGTTCGTTTTTTTTTTCAAAGAATATCGAAGAATAACGCGAGTTATTTCGTTTGGGCCAGAAGCGATCGTCGCGGGAT
The DNA here is from genome assembly GCA_018906985.1 of Apocrypta bakeri. Classification (NCBI taxonomy): domain Eukaryota; kingdom Metazoa; phylum Arthropoda; class Insecta; order Hymenoptera; family Pteromalidae; genus Apocrypta; species Apocrypta bakeri. Next base: position 7,636,489 of record JACCIA010000005.1, read on the forward strand.
TGAGAAATACGTCGCAGTAGAAAGGGATCGAGTCCGGTCAGACGTGTCGTATATAAGTAAGGTGGAATATTCAGACGAATGGCTTGAAACCGTATATGTAGATACGTCGATTTGTATACGAAACGACGGAATATCGTAGATGTATGTATATAGGACTAAATCTATTTTCATTCGTCAATTTTATGGGTCGGACAAAACAATTGTCGAAGTGATAGTACGATTTCTTTTTTATGCTTATTTGGCGCGTTTTATAGTCTATTGAAATTGTATTCTATAAAAGAGTTTGACCCGTTTGTTCAGATGCTTAGAAAGTTTTTCAGTAAATAAATGTAATCTGTACTTATTTTAATGTAACGGAGAGGAGGCTAAAGAAATAAGAAATCTACGGAGATAAGTTTACTTTGTATACTTCGGAAATAAAAAAAAGTGACTGTTTTTCTGTTGAATGAGTTGATTATTGAACGAAATGCTCATTAAAATTTTTAAAATACAATTGTTAAAAATATTTATACTTATCATTACTTCTATAGTTCCTTTTATTTGCATAGAAAAGTCAACTGTTCAAAAAAAATAAATCACGAAGCAAAATACATTAGTATCTAAAAATAGTGACATTAACGTATTATCTCGTACTCTACTGATAGGCATACAGAAAAGTGTCGAACCAAAATAGATTTAGTCATATAAATATAAGTAATTTACACATACAAACTATAAACTATTTTATAACATTTCTAATTCTGTATCGATACAATATAGATTAATTATCACTTTCTTATCATATCCAACATATATGTTATATTTACTATCGCTTTAGGCTATTGCAAGTAGAAGCTCATTTTTTCTCCCGGAAGAGTCGTTTAATCATCTTTCGCTCTACGAGATGTCACCTGCTTTCCACGTGCTAACTGGTCCATCAATTTAAACTCGCTTTTCCCTTTTATAGAAAAAAAAAAGAAAAGACAGATTCCCCTCTGAGAGTTACAGCCACGTGCATACATATATATATGTATACACAAATACTCGAGGAAACTTCATAGCAAATATTATTGGAAAGCTTCTCTGATGCGCTTCTTTTGTAACGCGTGTAAACTGATAGGTGGGAAAATATCGTTAGAGAAATGCGACGAACTTAAGAAAATAAAAGGAAAGTGTTCGAAGCTTGTTAGAGGGATTATAAGTAGTATATGGGCGATTCTCTGCCAAATGGATGTTTCAAAAATTTGTTTTCATTGGTTCGTATTTTAAGAATTTTTGAGAAATTTTCTTTCCGCTGTTTTTTACGTCTATTTTTGTAAACTGTTTTACACGTCGTACAAGAATAATCGATAATTACAGTATTCGTATCAGTTATTCTTGTCATTTTTGCGAACTTTTAGAAGAATTTATTTTACGATAAAAAATTGCAAGCATTACGCAGAGCTTTCACGAATAATGTAGTTACATTCCGTATTCAGATTCATCTCATACCCCAAGTGATCGAAATTACATTTTTTAACCAACTATAGGCTCATTGTTATTGCGTCGAAAGTTTGAGATGTTCATTTTTGTACTACTACGTACTTTTTCTGCTCGTGGATTTTTTTATGTCAAAATTAATATATGGCAATATGGCAAGTTTCAGCTTAATTGATCCATTAATTCACTTTGAACCATGCGGAGAGTGACTTTTCAAGATCCTACTATAAGTGGTCTAAGTAAAATTTCTAGGTATCTACAACTTCAATATTAAATTTATAATGAATGCAATCAAAATAACTAATTAAATTTTCTAATTTTAGGTAGTCTCTCGCGTAAATGCGTCTTGCCTCCTCAAGGAAAATCTTTGTCAGTTAAAATTTCTACCAGGAATTCTAAAATCGTTACCTTAATACCATTAGAATGCGCAGTTAAGAAAAAATAAAAAATCTAAAGCGTTACAATTATATAAAGTATTCGAGAATAATATTTGATTATAAGAATCAAGACAATTGATTATACTTATCGTTGCAAATTTATACCCTGGTACGAATTGGCTAATTGGACCAGTACTCTGTCAACATTGCGCTTGTATTATCGGGCAGTATTCAACCGTTACACATTTTTAACTCTGATAAATAGCCCAATGTCCAGTACAGTGTTACAATTCTGGTATTAAATTACTAAACATCGATGCCTTGGTGTAAAAATCCGCCAATTCAAAAGATGATTTGAAAATCAGCCGGTTCAAAATCAAATTTCAAAACCCAGCCAACTAAGAAATGGACTTCTGATAAGGACTACAGAAATAATTCTTAATAATTTGGTCAAAACAATACCGATAAGGTGATGCGCTCAAAACTTCATTCAAATACCTATTTACTGAGAATACAAGAACGGTTTTTTGTATATTGACGAAAAACAATATAAAACATAAAAACACAATAAGCATATTGCCCAAGATATATATATTGCAATTTTATGTTTGACAGGCTTCAGCGCATCGACTGTTGGAATCCTAATTCCAGCGAAGGTCGATTTCCCGGAATGCGCATAACAAAACGAGTAATACCGTTGACGACATCGAACGTAATCTTGTAATAAGAGGACATTAACTCGTGTAATCTGTCAACTGCATATTGCTTATTTTTTTTTCTATTTTTATATTATAGTTTCACATTTGTTGGATACCAGTATTTTGAGCTATTTTTCTGTTCACACTTGTATATACCTGTTACCTTCCCTTTTCCCGACAAATGACTAACATATTTGCGCAGGACAGTTTCTAGTTAGTTACCTTCTAACTTCTTTTCTCGCCGTAGCAGCTCGAGCGTACAAATAATACTCCACTCCTAATGCACGTTGAACAGTAATTTAATGAGAATTATTAAAATAATGACTATGAGGCATAAATAAATTATACACTGACATGACAATTTTTTGCTGAGCTTGTGCTCGGGAAAATACGGTATCGTTCCATCAAGGGGGTTTACACCCTCCCTGAACCTTCAATATCTGTACAAAATATGTAATATTATTACAGAATTAACTATTTTTCTTAAAAGTATACTAAAAAACTATATTTTGTGAGACCTACTAGACACTTATCAGTATGATTTTTTTAATTTTGGGTTTGGTGCAGGCTACAGCTTGAACCGCTTGATGGATTTTTATAAACCAAGGGTTCATGATACGTTCTTTCTATGTGATTTTAGGCTATCAAATCGAAAATTCATCATATGTTATAAATCAATAAAATTCGATAGTCCAAAATGACAAAGCTTTGAATTTTAACAACCCGAAACAATCATATCATCGACTTCGAGTAAATCTTATTAAATAATGTTTTTTATAATATACTTTTAAGAAAAAACAAACGTCTATCTTTGCGATAATAATACATTTTTTGTTACAGATATAAAAAATTCATGGATTGAATAAAAGTCTCCTTGAGAGAATCAGGTGATTTTCAAATATTTTCAATAATCTAATCACAATAATGAAAAATCTATTAAAAATCAAAAGCTTTTCAATGAATTATTCAAAAAAATGAATAAATTTTAACTGATCGTTAATATTTAAATCCTTATACTTGTCAAGTCCTGGAGACACTTTTCAAATTAAAATAATTTTTGCCTGAACGCGAGCACAATAGCAAGACCTATTATACAAGATACTACTAATGGTCACTCTTATTCCTAGCGAAGGTCGCGTCTCAATATAGAGCTTTCCTCGTCTAATTGATTGTGTATGTATAGTGGGGTTTGAGGGGAGATTTTGTATATTAAATCAACTAAAGCGATGAACGCGCTTACAGGTCCGAATCCTCAGTAGTTAATTGTTTATACGGGTTAGGAGAGATTGGTTTAATTAACTAAAGCGCTGAACACACTTACAGGTCCAAATCCTCAGTAGCTAATTGTTTATACGGGTTAGGAGAGATTGGTTTAATTAACTAAACTGGTGAACACGCTTACAGCTCCAAATCCTCAATAGTTAATTTATTTATACGGATTAGAAGATTTGGACATTCGTATGTGGTATAGTGGTGGAGTTGGTTTGGAATATAGAGACTCACTTTCTGTCTTTAACCGACGATACAGCTAAGCACAGAAAGTTTCCAGTTCGCTCCTTCCTGAGGAACGATCGGCGGACCAGAATATTTATCTAGTAATTATGAATTAACTTTGTGTGTTTGGATATATATGTGTGTGTGTTCATTCGTTATACACGTCTATAGTTGTTTATTATACTGATGTTAGTTATAAAGTAGTTCGGTTTATGTATCGGTACATGTTTTAGGTATGCGTGAAGTAATAGTGCAAGTGAGAATATGTAAATATACTTAACGCATTTCCGTTTGTACGTGTAGTGCGTATGTGTGGCGTGGTGACGCTTACCTCCCCTGGACACTTGTCTTTGCCAGATGGCCTTTTACGTCTTCACTTCTTGAGAAATCTCGGATTCTTGAGAATATGTATTTTTGAAATATAATTTTGAAGAGAAATAATACACGTTTCAATACAAATGCGACACAGTGTATGTAAGGGTAACCTATGGTTACCTATGGTTCTTTAAATTACTGGATGTCATAAATTAGCGTTTTCCGCCTATTTGCAAAAAATTACAATTTCACAGCGAAGCATTTCTCGCTAAAAACACAAAAGGGACTTTCATTGTAAAATAAGTTAAACTTTATAAATAACATGTTATCGCTGCATCAAATTAATAATTAGTATCAATAAATTGGTGTTAATATGAAGAAATTATCTATACGTGTTGTGTGCATATCTAAAAATATGTGTATATACATGGATGTTAAGTTTTGGTATAAACAGAATGAATCTATAAACATAATAATTAAAAAATAGATAATTCGAACATATTAGTCATATTGTGTAGTTACAGATAGCACGTACTTGCCATGACGACAAAAATGATAATTAAATTCGTGATTTCGTTTGTTTTGATTTTTTATCGACACGTACACGCTCATAAAAAATAATATAAAAGTATTCAAAAATAATTTTCCTGTACTCATCAGTACAAAATGTATAATTTCCATGTTTATATCAACACTACCTAAAATAGCAATTTATAATCTTTCTATTACATTTGCATTTTTAGGATTATTACGGGAAAGAGATGGCGCACGCGTGGATAAGGGTTGTACCGTTAATGGCTCGAGTGCAATAGCTTGGAGAAAGGCATTTCAGCAATCGCAATGAGTATATTTCTCAAATATTGAGAGAGAAGTATACGTGAATGTAAACGAAAATCCCTCTTAGGACCAGTAGTTCTCGGAGGTAGGCGGTGTACTAGATGCCGAGTTATCTGCGTATCTCGTTTTATCACCTAGTGATTGTTGCAGAACAGTGATAAGGGCGCATCAGTTAACATCTGGTCGAATTAGAAAATGAAGGTGAGAGGCTGCTGTTGCTATGTGAAAGCATCTGCTCTTAGACTCGCGTAACAGGTTATATCTGGAGCTACTCTCAGATCACATCAGATTATTCGCGGTGAAACATCAGATATCATCGACCACCTGTACCCAGCATCGATTCGATATCGAGGTAATTACCGCTGAGATGGTGTCATCAGTGATAAGAACATCCTAACAGCTGCTCTTTGTACGAAACATTTATCTGCCCCATACGAAGATTTCTACGTCCATAATGGTTCTAGAAGTTAGAACGAGGTTGGTCAGCATTACTGCATCTCTATAGTTAGATCCAACGCGAAATGATCTGGACTTAATGTATTAACTAAACATCATTGTTATTACGATACACGTACGATAATTTATCATACCTGTAAAATCATATCTTACGCATGCGTAATGCGATTTAAGGCTATTAATTGCAAAGGTTCATTATGTTAATGACGTCTTGTTTTATTTCAAATCGAAGGTGATATCAAGGTTAATAAAACAACAAGAGATGATGAAATTGCCCAAACGAAATTTCATCGCTGGTGTGATGGGACACATGACCGGTTAGGCACGCACATCGTCGTCAACATAGTAAAAGATTCATGCTCATGCAGAACATAAAGGTGATACTTCTTAGCAACATCGAATGCAATAAGCATTTTCCTATAAGAATTTCATTAAATGAGATCTGTGCGATCCACATCAAAGGCCATGGGTATAATAATGCTTGTAATTAAATTTATGTACGCTAACAAATATTGATGTTGAAGTATTCGTTATGTTTTTTTTGATGAAGGGATACAATTGTACAACTTTTATCTATAAAGACTGCATTGAATATGCAATGAAAACGAATCTTCAGCTTTGAAAAGGCCTATTTTTTAAATATATCAATGCCATCGTTGCAAATATATTACTCACTATAAATTGAACATGTATTTGTTTATGAAAGTACAAGCGAATGATAAAATTTTTACACCTATATTTATTGTACGAACAAACTTTTAAAGTAATAATGCCCAATGTACTTACAGATAATATTTATATATATAATAGAGCAGAACGTCTTCTGTCTAGTGTATGTCAAAACGTGAAAATGAAGTTCGTGAATTCGTTTGTTTGTATTTCTTTCCTTATTGGCGAGTATAAAAATATAATGTTAACACTGTATTTTAAAATAATTATAATGTAATTTTCATTAAACGATACATAAAAAAACATATCGTCCCTTTTCTACATTATTCTGTACACCGACCAAAAAAAAATTAAAATCGACTTACCGTATTTGTATTTATAGAAAGCATCAGCGCCACTCGCAAAACGCGTCAGATTGTTGGTGGCGAGACTGCGGATATTGAGAACTACCCATACCAAGTATCAATTCGTTATGAAGGTAAACATGGTTGCGGTGGGGCAATTATCAGTGATACTCATATCCTGACAGCTGCTCACTGTATGGCCTACTTCACTCCACCATACACGAGTTTGCTGGTCCATTCTGGGACAAACAGCTTGAATGAAAATGGGCAAACTCACCGTGTCTTGAACGTTAAATATCATCCACAATATATAGGAACAGATTCACTATTAATGAACGACATTGCTATTGTAACGGTAAATCTGGATATGATTTTCATAAAGGATTTGGAAAATCATAAATTAATTTTGCTAACATTGCTTAAAGTATATTTGTACTTCGATTTCAGATTTTTGGTGACATCAAATTCAATGCAAAACAGCTAAAGATTAAGTTACCCAGTAAGAACGTCGTCACAGGTTCCAAAGGCAATGTGACCGGTTGGGGACCTATCTCCACAGCTACACCTACTACACTGTCCACACTTTTGCAGAGATTGGAGGTGAAGACACTTCCAAACAAGGAGTGCGATACGCGCTTGCATTTAGGTGAAAATCTTTTGTCAAGTCAGTTGTGCGCAGTTCACAGCGAAGGACATGGATGTATCCTTGTATGTAACTGAATTCACAAATCAAATTTTTCTAATGTTTCAATACATTACTGTATAATACGGAATTGATGTATTCTCGGCACTTATAGGGTGACAGTGGTGGACCTTTAGTTATTAAGAATGAAATCGCAGGTATCTTATCTTCAGCGATAGACGAATGTTATGCAAGTGGATTTCCTGATATCTATACAAATGTCTTTGAGCATAAAGGTTTTATTGAGTCTGCAATGAGAAAAGGGTAATTTAATTCTGTTACTACACCTGTTCTTACAGACAATCTGTCGTTAAAAGAAGTCATTACAATTATAAAAAAGAAAAGTTTTTCTTTTCATATTAAACATATGTAAATTATGTAATTGTTAATAAAAAAAAAATTCTATACCTATAATTAAAACGAAATTTTAAATTGATTTTCTAACAGTTACAATTGTATAATATAGCACAATAGAATCAGTCAAAAAATGTTTTTCTTTTAAACTGAATCCCTAAAAAAGTAACAAAATAATGAGTCATAGTCGATGTAAAAATAGTTATAGCTTCCAAGATAAAAAATTTCCGTTGAATGTAATTGAAGCCATTGTTTAAATACTATTTATATTTATCATAAATTTTTCCAATACCTATTACCGAATTAAAATTCCAAAAAATCTGTTAAACGTAACTGGTATGCATTAATTTTTATACTAATTGTAATGTTTTGAAGTAATAAAAACTGTTAAATAAAATTACTAGCAACAGTTATAATATTGAAAATGTAAAGTAAATATAGTAGTCAAACTCGACTTTCTACGATTTCATTTAATCATTACAATTGAAATTTCACTCGTATTAGTTTATTTTGCGTAAAAGTCAAAAGTATACACTAATACAAATTTACAAAATTTAAAAAATATTGAATCCCCTCGCTTTTTGATCAGCAAGAGCAGCATCTGGCTATCTGAAGCTCATAAAGCGATTAAACCTCTCTGGTGATACGCAGCACGATGTCGAAAAAGTATTTTGTTTCAAATTACTTCGTTGTATATTTAAGCGCAAATAAACAAATACATGCATAAAATCGTACGTTTCGCGCTTATAAGAACATAATTTGAATTACAAAAAATTGGAGCATATTTGCCTCGTCATAAAGCCAAACAATGCACAGTATGATTAAAAGAATATTATACAAAGCATAAATAAAATCCATCAGTTTTTCCATTCAAGTTATTAAAATCATTCTTATTAATAATAAATCGTCAATAAATGCCAAAGCTCGTTAATAAATGCAAAACACAGTCTTTAAATATAAGTGTAGTCTCGAATGGAAAGTTTGTCGTACAAAATAGTAGGATATTATACGAATTCTGTCGAAATCAAGGTACCTGAAATTGCACGCTGTGTACTGCGTATTTCAAGGCTAAGAGATTACAAGGACTTTTGGGTCTTTTCAATTTTCTAATATCATAAAACAATCTATCACCGTTCGCTCTGATTTTATTTGCGTCGAATTCACAGGTAGACAAAATTTGAAATTTTCTCTAATTCGTAAAGCTCTAGTGAATTTTTCAACTTTTCTCAGTTACGAAGAAAGCGTTATAGCAGATACATCGAATTTTCCTCAGCTCTGACTTCTTGAACATATTCTAATTGTGTGCACCCAAATATTTATAAATATGTCACATTCGCGGTCAAACACAGAAATCACTTTAGTGGGACACGCAAAGGCGAAACTTCGAGGTTCAAAACTGCCATCTAATCGGGAAGTGCTGCAAGGTTTGTATTGTCAGAAGAGAAACTTTAGTCAATCTCACCGTTGGACTGAAATAGTTACGACAAAAAAGTAGCTCTTTTTTGGGAAAATGCAGGGATTCCCATGCGACGTGTGGTAGACTGCGTAGGTGTAGTGCACAAATCATACATTAATCACGTAGCATTATTAAAGCATCCCAAACACGCTGTCATAGCTCGATCTATAAGACTGAAGGATTTTATGAGTAAATTAGATAAATTATTCGATATCGCTTGTACCGTAAAATCGAATAATTTACAAGACGAAGATGCTGTTCATTTTTTGAAGGATCCACGAGAAACCCGATTAGAAATTTTGACAAGTATCGTCTACCTTTAAGTTAAGTCTACCTAAAATAAACATGTATCAAGATTCTACGAGAAATAAGTTTTTTATTAAAAATCTGTGCTTTCATGCTTTCAAGAATGTAGCAAAGAGTATTTATGCCAAATTTCCGCTCGATTGGTCCATTAATTCATTGGAGCCTTGCAGAGAGTGAGTTTTCAACAAAGTGTACTACAAGTAGTTACCGAAGAGACTTAAAGTGTATAAAAAAGCTCAAATTAAATTGGTACATCTAATTTAAATTTTTAATTTAAAGTAGCCTAACTTAAAAGCGTCTTGTCCTCTTGAATGATAAAAATGAGAGAAATAATTTCTGTCAGCTTTTACATCTACGAACGGTAGTAACTAGCTTTTCCACCTCATAAAATGCGACTGTAATAAAGCTCTACAAAAAAGTAATACATAATAAAAATAGTGCATTAATAAAAGATTTTCATCGGCCCAGAATTGTAGAAAATTTTTTTTTCCCCAACTCCCATAACCGCTAGAAATAAAATTTTCATTCAAATTATTTGATATCAAGACTAAAATTCCTATCTGCACGTGTGTATAACAGTGACATTGACGGTGCTTATATACTTCGTACATTTATCGTGACTTATCTATATATACATATCCTTGAAAATATTTTACTTAAAAAGATAAGTAAATTTTACCAAAAAAAACTACCCCTTATATTTTTAGTGAAAATTGCTTCCGAAGAAGCTACAAATTATTGGAAATGGGCATAAAGTAAGAAAAACGCTGAAATCGCAACTTTTAACTCTCTGTAACTTGGAAACGGTTACTGAAAAAATCTAAAATATTCATGAAGGTATATATACGTACATATACAGTGCCAAAGAATAATTTAAAATCATTTCAAATTTTTGACCGGTCAATCTGTCAGAGAATAACCCGCATACATGTTTAGTTCGCACAAATTGACTCGCGCAGTAATCTCTTCGTATAGAATTTTTTCAAAAAACTCAAATCCAATGTCGAGACCTCTCAAGCACATTTCGAGTCCATAACGAGATATTTTGTAAGTTCACACTGTGAATTATGGATGGACTGAATTTTTCGGAGATAATTTGTTCCACCGAACTTGTTCTATAGTTATAGTGTAAAATGTGAATTATGGTAGGAAGTCTAGTAAGTCTCTTTGTATCGCACATTTTTATGAGAAAGTACTCGTAAAGGTTCGCGGAGATAAAATGTGTAAGACGCGCGAGAAAGATCCAAGGAAAAGATCACGCGTACATACGTATATATACGTATATACGTCCATGTAATTGAAAAAAGGAGAAAATTTATTAAATATTCTTCTCGATCCACTATGTATATATATATATATATATATATATATATATATATATATATAATAAAGAATAATGTCTATATGAATTTCGTAAATTTGATTACATTCCAATGCCAGACTTCTTTCATTCGCCAACGAGTTTAAAACGGATTAAAATAACTCAGAATGTAAGCTCGACCTTATATTCGTCATCGAGATTTTAGCGCGTATCACTTGCGATTCTAGAACTTTTCTCGATAAAAACCATCGGTATACGTACACGTGTAATTCAGACAAATGTGCTAAGCGTGAAAGCTCAAACTGCAAAAAACGAGATGTTAAGTCCATTTCACGCTATTATTTGATGTAGAACTTGCAAAAAATTAACGAGTTTACATGTGGATGCATATGTATTTATAAATATCTATATCTATATATATATATATATATATATATATATATGTGTGTGTGTGCGTATATAATAAAAACCTTGTATACGAAAATCCTCGGTGACACTATGCGACAAAGGGTGTGTCGCCCACAAAGCAACGTCGCATCCAAACAACGAGTAGGAGGTAACGCTTATATTTCTTTATCCAGTAAAAAATGTGTGTGTGTATATATATATTTTGGTATATATTATATACTCAATTCAGCGTGTACATTATCGTCATTTTCACGATTTTATGTTCCTTGAGACGTCGGGCCGCGATCCAAGACCATTTTCCACCCCACTTACTTTTTTGTAGTCGTTCGTGCGCTCGAAACAATGTTCGAACAGTTACTTTCTGAATCGCGATTTTTTTTCTCCTCATTTTTTAAAGGTGAGGTTTTAACCATTTGTAAAGTATTTTATTTTTATTGCCTTTTGCTGGCCAAAAGGTCTTCCAAGACGTTTTCTTCGTGAAATATCTGTTGCTAGAATTCACAGACATTTAAGTTCTTAATTCATCGTTTCAATGCGAATTCACAATCAATGAACGCAATTTCATAAAAATTCGGCGGATACAACGAGCTGCGCTGAAAAACATGCGAGCTTTTTTTATTTCGAGAATTTCGAGTGGTTGAATAAATAAAATCGATATTTGGCGAAATGAAAATCATTTTTTATTGCTGCGTTATTGCACGGGCAAACGTTTATCCTTGAAACGGACGTTGTGCAGATATTCGTTACGGAAGAAATCTTAATCAGTTTCATTGACTCTTATCGATAAACAATAGCAATGTTAATTCAAAAAAACGGAGTTCGCGTTTGAACCTTCAATTTTAAACAATCCGGCCCTTATTTTTATTTTCATTTCAAGGGCTGTACATAAACGCATAAAAGCAATCGATCGCTCGATGGAATAAAAGAAAAATACAGGAACGTCGGTTAAAAAAAAAAGCCCTTTGTCGAGGAGAGAATGCGTCGAAGGCCAACGAAGCGGAATCTGAGGAGAAATTGCCGGAGGGGGTTGCAGGGGTAGTTAAAGTTAGTTAAGTGTCGGGAGTGATTATAGGGGATGTGAACGTTAGCTACTAATTGTGAATAAAGTAGGAGACGTGATGGTATTTGTATTGCACATTTTGCTCGTGCAGTTGTACATCGCTGAAGCGTATAAAATGATACTGGCACGGTATATTTCACTCGATGACTTTGTGGAAATGCTATGTTCCATTTCTGTTTCATGTACGATTTCAGCGGTCAAACTTTTAAGCCGAGCTAACGAAGTTATTGTTTTTATCGATTCCATAGATACATACGTGTATTTCCAGAGTGTATAGCCTCCTTTTAGAGGCTTAGATGTGATTCGGGCTACTTCTTTTTATATACTATTCTTGGAAGCATAAGTATACTTTTTTTACTCTGCAAATCGGTGTTAATCGAATTAAGCGAATGGTATCTCTTCTCGCAATTATTTCGCGTAAATTAAATTATTTTCGTGTACTGTGTAATATTGCATAATATTGTATGTTATTCTTAATACTATATATATACTCTTCGTGAAATTAGCCACCCGCTCTATCTAAAAATTGGATTATCTTCGACTTCTCAATTCGTTATTTTGCACGTATGAATATGAAATTTTTATTGCTGTGGGCATTTTATAAAAGAAAACTAAATTGGTTAAGCGTTAAAAATAAAATCAGATTCTTTTGCGACCTCCATTTTTTTATCAACTGAATATCTGTACTTAAAGTGTCTCTGATAATTTAATGCGGAAAATTTGTTAAGTAAACAAAATTCTCGAAGAATTCCTCATACATATGTAGGTACCTTCCTTTTTTAATATTTGGAATAATTTGGCATTTTTATTCACAATTACAATGAAAAATAGATCTTTGTATAAAAATTCTGCTACTAAATTGTCGACGATTTATTCAATACCTGAGCGTCAAAGTAATATATTATTATATATTCTTTAAAGTATTGCTCGAAAAAATTTATTCCACATTGAAAAATCCCTTGAATTTGTATTAAAAATAGTTTAGTTAACAATTACGATGTTTATAAGAATTCGTTCAATGATAAATTATAAATTAGTAAATTTTAATGCCAGTGGACACTTAGTAACATATTATTCTACTTTAGCAATCATATTTATGAAATTTAAAAATGTATACACGTTTTTTCAGAATCTAAAAACAATAAATTTGGATGCTTTGTACATTAATACGATAAAAATGCATTTATTGCGCGTATTTCTTATAATTTTGTATGTAATTAATATAAATTCATTAGATAGTATCTTACAATTAATACTAATTTATTTATTCGGATTATCAATATCGAATAACGTCGATTATAAAATTTAGTTTTGATTTACGCGAAATCGCCAGTATGCAGAATTCGAATTTCTCTTTTCGATTTCTTGCTTCCTATTATAAATGTACGCTTATTTCCAAAAATCCATTCTAACTTGTGTTACAAACATACTTTTCTGGGCCACAGCCAACTTTAATGAATTGCCAAGTCTTGCGGATACGTATATATATATATATATACGCTATTCAGCATAGCCATCGTTAAGTTGTTACGAACTCGCTCTATAAGAAACGGATTAAACATTGTCAAAAGTGATTTCAACTCTCTCTCTCTCTCTCTATCTCTCTTTTTGGCGTAATCTCACAGCGAAGCATAATTAGCAAATTAATATTTCAGATGAATTTTCCCTTCATTCTTCAACGCCGCAACGCCGCCCGTTAAATTGTATCGGACCGATAATGCCTTTGCAAAGTGTTAAGCATAAATGAATAAATTACATCTCCAAAAGTTTAATACATTTTTTTGCCACCCCGTGATTGATGGTCGGAAAAGAATACTTTTCCAGCCCTTGGAAATGATTTTTCTATAATTTCCCTTGTAATTTTATCGATCTTACGTTAAACCCTTCGTCATCAAATACCGCTCGATCCCTCTTCCCTTTTCGGCATATTACACGTTATTTGTTCTTCTCTATTTATTTAATTTCACCAACCAGTGAGCCACTGCTCACGTTTACTCGGGATTTGGATAAAAGCCTGTAGGGAAATACGTACAAAATACGAACTTGGAGGTACAATGTGTTGTTGGGAATTTATTTCAAAGGCTGAATTCTCCCAACGGCTGTGTTAAGAGATCGTTTTGTACGTTAGATTTAAAATGAAGTTAAAAAACTTCGGTCTTGGTATATGTAAAGCTATGCAGTGTAGCTTACAGTAAGCTTCGATCTAAACAATGATATTTAATTAAAAATACTTCTCTGTTTTTATCAAAATTTCTTAATACCGAAAGTCTTTCGGAAAACTTTTGCAGTCTATCCATCATCTTCTTTTCGTCTTTCCACCCGGAATCTTTTTTCCAGCCTTCAAGCGCAGATTCAATCGAGATAGCAAGAAAGTTATATGTATATGTATACACACAGCAGAGAAAAACCATAATCAGTTCGTAAACTTCGAATTTAAAACGCTTCGATTAATTCACGAGAGAATAAAGTACTTCAGTAAGTAATCTATTAGCTTCTTTTTTCTTTTTTTTTTCTTTTTTTCTTTGCAGAAATTCCACGCGTCGAATGCAATAATATACGCTCGCGAATATATTCACTTTTTTAGCGTATAATAAAAAAAAGGTCCCTCGGCGTGTATCACGGGCGTTTTAGATAAAAATTTTTTTACGCTGTCGCTAAGCTCAGCTGAAGAAAGCAATAAACACGAGAAGTACACAAGTTTATGTAACTCGCGCAGTTGGCCACATTCGGATATATATATGCCCATAAAGCAGTGTACATGTACTTGCATTACGTAAGCCTCGATCTGCTCAACATCCTTACACAGGTTCGATCGAGGAAGCTTTTTTTTTATTTATCACTTGTTTTCGTGCGCCCTCGAGCATCGGTATAAATGTTGTAGTTTCCCGCTAGGTCCAATTTCGAAACCTCTTTAAAAAGCCCGATATACCGTTGCATTGTTGCGTAGATTGTGTACCCGCGTGTAACGAAATTTCCGTAAGAACGACGCGATATAAGCGAGTAGTAATAATTAAAAGTGTCATTTTTATTTAGCATTTTATTGTTTTATTGTTATTTTGTTGTGTGCACATTTATTTGTAAGTATGGATTTGTTAACGGCACTTACACGTTGTATATAACTTTAACGGATCACACTTGTTTTGAGCAGATTAATTGGGATTATTTCATATCGACGATGCGCTACAGGCGAAACAATGAGAATCGCAGGAATTTTCTGGATTGGAAATGATGATAAAACAACAAAAATGAATTTTTCTACGGATATACATTTATATATGAATTTTTGTTTACATATTATCGGAAAATATCATTTCAACGCTTTAGAGTGAAAGTTGAAATTACCAGTATATTTTTTGTGTTTTATGTCAATTTCCAATAATTTGTAACTACTCACGAAAGCAACTTTCGCTAAAAAACAAGAGATTTTTTGTCAAATGTCATAATAAATTTACAACCTGTCTAAGTTTTAAAATCAAACTTTGAAAAGGTTTGATCCTTCGAAACAGCATAAAAATATTCATGAAGATACCTATCGCCTGCTAAACTATCTATACTAGTCGTAACTTGGGAATAGAGCTCTATTTGAAACTGAATAAATCAAAAAGTCATCAGACGAATTATCTCAAATTATGACTAAAATTCATATTTCACACGTTTAATGACCGTATATACGACCACTAAAATTTACAGAAATGTAGCTTAGATTATTAGGAATCTAATTAGAATAGTCAGATAGTTTAAAGGTATTTGCAAATCTACATATCTTGCTAAAATTGATGTTCCAATATATGGGGTATATTTTGTGACCCACTTGTTAAAACTTGTTAAACCAAAGTGGTGAACAGTAATAATTCAAAAACCATGAAAAAACTGACACAAAAAAAATTGTTTGTTGTTACCGTATTGTTTTATACACACTCGATTTTTATCATAAAAGTGTCATGGATAAAAGTTACTCTAGCGTTTGGACCCTAAATATTATTTAAATAGACAAAATGAACAGACAATTTGCAAACCCTTTTTTTCGTCAGCTGTAGATTTTTATAAATATTCCACAAAGAACAACAATATCTTGGAATCATTCAAAGAATCATTCGAAAAACATTTGTTTTAATGAGAAAAATCTGGTACTTTTTAAAGTAAATTCTGTATATGTATATATGTCGCTCGAAAGTTATGAACCCGATTAAAGATATTTTAAGAATAAAAATGTCCTAGAATCGATCACACAATATTTAAACATTTTCTTAGATTTTTATTTTGCACTGAGGCATCTGGAAAAAATTGAATATTCTAAGATATTTTTGTTCCTTGGATTTTTTTATAAAATTCTTCTAGGCTTGAAAAAAATTAGAACAAAACAATCTAAAGGTGAAAAAATTTCCAGGGTAAACAAACAGAGTTATTTTAAGTTTAGATCGAGAGAATAGAAAATCGAGTGTATAAGAAAAAAATAAGACAAGAATGTCCCGTACGTGTAGTATATATAGTGTATCCTATACATATATGTATGCATTTTGTAAATGTAACGTACAATGTACATAGTACATTATGTAATTTTCGTCTATCAAAATTATTAATTGACTCTGATAAAAATCTCTTGAAGAATAAAAGATATAAAAGTGTACTTTGTGTCTATTTATGCAGTGCTAGGGTGCCTTTATGCGCCAAATGATGCAATTTGTAAAGCCTAATTACACTCGAAATTTTGCTTTTAGTGGCACGGCAAACTCTGGTTTACTTTTCTGAAAGAAACAGAGACATAATACATTTTCCAATGTAGCTTAGGCTTTCCAAACGATGATGTATATCTTATAAACAAATTACTACAACAGTAAATTGACCATATTATTTATCATATAATAACATAGTAACAGTTATTGCTAAAATACATTGGAAAATATATTTATTTATTTCTTTCCAAAATCAGCGGTTAAATTAAAATTAAACCTACATTCACCTAACGTACCCGCAATTTATAAACAACAAAAGGTTGCATTTAGTCATCCATTGATGGATAAATTGTTACCACTGACAAATTAAATATAAATTGATTTCGAATAACTTTTTATTGCCAGTACAATTTTCCCGTATAAACAATATCTAAACGAATAAAGAAGGAAAATCACGAGATTATTTGTCTATCCACTGATAAATAAATTTCCAGCAAGATTCACTACTGCCGATAAATTAAATAAAACACTCGACTATTTGAGCAATAAACCGTTTTACAATCTCGCATATATTACACGTAATCTTCATGACTTATTTGAAAGCACACCAACCTTACCATTATGACATTTACGTTCTACACACACCTGCACTTGAAAGCTGCAAAAGCCACATCTTAACATAACCAAACGAGCGCTAAAGAGCGTTAAGGTCCTGTTATGCTTTGTGTCACGCAAATGTTCTGTGGCATCTGAGTCATCGATCTTCTCCCATTACAGGTTAACAGCGCTGGAAATCCTCGGCTTTCTGCATATATATACAATATATATGTATACCGATCTTTATACATATACCCACCAAAGCGAGGATTTCACCCAAGAAACTCGAGGCGCATAGCTATAAAAAGGATTGGATAATGAAATTGCCTACCTTGAATGACGTTGCCTTTATTCTAGCTTCTGTTTACCCTCGTTAACTTATATTGCGACTTTTCCAAGGCTAGAAATAAGTGGAAAGCATTTTTCTTATTATTGTTGTATATTTTTGTTTTGTTTGTTTTTTTTTCTACTCTTTTTGAGACAAAAGCTGTCGGAGATTCAGCAGATGACACTGTGGGAAACAGTGAATTATTCAAGCTTCGTATTTTCTGAGGAAAAAAATGAACTTCTCTCGGGACATGTGTATACATCCTATGGTGATTCCCACTGTAATTTGTGTTGCATCGCGAGTTTATGCATATGCATATCGGTTGGGTTATGTATACGTAAGTTTGGAAGTGTCGAGATACAACTTGGAAACTACATTTTAACTTATATTTTCACAGTGTATGATTGTGCGCGAATTCGTTTTTTTTTTGTTTAAATATTCTTGAAAATTAAATTGACCTCTACACCGTTAGCTCGAAAGTGCGATGAACACGTACAAATATTTAAACACTATTGATGCTGATTTCGACTATATTTATCGTGTTTTTTAAATATTATTAATAATGTTGCAAATGGATGATGGGAAAAATAATTTTTGTATTAATGTATGATTTAGAAACTTGAGATTTAGACATTTTAAGTATCAGAGATGTTTCAAATATAGGTGAAAAAAATTGGTTTTTTAATTTTTTAAAAATCTTCATTAGTTGTCAGAAAAGATTCATATGTTTCTACTTTGTTTGCGTTAACTCAACCCAAGCCACTAATTTTAAATTTTATTTCCTATTTGTTTATGCGAATACTAAAAGAAAGATTAACTTTTCAAATATAAGATGCTTGTTTTGTATACAATTTAAACGACTAATAAATTAACAGTAAAAATTACCTTTTCAGTAAAAACAAAGATTTTGTAATTAGCTATCATCAAATGTAAATTTACATTTTTTATTCAGTCTTTCGATATCTTATAACAATTATCATCCCTTTGCACAATTTTTTTTTCCAAGAAGCCTTTAACGCTCAAATGGCCAACATTTTCACATTATCTTTAAGCTCGTGCATCGCCAAACGTATCAATTAATGACCGCGAATTATTTATTTTTAGTTTTTTTCTAAGTTTCGGGACAGCAGATCGGATATACATTAGAAAAATTAGCTCATACAATTCATTTTTAAGATTTCAAAGTCAAAAATATTGTACGAACCTATTTATTCAAAATTTTAAATAGAAAAGAATAGTATTTTTTATTTATCCTGAATTTTCGTTATTGAATTCTCTGGTTTTATTTTTATTTTATAATTGTTTGTATTGATAAAGGTCCCTAAACGAAACATTGCCATATTAAGTGTTGTTGTTGTAATACGGTTATTTCAAACCTTGGGTTACCTCCCACAATTTGTGTTTTTTTTTTTATCAATACGTATAAAGAAGTCTCCTATATTTATGAAAATGTATTAATTAGAAAATTTCTTTTTCTCGCTTAAAAAAAAACAATTGTTACGATAATTATAAACTGTCTTAAATACATACCTTCCGCACGTTTGTTATACGCATTTCTTTTGAAAATCTCTAAGTTTAAACGCAAGGACTGAACGTATGCATCGGTATTTGAATAAAAATGCACGATGCATCTTCGTTTGTATATCACAACTGAAAGTATAATTTATTAGCGGTCACGCGTATTGGCCAGGTAGAACGAGCGCAGTGAAGGGTGAGATGCATATATTCAGACTAGATTCTCGCGTTTAGCTTCAAAATTTTAGCTTCAAGCGACCTAATCTCTCCTCCTATCTACATACTGTATATATGTGTATACGTACGGGAATAAAGTGCATTGAGAGAAGATAGCTAGCCGTAAATAAGGATTCTTGAAAGCAGCGTAAAAAAGGATTTATGAAAGTTCATATGCATGATAAATCTTAATCCAAGAGCTTTGTTGGTATTATTCGGTCGAAAAAACTTTTAATATATATACATATATATATGTTTTTATGCGTGATTAGAACTTTTTCTTTAAGGTACGATGAAATAGGATGATTTGGTAAAAGTTACGTTTACTGAAGTACTGAAGTAAATGGAAAGTTTTAAATTCATTATAATTTTCTTTGGGAAAACAAGGAAGTATATTTTTAATGATAGATTAATCGATGATACAACACGAATCTGAATGTAGAAACGAGATTTATCTTTGTAATGATGTCCGTAGATTCACCAGCTGTTTAAGCATATCTATTTTTGCTGTTTATTTTTATTCACAAAAGTCGTAACATCGGTTTAAAAAATTAACGTTACTTTCACCTGGGAATTTCAATTGAAATGCACGACTAGTCAGGACGATTGGTCTGGTAAATTCGGTACAGATAAAATAAAAATTTGGAATCGTCATTTTTTCCGTGCTCTTAAAATGAAAACATGATTTAATTTTTGTATACGCTTCAACGTCATTTCTAAAGCATTGTAAATTATTGCAAATTTATGATTTTTTAAGCTTTTCTGATTCGACGCCTGTTCAATATAGAGCAAAGGAAGATTTGAGATGTCGCTTTTAATGTGCCAAAAAAACTACGTGCAACATTTCGCAATGTGTATAAAATGATAAGTGCATTTTCTTAATTTATTATAGACCTCTGAGAAACGAGGTTTATTCGCTTCTAACTAATAATAAATACACAAAATGAAGTTTACAATCTTACCGAATGATGTGTGATTTTCAAATATTATTCTATGATATTAACGCGAAATAATCGTTTAATTGTGTCGGAGAAACTCTCAAACTATAAATAGTTTATTAAAATAGATATCTTGAAAAAAAAAGTATTTTAATGTACACTCGAACAACGATAGTACACAATTCAGCGGTATACTCTTCTATTTTTTATTCAATAGTTTTATTATATTACAAAATTATATCAAATATCGTCAACTAATATTAAAAAAGTCCGGCTTAATTATTCACAAAAATAGAAAATTGTTTACATGTTCGGACGTTTAAAATATTATTTTATTATCCTTCTAAATTCGTTATACTATGTATAATGTATATATAAAGCTTATACCGATTTTTCAGTATTATAATTATGACTTTCTTTCTTTGACTTCGAAATTTTTCGAAGCAATTTCTCCAACGTCTCCAACTGTAACAATGTATTTTATAATTATTCCTGACACAACGATAGACATACTTCATTTTCAATCTAATAAACTGTCCAATCAATTTGGGACGCAGAAAAAATTATACCTCTTTAAAAATGTGATCTACATTTTCAACCGTCGTAGTTGACGACGGAATAGTGTTGAAAATGCGATCTGCACTTTCCACAGTCGTAATTGGAGTTGAAATAGTTGATGGCGTAGTTTTCGTCGTTTGATCATCGCCGCTAATTGTCGGTAGAACATTATGTTTCAAAAGCTCGTTCTCGAAAGAAAGATCAGTCAATTTACTGAACAAAGCGCCGATCACATCGTTTAAATTTGTTATTTCTTTTTCCGAACTTCGGCGAACTTCCTTCGTGTCTTTAATTTCCGTATCGCTTAAATGACCTGTCAAGAAAAGAAGAGTCGGGTTACTTCTGAAAGTTCATATGTAATACGTTTTATTTTATCAAAATCCATTGCAGTAGGATGATTTAACGCCAATATCAACGATCGATTTCATTTATTTATGAATGTCTATTTTTCCGGAATTCGCCGCGTGATCATTGAAATGTTACAGCAATTGTTATCAAATGCGGTATTTCATTATTAGCGTTAAATTCGCAAAGCAAAATCTCACTAGGAAATGGGGGATAAGGGACGAATGATTTCTTTTTTATAATTTTTATTATATTGCTTTTCTTACTTGTGATTTTCCGTTGTAAACTCTCTTTCTCCACTACGCACTGATCGAATAAATCTTTTATACTACTAATTTTTTGTTCATAACCTGCAAAAAAGAAAAGTCCATTCAGAGTGAACATCTTTATCCACGTTATATCGAAGGATAAAAAATGAAAATTTACAATAATGCAATTTTAAAAATAACTATAGTATTCTAAAAGAAGTAGGAACCAGGAGATTAATTTCGATTGCATTATATTTCTCACTTGTGAATTTACGTTGAAAACTTTCTTTATCCTCTGTACATTGATCGAATAAATCCTTTATATTACTAATTTTCTGTTCGTAACCTGAAAAGCGTAAAACGTACACTGTGACAGCCAAGCTTGTAGAAGTACAGAAAGAACGCAAAATAATCGTAAGTGTCCATGAGAAAATGAACGGTGTTAAAATTACCTGTATTTTGAAATAGTGAATAATTGTGGCAATTTGATTTCCCAACGTTAATATTTATCACAATAAGTAGAAAAATAATGATGGTTAATACTGTAATGGCAACGCAGCAGTACTGAAACACACATAACATAAAGTTTATAAAAAAAAAACTGAATAATTCACAATAACGAAACACCGAGACGTCATTTAAATTCGTTCATAATTCGCTTATACAGTGCATCTTGAAAAGCTTCTTCGCGCAGCAATGCGTACGCCAGTTAGAATCTCTATAATGACGATAACAACGTATCAGTGGCGTAAATTACTCGTAAATCGGAAATGCAATATTTCACGGTATTTTTATTTCGATTTAATGAATCGCATTGAGGCTGTTTAAGTAACGCGATACGAACAAACAAATTAATAAACCAAAGCGTGTGGAAATATCGCAGCATACTTGAGCATACCTTTATACATTTGTGCTTCACCGGCACGTCGTCCAACTCTTCGCTTTCGTCTCTCAAGTTCGTTCGCTCGTCTCTCGTACTGGGGCCCGTAGCTCGAACTGGAGGAACGAATCGAACATCCCCTTTGAAGCCTATTTCGCTTCTACTGGCGCAAGCTTGTTCATAACTGGGCAGTGGACATTCCGTTCCAAAGGCTAAATCTTCATTGATTCTCCGCGCTGTCGAAGACATACTGTAACATTCCCTTACCGAAGCCGAAAGCTCACTGTGTTGACGAAAGCTTCGCTGGTACAGCTGCAGTCTCGTCTCATTCTCCCACTCATAGAGGGGATTTCCGTACTCCAAGTGTATATATGTATCGCTTGCGCGCGGTGTGGTCGATATCTACTCGTCAAAAGCAGTGCACGTATGCACTGCACTGTGCAATATTTTGCCGACGAGAATAGCAAGAGAGAGAGAGAGAGAGAGAGAGAGAAGAGATGGAGAGTGCTGAATTTGTGGAGAAGTAACTGCTCTGATAAATTTTTCACGATTGCGAACAATAAAAAATTGTTTACCTACTGAGACTCGAGAAGCTGCTGTAGAGATCTGTGTTATCGGTGGGAAGTAGTGGGATAGTGTGATGTTCAAAGATTTTATTGTTTCTGGGATTCGAGAATTTTAGTACTAATATTTAAAGAGCTTACGTAAAGGGAGGTTTACACTTATTCCATTCGTGAACTGTGAATGACCGTACATCATTAAAATACGTAATTTCACAAGACCTGCCAGAACACCTTGTTACTGAAGTTCATCCAGTATATAGAGAAATGATTTTTTTTTAATATTTTATTATATTGGAAATCGACACCTTGGAGGAAAGACCAGCCAATTCAAAAAAAGATTTCAAGAGTCAGCCAGCTCAGAAATAGGCTTCGAAAACCAACCAGTTCGAAATCAGATTTCAAGAACAAGCCAGCTCGGAAATAGAATAATGCACTTCGTACAAACACTAATAGTTTGCAGGATAACATATGAACATATAAATATATTTATGAATATATTGGTAAATATATAAAATATTTATACGCAATTACCTTTTCGAATAAAGAAAATATTTATCCGAAAGATAAATTGTAATCATTTCCTGAAAATAATAAATAACTTCATCTATTTTTTAATAATTAATCTATTTATCTTAATTTTTTCAGTATGCACACGTATATATTGTTTACAATACATATTTAATCGAACGGCTAACAATATGTTAATATCATTTCTGTTTCATCTGCAACGATATCTTTTGTCTTAAAATTAACAGTAACTGGCTGCAATTGGGTTATCGTTTACTCGTCAGGGTACACTGAAAGAAATAAGCATTTGAATCGAAAAAATAATCGGAAAGACTTCTCGAAAAGAAAAATATTTTCGTGCGAGATTCTTATGTTTTAAAAGTATCAGGGTTGCTCCAAAGGCTGAATGATTTTCTTGAAATCGTTATGATATCGTTATTCTCGTCATTTTGTTGTTTAATAAGGTATGTCTGAAGTTTCTGGTGAATTATGCTTGAGAATTCTCAGTGCTTCGTCGATCTGCTTTGTTTTTAACAAAATGCGTTGCTAATCCCAAGTTATTAAACAATTAGTTTTGAAATTACGTTTAAAAAATATTTCAAATTCATTCAAAGATTCGTTTATTAAGCTACTTCTATATGGACATCCACATGAGTTCGCGGTTGGACATTCGCATTTTATGTTGCAGATCCAGGCCAAATGTTCAAGGAGAATATAATAGCGATACAATGAATACGGCCAGTAAACTCTATGTCAACGGTTGAGGGGAGAACCAGTTCACATTAAGTCTCAAAGACAAGTCAGTTCAAAACAAGTCGCCAGGAATCACCCAATTAAAAACAAGTCTTCGAGGATCAGCCGTCAATGGCATGTTGCTGCACTCGAGATGGCACACTTCAATTAAGTATTGATATTCTTTTGAACTTGTTACCAAGTACGCAATTTTATCGTAATCAAAACCATACAGTATAACAGTTTTCTCAAACTTCACATGCAGGCTCGAACAAAGGAACTTGACAAGTTTGTTTTGGTGGTAAAACCACTACTGGTTGGAAGTGGAGAAAGCCTCATACGATAACGGAAAGTAGGTCAGTGAAGGTTTGTTTACTTCCAGAACTTTGCGAGCACATGGAGTCATGGAACAAGCATGACAAATCAGTTGTGCGTTAAAATTTTCGTTCGCTTCAAAAAGATCCGCGAAACTTCCAGAAACATTATGAAAACATCAGCGAAGAGAATTTCAGTACGGCTTGTTCTGGGAATAAAACTAAGCCTTAGAGACATGCCTGGACTGTCCAAGGGCATTAACACATCAAACGTGTTTGAACTGCTCTAGTAAACAGTCCTTCGTGTTCGGGTAAGAAACTTATTGTTTTCATTGGAGAATGATTTGTCGTCTCATCTGACATTGACCACATATCGGCGATACATACTGTGGAGTTCGTTTAAGAGATTCTTAATTAGATGGTCAAAAAAATCGACTTTTTTTATTTAACAAATCAGTCGCAAATATATTCAAGAAAATGTAGCTAAAATTTGAGAGTGCAATTAGTTGGACGAAGTTATGAGCTGTTCAAAGACCTCTCAAATAAATATTTTGGATTCGCAATGAATAATATTCATCGATCCATTAATTTCCTTTGAATCATGATGTGAGTGCGTTTTCAACAACGTATTAGAAGTGATCAACAATGGGACTGGAAAACGTTTAGATCATCTATCCGTAACATTAGAATTAAATATTTTAAGAATGGTCTTGTCCCTTGAGACACCTTAAACAGAAAAAAACTGTAGAAATTATACGCCAAAAAACGAGCTTAAGTAGCCAACAATTAAGTACAGCTTATAAAAAATATTTATATAAACTGTTTATATAAATACAAAAACAGACTAAAGGGTGTTCGATTACTTACTTTTGAGTATAATAGAGAAAAAAAAAATTTATTACAAAAAATTATTAAATTCTACGATCTTAATATAAATATCGTAATTCCTTACACAACGCGAGGCTAATTTATTAAATTAATTTTCATTTCCGACAAAAAGAGACTTAACGCTTTAAAAATACATTTTAACACTTAGATTGTCAACATGTGGTCTGACTCAGTTTTATTCCGCGAATTCGTTATGTATACAACATATAGGTATGTTCGCATGTCTGCTGCGCAGGTGGATACATAGTAATTATCCCAACTTCTCCAGTAGAATGAAACTTATTATTTTACTATTCATAATTCACTGTGTCATTCAATCAGATATTTTTGATAAATAATTGTTTAATCATTCAAGTTTAACAAAATATTAAACAATTCTGTGGACAAAATCGCGCGTATAATCGAATTTTTAACCATTATTTTAAACAAATATTGAACTAATGATTACCAGCCTATTTGATTGCTCTTGTACTTTTTATTAGTATTTGTTTTTTTATTTACTTTTGGAAAATAGGTGATATTTCAACAATAAATAATCATGTGCCTAGACTCTCCGCAGTGTAACACATTTACAATTTAAATGTATAAAGCAGTATGTCTTGACTCGGTTCGCTAGACCGAGTCAAGAGTCGCCTTGTTCAAAGTGGAACAAGACGAAATCTTGGTCCTTGGTAAGATTTTGGTTCTGAGCAAGAGATATCGATTCGTCTCGCTGTCTCGTACACCCTTAATTCTAACCAGCCCTGCGTCTGAAAACACGAATGGTAAAACTGATATCGCATCATCTCAGAATACTAATTACCAACGTATACTAACTTCGTCTACGTCCCCGCATAAATACCTTAATTTTAATAAACGAAATAAAATACATTTAAATGATATTAAAAACAGGGGCACATTTGCGTATCATCTATTTATTTTCGATAAAATGATTCCAAATTATTTACCGCGAAAAAATAAATGTTTTTTTTGTACTACTTACCTCTACTAAATAACTGGACGTAAGCATTGATATTCTATATAAGAAAGAAATGATTTTTTCGTATGTACCGACGAAGTACGTCAATTATTTGTAACTTCACTTTTTTCGTATATGACATATGCTGCAAGTTTTTTTTTTAACGTTCTTAATATTGGCTGTTATCGCCTCCAGCGACACGTCTGTCAGAACAGAACGTTCTAGCGACAATGGCAATATTTCGCAACGCGTCATATTAATTGGAGAGAAAATAGCACCTATACACTATGCTATTAAAAGAAATTAAGCTATTGTGCCAAGTAATTGCTTAAACACTAGGTGCGTAAAAACTTTTGTTTCGCCGTGCTATTTGAATATATAACGAACGTACATACATAGAGATATAAATACGTATATATGCCCGGAGTTATTATCGAATAGTTTTAAAAATAGCGCCTTTGTGTCTTTGGTTTAATCCTTTCGTTTGGCACTGGGCTTGACAGACCTTCGACACTCCAAAGTTTTATATGACACTATCACCTATTTCATAACTTTTGATATTTGCATTTAATGGTATTGATTAAAAAATTGTGCCGATTCGCAAAAATTTATTTTCAAATAATAACGAGAAAATAGCGATCATTTGCAATATCCGCGACATGAATGACAAGTCGGTAAACCAAATTTTTGACGAGTACATGGAAATAAATAAAAGATTTCTAATATACATTGGAGGGTGGCCGTACAAACCGTACAGAAATAAACTTATTGTTAGAACATTCATATATCTATCTATGATTATCATGATTCTACCAAACGTAAGCACTTATATTAAAAAAATCGAAAAATCTCCTAGATTTGTACGCGTATTTGCAGTCGCGTTTAATTTTACAGTGTCGCTTTAAGTTTGAAATTTTAGTCTAAAATTCATTATTTTTAAGCGTCCGAGTAAAATATTCATATTTTTTCAAGATTAATGGACTGAGAGTTCAGTGCGGTAAAAATTTTGTCAAATGTGGAGAACATTTTGTAAGTGTCTTGTACATTGGTATAGTGGGGCTTAAATATTACGAGACGATTAACTGTGAAGAAAACGTACGTAATTATTTTGATAATTTTGTGTTCCGTTTTAAATTGAATTATTTCCAAAAGAAAACAAATCGACGCCTTTGTGGAATGCCAGACATTTCAAAATGAGATTTCAAGAACTAGCCTATTCAAAAAATTAAATATATATAAATTTAAATTAAATTTATTCGTGTCGTAGATGTATTATACGTAACATACGTGATATACGTAATGTATTATATATGTATTATACTTATATTTTCTTTGAATAGGTTGGGCTTTTCCTCCAAGGCATCGAAATAACAAATTGACGCACATCCTTCATATTTTAACTAATCAAACAATATTTTCTTATCAAGATGATTAAAATGCACTCACTAATAGTTGACAATTGGTCAAACTTAACAGAGAATTACTTGGAAAAGACAATTTTAGTGGAGTATTCTAAAAAAGCCAAAATCGCATCTTTACTTTACTTTGGTACGATGAAAATACAATTTTTTCAGTGTAACTAACAAAAATAAAATTTTCATTTCAATAAAATTAAACGCATACTAATAATGTATTTGTTTTAGTTTACGTATGTATGGCTGGATTTGTTTTCACTCAATTTCCAATGATACCTATACTCGCTAATTACATATTCCCATTGAACGAATCTCGCGCTAAAATTCTTGTTATGTATGGAGAATATTTTTTCGATCCATTCGAATATTATTTTGAACTGTATTTCGCATATTGTGTAGTTATATTTATCAATATGACTGTAGTCATAGGTGTGGATACTATATTTGCAGTCGTTATTTATCAAAATCTTGGAGTTTTTTCTATTCTTAAGTAAAATATATTTGACTTTTTCTTAAATCTTCGCGGTAATTGCTTGAAAATAAATAAAAAATATTTATTTTTATATTTTTAGGCATCGGTTAAACAGAATCGGTAGTAAACCAAATGAGAAGGAAGATATTGACAATAAATTACTCGTAAGTGCTATTCATCTGCACAAAAGAGCAGTACAGTTAAGTACAAAACTAATAAGCAAAGATCAACATTTTATCAAAATCAATAAACGCCGGCAATACCCTTATTTAAATCTGATTTGTATCTTATTCGTGGGTAAAATCATGATTTCAAATCAAATTTCATATCAATTTCCTATAAATTAAGAAATTAGTCGGAAAATGATTGACAAATGTATACTCAC
Organism: Apocrypta bakeri; assembly: GCA_018906985.1. Taxonomy (NCBI): domain Eukaryota; kingdom Metazoa; phylum Arthropoda; class Insecta; order Hymenoptera; family Pteromalidae; genus Apocrypta; species Apocrypta bakeri. The sequence goes on from JACCIA010000005.1 coordinate 7,665,256, forward strand.
TCTTTGAATGATCTTAAGTATTTTTTCTTCAATATGAATTGTTTTAAGTGCATGATTTACGAATTAAAAAGTCGGAAATTTGCTTTATTTACGTGTATGTTCGGGTGATGGCCACTTTAAATTTGTAAATTGTATTGAACGAATTTTCTAATGCACGTAACATTTTTATCGCGCATAAACGACTCAAATATCGATTATTCCTCATTGGAATCAAAAACTCTATTTGACTCTAAAACTGAATTTTTTTTTTAAAGTTGGGTATTTTTAAGTGCTTATTATTCCCTAAAATTTGCTTGACAACTACCTGCCAGTTGTCGAACAACAATATAAAATAAAAAATTGATGAATTTCATGGGGAAAAAGTTATGATGGCTGAATGTTGATACGTCATAGTCTGAACGCACGTGCTTCCTCCTGTCGTTTTAATATTTTTTTAATTTGTCTAAAAATGAATTTGTATTGTTCCAATCTCATTGACCTTGTGAAAAACAAATTCTAATGAAAAAAAAAAATAATACTCAAAAAAAATTTATTGTTGCACTCTTCAAGCTCATAGTTTAAGATAAAAAATACTTATATTTTCCTCAAAAAACATAGTGAATATTTTGATTTCAACGACTGCTTTAAATATTTAGTCGGTAATACTATCGTTTAAGACCTTATGAAATTTTATTGTTTTTATAATTAAATTTAGGTTTAACGACCTGGTTGAACTTTCTTATCGTAGTATCTTTCTATTTATATTGGGATATTCGATATTATTTATTAGCGTTGGAGGATTTATAGTAAGTTTCAAGTAAAAAAAAAAATGTTCACTTCATACACTACTTTTCTATTTTTCATGCATATGTTGTAAATTAACCAGATTCTAAATCAAGATAATACTTTAGAATTTATAAAAATTACAATCGTAGAAGTGGGTGTCATGATTCACTTATTCTACTACAGTTATTTGGGACAACAAGTTTTAGATTGCAGTTCTAACATATTTGTAGAATCGTAAGTAATTCAATTGTACTTAAAACTATATAAAACTCACACTCATTTTCAAAATTATATACTGTTCTATTTATTAGCTATACTAACAATTGGTATTTGACATCAAAAAATACTAAAAACAGCCTCAGATTTTTCATGTTAAGATGCCTAAAGCCTTCTGTCTTAACTGCCAGTGGATTATACATTATGAACTACGAAAATTACGGCATTGTATTTTAATTTAAAAATCTGTTTCTACTTATTCCATCCATGAATTTTGAACTTCTGTTCCAAAAAATGTATTATTATTTCAAAACTATTTTTGTTTTCTTAAAATTATACCACCTTCCTTCTTTTAGGTTTTTTAATTTAAATTTTTTTTAGTTTTTTGTATATATATTGTATAAAAGACACGTCATTTTGGACTATGGGATGTACAATTTATCACATCTATCATTATGGATAAATAATTTAATTAGTTTGAAAAAAATCAGGTTTTTTCATTCTGTCACTCGTATTCAAAACATAAACATAAATTAATAAAATAAATTCGGTAGGCCAAAATGTCATAGGAATAAAATCGTTTGGGCTTTGAATCTTAAAAATCCAACGAGCTGTTCAATCTGTAGCAGCCTACTCCAAAGACAATATTAAAAAAAAACACGATCTCTGTGCAGTATATTAATATCAATAGCAATAAATAATGTTTTTAAAATGCATTTCAGAAACAAGTTTAGCTTTGCAATAATATTACACGTTTTACTTCAGACATTCAATATTCGCGGAAGGAATAAGTATCAACCCCCCTTAATGCACAAAAATCCAAAGGACGAATTAATATGATTTTACATTGTGTTTAACAGATACTTAAAACAGCTTTATCGTATATAGCTGTTTTGGCTTCATTTTAACGGAAGATTTGGAGAAATTTAACAAAAGCATGTGTACATTAGAGGAGTTTCTAACGATTTTTGTTACAATGAATTGATGTTAAAAAATATTTCATAACAAGTTGACATTGTACATTTAATGATGTATAAAGTGTTTTGAAAAAGAAATCCGTTATTACTCAAACAGAAATAAAACAATATTTTGTAAATGTACGCTTAAACGTCGAAGATGATCGAGTTAAAGTACACACAACGGGCTACAATCGGATCGTCAAAAGCGCAACAGTCAACTTTATTACTTCGTCTGCTTAATTAATATCTTTATATTACGTGTCATTATTTTATTAACATTTTTAAATACAATTTTTTTAAACCATATTCATAGACCCACAATTTAATGACATTAATAATGACAATCCAATGAAACTTGGTAAAATGCACGTTTTGATTTAAAATTTATCTTTCAAGTTACTTGAACAAATAGCCTCTACTCTTATCTACTAACGTACAAATTCAGAATTTTACATGCGATATTTGTATTTATATTGCATATTATCGAAAAAATTGCGAAATCGTACATGTTTTTGATACAAATATTACATTTTTATTGGAAGTTATGCGTACCTCCCTAGCACGGAACATCGATTTCTTCTTTCAGAATGCAAACCAAGTCTGCTTCCGAAAAGAAGAATATAGAAACTGATGCACTCTCTCGGCATACTGATTACTCAGCGCACTACTGTACAAAGTGCTGTAATAATACTGACCGCGATCGTTAAAAAATAGGATTTTATACTTCAATCATTTTTTTTTTATATAAAATAACTATATCTTCATTGAATGTAACGTTGTAAATGGGAAACAATGAATATTAGCTTCCCCTCTAATTTTCAGTGCGTATAAAGTTACTTTATCGTGCAGTTCAGCGAATATGCACTAGTTACAGAGTGCAGAGTAGAATTGTAATACAACTCAGTAGAGAGAATTCAGTGAAGAATCGCTGTTTCGAACAGTGGATTTTGTTGGGATGGAATTCATTGATTTTACAGTGATAAATTACTAATGTCACGTTCACGTGACAATCGTAAGTTTGATCATTATTGTGCTTGAGCGAGTGCTCAATAGCAAGAGCAACTAACGCTATTAATAACTCCAAATTCAAGAAAAAAAAACTCGTATCTAACTATGTGTATACGAGCCATTCTCTGACAATTATTAATTATCGAGTACAAACTTTTTTTTTTCTTCTATACATTTTGGAATTTTTGGGACTTGGTTTTCACGAAGGTTCTCTAACTTACTATGTGTCAAGATTGGCATTTTTACCAAATTTGGCATTTTTTCCCAATTTTTAAAATATTCTAACTTCTCAGGGGAGCGTTTCTTACTAAAAACACAAAAGAGACTTTTCTTCTCGAAATAAGTTGAACTTTATAAATAAAATACTTATTTCAGACTTGTAGATATAGACTATGACGATCTCCTAAGTCATGAAAGTCTTGAAATTCAGTTTTGGTCGATCATGAGTTTTGACGTGAAAAAAATTCATCGATATCGGAAGTTGGGAATGAAGCTCCATTTCTAGCTAGAAACAAAGTTATCCAGCGATTTCCCTAAAACGTGTTCGCCTCGCGTAATGAGTTAAATTACACTAATAAGACTCTTATAAGTTAGTCCAGAGTGACGACGAACCAAACCAATCAGTCCCTACTCTGTTTCATAACGATACCACCAAAGTCTTTCGTTGAAAGTCATTCAGGTCGTTGGGTCAGTTTTACGAAAGTTCGATCTTTATATCAAGATGAAAAAATTGACGAAGAAATCTTACACTATTGTACAAGTGTGAATGCAGGTCTTAACTTGGGACTTGTTGAGTACAACGAACAATTCATAGATCGTTCTACTTTGTACTCGTATTGAGTATAGGATACCCAACATGATGAACAATTCAGTGGCCGTTCTACTTTATATTCGAGGGTGTAGGTTGAGATATGATGTTGAGTACAGCGAAAAATTCAGAGGCCGTTCTACTTTATATTCAAGGGTGTAGGTTGAGATAGGATAGCGAATAAAACGAGCAATTCGGAGACCGTTCTACTTTGTATTCGCGGCTGTAGGTTTAGATAGCATGTTGAGTTTGGTTGGAAAATAAGGAATTGATTTTGGATTTGATACGAGCGTGGTACAGCAGTAGGCAGTAGTAGGTTTGGAATGATGAGACTCACTTTCTGTCTTTAACTGGCGACACAGCTAAGCAAAGAACGTTTCCAGTCCGCTCTTTCCCATGGAAAGATCAAATGTATACGAGTCATTCTACGACATGTTTGATCATGAGTTTTAACATGAAAACATTCACGAAGATTCCTTCGATGAATACACAAGTGTTCATGAAGTCGAGGAGTTGGAAATACAGCTCTATTTCTAGCTAGAAATAAAGTTATGTAGCAATTTCCCTAATATTTATAATAAAAGGTGTCTTCACCTCGTATTATTAATTATTAATCATTTTACTATCTCGTAACAGTAACACCAAACGTTCATTGTTCAAAGTCATTTGGGTGAACTTCGATACTTTGATAACTTTATTATTTCTAGCTAGAAATAAAGCTCGATTCCCAACTTCTGTTCTTCGTGGACACTTATGTATTCCTTAAAGGCATCGTCGTGAATTTTTTCGCGTTAAAACTCACGATCGAACCTTCTCAAAACTGAATTTCAAGACTTTCGTGACTTAGAAGATGATCTATAAATTTGAAAGTATTTTATCTGTATAGTATAGCTTATTTTACAACAAAAGTAACTTTTGTGTTGTTTGAGTGACAGAAGCTTTCAATTTAATTTTGCTTATAATACAATTGGCACTAGTTATGTAGCTAGAAGTTACTATCATGCTCTCAAAATATTTATGAATCTATACATTTTTTATTGCGACCTACGTAACAAGCTGTTCAATTAGTAGTCAACACCGAATGAAAAAAAAAATCATATTTTTGTACAAGATGATCAACTTCCGTAAGGTCGCATTGAAAAATGTTTCGTAATATACTTTTGAGTATAAAAGTTTATTTAACTTTCTAATAATGTTATTATTAAGTATTTTTAACAGCATTTCCATACACTTCTCACTCAATAAAAATTCTACTAAAAACAATTTTCAAATAATAACAAAGGTAAGAATAATAAAATAATTCAAAACAGTAATTTTATTCCCGTAGTTTAATATTTTAATGTACATTTTTATAGGAACAGGAAGACAGCAAAGATTTTATTAAAGATAAAAGAAAAACTATTTCAATTAGCATACAACGTTATTTGACACGTGAAAAAGGCTGCTTGATTCAAGGTGATGGTTGGATGTATAAAACAGAAATTCAAATAGTATATACCTTCGTTTAATGCCTTATTCAAGTTACTTTACATCTCGCATTTGGAGATTCCATTGAATAAACAAAAATTTTAATAATTTCACTGGAACTTTTATATATAAAATGGCAAATACTGCAATAGTGGCACAAGTATAGTTCTCTCTTTGTAAATTTCGAGCGCTAATTTGAAGCGAATAGAAGAATAGAGAAAGATTTTAATTATTTCGAGATTTTTTTATCCCAGTCGTATCATGAAAATTACAAAAATATTAGTACTGTTAAATATATTCTATTGTACGACCTTTTTATAACTAAATTTTTTATAGCTAAAAATTTCATGTTAATTTATATCAATTGATTTGATAGCCGATTTCACTACTGTTGAAAAGCGCTGCAGTGGACAATGTCATATTTTCCATTTAAATGTTTAAGAAAGTTAAAAAATTAATTCCTAGCAGTAACTCAGCACATTGTCAAATGCGTAGTGGAGTATCACTACAGTGGTATCGACGTTTTGGAGGAAAAGCCCTCCAATTAAAAAAATAAAAGTTGCATAAATTTATTTTAAATATTTTTAAGAATATATACATATAAATTGATGTATTTACGAGTATATTCATAAATATTCATTAATAGAAGTTTAATTTTTTAATTGTTTGGTTTCTGAACCTTTTCTAAAAATTGTTAAGATATAATGGATTTAATAAGAGCACATAATGTGTTCGATGAACTAATTTATGATATCATTATGGAAAATAAAAATTATTCAAAATATACATATTAATCGTGTATTCCATGTATCCTTATTTGATTAATACTTATTAATTTTACATTGTAATCTCTTATACATCAATATTCAGTACTCGAATTAGCATTATACATATGATCTGAGTATACGAGTACTGAATTTCAAATTGGCAATAAGTATTGTAATAACTTCTTGATTTAATTAGTTATTTTAAAGGTATATCTATGAATATTTTGGTTCAAGGTCTAACTTTTCAAAATTTTGTGATCTCACTTGACAACTAAATTTTAAAGGATACATAAACAGGCCTTTCAGAGTATTTTTCTTTCAAAATTTAGACAATTCTATAACAGAAATTATCCTTGTGTTTTTAATGAAATGGGCTTTCCTCAGAAGCAATACAAATGAATGACAAGAGGATTGGAACAATTGCTCAAAAGTTCGATTTTTATTTTGTGTACAATATTGCAATTAATTTATTTAGCACTGTTAACCCAACTGGATCTTATCGCATGAGAAATTCCCTATGAAAAAAAAGTTGTGTTTGTCCCCTTCAGGGGACAAGTCACATTTAAACAGCAAAAAAACTGACTTTTTACATTCCCTTCATGTTTACGGTACAAGTTACAATCTTTACATATATGGAAAGGACTACATCAAAGAGTACGACTACCAATTTTGAGCTCAATCCATCCATCGATTGATTTTGAATCCTACGGTCAATGAATTTACTATCCTATAGTAACAAGCTATCGAAGGGACTTATAGAAGAGCTAGACCTTCCAAATTGAAAAAACTATCTTCTATTGTTAGAGTAAGTATAAATCATAACTGCATTGTAACAGATATTTTTAATTTTTAATTTAATAATTTTCATTTGAAAAGTGCCTTTTCCTCTTGAACAAATCTTGGTTATTATTTTTGGTATATTTAAAATATTGCGAAATAAAATGTGGTATTAAACGATATAATTGACAGCTTGAACAATAAAAGATTTGTTAAACAATGTTAAAATTGTATCGTATACGTTTGATCATTTTAAATAGAAATGTTTGATTTATCAATGTAAGTGTGAGCGAATGATAATGACATAACTCAACTGTACAATTCAGGGATTCTGTGACTAGAAAAATGAATGTTGTGTGTAAACAGGAAATTATCAAAAGTACAACAGTACACTTTTATTTTTTCCATTTGTTACATTCTATATAGATTCTTTATTTTTTACATTTAAAAAATAACACTTCTCTCTTTCACGTATGAATTTCGATGAACAAAAAAAAAATAATAACAATAGCATACGACTAATTCTAAATATGTTACACTTGCATAAATTCTTATAGAAAATATAATTAAAATAATCTTGTGTTTTTTATATAGCTATTTATTCCGTTGCTGGCAATTGACTAAACGTGTTTGGGCATATACGTATATATACATATATCACTTAATTCGTTATTTCTGATCTCAAGAGGTAGTGTATAATTAATATTCACCTATCAGCTGTGTTTATATATAGCGGATAATTAATGCAACCAAAGATTTTGCGATACAAAAAATTTTAAATCGAATTTCTTCATAACTCCAAAGTATTATGAATACAATCTTCAGTGTACTACATTATTCATTCATGTGATATCACATAGAGTTTATAAATGGAACGTAAAAAAGTTTGTACTATATCAAATCAAATGTAAACGACTTTCCTCTTGTGTCCAGAAATGTTTCATCACCTGGCGCGAACATCATAATAGAATATACTTTATCTTTCTTTAAATACATATACAATACGTAAAATCTCTTATGTATTAGGTTGCCAAACGACGTTGTCACTTAATTGACTAGGAAAATCACCAAATCGCCATGAAAACGGATACGATTCTACATCGACTACAAGCTTTGACAAATTAGTTAATTCTGCATCAGTATTGAGTTCATCTTGAGGTATATCAGGCGAATCCTTTTCTTCGTCTGAATATTCCATTCGTGATACTGCGCTTTCACTTCAAGAGTTGCAGATACGATTTTTTCAATTCGTTATAATTATTTTGTAGAGTATCAAATCTACCTTGTAATAAAGCGTAATTTTCCTTCGCTTCACCCTTATTATTTTCATCTCTTTTAATTTTCTGTGTCAATGCGTCCAATTTAAATTTATACGAATTCATAGCTGTAAAATACAGAAGCTTCATTATTTATTACAAATAAACTACATTTTTATTCTACGTAATGCCGTCTGTCGGGTGTTCAACATTTTAAGTGCAATAGAAAACTTAGTCTAGATAATTATAAGATGTGTGTGTTTATACTTGGAGTACACAACTAATACTAAGAACACATACATTTTTATCATCTTTACTTTTGCACACTAGTCGAAATTCTTTTAAAGTGTGTCGAATGACATGAGCAGAAGAATAACGTTGCGTTACTAATTCAAGGAAACTGTACTCGAAATATATTGCAAACGACACTATTCCGAAGTTCTCTTTTGGCGAGTTATATCCTGAACAGAAACGGTCTCGAACGAATTCGCGCTGTACATATTCAAGAGAAAAATATAATAACTATTGCATCTGATTCTCGCGGACAAGAGAAAAGAATAAGTCAAGAGAAAAATATAATAACTATTGTAGTTGTTGCTCGTGGACGAGATTGGGTCATAATTTAGTTACCTCATTTTTCGAAAACTATGAGCTTTACTAAAAATTTCCGAAGAACTGAAATCTCTTCGAATTCATCATACAAAATTTGAGTTTGTTATTGACTAATTAGAAGATATTCTCGTCCTTTCATAAAAGTCTATATATTTCACATCTATTATTTTGCTTGATTGAAAGAGTCCCAGAGTCTAAAAATCTGTTTCCGCTTAAGTTCTGATATCGAGAACACCTTTTTCAAATGTTTCGTGTAGATATAAAATTCGTACACATAAATTTAATAAAAGACTTTTTAATCTTTATCTCGCGAACGATCCACTTAACATAAAATTTTTAAAAGGACTACAACAAAGAGTTTAACTACCAATATGTCCAATGAGTCCAATCTATCCATTGGTTGACTTTTCAAATTAAAAGTAGAACGATCTTCTCTAATCATAATAAGTATAGATTGTAGTTATGATTATAACAGATTATTATCTGTTATAAACAACTGCATTGTTATAAATATTTTAAATTTTAAATATGGTAATTTGCATTTCAAAGGTATCTTGCCCCCTTAATTTGACTTTTTACTTTAACCCATTCATTATTTTCGATTTTATTATCGAGATTATTTAACTTTTTTTCTAAATAATACAGTTGAAAGCATGCGAAAATACAAGTACTATAAAATACGTAAACCTTACCTCTCAACTGTGCTTCTTGATCATCAATCTTTGCTGAATACTGTTTATTTAAATCTTGAAGTCTATTAAGCTCAGTGTTAGCTAAAACAAATAATCGTTCGATATGATTACTAATGTTGTTTATTACGAGTATTTAATATTTTGTCGAATAAGACTCTTTTAATAAAAAAGATATTTGCAAATAAAAATTACATTTAAAGACGGCGTTCGACGTAAAACCGCGGACAAAATTATTTATTTTACTCGCTACGATTGATTAGCCAGTCGTTCGTACAAATGCGAACTAATAATTTGCTGTGCAATCTATACACGAGATTCTAATTGTTCAATTAGCCGCACAGTACGATGCGTCCGAAATAAATGCTTGACAAGCAAAATCAATTTCCCAGTTTCACAGAGTTGGCTCCTTCGATGTTTTTACGCTACATTATATACATCTATTACGTAAACACTCTTTATAGAAAATTAAAAATACCCCCCCTTTTAATTGATTTTCCTTTAATTGCCTATTTAAAACGAGTTTACTTTAAAATGAAACTTTACGCAATCGTAAAATGCTTAAGGGTTATTAATAAAATACAATATAAAAATAAAAAATAAATAAGGCTTTGGCATGAATTTTTTTTATATCACGACTACCCACATTCATCTTCCGCTAAATTCGTTTTTATATTTTTATCGGTATGCTTTATTTACAGATTGAAAGTGACATTTGTATGCTACATCGATCTTGAGCTTTTTTCATCGATCCTACGTCGCTTCCTGTTCGGATTATTTATGTTTTTGGTATATTGTGAAAAATGCCTCGTTTAATTAATTTCGCGCAAAATGTTTTTAATTCCCTTGTAAAAATTTAAATTTCGATTTTACATTTATCCATCATTATATCAATCTCACCTTCTTTCGCATTAAATTTTAAATTAACTATTAACGTCGCGATATAGTTACTGCATTAATGTAGAGTGTCATAATAATTTTAAGTAAAATAAAATTTAACGATTATTGCATAGTTTAAAATTAAATGTACAATATCTATACTCGACATTGCTCGTATAAGCATTGTTATTAACGTAAATATAATATGTTAATTATTGGCTTAAATAAAATAACATTTCACGTATATTCACAGTAAAGGCGTATTTAAAACTTGAAAAATCATGCAGATACATTTATCCAGAAAAATAATTTTCTTTTTCTCACCTGCATCTTCGGAGCCAGCGGTTTTGCGAAAAGTTCGTGGTTGCGTGAAAACAATATAGGCAGCCAGTACGACAATCAAAACCACCGAGGTCAGCCAAAGAATTCGCAACTGTGCACAAAATAAAAAATTCGCATTATTACATCGAATTACATAAAAAAAAAATCTCCTTTAAAAACCCTCTCCAAATCGCGTGACACCTGTATTTCTTTGTTTCCTCAACGGTGTGTACAACTCTTCGCTCCGAGAACGAAAAGGACTCGAATGGTTTGAAAGATCGATCGAAGTCAAAGAATACGAAGGTGACGAGGGAAAGAGCACGCGATTGGAGTAATTAGCGCGATCGATAAGCTGAATGACACCCCCCCCCCCCCGTAAGAAAAGTCGACGGAACGTCGGTCAAAAAAGCACTTTGTAATGAACGAGCGGTACTTAGCGCGGGAAACGAAAAATCGATTTAAAAATCTCGCGCGTTTTCGAATGCGATAAATCACGCCCTCGCTAGTTTTCAATTTTGCTCTCGGTCCAAATTCCAAAATTCCATTACACGCACGCAAACGCAAACACACACATATGTACACAGACGAACAGACATACACAAACACAAAAACACTGCGGCTTATCGGGTCAATACGGGGTATTATCAGTGAGCGAATAAATCCACGAGCGTTAACGCCTCCCCCCCCCTCCCACCCCCGGAACGCACATATATGCGGACGCACTCGTCTTACAGGGAGTATAGAAGAATAAGCAAAGATGTTTCTCTCCCTCCGAAAACATACCTCGGGACATCTGCGCGGGAAAAGCCGCGACTCGAAGGTCAACGCGAGCAACAGGGACTCGTGTGTCGATACACACACACACACACATATATACACACAAGTAGTATAGATCGTCGAGGAGAGAGAAAGTGGGCGTACCATGTATATATATGTGTGTACAAAAAGAAAGATAAATATATATATATAGTTGTATAAATGTATATAATGTGTGTATATATACCATATATATAGGTATATAAGACTCACGCTTTTGATTTGCCTCTTCTTTTCCTCGATCGCCAGGACGAATTCGTCGAGTTCGGAACTTTCGTTTTGGGAACCGGTGCGAGTAGCCCCAGCCTCGACGTCCTGCTTTTTACGCTCCTTTAAGCGCAGAAAATTGAAGCCCAGCCGACCCATGACTGGTCTCTTTGGAGAAGAAGAATTCTATCACTGCTAAGGGTGCGGGAGTCGTGGAGGCCGTAGGTAGTTCGAGAACGCCTCCGAATCGACTGGGGAACGCGCACAACACTCTTCGGGTTTGTCCTGCGCCGGCGTGCTGAGGCATCCCTTGCACGACTATCTATATGTATATAATATATATATATATATATATATATATATATGTGTGTATATATGTATAGTTCATATACTCCTGCGTCATAGCGCGGAAAGAATGACTCGAGAAGCGAGCGCCATGCGGCGCCGTCGAGAGTTACGATATGGGATTTTTCTGTTTCGATGTGTGCTTGCGCACGTTTTAGGAGGTGGACGACGGCGCGTGGATAGACAAAGGGCGGATTCCGCGGTGATCAGCGCGGATAAGGGATTTTTCGGATTCGAGAGAGGGAGGGATTGGCGTGTTTAAATTGTAGGTGTATAGTGAGTTTTATTTTAATTATTAAATGTATAAACATTTAATAATTATGGGAAATATTGGCTCGGGTGAGATTGTTTGTTTATCCGACCGGATGTCGCGATATGAATCGAATTTTCGGAGTAGTATTCGTGCGATTGAGAGATTAACCATTTTTTCCGTAATTTTTCAGGTATTTGTTTACATGGCTTACTTTCCTTGAGCAGCTTATGTGATTTTGGAAATCGTGTGTTTGAGAGAACGACGGGGTCTTCTATTATAACGTATTACGCTGAAAAGAAACTCGCTATATCGAAGGAAATTTATTTATTAACAAATCAATTTTTTTTTTAAGAAAAAAGTATTTAATTACTAGGATATTTAGAAAAAAGTTTTGAAGTCAAGGTAATATGTATTTATAAACAAAATATGGCAAACTTTGTCTCAGTGCAATAAGCGTCGTGAATTTTAGAGTAAACTTTTTATATGAACTGATTTTTTTCCATGTAAAATATAATTTTTATACATTAAAGGCGAAACAATAACATGGATGCACGTATGAATTTGAATTATGATAGAAATTATCTCAATTCGAATGTTCTGTAATAAGAAGCAGCAAAAGTATAAAAAATATTAACAATAATTTTTAACGCACTAGTGCCTGGACCAACGTTTTCGAACACTATCTCAGAAGAATAAATTGGTTTTTTATGCCCAACTGAAAAAACATTTTTTACGTATGTTGATTTATTTCCAAATGTCGTTAAAGTACTTTTGATCGTAAATCACACATTTAAAGTATTTTTCGATTAAATATACTCAATCTCATTAATTACATCCTTGATTACAAATTATATGACCCTGGCAGCCCCTAACAAATCAATTTCTTTCATATTTTCTGTTTTCCTATTTTTTTCGCAATTTACGACCTTCGTGAAGTTTCAATAAATCTATGATTAAAGTTTGTGCAGGCAAATCTGCGATTTGATTAAAATATTGATTTTGAGTATTGACTAATAATTAGTAAAATGAACGAACCAAATGCACTTTTCGGAATTGAAAACGCTCAATACCGGTTTTTAAAATATAAATTATTTATAACAATTCAAGTTTGCATAAAACAGAAAAAAAAATTCTTAGATTCTAAAAGTTAAACAAATTTCACGTATGAACATATTTTCCATGCTCCTTGATTTAGGGGGTTTTGATATGCAACGCGTTTGACACTGTCATTACGTATCTGCATTAAAATGAATGTACTGGTAAGTGAAGCAAATTTTACGTTAAATTACGGAAATTTGTAGCCTTAAAATGAATACTCGTGTTCATGAACTTTAATGCATATCTTCATGAAATTTAATGTACGTATATTCAATTATTTAATTTCAATTTTAATTTTAATGTACTTAATTTTAATGATCCTAATGCTACATTCAATTTTATGGCAATTTGACATTCAAAGTCACGTAGCCGAATTTGAATTTTAATGTACTCGTATTAAAGTTCATGTGCATTAATTCAAATACATTACACTCTAATGACATTTTTAACAACGTGCATTTGAGGCACGACCGTCAACGCTCGTGTGTCACACCCGAATACCACTTTATTGTTAAACATAATTGTTCCATAAAAATAATAATTATAATAGAAATATATTTTTTTCATACAAACAAACGAGAATTTCACTTATCATTTTAAAATACAAAACTCCGTTTTTTATAAGTTTTTCAATCGTCCAATTTCCAAGAATTTCCATTATGTCAATTTTCAATATATTCTTTGAATAATGATTTTTTCAGGGCTTTTTCAATAAAATCGCGATTCGCTTATGTACTCGATTAGGCTGAATTTCAATAAATCATTTTTTGGTATTTATAAAAGGCACATTTGTGCTAAATTTCTACTTGATGAATCATTGATTTTATAAGATCTGGCAAAACTGAAAACTCCCGTTAGACGGCCATGCCTAAAAATGTAGATTTGTAGATCGTGAAAATTCGTACTTAAACATTTTTTGAACCGCTATAATTGTTTGAATAACACAATCCATTAATAAAATTCTAAACGGTTGTACACATTTTTAAACTTTTCAGACCAGATTTTTTCCAATTCAAAAACACCTTATTTATATCAGTAAACAACATATTTTCCTAATTTATTTGTCGCACTCCACTCTGAGGTAAACAAACTTTATGAATATATCATACGGTCAATAAAGGGTGTAGTAAAAGTAAGAATTGAACTTATATAATATAATATAGTTGTACTATATATACAATAATATATATATATATATAGTCTAACAGTTTATGCGGCTCACGTACTTTGATGATTAAGATTTTGGGCGAGGAATTCTCTACGTGAATATGACTTTAATTTTCTTGTTTCCGAAGAAGCTATCGAGAAGATTTACTTTCTAACTCTTTTGGGGATTAGATCTTGATTTATTTTATGTATTACGTTTGAATATACTGTAAAATAAGCTAATTGTTTATTTACTTCTTTGTTTAAAGGAAAAGATTTTAATTTGATTAAATAAAAAAAAACATGTGAAATTCTAAATTTAACGTAAATTTTATAATAGAAACAGTGTGTGCTTTAATTCGTCGCTAAGTAATTCTTTTCAAGATACAAAAATGTAAACAAATCAAAATTCATGAGTCTTAGAAGAATTTCTCTTGCTATAAGTTAACTTCGCGTGCTATATGGCAGCGAATTCCAATGTCGTCGAATAAATAACCGATGTATTATGCATTAATACTTTTATCCACGAAGCTGAAGCTAGATATGTGCTCATGAATTGAAAGTATACGTTACTATAACATATCGGAATATTTTACATAGATAAATCACCACTGATAAAAATTTACAGCAAAATATTAACGCATACATGACAAATTAAATTCTTTGCGGCTGTTACGAGAAGTGTTCTTTTTCATTTGAATATGTATGCATTTAGTTCATATGTAACATTTAGAATTTTAAAATTTAGAACTAATTAATAGTGTATTTTAAGAATAATTTAAACAACATATATCGAGAGTTACAACGTGACTTTAAATAAACTATAACTGTGTTGTATAAAATATAGTCTACATGCTCGTATTACAATTTAGTAAACGATTATACCTACTTTCTATTTCATAAATTCACACCAGTAAAAAATTATAATTGTAAAATAATAATGTATAATAAATAGAGCATACTATTTACCATAAACATATTTTATTAAAAATTGTTATGTCTACACAAAATGTTTCAATTTTGCATATTATGAATATATAAATTCGTTGATTATAACAAGTGTTAAAATTTTTGTATAACAACTATCTTGCTTGTAACATACTCTCATACAATTTTGCTTTGCCTATGGTATTATTCGTTAAAAACACACCGTACAAACATTTATCGTCATTTCTAAATTCTCTAAAAGTTATCATTCTAATTAATTACTATTTATATAAAATTTCATTCAATTAGCATTTAAGTATTCTCAATGAGAACTAGTATGGAATGATATGATTAAACATATTAATTGGGAAATAATATCATATATTATGCATAAATATCAGTATGAAATTTCGTCCTTAATAACATTAGCAAAATTACTACTTCACGAATAAATAGCTACAGAAAATCTTCATTACGAAATACTAATAAAATACGAATAAAACGTCCTTGGAAGTATGTTCCTATTCTTTGTTTAGCAATTATAAAATACTTGAATGTTTCTTGGTATAATTCATTTAACTTGAAAAAATAAATTTAATACAGTTTTTAACCTCAGTATTTGCTTGATTTTAGTATAAATTTAGTCACGTATTCTCATAAATTTTATCACTGGACAATTTCACTATCGTATTTCTAATATCGAACTTTCAAAGTTTACAAAAATATGAAGTTTAGTACGTAACCACGAAGCTCATTGATTCACTGGCGAGTCATACATAATTTACATCTAATTTTCAAGAAAAACTTCCTTTGTTAAAAATCCTCTCGTAATTGACATGAGTAGCATAAAAACTTCGTAAAATATGTTTCTCTCCTGTTATTTATGATTGGAAAGCTTCGTCGGTTTTCTTGATAAAACCAAGTAAATCAAAAATTGGTGCTCCCTGAAAAATATTAATGTGTAAATAAAATGTGTTTAGTATAAACTGCAAATATTAGTGATTTTTCTGTTTCTTGCATTTGTACCTAAACTTATCGACGTTTGCATCAAAATACCATAACTATCCAAATAAATATAACACAATATACTCCATTTTAACTGAGTAATTTCTTATTACTTTTTGACGATATACTACGCGTCTTTATGAGACTGGTGACTATGAGAATGATAAATGTTTAGCACCAAATATTATTTAAAAGTTTACTATTAGTAATAAGTACAGTAAATACTGGAGTGTTGATTTTGTGAATGAAATGTTGAAGACGTACAAAGGTGAACATTGTTCTATGTAGATCACCTTTTGTTAGAAAGCAAAATGACACCAGAGGCCAATCAATAACCAAGGATTCATGTGTCAAATTTCACGTTTGCAGTAAGTATTTAACGCTTTAAACATGTACAAATGAAAATTCTTGTATCGAATGTGAAACGCAATTTTGTTAGAAATAACATAGCCACCAGAGTGTAATTGTTTATTAAATTTTCCAATAGCAACACGTTAATTAGAAGCTTGAAGGCATGTGCAAATAGAAATGTTGTTTTAAGTAAAAAATGCAAAATGAACATTGGTTAGACAGTAAAATGACAGCAGACACCAAAATCCAAGGAATAAGGCGTGCGTGAGTGAAAAATCCAAACACATACAAGTCATCTAAGCGAATTTAAAAAATGACAATAATACATATATAAAACAGACAGTAATTATTTAAAATCTGATTTAGTCACTTTTATTGCATTATTAAAAATTCGAAATTACAAAGCTCTATCATCACGAGAACTCAACGCAAAAATAATCACTATGTACATGTTCGATCGATCATCCGGATAAATTTATATATAAAACTGCAAAAAAAAAAAATTAACTCCTCTGTCAGAATACATCGGCAATAGCGCTGCCAAAAATGCGACCTACAGTCTCAATATCCTTGACGATGTTGTTGATTTTCTTGAGTCGTTCTGAATCGAAAAAACCGCGCGACGGCGTCGGCGTCGTCGGAGCAGCTAATTGACTTTGTCCAGCTATCCTGAGTTTCTTATTGGTTTCCTCGAGTCTAGCAACGAGTTCGGTACGTTCGTCTTCAACGGCATTTAATTTTTCTTTCAAATCGGCTTCTTTACGGCCGCAATGCCTGCTGATGATTTCGGTTTCTCTTTGGAGATTCTCGAAACTCGACCGAAGACTGGCGTAACGTTCCTCGGCTTTTTCGTTGTCCTTCGATCGTTCGGCGCGTTCCTCGTTGAGTTTGGTCTCGAGCTTCGTGAGGACGTCGTTCTCGTCGTGGGTGCAATTACGAGCTCGTTCCTCTCGCACTGCGTCCAGCACAGCTGTTGAAGCGGAGAACATTTTTTAGTCTTTTTACATTACGAATGGTTCGATTGTGTAACGTTTAGGATAGACTATTACTTTTTTATTGCTCTGGATTTTTTTTTGGTCAAGTCCCAGACGTAACAATAATCGAAACGGGTTAATTAAAAAAAAGTGTAGTTTCATCGCGAGAATTATTACAGTCGCGTTTGAAAATTCCATGAGAATACATTGGATAGTTTCGCGAAGTGCTTACTGTAAGAGCAATCAAAAAGACATATAGACAGTTTTTTTTTTGCTGAGATTGCACTTATGACAGAATATCGTATATCGCAATTTCCGTTTGTAGAAAAGAATCTCTAAGCGCATTTGAATGTCGAGTTACTTCCGAAACAGCGCATTTCGCGCTCTCTATCTCGATACAGTCCTCAAGATGACGAACCCGATAAGATAAAGCTCGAGTAATTTTTTAGTGTTCTTATATCAGTGTCGTCAAATAAACTGATGAAACTCAAAACGTCCATCCTAGTGTTACACACATAGACGCTTGTATATAGTGTCTCGAGAAGTTTCCCCGAACTGTTCAATATTTACCATCGTATTGACCTTGAAGTGCATCGAAGTGTTCCGAGTACGCCTCCAATTTGTTTATATTATAAGCAGCTGGAAAACGAAGGATATTTACGTATTAAATATAGAATTTAAAAAAAAATTTGTTTTTTCTTTTAACAACAAACAAATAAAAAAAAATTGTATTTACCTGCTTGTTCGCTGTGGAATACTCTGGATTGCATGAGTGCGATGAATCCGCAAGCCGCGATGATGAAAGTCGTTAAACTGATCAACAAGAGCCGGTACTATACATAGGAGAAGACAGAGAAAAAAAATCGAATTAATTCGCAGTAATACGTATATTTCATCGAACGATCGTTTCTATGCACTGTTACGCAAGCGAATCGTTTGAAACTTATATGCGTCGTTTTTCCGTTTTTTACGCGATTTTCACGCTTCCGAGAGGAAATTGCGTTCGAAATAGATTTTTTTTAACGCGATACAACTTAGCGCGCACAAACTCCGAAACGCGACGTTTAAAAAGAATATAACGTTCGGAAGAAAAAATGTGATTTCTTTTTCTCGAATTCGAAATTTTGAAATTGAAAAACAAGCGAACATTCGAGAATACGACGTTCGAAAGAGCGATACGTTTGTATTTATCCGATTTAACGCGATGTAACGTAATGTACACAAACTTTCTACTTGTAATAATAAAATAGCAAAGATAAAATTTCTTGTCGCAACGAGGAATTCCTGCTTTCGATACATAATCGAGATCCGCAAAAAGCAACTACGGCTCCTCATTTCCCCGAATCGCATTTTCCGTACACAGTCGAGCGGAAATAATAAAAAAAAAGTGTATACATATATATACATAATAAGCAACCACATCGTCGAAGAAGAGGATGCATCGCGAGTACGAGAAAGAAAATAGACACCTGAACTTTCGAATAAGGGGAGCGCGGAAACTTCTCGACCACCCGGTACATTGGAAACAACGCGGTGCGAGAGAGAAAGAGAGAAGCGCGCCTCAAAATCTCTCGACTGCAGCCGAGAGAGGCGGTGAAAAGAAAATTCCAATTCCACGTCGAACGATGCGCGCCTGCATGTGTTGCATATGTCTCTCTCTACAAATGCACAGCTATACACGAACACGCGCATACGTAGCTTCGATTCCAAGTTAGTCACCTATGTCGCCTTACTACACACACACACACACACATAAGCGTACGAACGCAAACGCAAATCCCAGAGCGACCTCGATTTAAAGCCAGCGAATAAGGCCAATCTCAGAAGCGAGAAAAGGTGAGCGAGAGAGAGAGATAGAGAGAGAGAGACTCACGGTTCTTATGGTCCTGTCTCTCTGTTCGATGGTTAGCAGCAACTCGCAGATCTCCACGTTCTCGTTCTTCTCGTTCTGCTCGTTCTGTTGTTGATCCGGCTCGTCACCGCTGCCATCCTCGATGCTCTTGTTCTGTAGTTTCGGACGCAAGTTGAAGCCGAGGCGACCCATTTCTTCTTCTTTTTTTTTTATTCACTTCGCGCTCTAAGGCACTTACTATCGACGACAATAACAACAACAACTCGTTATACGTATATAATATATATATATATAATATATTTCTGGATATACGTATAGGTGTATATTGGTCGACAGAGAGAGAGAGAGAGAGTGAGAGAGGTGTGTGTGTGTAAAACTATGTGCGTTTACAAACGCGATGATGCACCGCGTCGACGTGCACGTCGAGACTGACTCTTAGCGTCGCTGTTCTGGGTATATAGGAAATGTACCAGTAGCTCATCGCGCGCGCGAGAACGCTTTGGTGGGAACGCGACTCTCTGCAGCGTGACAGGCTTTGAAAGTCTACTTCTTGCTCTCTCTCTCTCTCTCTCCCTCTCTCTCGTTTTCTGTACGGGCATATGGAGGGGTCTTCTGTGTTTGTATAGATATAGGTATATATCGCTAGGCGTACGCTGTACACGTGTATATGGGATGGGAGCACGCGTGTGTGAGTGAATGTACGGGACATCGCTTCTACGCGTCGTCGTGTGTGGATGGAAATATTAATTCCGTGTTATTAGGCTTCCGGGCGACGCTGTTACGCGAGCGACGATTTTTTTTTCCCCTATATACAGTTTTCATCGATATTGCCGAGACTGTGGAGAAATCGGCGAAAGGTCTACTGTGTTATACGTTATGTATATATGTTGGTATGCCTCGAGTGCTCCGAAGGAAAGTTCATGATTTTTGGTTTAAGCGCGATTTTCTTTTTATTGCATTTGATTCGGTTTTATTTTTTAACGTTTATGCAATGCACTTTTAGAATTTATCGCAATTCGTCGTTACACGCTTACGTCCTACACTTGTATTTACACGCGCGTTTTACGGGCTTAGTTTACAGCTGCGCGAAATATATTACAATTGTTATTGAAATAATAGAAAAAAAATTACGTCTGGACATTCGCTTGCGAATGAATTTCGTTCGATTAAAAAACAAATTAAAAATACGCGGGTAATTCGAAATTCGTGCAGGGAACGGAACATTCCGTTGTTTTTTTTTTGTACGTAACGTTATTATTTAAATACACAATTTCACGTGCATAATCGACATTCCGTCGACTAATTGTACAGCATCGAGTGTATTTTAAATAATATAATAAATCTATCACTCGTACACCTTATTCTTAAGTAACGAATCCAAGCGATTGAAGATCCGCGGGTAATTTGAAATTTGTATAGAAAATTTCAATTCTATATATATAATATAGTTTTACTTTGTAATTGTTCTCGATATGCGCATAGGAAAAAAAAGAAAGCAATTGAAGGAGTTTAAGCAAGGCAAACGAGGCTCTTTCTTTTCCGAACGTTCGAATTCGTCATTCGTAATGCGATCCATAACTGTTCGAGCCATAGAAAATTGATACGCGATCCATTTTAATATTTACGGGTGTATATAGTTACACATTGAAGTCGATAATAGCAATATCGAAGGTATTCATAATATTCCATTCAAAAGCCGTACGTAGTTTAACATTGATAAAAAAAAATAGGTTAAACGTTTTACGGCTGCTCGATAAACAATATATAGATCGTGGGATTCGAAACGCGAAAGCTTAAGAACCCGCTACGCATTCATTTGCTAAATTAGTCTTTCAAAGATACGAACGACTCGCAGCGCGTGCTCATAGCTGCAATTGCGCGAACGCAATGCGTTGTGCGATGCGTCATAAGTGCATTCGAGAGGTTTTAACATTTCGCGGCTGCTTTGTTCTCCGTATCTTTAGTTTGGAAGCTCGCTCGATCGGTATGTTTGTACATGGGTGATGCAGCTTTGAGGATTTTTAATTTTGCAGTTTTCGATAGAAGAACGTATCGTTGCCAAAATAGTCTTCGGCAAAAACTTGAGTCACTTCGACCAAGTTCATTTATTCGAAATAAATTACGCATAAACGATTCGCTTGCGTCATAATATTTCATCAGGAATGAATAAATGTGTTCGTAGGACTGCGAAAAAATCATTTTTTCACACCGAACCATTTCCTTCGGTGCGAGGTAACGTATACGAAATTTTAACAATTCGATGTATCTTTTGATCGATTGAATCATTGAAGCATTTACTTTTCGTCAGATTCGATGTTTCAGGTAGAACCTTTTATGGGTTCGCAAGTTGTTCGCGAGCGAAGAGATCTGTTAATGAGATTTTAAGCAGGAAATACGTTTTTGCTGGAACAATGATTGAGAAGTCCGAATGTTACGGTGTATGTCATCTAACGAGTTTTTCACGAGTGGATTAGTCACGTATAATTACCGTCTAAAGAGATGTAGTATTTTTCATTTCTGAATAATTTTATTATCTCAAGGTATGTAATGTTAGGCTCAGTATTTGTTAGTCACTCACAGCGAATACTTTCGTATATTCCTTCGGAATGTCTTTTGCGAAATGCACACGTGTATAACAATTGATTATTCTTAACGTTCTGCATTCGAATTTCGCATATAAAATGATAAAATCGTATTTTCAGAACGTTAACCAGCGATTGAAAAATTCGAGGCGTTGCACTGAAAAAAGATTGATACGTTGAAGAAATTTGAAAGTATTTTCTTTAAAAAAAAAAAACGTAATTTTTAGATAAATACAGCATTCTGTTTCAGCGCACAAATCTAAAGGCAATATAAGCAAGCAAGAAAACCATTAAAATTCATATCCATTGGCCAAATCGTATCGACTTTGTCAATGGATTAACAAACCGATTCTTGAAATACTCGCTAATTTCGTCACGTTGCGGGCGTTCGGTTATAGTGAACGGAAATTCGGTTTTAATAAATTACAAAATAATCGATTTATGACTAATCGTTACAACAAATATTCATGCAATAAAACGTTAAAAAAAACGCGTAGAAAAATCCAGACTCAAAACACATAGTTTTACAACTTTAGGTTCTTCCCGATGTCTCAGTTCAACCGATTAGTCTTAGATTCTGCACATTTGGTATTTTATTATTATAGGCTTCTTACTCGCTACGATTTTATTGCTTTTTTTACACGTGACGACCCATGCTCGACACAACTGGGTATTCCCGTTCAGGTCTATGGACGGAGGAAAAACGTTCGGAACCGATATATCACGAAACTTTACGACGCTACCCTTGAAAGACGAGTCCCGGCCATACGACGAACCATACGAAGACGATTTAGGTAGAATGGAGTGTCTCGAGTGTTAGAGGAAGTCACATGTCTACGGCTTGTCACTTTTAGTTCAATACGGACACTTTTTTTGTTCGCGACCGTAACGCGTGTTGACTATTTCGAAAACTTGTCGAATTTCTTTGATTCCAACTCTGTTGTGCCTATTTCTCGGTACAAAGTCGTTTTTACGTATTTTTTTTTTTTTTTTTTTTTTTAGATTCACAGAGGGAAGAGAGATTGCTTTGCTTTGGGAATACAATTTAATACGATATAGAGATAGTCGAGAGCTTAAGGTTCGGCTGTCAACATGTTTACTTATTTGTTTGAAAAAATTACACTGCACGTAATACAACAAAGCAGATCAGACCTTTTCTTCGCTGGCTTCGTGGTAAAAATTACCAAAATTACGCGTTAAAATTACGCGTTCAGGGTGAAACACTCGATACGGCCAGTATTTGGAAAATCGCTGAGAAAAAAATGTAGGCGTTTATTACTAAAATTTTATTACTCGTAATAAGGGTCCAGACCTGTAGGAATATTTAGACCCCTGAGAAAATACGTGTTATTGGAATATCTTTAAAATCATTGCAAAGTAGATACTTAATAACTCCGCTATTGTCTATGGAAAATACCGATTACAACAAAATTTGAATGAGAAAAATCAGATTAAATTTACCAATAATAGTTTAACTTTCTGATAATTGAATTGCAGATTTTTCATGATTTAGGTAACTGAAATATAATCCGATTTTCTACCGTTCAAAATATCTTAATATTATTGATTCTGAAGGGAAATTTTTCGTTCATAATTTACATTGTCTATTTCTTAGAAATTCTTCATTACAAATTTGTTAGTTTTTTTTCCCGACGTGCCACCATAGAATTTTATTAAGGTCCATTTTTTTATGGTACTTTTAGACAAAATCCGATTACCTTATTACTGTCACCGGTCATAAAAGTAAGACTTCTTCGACAATTTTCAGGATTACAAACTTTTTTTATCTTATATATTTTACAGTATTTTTTTTAATTTTACTTTCTAAAAATATGTTCTTCTTTCAAAAAAGCTATTTTTCAATAAATACATTTTCTTGAATATTGCTAATTTTTTTCAGTTCACATATTCAAGTATCTGTAATTGTGGCTTCGAAGTAAACAACATTATACATTATTTAATAATTCTGTTGTGTTTAATACGATTTTCAAACTTTTTCTTAGTAACCGATCAGTAATCCAAATTTGGCTTACTTGCTATAATAATGATTTTTCAAATAAATTATTTTCAGTCAAATATAGGTGTTACAATAACTTTAGAAACTGTCTAAAGGTAAAAATCAATATTGCAGAAGGTTCGATCCTTCGAAACAACATAAAAAAATGCATAAGGATACCACTACCTATATACACACACACCATGCGGACAGCAAGTGTTAAACTCCCTTGATTTAGTTTAACTTCTCGTGGAAAATAATATTAAGATTATCTAATTATTATTTATTATATCAATCAAACGGCATTTGTAAACAAGAATCTCACTATACTTCTCGCGCGTACTACGATTAAGATTATTTGATTATTTATTATTAGTTCAATCAATCGAATAGCGTTTATTTGTAAATATGTATTATTATTATTATTGTATAACCGATAATTATTTATAGCTTTATGGCCTGAATGGTTTCATAAGACTTTAATGTAACCGACCGTTAAGTAACCATAGGTAACAATCGTTTATAACCATTGAAATCGAAAATAGCCTAACTCTTACTTATTGAATCGAACAGACACTGCTTTGATAAGTGATAGTTAACCGAATATTTCTCAAGTATTTTTAACGATATTTTTAAATTAACAAGCAATTGCTTCACGAAGTACAACTAATAGTATTGTCTAAAAAAATCAAATTCAATATAATTTCCATTTTTTTATAATTGTAATTTTAGCAAAAAATGTAGATTCGTAAATAAACGTAAACATTGAGACTGCGATAGACACTTTTCCAGTAATTTAAGCTGTTTTTCTGTAAATTTTATTATGGACAGTTACAGTCTCAAAATTATGACCATACGTGTAAAATAGGTATTTTATAGTCATAATACGAAATGACCGATAATTTCGACTCGATTTCTAAGTTACGACTGATACAGAAAGTTTCTGCAGTCAATAAAAGTATTTTATTTGAAATATTTATTAAATTTCCCAACAAAATAATTTGCCCTTTTAGGATCTACTAATTATTGAAAATCGACATAATATGCAAAAAGTTCTGAGAATAACAACTTTGACTTTGTATAACTTAAACATGTTGTAAACAAATTTTAAAAATTCATTAAGAAAGTTATTACAAAGTCAAAGAACAATCTTAACTTATTTAAGAGAAAAACATAATTTTTGATCGGCCAATCCGTTAGAGAATCACTATATATATATAGATGGAAGATGGCGATAGACTTATCTATTGTCAACACATATAATGTACTCGCAGATATATCTTAATAGGATAAATTTAAATATCGACTTTATTGTTCCGGTTTCAGATAAATCATTTAACGGATGCATACAAATGCATCTACGATAACGTAACAAGTGATAACGATAATAGAGCAATCCAATCGTGGTATTATCGCAAATTCCTTCATCGAAAATTCGATAAAATTAATTATAAATATATATTATATAAGAATAACTTATTTTTATTATAGCATTTAACGATAAAAGATAGTGATAATGAGATGTTGATAAAAACACACACACATATATATATATATATACATATATTATAATCTCGTTCTTCGGTATATCTATATCTGTTAATAAACCAAGAATTTTTCAGTACACGTTTCTAAGTAGAATACGTATAGAGAAAATAACAAAAGGAATAACAACATTTAACACCGTAAGAAAGTACGATGATTATCGAAGAGTATAGAAAGGAATAAACAGAGCAGAAAAGACCAAGACAATGTGATTGACAGATACAGGTGAGATGTCACGTGGAAAAACTAGGACGACGTTTCGAAAAAGAAAACGTGGTTTATATAACCGAAAAAGATAGAAAAAATAAATTTTGTGCAATTACAAGTTGACAAATTTCAACACTGAAAAAACATTATATTTACACGTGCATTGAGTCTGTTCATTTTTCAAATATTATTGACAATTAGGACCAAATTAAGAACTTCTATCGCGAGTTACTCATTTCTTTCCCTCGTTATATGTCAATTAGGGGAATAAGACACTTTTCAAATGATGTCCTCGAAAATTCGAAATCGTAGTCGCAATTAACATAGTTTCAATAAAAACAATTTTCGATCGTTAATTACACCGCGCAACCGAACTTGGTATGCGAGTATTTTAAATCGAATGATGGAAAGAAATATGACATTACAAAATGTATTAATTTTCAGTGATTATCGGTTGTAGCCCGTAGTCTTTTGTTCGTCATCAGTTTTTTTTTATTCACTTATAGAGTTTATCTATAAATTGTCCAATTTTTATTGCCTAATCGTGGATAAATATATCACTCAATATTTGAACAAGTGTAAATGACGACTACGTTATGACAACCATTTTAAAATCTAATTTTCCAATTCTTAGTTTAAAAGCGTGGCTCCCTCTTAATCGAAATGCATTTCGCGAACGAAACTACCTGGTCAGAACAATTACGTAAATTCGACAAAAATAAAAATCGAATCGTATCCTATAAATTTCTCATGAAATGAAATACAAATTGTCATTAAACTTTTTATTAAGAAAGAAATTTTATGTACATTTGTATCGCAGTCGTTATTTCTTAAATACAAAAAAGTCAATTTCAACAAATATTCATATATATTTGCCATGAATTCCTCGTTTATTCAATGGATCTATACTTATTATTTCGATCTTCGTATTGTAACGATGTACTTGATGTAGACATTTTGATTGGCTCGTTTTATCAGTTAAATAACACGAGATGAAAATCTATTACTATAATTATTAATATAATTAAAATAATAACAGTCTCTACTATTTATTGCTTTAAATTTAATGTCGAGTTTTGTCGTTTGAACAAGCGATAATCGTAATGTTAAATAAAATACAAAAGTGAAAATAATACTCCTAACATGCATGACTAAGAAAGTTGTACTCGCCTAACGATACTTTTGTCATCTCAATAGAATGTCGATGATATTTTCGTCCAATTTCACAAAACGCGCTCTGTCGCTTATATTTTATTATTATTTTTTGTTTTTACAAAGTACTTTCTCAAGCCAGAACCTATTTTACATAACACAAACAATACGCGTTCAAGAAACAAATTGGTCGCCTTTCGAAACGAGCTAAGAACAATAACATAGCACATTGCAGTAACTTGCAAAGTTCACACTATCAGTAAACGATAACCGCAGTCGAGTGGGTTATTTCGAACATCGGCTCACAACGTATCAGCTTCGCTCATTATAATTTACACGGCGTATATCTTCATTTCTTCTTCTCATCGTATCAAAAGTTCCAAGCTATTTTCTCGAGTCTCGAGAACTTCGTAAAACGTACGTTAAGTATGTCGTAAGTGCTTAAGTAACTCGAAAAGCTTCGCCATTTCGGATAAGTCTAAAAAAATACAGTCTATCATTTCTTTCCTTTTCGTAACGTCTCATCGAAAAACTTCAGTGCGCACGTGACTCGAAGTTCTCTTCTTTCCTCATTAAGGTGTAATCCAGTTAACGTCCGGTCCTGTCATTAGATCTTATTTTTCACTCAGGGTAAATAGAGTTACCGATGAATTTTTAACTTGTCGCTCATTAA
Organism: Apocrypta bakeri; assembly: GCA_018906985.1. Taxonomy (NCBI): domain Eukaryota; kingdom Metazoa; phylum Arthropoda; class Insecta; order Hymenoptera; family Pteromalidae; genus Apocrypta; species Apocrypta bakeri. Next base: position 7,692,909 of record JACCIA010000005.1, read on the forward strand.
CTTTTTGCACGCGTCGGTTTATTTGATAAACACAGTCTTTCCATCTCCTATTCTGAAATGAAATTCAGAAATTCGTCAATATAAATTGTTTTATAAACGTTTAGAGCTAAAGCAAAGAAAAAGTTACCTTTGATGCTGTTGAATCTCCTGTTACTCGTGCTTCACAGCGTTCATGTTCGGTAAGTAGTCGTCTTCGTCTAAAAAAATTAAAAAGAAATATCCAATTATATCCTATCAATTGGAAAGTATGAAAACTGTTTTCTGCATTCGCAAGAAATTTTACTAACCTTCGCGTTCATCCTCTCCTTCCTCGAGATGGAGATCGCCGTTTTTGTTCTGTGGCTCTTTGTAATTGTAATCGTCGTATTGCTCGACATCCTCGTTTCCGCCTGCATTTTCAAAGCTGAAATCACAAAGAGAAATAAATTATTATTTTCTTTATTTATACCGATGACAAATTGTATAATAATTATTTTAAAACGTACAATTCAACATACAAATGAGCAGAAAACGAAGAATCCGCGGACAATTAATCAGACGCTATTATCGAAAAGTCTGTACAAGACAACGGCCAGACGTATCGATCCATCGTCGGAAATGTGACTGCGGATATTTCAATGGATTATATTATCTCCTCGAGCATTTTCATTGAATGTAAATACCTCGAAGAGTCTCGAATGATAGACCGTCTTACATAAAACGAGAAACAATTGAACTGATCGTGGTAAATTAAAAAATTGTCTGTAATAACAATGTTTAACCCTACGTATAGATATGCGCTTTATCTATTGGATCGTCCGATTATTGATTTTTCGCTTGACTGGCTTTTTGCGCCACGCGTTAAGCTTATTGCTAGGTCAAATAGGTCCATTAGCGTGCTTGACTTTACATTACCGCGACTGAAAGCCACGTCAATTTTCTTACTACAATATGCCTTCCGCGACCTCGACTACAATGATTTGTTAGAATAGAAGCTATAAAAAGGGTTTAATTTTTTAGGGGAAAGTGGCACGACACCCGTTATATTTCCGCGATAACGTACATGGATGGTACGGATTCATTTCTATTTTATGATGTTATAAAAAAAAATAATTTTCGTGCGAAAGTCGACTCATTGTTTCATAGAAAATTCAGATTCTCCAAATGCCGGGGAGTTTATCAAAAAGATTGATAGTCGGGTGAATTGATATAATAAAAAAATGATGAAAAATTTAGAAAAGTAAACTGACGAAAATATAGCTAATAATAGTTAATTAAACATTTCAAAATGATAATGTTTTTGAGAGAAGGACATTGATGTAATCGTAATGTACTTCAGCAATTTGAAATTGTGATCATAGTATAATAACGAATTTTCTATATAGTTGAACCGTTGCAATCCATTCGAAAATTCATTTATTTCGATACAATATTATTCGTATATTAGAAGATAAATATTCCCCAAATTTCATTGTGGCAGCGGTTATTTGCAAGAACATTCACGGTGTACATTGAATGCATAATTGTATGAACTATTTTATCAGCTATTACCGGATACCAAGAGAAATAGTATTGAACATTTTACCGAATGTTCCAAATAATGTTCTAGGAAGTTTCATAATTTAATCACATGTAATTAGTTGAGTAAATGTTGCTAGACAGTTTGGCAAAATTTATAGATTACTAAATATTATACCACATAGCAAATGTTCATGTTAAGTACACGGAAATACGTGTAACAAATAATAACTTCAATTCAATGCTTTTTTTCGAAGAAATTGTAAAGAACAATCCTGGCAATATCTGGATAAAAAACTTGAAGTTATAGTCAATTGCAATTTCGCCGATTGCGAGTTTTATGTCCGGTGGCCCTCCCTAGCGGCAAATGCGGCAACTATTGAGTATTTAAGTTCTATTCCGAAGCGTAAAAATTCATGCACACTTTACTATCGAATGTATTAAATATTACATAAGTGTACAGTGAAATTAAAAATTTAGAAATAAAGGCAGTTGGTATCAGTCTGTAACCAAATTACAGAATGTTCCCGCACACCCTTTTGAACCTACAGTACAATATACTACCATTTCTCTCCACGTACCTTTCAGACAAATGAACCCCTACCCCTTATCGAAATAAAAAGCAACTTACCCATTCTTATCGATGTGATGCGGGTCCCCGACCTCTTGGACACCGGGCTTGACTTTGTACCAACTGTCAGCTTCCTGTCTATCAAGAATCTGTTCCCCCATGTGTCGAGGTTGGACATTCTGTTGAGGTTGAGATTCGAGTTCGTCGTTAATATTTTCATCAGCTGATTTCTTCAAGTGATCATGTTCAGCCGGATCAACAACTGGAAGTTCAACAGCCGATTTCATAGGCGGTGGTGCCTGAGCCGCCGACTCCTTCTTCTCTTGTTGCAATCTATCGTCATCCGATTTTGGCTCTGGTAGACGTGGAATCGGAGGGACTCCCACTGGCAACTTCACTTTCGTCGGTGCTTTTACAGTCGTCGTCGTGGAGGTCGAACTCGACTTGCTCGAGCTTTCCGAGGGACTTTGAAGCGCCGCTACTGCTCCAGACAGTTTCGACGAAGATATGCCAGTCTGGAATTAGATGAAAGATTACCGATGAGAGGGGAAAGCTTGAGAGAGGGTCGAGTGCAATACGGGTATATAGAGTGGGTTATTGCGCGGTGTTTGGAGCACAAAACGATATTTTTGTTTTTTCTTTTTAACACAATTAAAATTATGTATTTGAGCATTGATTTATGCTCCAAATTTATCGGTTTGTTTGTTACTGATGTTGTATTTACAGTGGAATCAAGTGCTGTAATAGTTAAGTTTACTTAAGGGGGTGCCATATTCAACATTTACCGACTAAGTCGATACGGCGGTAGAATAACAATAAAATACTTATTACACAAAACTAAGATTTAATTGCTCTAAGGTTTGTAATCATCGATATGTACGCTAAATTTCAAATGATTCTATTTAATCGTTTAGGAGAAAATCTTGAAGGAAATTTTCGATAACGAAATGTTGTGCCTACCAATTTTCATTCAAGCTTTTTTCGAAAACATATCAATATTTCCGTTGCAAACTCGTACAGCGATAAATAGAACAAAGACGGAGGACAACTTACTCTTGGTTTTGCATAATTCAGCGGACCTGTTATGATTAAAGCATTTTTCTGTCGTTCTACCGTTATTGACTCAGTCGGTAAAAGTGGAGCATAACACCCCCTTAAAGATCAGCGAGTATTTGTGGTTTTGTACATTCTATACAATTTTTTTGTTGAAAATAGTATTGGAGAAGAGAAGAACTTATGCCAGAGAACATATAGTTTGATTTAAGTTATATAGGGTCATGTTTTTTTACAGACTGTCTTTGTACGCATTCGTCCTTAATATATAGGTAATTGATAAATATCTAAATAGATCACATGAATTTTTGGATGAAAAAAATCTAGTTAACGATGATAATATATTTACATGTATCGAAAATGTTTCAATCACACAGTGTTTATACATAATGTAATAAGAAAAATAATAATAGTACAATATACTTACACGTGTATTACAAAATTTTACGTCGCACTAATAATTTTTCTACGACAAAAGTATATAATATTTCTGTTATTCATCATTTTTCTTACAAGCTAATACTGATTTCTGTAATAAGATCGCTCGTCTGTACAAATAATGCTATTTAGTATTCCAAATTAGCTAAGATCAGCTGCAAAATCGACGATATTGTAGTCTTAAAATTTCATTGCTGATGGTTACGATTCTTTCTTTACAAAACTTACCTCCAAATTCGAAATAAGCCGTTAACGGATACCTAGCAGTACTGCAAAATCTAAATTAAAAAAAAAAAAAAAAAAAAAAAAAAAAAAAATCAAACTACTGAACAAACAAATATCATGCATCAAAGAGCACACGTGCATGTAGGTGTACACACGAAAAAAAAAATTTCTAAGAACAATTAAATGTCGAGATACAGCTCAAGACCCGTTGAGAATCCAGAAACTAAAGCGATATTCAAGAAGCTCAGGCGAAAAGTTTCACCCTCCGACAAGAAAAACAAATTATTCCTCTGTATGTATATATATATATATTTTTTTTTAACTGCACCGATACATAGCAGTGAAACTTGTGTAAATCCATGAAAATATTTAATTCAGCACATCGGAACTTTTCAGCAAACTCGATTAATCCTCCCGTCGGCATCGCCCTTCCGACTTTCCCTTCTCTCCCGCAGTTCTTCGATCTATCGTCGGTTATAAAGCTCGAGAAAAGGAAGCGACGTGTTAAAAAAAAACATTGCAGCGAAAGGTAGTCGGTAAAAATGTCGGAATCTACAAGAGGGTGGAATAAAAGAGAGAAAGAGAAAGAGATAGAGAGAGAGAGAGAGAGAGATAGATAGATAGAGAGAGAAAGAGAAAAAAAACTCTAACAAGTGAAAATAAAAACAATTTATTAATGCATTAAGTAACACAGATTGGAGATACAGGCACACGTTATCATTTGATATTCAGATATATATATATGTCTCTATTATTATTAGAGACTTATTTATCATTGTATATATGTATATATATATGTGTGTATATACGACGCCCTTATCGCGATTGTCGTGATTGTACAATTCGAGCGATAGTTGATAATCTACATGATTCTTTAGCATACGTGCATTTTATATGCAAATAAAAAGTAAATCGGTCTAGTGGCGAGCAAAGATGATGCTATGCTTTGATTCATTATTACGGATATGTGAATTGTTAAATAATGCATGGTTATTGTTAACACGACGCATACTTACGAAGCATCCATTTATTTTAGTATGCGACGGTAACGAATGATACGTCTATCGATAAAATGGAATAGCTTTCGTTTTCGCGATTTTCTTTTAAAAACTACGAAAACACATGGACTGCTCGCGGTACTCACCACTAGACGCATGGACTTTCTTCATTGTATTAAATATAAATTTTAACAACTCGGGACGGAACTTACTTATTGATTTTTAACGCTTAGAGGGTTGGGTAATTGAAATCATTTGAATTTAGAACTAAACTATGGTTGGATTGTCAATCCATGACATCTTTATATATGTCAATTAATGTCGTATTATTAAATCTTAATGAGATTAATAAATAGATTTAATGACATTTTTTTTAAATCAATAAAAAAACCCAGACGTCATAATGTAGCAATAGGAGCTTTCAGAATCTAAAATTCAAACAGTTAGACCCAATACGAAACGATGTTTCTTTACTTCAATTTCATTTCTTTAAGCAAATTTACTTTACGTTAATTTCTCGTTTAATACGATTGAAAATTATGCAAGTGGTGTACAAAGGTTTTTGAGGCCACAGATTACGATTCTGAATTATGGATTGTAAAATCAAGAATAACTTAAAAGTTTTAAATTTCTAATTTTACAAATCCAAGCACACAATCACATCTGTGAACCCGAAAAATCTACATAAACTACATTCGCATACTACACCTGAAAACATCGTTCCGACCCTTTAAGAGTTAACTATCAAATAATTACACTTTTAATATGTGATTATCGACACGCAGTAATATTGTCATGGTGAATAAAACGACATGCTTACGAAGCTTTTCACGTTCGAAATTGGCGGCTCAGCGCAAAACTACTCGTATAGTTAAAAAAAACAAAGAAAAAGTCGCCAAATTGCTGAGAAAAGTTTCTACAAAGGCCAGTAAGTATGGAGAACAAATTGCAAAAGCATCACTATGGTAAGCCCATCGAAAGTATTAAAAATCATAGAAATACAGAAACCAGGTTAAAAAACAAACAAAAATCATAAATATATACGCACACAAAATGTTCATACAGTTCAAATGGCTGCTTTAAAGTCGTATCTGCAAACGGCTATAGTAGATTACTCGCTCGCGTAAAAAATTTCTTACATATATTTACAAATAGCTTCGAAATGATTATTGCACTAGAATAGTTCGTCGGTTAAAATAGGGACGAATCGCGTTTACTATCAAGAATAACTGTATTCGCAACAGAAAAAATCTAAAAGGAAGAATATGTAAGACAATACGGACAGTCGCATTCGGTGGCGATTTTAATTCTGCGCTGAATATTTGATTAACAATGTATAATCGTGTTACGATTGAAAAATGTTTATCTTCTCGTTGCTTTTAGAAATCATATCTGCGATAGATAATTTGAGAACATAATAGCGGAAATTTCGCTGCTAGAATCGATAACGATTTTGTTGGCTAATTGTCAGATTAATTTTGAAGTAACGAAAATCGACTCGTTAACATTATTACGCTCGATACAAGTAAAGATCCAATTTTTCGAATTCACGATTGTGATAATGGATTTAACAATGGTTCGATTATAATGTTAATGACGGATAAATATACTTCTATTTTAATTAACAAGCGTTAATCAACAAAAATGTTGAATTTTCTATCGGAGAAATTTCGAGTACTTTATATTCCGCAACGCAGTGTGACATTTTTATCTACATTAATCCTGTATTAAATGCACGAAATCTCTCGTCGGTAAATTAAAAATAACATTTATAGGCGATGTCCTATACATAATTTAAAATTCTTAATATATAGTAAAGTAATCCATCGGAATGCCCCACGCAAGCCAAATATCACTGGATATCATTTCTTCAATCGAAATCATTCGGATCACCGGCTGGTAACTGTTCGTTATCAGCTTGTCCGATCTGACCTTGAGGAGCTTGCGGCCTAAGTATCGGCACCATAATGGGTCCCTTAGAAGACAAATCGTTTCTTCCTTCTTTCTTATCCTGATTATCGTCGATCGGTTTCTCCTGAACGTTGTTCGGTGGTGCCAGGACCTGTTTTGGTTGTTCAGCCACTTCTTGATCATCGTCTAGCTTGGCCTGAGACTTTTGAAGTTGTTGTTCATTGTTAAGTCTCTGCTGCTCTTGATTTTCGTAGGGTATCGGTAGGGCGTACTGGTCTCGAACATCGTTAGGTCCAACTGGGACGATATTACCGTTTTGATTCTCAAACCTAACGTCGCTTTTTGGCTCGTTTGGTAAGGAGTCGTCGATTTTGTTATTGTCGTTTTGTTTATTGTCGTCTTTAATGATGTCAACGTTTTTCACGGCATTGTCAAGATGCCTGTTATTCTGGGGCGCCTGAAGGGGCTGTGGATTTTGACCGCCTTGTAATACGTCGCTGGGCTGACTTACCTGTTGCTGAGACGATGGCCGTATCACCTGCATCTGATTGTTTTCCAAGCCTCCAATGGGCTTGTCATCGCCGACGTTGTTGTCGTCTTCTATAGCGTGCCTGGGCATCACTTGTGAATTCTCGATCGGAATACCGCCGACCGAGAAGTGTGGCGTTTTCTATAACGAAAGAAAATCTTGTGGTTAATTCACTGTTTGTACAGCATCGAGTCCGATGTACCACGGCTTTAGAAAAAAAATTGTACGCGCGTATTTTGAAATTTAATAATTTGCAATGAGGGCTGCAAGACCTAGAACATAAGATATCTCAAAAGATCCTGTGTCAGTATGAAAAAAAATGACACCGAAATAACATTGAGAATATCGGAATTCGACAAGAAAGTTTGAATTAAAATTTTAATGAGAAGAATCAGATAAAATATACTTAGGACCTATAAATACTCTCATAATTGTGTTATCAATTATTCATAATTTAGACAACGTAATTTTTTTCTAAAGACACTTGACCATCGAACGTTTCACCGCGAACATACGCTATGCGATTTTCAGAATCGATATTGGTGGAATACTATAGTGCAGTGATCACATTTAGGATTTGACTAATTGACAAGTAAGCAAGGTCAGATCCATTACTAACATCCTTTATCTAAAACTAAATAACGTACGACTGGATAAAAAGACCTGTTCCACATCTTGCAATCCCAAATTGGCCGAAACGTCGACAAAAAGCTCTTCCAATTACAAATCAATACACGTTATAATTAAATGTCGTAAACGAATCGAACAGAAAACATTCAATACCTTGTTCTCTTCCAGTTCCCGCTGCAACTGAATTATCTGCTTCTGAAGTCTCTCGGCGTCACCGCTATTTTCTTCCAACGTCTTTTTTAAATTATTGTACTTCTCCTCGATCGTTTCTTTTTCTTGCACGATCTCCTCGTATTTGTTCTTCAGATGTTCCATTGATTTCTCTTTTTCGTCAATAGTCTTTTTCAGCTGATTTTTGGACTCCTGAAGTTGTGCCCTGACCTCTTGCAGCCTGGACTCAAGAGACTTGATGTTGTTCAAGGCGACATCTTCTTTTTTCTTGCTATCCTCCTTGAGGTCCTGATGCTCGGTCTGCAGAAGTTTGTAGTTCTGTTGCAACGAGTTGAAGCGTTGCATAGCTTCGAGACTATCTTTGTCCCGAAGCGAACGTTCGCGCGATGCCTTTTGTTGAAGTTCTTCCTTGGCTGCAGCATTTGCACTTTTCTCGTTCGACAGAGTCTTTTCCAACTGCACCTTGTACTCGTACAGCACTGGTAAAACAGATGTAAAATTACGTTGCTTTGAGAGAAAAGTCGATCAGTTTTTAATTACGCGACGAGAGCGAACACACACGAGCATCGGATTTGATGGATTAAGGACCGGGATTATTATAACGATATCAAATTTATTTCCGCCTTGAAGGGGCGTGTTCAGTCTGCCGACTTTAAGTGGCGGATCGCACTGTCTATGTCACCCTCGTATAATTGATTGAACTCAAGGACGATATAAGTATGTGCCAACCGAGAGTGTATTATTAATTCTAGTCCCGAGTAACTATCTAAGTACAATTCCGCGTAGTATACGATGGGCGCATTGTTCTACATACTTTTCATGAAAGAGACATTTTTTCAACTTAACGATGACAACAGCAAATCCAAACTCTGAAACGTGAATTTTCATTTCCAAATAAAAGTTTGAGATTAAAGTGCGAATTTAATGAAAAATCGTAGTTTCAGCGCAGTTACATTATAATATTAAAATTCAGTGCTATTAATAGAAATGAACTTTCGGGCTCCTACGGTTGTAGAAATTAAATGTATGTAGCAGCTGTTGAAATCATGAAATTTCACTTATTTAAATACTGAGCTTGATAATTGTAATTTAACTCGAATTGTATACTATAAATTGTAGCCATTTAGAATCTAACGTGTAACTATCAACTTTGAAAGCTAGACTAACTCATTTTAACTACACAGTTTACGTACTATTATAATTAAAATATACAGTATTTATGCGTTTAGCTTATTGTAGTATACATTGAAATAAATAACCATTTAAAGCAAGGGAGATCGTTTATTCTATTTGTTTCAAGAAAAATATTTTAACGAATTAATATTTAAAAAATATTACTAATAATTGAATCTTAATAATCGGTTTAACAAACATTTTGATGCCGCCGAAACAATTGCATAAACCGGGTTTATCACAGAACGATTTTACGACTTGCGGGTAAAGTTGACTAGAAGGTAAATTTAGCCCCCTACCGGTTAATAAGAAACGTTAAGAAAAACACTTCATTTTGGTGTAAAAAGAACATTTCTTTCAGATCGAAATAATGGACTATTCAAGTTTAATCTCATTAAACAATAAAAAACAGACATTCCTTTGCCTAAAAAATATTATGCCTTTCAACATCGTTTCCCTAACGCAGTTCCGATATTCCTTATTTTAAACGATCAATCACGTTTTCAATTAGTCTATTTTGTCAATTAAAAAAAAAATCATTTCCGCACTATTAAAAAGTAATTTGCTTCGATGTGATTTCACTGTATAATTATCCATAATAGACTTACCCTGCAGCTGAGCAGCCAGAGCCTCCTGTTGCTGGGCGCATTTAACATGAAGGTCCCGGAGTTTCGCCATCTCGGCGCTTGCCGAGCGATACAGATAAACGACGAAAACCAGGCAGAGGGCTCCGCCACTAAGCAACGCGAGTCGACCCATTCGACCCCGGCCGAGCCTCGAGCCACTCATCGCTTCGCCCTAAAAGTTGAAAAATCACGAGTGAACGATTACGGATATTAATTGGATACTATATTTGGGAAAGAGCTGCGTCTGTTTTCATTACTTAATTATCGCTGTCTAGTCTTCTTTTTTTTTGAGGTTCTTGTACCGTGAAAATTAAGTATAATTATGGGTGAAATTCGTTGATATTTTATTTAGCCCAGGTATTGTCATAAATTCTAAACGAAATATTTTGGGATGAACATGCATTATCACTCGATGTGGATAGATAGTTTGAAATATGGTTATATAATAATTGCAAAGTATGCGTACATATAATTAATTTAGATTATATGTGGAATATATAAATGAAACATTTATGAATGTATCGACTGTTTATAGAAATCAAAAGTGGAAACCGTCGAATCTTTTGGTTATCGAATGCAAGCCTGTTGTGAGTCATTATATAAAGATAGTTCTGAAAATGGGTTATCAGTTCTTAGCTTCAACCTTGTGATTTATAATGTTACGTTTACAAATTTACAAATTTATAAACCAAAATAAAATATTTCTATTCGAAGAAATTATCAATCATCCCGCAGTTTTAAAAAATATAAAAGCTTGTGTCACGTATACTGTTACATAAAATGCAAATCAGGTGCACAGTCTTCTCAAATAGATTTCTTATGAGTAGAGCTTTACACCCGATACCATTCAGTCTTGACGACGTTGCATTTTCAACGTTATACAAACGTAAACAAAAAATATTGTACTCTTCCGAGAGACTCTCAATTTTCTATAACATAATATTTTTTACAAAAGTCAATTAAACACAATCCATTTTTCAAACCAAGACCAGAAAAAAGACCTGTTTGACTATATCTCCCGTAATTAGTGAACAGAATAAAATTTTAAAAATATTTCATGCCGTATATGTGAAATCTGTTTTAATCTCTTACGAACGAATTATATATTATTTAAATAATAATTTTATCTCAGTGTTTCGTGCTTGATAAATAAACATATTTTTAATTAATCTCAGACCAACAGCACTAACTAAACAAAAAAAAAATTTAATTTCAAATCCTAGCAATAAAATTAGTAAGAGCGAGCTTCAGTAGATAACAATAAGAATTTATAGTTCCCGAGAGAAAATCAAACCTTCACGCACATCCAACAGATATTTTCTGAAAAAACTGACTTCGCGTAACTTCCATGAATTTTCCTTGTAATGCATAAAAGTAGCAAATCTTTACAAAAACGAAAGAAAGATCCTACAATCAAGCTGAAAAACTCACATGTGTATGCATGTGTATGCAAAAAAGCCTGAGGCTTGCATGTGCTCAACTCCAGCAATATTTTCCCGCATCACACCGTGAGATCGGCCGTGCATATTTGAAAAGAGGAAGCTCACGAGAGAAAGAGCAAAAAAAAAACGAAACTCGTGAGCCTAAAAAAAATTCAACGAGGGAGAAGAGATGGGTCTATAACGCTTGGCGCACGATCCTACACGGCGAATAATTTATTGGTAAATTTAAAATATATTTTTTCAACAAAAATGACTGTTTCTTATACGAATGTGATGACAAACTCGAGTTATCTAAAAGTTTTGATCTATTGTTGAAATTTGTTTTGATTTATTTATATTATAAATTATTAAGATAATAAAAAGAATATTATTCCTACTTATTACAATTTTTTTTGGGAAATTAGTTACATTTAAAAATTGTATTGTTCTACGATATTGATTTGGCCTGGACAGTTGAATTTTCGTCTTTCATTCTTACAATTGAGATACTGATTTACCGAATTCTACAATACTGTTTTCCAAAGTGTGTTACCTTAAATTTTACACTTTTACGATATTAAATTTTACTTTTTTTTTATAAACCAACTAAAAATTCACAAATTTATAAAATCACTTTTTTAAATGGATTCTTTCCGCGATAAGAATTTTACGACTGGTTTATGAAACTTCCAATTAATAAAATCGTAAATTAACAACCCATTTTCTTTACCGCATTCGTAAAATTATGTAAATATATCGATCTCGAACCTTTTTACCGCAGATGAAATCATCTGTGTTAAATAACCGATTGCAGTTTAACAGAAGCTGACGCCCCCTAGCGGTAGAAACCATGAAAACTAATTAGTGCAGTCACTTAATGCCATAATCGACAGACTCAATAACCCGTTCCTACGTTAAGTCTGCGCCCCTATTAGTGAAAAAGCTCAGTAATTTTTACGCATACATTTTTTTCCGTCTAGTACGTTCGGCAGCGCATCTGGATCGCAGGCAAACATTCTCGCGTGTGTATAGGCATCGTTCTTTTCAATTATATACTTCACCGAGCTTAATTGACGCGCGCGAGGGTAGCCGTGATTCGGTGATATTTTTGTACAGCGATTAATATCGTTTAGTACAGGTTATAGAGGGCGTATAGATCGCGAGATAGGTCAGATGGATTAGGTATGTTCGTATACTTACAACGGACTCGCGAGTCAAAGGAGAAATATCGACTCGTTGATTTACTACTAATTTTGCGAGTTTGTCGAAAATTTAGTTAAGCCTAGGCTATATATTTTGTCGAATGCGCGATAATTATCGTGGATTTGAATTAACGAGCTTGTCGAAAATAATTGAGTATAATCTTTCGCTAGTTGGAATCGCCGGTCATGGAACAAAGAGCCAGTACTGATCCAACTTTGATGCGAAATCGGGATGATAGTAACGGACCAGAGATGTAATGCTGTTCTAGTTCAATACCGGCCCAATGCTGGCGTGATATTCAAACTAGAATTTAACTTTCAACTATTTAAGCTCCGTCCTACGAGAATTTTCACGTTTCTACGTGTATTTATAATCTAAGTAATACCTTATCAAAATGAAGACCAAATTGTCGAGCTCTTATATCAAGTACAGACAACGAAGTATGTACGAGTCATTTTCTGACAGATCGACAGGTCAACACATTTTTTTTTATTAAAATATTTTTAATCTTATATTTGGCTCTGTATCTGCCTTCATAAATTCTTTTAGATTTTCTTCTTGAAGGTTCTCTAAGTTACTGAAAGTCAAAGTTGGCATTTTATGCCAATTTTCAAAAAATTCCAACTTCTCAGGGAAGCATTTCTCTCTAAAAAGACAAGGAGACTTTTCTTCTAAATTAAGTTTAACTTTGCCAATAAAATACTTTCAAATCTGTACATATAGATCATAATAATCTCTTAAGTCATCAAAGTCTTGAAATTCAGTTTTGAAAAGGTTCGATCAGGAGTTTTAATATGATAAAATTCATGAAGACACCTTCGATGAATACAAAAGTTTCTATGAAAGTTATCTATCAATTTCCCTAATATTTATAATAAAATATGTCATTTTATACGTAAAGATTTAAACTGTACTAAATACACTAATACGATTCTTGTAAATTAGTCCAGATTGACGATGAACCAAAACCAATCAATCACTACACTATTTCATAACATTCAAAGGTCTTTTGTTGAAAAGTCGTTTAGGTCTTCAAAGTCAGCTTTGAAAAGTTTGAATTGTTTGAAAATCGGCATAAAATGCCAAAATTGGTAAAAACGACAACTTTGACGTGCTGTAACCGAGAGAACCTTCGTGAAAAAATAAAAAAAAACTCATGTTGGTCGTGACAGAGCCAAACAAAAGATTACAGATATTTAAAAAAAGAAAAATTTTTGACCCGTCAAATTGTCAGAAAATAACTCATATAAATGCAGGTGCGCAAAATTACGTCTGCCTAATGTACGACAATACTAGAAAAGTACTGGTTTTAAAGTATAACCCGGTCTTATCACTTCAATACTCGATCAATACTGGGCCGGTACTGAAAGCTGGACTTACTGCACTGTTGACTGGATATCAGTACTGAGCCGTTGGTCAAGTCCTACTAGGATTAGATATCGTAATAAGATTATTTAACAAACCAAATAAATAAATAAAATTCAGAAGGCTCTTCTACGTGTACTATGTCAAATAAAAACGCACAGAGAATACGGCGCATATGCGAAACAAATTATAATGCAAACAGACGAGCAAAAAATTTCTGGCACATGTTCCATCTCGACGGGCGCGCGTGAGTTCTTTCTCTCCCATGCAAAGCGACAAAGTTGTGCAAAAAAAAAAAAAAAAATATCCCCCCGCATACGCATATACATACCAAAGACAAAAAGGCTTTAATTTCCCACCACGAAACTATACTCGAGTCGGCTTATTGCCAAAAAAAAGAAAATGTATACACACATATCTATATGTATATCTGTACGGATGTGCAATTACGCGCTATATTTCTGCGCGAGTTCAAGCGTGATCCGGTGTCCGTGCGTTTACACGCTCGATGTATGTATCCTACGGCGTTAGAGGATGAAAATTTTAACAAACGAGGTATGATTTTTGTATTCTCTTTGGCAAAGTCCCCATTTCCAGTGAGACATACGTGTATAGACTGAGTCGTATCGATCGACGAAGAGAAGTACTGCGACAATCGTATATAGCACATTAATGATAAAGAGCTTTAGGATCATTGCGCAAAGTTTGTTCGGCTTAAATTTTGCACGACTGCGAATTATATAATTTCATATGATAACGAGATATTGGTTTTCGTGTCTGTGTATATATACATATGAAATGATAGTTCGGCATAATTCGCACTTACACGGATATGAGCGAACTTGTCGAATTATAACCGCGAAATTATGTATCCGTATATCGTTGCGAGTCCATAAAGTAGCAAAGCTATATTGTAGAGTGTTTTGAAAAGCACTATAAAGTCGATTGTAAAATCTAGCAATGGTGTGTGTGGCATATATACATATAGGTAGGTACACGGTTACGTCGAGAGCTGGAGCGAAATGTATTTCTTGCTTTGGGTAATTATAGTTCAATAGCTAAAACGCGATGATCGATTTACGAAAGCTATTCCGCGAATACTTTATTCGAGTTGAGCCGAGGGAAATTCTTGGTTCGTGCCGTTTTTCGAGTGAGAAACGAATACGGTATTTGCAACTGGTTTTATCGGTGTACACATTTAGCAAACTATTTTCGTTGGTTATAGACTCGCTATTTTTAATGGCACACTCGATAAGCATTGAAAAATACGATTAGCTTTGACTAATAGTTACTTAATTATTTTTGCAGGATTACTTTTTCAATTTAATAATTAGTATATACGAACAAAATGTAGTAATAATTTTGTTGTTTGTTGTCAAAATTATCACTTACCTACTATTATTTACAATTAGCATGTATGAAAATATCTACAATAACGTATAGTAAAAATTGCTACATTACGAGTACATTACGAGTTTGTTTTGGACACAAGTGAAAAAGTACTTGTTCATTCATAAACAAGAACGATTGGAATAAAAATATTTGTGTTCAAAGCATTAAATTGTTTTGCGTTGTTAATTATGCCGTATAGTATATGTCGATTTACATTGCTTTATTAAAACTAAACATAAGTCTACATCACTAGACATTTAATTAAAATAAAAAGTTGATCGAATGAAGTGTAAAAATTAGCAAATAAATTTGTTAAACCTTTTGTAACTCGAAAAAATCCAGAGAATCCAAGGTTTACTGTGTACGGAGATTTTAAACCTAGTTTGAATATAATTGGATGACTACGTGGCTCAAAATTAAACACTTTATGCTGAATTACAAATCCCTGAAGCACTATATGGGTTACTTTAGGTTGTAAACATTACATATTATATTACCCGTGTACTTGAAGTTTGAAAACAGTTTGTTAAGAGTTAGTTAGATAAAGAGTAAAATTCGTTATATTTGCGAGCAAAAATGACTATACACTATTCTTCACCGCATATAAAACTGGTGAATTGTATTAAATGCTAAATATATCCTACCATACTTTTTCTAATAAGAATTTTATAATCTTATATTCTTAGCAGGTATAAATATTGATTTCGAAAAAATTGAGCTTACTTTATAAAAAAAATATACTTCTTAATCCGCCAGCTTTCTATAATAACAATCTCGGAGAAAATTAAAGCGTAATAGATTACAAGCTCTCATTGCAACCCTCAATCCCGCGGTCTCGCCACGCGCGACTAGAGCTTTTCGTCTTCTTATTATCCAAGTGCAATATTCGACGAAGAAGGAAAGAGAGAGAAAGAGAGGACGGAATTGCCTCTCGAGACTCCCTCGACTATTGGACGTTGACTGCAGTGCGCTACAACGATGTAAATAAGCTGGATTTCTCGAGGCTGATTGTTTGCCGCTATAAAGAAACGGCCACTGTAACGAGGGCTTCCCCTTTCAATTCGTTATGAAGATCGAGGGGCGGTGTTTGTCTGTCTGTTTCTCTCTCTCTCTCTATTTTTTTTTCTTTTAGAAATTACGAGTTTCGGCTTTTCCAAAGGAACGAGTCGAATTGCTTCTTTGTGGTTAAGGGATTTTTTTCTCGTTTACACAGTTCCAAGCGTCGATTCAATCCGCAAACAGAAAGTATAATGGAATTGGCTTTGGCAAAGGGAATGCAATAATAATCGCAGGGATATAACGGTTAATCGGGCGAATTCGTTTATAATAATTTTATAAATCGGAAACGCGGCTGCCTACTGTTGTAAAACGGATTGCTTCAGAATTAACGTAAAGAGGACACACGTACATATATGTATGTATGCACATACATACATTGATATACACGAGAGGTTAAAATTGGTCGGGCGCCGGCTGGTCGAGTTTAATTGTATTTGTGGAATTGTGTCAGGCTCTGATGTAAACGTACAGCCACTTTGATTCGCGAGCGTATGCGATCTGCTTTGGTATGGAATTACATTTTTTTACTCGATAAATCCATGTCGATAGCTGAAACGAGGAAGGAATTTTGATTTTTTGATCGATCATTATTTCATTGCGCAGTATGATTTGTATATTGTATGAGGCTTACTGTTCAATTCCGTAACGATTGATATGTTATATTATGAATTTGACGTCAGTGTCCACGAACGTTATCTATACGAATATTCATTAACATTTCGAACGCAATAATTTATAATAATCCTTAAACTTCGAGAAATTTCAAAGTATTGTATTATAAATTGCGTTGCATAATAAAGCTACGTCGTGTGGGCTGCTCACCATAAGTAAGCAGTATTTTTGTATTTTATGCATTGTTTGCTCAGAAAAGTAGCTTTGTATATTATTAAGTTATGTGGAAACTCGCCTTAAATGGAGAATTCCAAAGTTCGAATTAGGGGTTTTTGTAATGGCTGTATGAATTGCAGCTTTATGTGAAAATTAATAATAACTTAAAATTTTAATCTGATAAAAGAGCGGTGTTTTTGATTTTATAGCCGGAGCACGGAACAGACTATACATTTTTTTATCAAGAATTTTCAATTTTGGAAATATTGATTTTCAAGCGTTTCGAACGATCGAATGGAGATTTTATCAGATTGCAAGTTATTTTGAGACTAGAGAAACACTATATTTTTCAAAAAAAAAATATTCTTTATCCGTTACGATTCGTTTGTTATTGTCAAAAAACATTCATATGAATAGGAGAAACTCTCGTATTGAAACAATAAATATACAGGGTAAGATATTTTTCTGAATAACGAGTTAAGAGTATCATAAATTTATTTAAATAAATATGGTCGTATTCTTTAAAATTCAAGTAAATATTTTTTATTTTCAAAGCAATAATTGTTCAAAAAACTAAATTTTCTTCAATTGAGCAAACTTTTTTCAATATTCATCGAGACCAAACAATATTATTATTCAATTTAAGCAGAAAATTCAACGAAATGATTTTTTGGAATCAAACAACTTTTTTTAAATTCTTAAAATTATTTTTCAATACAATTAAATTTCTTCCCTAGAGTTAATTTTATAAATTTCAGTATTTCATCCAACGCAGAAGTGTATTGAAAAATATTTGCATTTTAGGGGAGTAAAATAACTTTAATTGAGGCTACATAAAATTACAAATTTTAATTAGTTATATTAATTGTGTTTATAAAATATTTAATATTGAAGTTGTAAATGCGTAAATAGCAAGCAAAAGCTCATTTTCCGTCAGATTGAAAGTCAATTAATGGACCAAATTATATCTGAAAATTGGTTCGAATGCTTTTTGATAAATTTATTGAAGCGTAAATATAAGGTTTTTTGAACGAATAGAAACATTATTTTTTGAAAATGAAAAGCTAACTTCATAACTATATTATTTTTTACATTATTGGTACGTTTCATCGGGTAAATTTTTTTCTGCTCATTCGATTGGAAATCCCTACATTCACGCTTCAAAGGATGTACAAAAGAGTATTCATACCAATTTTGTGCCCAATTAGTCCATTCATGCACTTTGAATCTTACGGAGAGTGCATTTTCAACAAGCTATTGCAACTGGCAATTGAAGAGACTTAAAGATGTGAAACCAAGATCAAATTGAAGGTATAATTATGAACTTTGGTATTGATTGTATAAAGAATGTAATGAGCATATCTAATTACAATTATTTATTGGGAGAAATAAATTGTGACAATTTTCTTTGGTTATTGAATTAAAAAATAACTTTTTCCAACGATATCGCCAAAATTGTCATTTTTGAAATATTGCGTAATGATGTTACCTATAATTTTTAGTATTTCGCGCAAATGACGCAGACCAACAGTTTCGGTATTAGATACATCTGCAAACAAATAGACGTCCTCGAAGTTGAGAGTCAACACCAGGACTTCGGAATTGCAAGTCCGTTACTCTACCGAATGAGCTATCGCTATTTTATGTACAACGAAGAACTGACAAATTCGTTCAGACGAAGCGACTTTAAGTTTAAATTAAACTTCTATACCTATCTAGAACTTCAATACTAAACAGATATAAAGAATTCAATTAATATAACCAATTAAAATTTGTCATTTTAGTCAGCCACATTTAAGTGTGTCTATAGGTCAATGAGTAGTCGGCAATTTTTGAAAATTCGACATACAGCGCAGCATCCCTCGCCACAGTCAAGTAATCTCGAAAACGTAAAACGTTATGATTCACTGTTTAAAAGCTCGTATCAAAATACTTTTAAAAATTCAACGCTGGCCGTGCTCTTCAGGGAATCTCAGGTGCTCCAAGCCGTACAAGATCGCGTTAATCGCGGAAAGAAATCCACAGACCGTGACAACTTTCAATTAGGCGTTTCAAATCTGAGGAAAACTCTCTCGTGCACGTTGGTACTCAGACCATCGCCAGAATGAGAGAAAGGTAATGAGCGAAAACGTGTGCTCAGGACCTGCAAATCCGGAAGAAAGAATACGAGGAGGTAGAACAGCCGAAGTAAGAGTAACAA
The DNA here is from genome assembly GCA_018906985.1 of Apocrypta bakeri. Taxonomy (NCBI): domain Eukaryota; kingdom Metazoa; phylum Arthropoda; class Insecta; order Hymenoptera; family Pteromalidae; genus Apocrypta; species Apocrypta bakeri. The sequence continues at coordinate 7,712,199 of JACCIA010000005.1, forward strand.
TCGGATAAGACGCAAGCGAAGAAGAAGAAGAAGAAGAAGAAGAAGGAGGAGGAGGAGGAAGGAAACAAGAGCAAAGATCGAGGAAAGTAGATAGCGGCAGCACACACGCCGGGTGCAGGTTCACTGACACCGCACACCGCAACGTATATACACGTATACATGTGTGTGTGTGTGTATAGACACGTACATAGACACAGTAGTACTGTACACGCGAGAGTCATCCGAGCGCGCACAGAGGAGATAGCGAGAGGAAACGAAGGATGCAAGTTATCTAGACGCAATTGTTATGCTCTAGGACTTCGCGGATGATGGTGCTTGAGCGAAGCAGCTGCGGAGCCGAGCTTTTCTCTGTATCGGTCATGGAGTGAGTAGAAGGAAAAGTTGAAATTGGATTGCGTTCGTTTCATTTCAACGGATTGATGGATTGTGATTGAGCGCGTTCGAGAAAGAGAAAGAGAACAGCTGTTCGCGTTTTCAGAAGATAGTCGTTGAAATATAGATGGATCGCATTCGCGTTGTACGAAGCTTCTGTGGATGAGACGTAATAACTATCTCTCTTTCGCTGTGTCTATACGTTGAATGTTCTTTGGAAGCGAATAATTTTCAATTTCTCACTAGCATATCGTACGAAGCGGTAGATGTATTGCTTGCCTCCGCTGTTCGTAGCAAATTGTATCGAAGAAGTTATAGAAGTGCCCCAGGCGAGAACAGATCAAGCGTTAATTAAACTCTCTAATTAAGGGGGGTTACATGCTTAATTTCATTTACGCTATCTTGGCTATATATTTTTTTATTTCAAACGAACAGATAATGATTGATTGTGTATAATTACCATTGGGATCTATGGAAAACAATGAAGCATAATCGTATCAGAGCACTTTTGTATAGGGAACAAAATGTCTGGTACAAACGTATCACCGATGGAGACAGTTATATTTGTCCCAAAGTCAGTCCCAGTGTGAATATCTCGTAATATCTTCTCATGTTAATTAAGAGTGAATAATGTAAGGCAGCTGTGTGAAAAGTGAGTTTGGGAGGTTAATTGTGCAGTTATCAGCACCCTGGCCTGCGACACTCAACCTAAATGAAAATTATTCTAGGATATTGGATAATCGTGCAACTAACTGCATTGTAATATTACAAAATATGCATAGATCATGATGATTAGGGTATATCAATAAAAAGAAAAATTTAAAAATTCAAAATTGCGCGCGTGTAAACCCGTAATGCATTGTGTGTTAATAATTAAGAAGCTGTACAAACGCAGTGAAATTTCACCTCAATGAACCGACTCTAACTATTAACGCTTATACATTTGGTTCACACATTAGAGTCGTATCCATTTAACTGTTAATTCTGTAACGTTACATTAAATGAATCTTTCTATTAGTCTGCAGAAATTCAATGTACCCTTGGAAACATCAACCAAAATATGCATGACCTAGTAGTTGTTGATGAGAAGGTCTTTACATCAAGCTGTAGATGAGATTTTTTTCAGTCTTGCAACATAGACAATTGTTTCTGTACTAGAGGGTGGCAGACGCTGTAGGTTTAACATGACCTGCAAGGCTGATATAAACAATTACCAAATGGAAGCTTTTGTAAAAGAAGTGGAAATGTCTCTAACAAAACGTTCGCAACAGCAAAAGTAATGAAAATTCGATATCGGTGAAATTCACGTTGAATTTCAAGACATTTGCTTTAGTAATGACATTACTAAGACGTAATTACATATCGAATATTTATGATAATTTATAATATTTATAATATGCAGTAATTGCTGTATTAACAGAGTATTAATAATTTTACTTATATCAATAAATAAATACAATTCTGAAGGCAAGTGTGCTAAAGATACTATTTCTGTAGTGTACATTTCAATAAATTAATGATTTCAAGGTCTTTTCACACTAAGCTTAGGAAATAATAGGTTATAAGTGGTTCTGGAAATAATGACAATTGGTATTCTATAAGTCGCGTGCGAGCGATAGGTACAATGTCACATTTAACATTTATTCAGAATAAAGTCTGGTCAATTAAAACGCGTTACAAAAACCTTGAAAGTACTTGCAAAACGATGATGTAACCGTTAGATCTACTGAATTACATGACATGTCGAGGTATGAATTAACCATCGTTTACATATAGGGTCTAGTTTGCATCAATTGTTTAGCGGTAGAACATACGTTGTTAAATGTCATTTTTATGCTGGAATGAAAAGTTGCTTTAAAGTCTGTGTAGTAAAGCACAATAAAAGTTATTAACTCGAATGTTTTTCTTTCTTTGCAAGCAAACGCTGTAAGTAGAGCTCGAACAGTTGTACTGTACTAGGAAGTATGAAAGTAGGTTTTTTGTATCTTCTGCTTCGTCATTACAAATCAAATTAGGACGAGTTTCTCAACGTATCTCATTAAGTAACTTTACGTAGTAAATATTCTTGGCTAATTTGTAACTTCTTTCCGTTACATTCTTTAAACTGTAATAATAGTTACAACGGGTATTTTCATTCTAGAATTCAAATCGACGGCAAACAAAATAAATAAATTATTATACTGTTTCAAGTGTGTTTTTCTGGAAAAAAAAAGAAGTGCCGTTGGATTATTGATTGGGAAATATATAGCAAAATGTAATAAAAGTAACGTTTGTAATTTCATTACGTTGACCTGCCTGTTATCGGCGAATTACAGTCGGTATCAAAGAGACGCTTCGACACTTGATTGTTTTATTATCCAACAGTCATTTGCAGGTATCGGAATTCGGCGCATGTATTCGGAGGAATTTTCATCTCTTTCCAAAAAAAGTTCATCGATAGCGTAATAAAAAATAGAATATAACATAAATATGATATAATATACACGAGATTACCATAAAAATAAATAACTATTACAAAGTAGAATGGTTACGTTACTATTTCCAAAATCTACGAAATAAGTTCCTAAAATCGAATAACAAGACGTAATATTATTCTAAATGAAGCAGAATTTTTTAAATTAAAAAAAATGATTTTCACAAAATGACTTCCAATATATTTCAGACATTCATATTTGCATCTATTAAATTTGATTTCAGCAAGTAATGAGAATCTAACGAAGCATTAATAATTTTCAAATCCGAATTAAAATTTATCAATTACAGTAAATATTATCTTCATTAAAAAAAGTAATTTTGAAATGCATTTTCTCAAATTAGGTAAACTTTTTTTCGGTGTACTTTTCCAATAAAGTAAATATATAAATTATATTAATATAAAAAAAACTTTATAAAATCCGATTAAAAAAAAATACCCAAATAAAAATATACATATCGAAGGTACTACCAAAAATAAAACCACGTCTAAAAGTCGCACTTGAAGATTCTTGACGTGTCAAATTTTCAGCCATTACAGACTAAGAGAGCTCGACAGTCACGTTAAGAAAATAAGTATCGTCGAGAATCCTGCACGAAGAGATAAAGTACCCTCTAAAAAGAGCCGAAATCCCGTACTGCGAGTGCTGAGCGAAGTATATATAGGTAGAGTTTCTCAAACTACTCCGTCCGTCGAAAACAGCCACAAGAGGGTGGGGAGAGATAAGACGTCGTCGACGTTGGAACTAGACCGTGAGAAACCGAAAGAGTCGTCGCCACTGCGGCGAAGAGAGCCATCAGCTACTAGCGACACTTTGCTCGATCAAGCAGTTCTCTCGATGCTTCGGAAAAAACATTTCTTTCCTTTGGACGACTATCAGTCGGATGTAGAAAGGATTTTGAAAAATTTTAGAACACCTTATCTCTTGTAAATTGCGAAATTAACATTAAATCACTCGTTGATCGGGAAAGTAATGATTTAGGTATTATGCTGTAACTTTTTATACGATACGTGCCTCCGTGTACTATAAATGTAAAGTACTCTATACGTACTGCTTTTGGGTTTCGTTGTAGATTATTGTTTACTCTTGTTATGAGTTTTTGATTTATGCTTGTTCAGTAACTTGTTACGAAATTCTCTACCGCATAGTATGACTAGTTCGAAGTTGTTTTTAAATTTGGTTTTGTATAGTGCCAGACCATGAAAGAGGAGTTCTTTCTTCTTTTCGAGTATTGCCAAGATAATGTTTCATTACATTGGTAATAATTATATTTATTCTGGATTAGTCGATTATAAATACATAAATACAGCCAAGCCAATTTTACGAGGCTGTGCTGTAAATGTTTCTTTGCAGTAGTGCGTTGTGACGAGCGGATTACTTTTCTAAAATAATTGTCATATATAAAATGTCATATATATTCGTTTTTGTTAGTAGTTAATGATTTACAAGTAAAAGTATAAAATTAATCGAACACTTATTTCAAAAAAGTATAGTTCGTTCATTATGAAGTGCTATTTGTTGATTATCTATTGTCCACTCTAATAAGCATTTTTATTTTCGCGTTTTTTTAGTCGTTTGTGATGGATTTCTGTACTAAATTTCACTAAACTATTCTGTACATTTTACTTTACAATACTATTTTTAAGTAGTATTTATAGATTTTCTCATTTACTGTTACTAAGCATCTAACCATTAACAGAAAATATTTAACACATTTAACAGAGTTAAGTAAATTAATAAAAATAATTGTATATTTTTGTCATTAAATTACTTGTATAAAAAATTATATATGTGTACATCGCAATTTGCACCCTGGTAGAAAAGTATCCCTGCTTTTAGTCAACGACTTTGGCAACCGTTAAATATTTATTTATCACAATTAATTATTCGCATCAATAAAATTTGCATTTATGAAAAAAATAAAAAATCTTAAAGTACATTACTTACAGTAAATTTGATAAAATGCGCAAATATACTGCTGAATTAATTTAATAACAATAATACGGTTACAATTTAATCATTTTTAAATAATTAATTTTGCAGCTTATTATTTTATTATTATATTAACAATAATAAATCTTATAACGTAATTAACCGATGATCAATCGATCGTTTATAATGCGATGAAAATAGGGTTTATTTTAATCAACGGTTGAATAAACTAATGAGAGTTGATCAACCGATGTTTAAAGGTTCATTGATTTTTCTACTAGAGCAGTAGAAAGCTGTTTATCGAAAATTTATGTTGTATAGTTAAACTAATTATAATAACTCATTGAAAAGTGCATAAGACACGTTTTTAAAGAACAATTATTTCGCAATACTAGAACTTGCTAACGGACAATTTCGTTTCGAAAAAATATTCGAAGCTGTAAATTTTTTTTTCAAAGCGTTAACTGTTTGATGATAGCTTTTATTTTAATCTTCGCGCCTCTGTGGCGTCGATAAATGAGGCAAATAGTGTTCGATTATTGTTGCAGCTCTTCCCTGGCAAAGAATGCACCGTAATTTCGCCAACCACTATATATACAGTTACGACCAATTTAATAGGTGTTATTTATCAGCGTTGGCTGTATCTTTTTTTCGAAACTGTCCTCAAATACGTTTACGACAGGTGCAAATTGAGAAAATCATTTTCGTTCAGTAGCGAAGAAAATAAAAAAAAATCTTTTTTTTTTACAAAGAAAATCCTCGTATATTTTAGAACTATACCACGTGGCTATCCCTCGAGGTAGGTATAATTTATAAACGTTGGTGAGAAAATCCTGTCGCTCTAACTTACGCGTACACCTACATTAGGCGTCTATCGTCCTTAGAATCAGCCGAGGGTTGATTCGCAAGCTTTTGTCACCGACGCAAAGCGTGTTGGGTCCAGGAAAGCGTCTCGGACGTCGTAATACGAAGACGACGAGCATAATGGTCGGCTATACACAGTGATGCATCGTCGCACGTGGCTCCGGGGTATTATGGCCCGAAGTACACAATGGAAACTCTCCGTATACGGAGTTACGAAATGTACACGTCGCAGCTGCTGGATGGCTCGAAGAACCTCGCCTCGCTTATACTGGCAATAAACCGAGGAGAGAGTAACAACGTGTCGCGAGTTTACTAAGAAGAGAGCAAACGTATTTACGAAAGTACACACGGCATTGAATGAGAGCTCGACAACAGACTGCCACTGGCGACTTCTGGACCGTGAAAATTTTAAGGGCCACGAAAAATATGATTTACGGGGGATAAAAAAAAACGAAACACTCGTAAAAATTACGCGCATTGTTGTGTCGCGGTTATTATTGCTCCGAGATTTTTATCTCAGCGGTATCTTTAAATGATTCGTGAATGCGCGAAATCTGCCGAGAGAAAAAGGTGCGATGCTTTGGAAATTTATGCGAGCTTACAAAGCTTCGAATCAACAATGGCTTCTAACAAAGCTTCCGACGGGTTTCCAAGAGAATCTCGCAGAGGAACGTAATGTACGAGAAGCGAATTACTCATCGGCACTAATTAGCAAAGGACGTAGAAAAAATGCGACTGTACCAGAATATCCCACTGTGTACTCGGCACATCTTATTACAGAGTACGGAAATAACAAACAAACACGCAGAACAAAAATTTATATAAATAATTACATTATGTTTTATCATAATAACTTATCGAGTTTCTTTACAATGTAGTATTCGCGCCCAAGTAATGTCATTTTTTCATATTATTTGTATCCGATACACATTTAGAAACACGATAATCAACGTGTCATGTTCTTTCTAAATGTAATCGTTAACAATCTAAATAAAAGCATTTTTAAACTTATTTTTTCATCTGTAGTCGATAATGAACACACGATAATAACAAAATTTAATCCGAGGATTTTCAAAAAATGGTACTCGAAATGAAATTTTTTTCATAAACTTTAGGACGCTGTAGCTTTATCCATTAACGACCAGAATCCCGAAATTTTTAGCTTATTTTTTTAACTTCGATATTAAAGCAAAAAATAGAAATATATATGACTTATGCTCTTTCAAGTTATTTGGTTAACATTTCGCTTTGATACACCGAAAAAATCTCCTTTATATGAAAAGTTTTGAAGTTTCGATACAACCAGATCTCCTAAAAGTTTCTTTCGATTTCGATGTACAACGGAATTATTAACCAAAAAAAAATTTCTATACATTTTTTAATTACTTCCACGCCTGTATCTTTGAAAAAAATGAACAAAATAGTGATGAAAATATTTTTATTTTATTCTGGAACCAAAACTAAACATTAGTTTGAGAAAATCCTTATTCTTTATAAATAAAGAAACTTTCCAATTTTCTGGTACTTTTTCCGAGTCATTTAAATGCGAAAATAGCAATAAAGCCGGTTAGGTCACATTAATTTTCATTTCACACGCTTTACTACTGAAGTTCGAAGCTTAGCTATAAATTTCGTGATTTTGGTGGTTGATGTGCTCCGTAAACAGTTTCAAAAAGTCCGTTTTAAAATTATACGTTATATCTATAATATATCTCCAATTAAAATATTACAAATTATCAGAGCACTGTATTTACATATATTTATGAATAAACGTGTATCAAAAACTTGCAAAACAATCGCTATACGCGGCGTTCTACGTTAAAACAATATGAACATTTGGTTGATATATATATATATATATATATATACATTATATACGTCAAATGCAGTTTCATGAGTTTTTTTAGTGATCAGCGCGATACTTTCGCGACCGTCGAATTAGTCGGAACTCGCGAGGCGAGGCATAGCATAATAAAAAGTAACCATTGGGATATATAACGGCTGGAAAATTTTTTTTCTTTATCAGTTCAAAGCACTTTGAGCTCTCGGGGTCGTAACGCGAAAACGAATAGTTTGCAATAAGAAGACTGTTATACTCGCTCCCGGGAAATCCAGAGGATCCTGCATGTATATATATTTTATATACATATATATATAGCAAGAGCGCATGTCGTTCCAGGAAATTAAATTCACGCGCGCAACAGCCAAAGCTATAACTGCCGGACGTGCTTGGGTCAATCGCGTATTATATAGCCATATCTTATTTTCAAAGGCGGAAAAACGCTTTTAAAATGATGCAGCCTTTTCATAGAATATCTTATCGTCGCCGTGGAAAGTTAATCGATGGAAAGTTATTAAATTGAAAGGATTTAACCGCCGATGAAAGGAAGGAAAGAACGCTTTGGTATAAGATGATCTTTACTTCCTGAAGTTTTGTGTAAGCCACTCGCATATATATATATATATAAATATGACTGTTTCAAGATGTAAAAAGTATATCTGATTTGCAGGGTGTAAACCGCATTATAGGCTTATAGGAACATGAAAATTGTACGAGGTTTTTTTTTGAAACGTTAATTTTAATTTTTGAGTCGTTCTATCTTATCGCTTTACTTACATTTTTAGCGAGCCATCCGTTTTTCTTTTCAGAAACCATACGAACACTTTCAAAGCTTATTAAAATTATTGTTTGCGCCGTTTTTTTTGCTTATCAATCGACTTACACATTTTTTCATACAAGTGATAATTTTATAGCAGCAATTAGTAGCTGAGTTTAAGAGCGAATTTCCGAATGTAAACATTTATCCGAGTGGTTCCTTTTAAATGTATGTACGTAACGGTGATAAGGAAAAGCTTCGTGGCTCTAAATGTTTTAAATCATTATGATAAGTAGATATTCAATTAAGCGCGCGGTTTATGCTAATTAACTCAGAAGATGAGGGTTTACTAATCTTGACCTGCAGTTATATGAGGGGTCAGATTATGGAAACTGTTTCCATAGTTTCAACGTTAATAAGCTCGCCAATTATAGCCATTATAATATCGTTGGGAATCCAACTTTAGGAAACGAGCTTAATTCAATAAAAAAAAGGGTTGTAGTTAAATTAATAGTTGTTATTTTTAACACAATTCGGTTGAACACACACACACACACACACACACATCCACTTACTTATGTTTCCCTTTTTGTACAGTTAGCTTTACTTATTAAGTTAATTTAAAATAATTGCAGAGCTACATTCGAGGACAATTAAACGTGGAAAAAGCGCTTACATGCAAGTTTGTGGTTCGAAACTGCCTGGCTTGCTTTGTTCGGGTGCTATTAAAGTTATTTGCCATTTTACGACGTTCTCTTGCACTGCATTTAGTAGTGAAACTAACTTTATATTAAAGCTCTCCGCGATAACTTCGAAAACGATTTTTTCGAATACACAAGGTTTTATTGCGGAGCAAACGATTGCTTAACAATTATACTTTTTGATAATGTAGCTGATGATAATTATTTAATGGCACATTGTGTATAATGCAGTTGTAAAATTGAAAAAGAAACGAAATTGTCTTTATCAATGATACTTCAGTATAACTATAATGTAAGAACAAATGTTAATTCATTTTAAACAAAGGTCGTATACCGACTATAGCACTTATACAGAGAATTTAATGATACAAGGTGTTGTTATATGCCGTTTAATTGTGACAGGAAAAGTAAACGTCAATAATTTTTTATATCACATATTGTAAATCGAATTTAAAATACAAAAAACTATATGTGAACTGAAATTAAATTACGTTTATTGCACATTAATATAGTATTTCTTTTCATAAGTGACAGACCAGTAAGATTTACCTGATAATTAATATGTAAAGATTTATTGACCGGTGTTGAGTTATAATAGATAAGATAGTCTTACTCGAAGTGGGAATTATAAATACATTATAAGTGACCAGTTAAAAAGAATCGTGAATTTCCATATTAAAGATAAGCTAACGTGAAAAATTTAGTTTCACGAGAGAGAGAGAGAAAGCTATATATACAATGTGTGTGTGTGTATATATATATATATATATATATATATATATATTTAACACACTTAACCCTTTTTACACGCGTTAAGTACAGCCGAAAAGAAACCGAGTGTATAAGCCGTGACAAAAAATTTATTCCCTCGCGAGTCTCGTTAAAAATGCGTCCTAAAATACTTTCTAACGCTACATCAGAAGAAGCTTTGAAAAACGGGTTCTTACTCTCGCGGTGTACGCATACCGGCATAGAGAGTAACTCCAGCGGCATTAAAGCGTTGGAAAAGTTTTTTTCTTTTTTTTTTTATTTAACAATAAAGTAGCTCAGATTCGTAGAACGTGAAAAATTTCAATGCACTTCCCAGGGATAATCGAAGCTTATCGCTAAATACCCCGGACGAATAATCCTTAATTACATGCGTTATCGAAAAATATTCAATAACACCAATAGAAAACACAAAATAAGTGACGTACGAAAATAATCACGTAAATCGCGGATCATCAATCGCAAGAAAATATATAGATATCCCGTATTATACAGAAGACTCATAAATACGATGCCTAAGCTTCTTTCATTTCCATTATAAAATGTCTGGGACCTACAATAAGCGCGCGATTAATATTTCCTCGCGTTGCGGATCCATTGATTAATTCGAGAAATGCAGCTTGCGCATAATATATACGCGTCTCTTTTATTTCTATTCGAAACGAGTTTTTCAAAGCTTATTCGCCTCGAATCCGCGTAAGAAACTATACCGTGCTCCGTCTTTCTCGCTCACTCCGACACGCAGTATATATCATCGCCTCGCGATATATATTATCTGACTACACGAGTCACGCTTTTTGCCGTGCCTACATCGTAATCCCCTACCGACGGTACACTCGCCGAATCGAAAGAAATAAATAAAAAGGAATTTCGCTAATGTTCGCGACTTTTTTCTTCGCATCGCTTCCAAGAATATAAACCGAGGCATCAGGTGTGTTTTTTCTCTCTCGCCGCAGCGCGAAGAGTCTATATTAAACACACTGATGCATAATATACACTCTGTCGCCCCTTTTCACTCATGAATGATCAAATAGCTATATATACATGTGCACACGGACACGCGTGCATGTACGTGAATTTCAGCGACGTCAACAACACCATCGCCGCACTCCGCGCTACACATCTATACCCGCAACGCTCGCAGTCTGGTCGCACGAAAAAACGGCGTGGAAAAAAGAACACATACGCACGCGTTATCCTTCCATGCTACACACATTTATACCTATGCGAGTGGAGAAAAAAAAAATTCTGTAGTCAAAGCTACGCTACGATTAATATATGTGTGTGTGTGTGTGTACATATATGTGTGTACGGATGTACAGTAATATAACGAAATAAATGTTATACGCATACCTGGTGCGATAGACGCCGCTCGAGTTGAGGCTACTAAATCCTCTCTCCAGCCTCTTCCTACTCGATCAGCTTTTCATTCTCTCCTGGAGGACGCGCTTCGCTCCAAGACACAGCAGAACACCTAGACTCCCTTTCTCTCACTTTGTACGTATGTATATCTGCGTCCCTTTCTCTCTCTCTCTCTCTCTCTCTCTCTTTCGCTACACGTCACTTATATACGTAAAAGAAAAAAATTAAAATATACAGACGATATTTCGGTGAGAAAAAAAATGAAAAAAATAGAGTTGTCGCCTCCTGGACACCGTGGCAACGACACACGCACACACTAGCTACTGTATTGACGAGTACAGTGTCCCTTGCGTCGTCTGCGAAAAAGTGAGGTTAGGTGCGCACAGACCAGTCGTCGCTACACTGCCGCGCGTACACATTTGATGACACGCGATTCGCGGCCACCGCTCGGTCTCTGCTCCCCCGGCTATATGAGCTTCTCTCTCTCTTCTACTTCTGTGCTGCGCGCGCAGTGTATATAATAGTCTTGTGTATAGGTATATATGTGTGCGTATATTGTATATAGGTGTATAGCTGAGAGAGAGAGAGAGAGAGGGAGATTGTATACGCGCTTATCGAGACGATCACGGTTGTTGTTAACTGCGGACTTGTGTCTTCGTTGCTCGTTTTATTGGCGCCGCTACTCTGACCGACGCCCGGATTTTCTTCGGGTAATCATCGTTTACGAGACCGACTTGATCGCCTTCGTTGTCCCGACGATTTGCGAAGAGACACTTCGATAGCGGAGCTTTTGCCATTCGAAGGATATGGTTTTTCAGAGGATTTAGCGTTGTACGTGGTTTGGTTCGAGAATTCTAGAATTTAAATATATTTTTTTCTTTTTTTCAATTTAGAATGTGGATTTTACGAAGGAACTATTTGCTGCGTATGCGACCGTTTGAACGGCTAAGTAGAAAGACACTTGTTGCTTTGGGATACATTAATAAACTGTCCGTGCTATTTTCATCGTCGATTAAACAAAAATCGTAACAGAAACATCGGAAACATCGTGAAATATACGTGGATCTAAAGAAAAAAAGGCGAATTCCGAGTACAGCAGTGACAGGAAAAAAAGCAAGGAACTTTAAAAGTCCAATGTAATTCAATCCGGTAGAGTAAAATTTATGAAATTCGCACTTTTATCGAGTCGTCTGATCAAGTTGTCGCTGAATTTACAGCCGCAAAAATGAGTCTCGACGCCCGTCTGTCGCGCTCACCCGGTCGGTGAGTTGCCCGTCGAGTTTAACGACTTTGCCGCCCGGAACGACGAGGCGGCGCCACGTCGCAGCGAGGTTTGTTTCGTCGATTAACCTGAATCACGCGCGCTCGTTGCCATGGCGAGTAGCGTCCGCCAATGGAGGATGGGCGGAGGCACCGAACCGACCAATCGCGTTCGAGCAGAGTAGCCAACTTGGTCTAGTTGTCACTAGGCGCGAGAAAGAGAGGCATTTTTGAATTTTATTCTTGCTGTGCTTTTTGTTATCAATTTTTTGCGAATGAAATTTTTTTTTTCACTGAAATAATCGTGGAGCTTTTCTGGGAAGAAAAGAAATGTTTATTCTGGCGTACGATTTAATTTGGTGAATCAGTCTTATTGCTTACTACACTGGAAAAAAGTTTGCTTTATGCATATTCAGAAAACTAGTAGTTGACACAAAATTTTATTTTTGAAGAACAATTTAGAAAGATAGAATATTTATTTTAAAAAATATTCATTTGAAACTAAAATTACATTTAGTTAAATGTTACTTTGAGTATACGAGTAAGAATTGGCATGTATATATGTTGAATAACCGTTTTGAAAATCAATGCTATAATTTATTTTGTTGGAATATGTAGCTATTTAGTTAATAACTTTTTTCATTTGAATAGTTATTTATTTGGAAACAAAAAATTTCCTATGAATACTTAATTAGTATAATTAAAGTAATATTTAAATAATATTTAATTTGATATATTAAAAACGTATATTTGTTCATTCAAATGAATACGATGATTAGATTCAAGTCTTCTGACAAATAATCAGAAATTCAATTTGGGTTTCTGGTCGGTTGCTAAGAGAAAGGTTTGCATATTTTATTGGGTACAACAAAATTTGTGTGTATTATTAATATTAAGTAATAAATAAGTAATATAAAAAACAGATTTTTACAATGTTCGCTAAATCCTCAGCTACTTTCATATATATAGTAAATTACTTAGAGGTGTATAATGGCATATTTATGTATTTATTTATATATTAGTCCAGAGTAAATACATTTATATTACATAAGTAAATCCCGCAAAGAAAAAAATTCTGTTGTCGCATATTATACTAAAAATTAAACGAAACCGCTAATTACATGTTATGTCTTTTTACACTGTACGTATAGATACATTTTAGCTTAAAATATTTAACAACAGAACAGTGACCTCTGCGGGTTACTGTTTACTTACTAAGATAAATATTTATCCAGTTCTATAATAAAAAAGTTATCGTTTTGATGGTATACAATTTTTTTTTATTAATAAAAATGTTGTAAAGTGTAGTTAAAATGCGTAATGTTTTCAACAAATATTTGTTACTCGCGCGATAACGTTTACAGTTGAAGTGGCACTTATCGCGCGAAACGTCAATAAATTATTCAAAACAGCCGCTAATCCGATCCAAAATATTAAAATTCCGGTAAAATAATATTTTTACTCAAGAATTTCGAGAGATCGAAATTAACTCATTATATTTTCGAAAGTCACGTTAACAGCGCGTAAATCAATGGTCAATTTTGGTAATCGTTTCAAGGTTATCTCAACTGCCAGAGTAATCAGAGAGAAAAAAATTGTTCCCCAAGCATCTTTATTATTCGATTACTATAGGAAGGTTTTTTTTTATCTATTATTTATTCTCAAACAACTCGAATGACTTTCGAAAAACGTATTATACAAATGTTCCATTGCCGATGGTCAGTACACACACACACGCACGCACACGCGCGCGCGCGAAAAACTTCATCCCGCATATTCTCACGATTTGCATCGCACGTGTTCATCCCGTTGACTGTATATACACCGGGCGTTACTTGCTCTCAAATTATCGTGATCAGCGACTGTAATCGTCGATCGTAACCACTTATACTTCAGATCTCTTTTACCGACCGCTTCGTATCTTCCCGTGGAGAAATCATCATCTGCCATCGCACGCACAACGTGCGCGTTAGCGAGTATTATTATTATTATTATTACATTTTTTTTTTATTTTAGCCAGTCTTGACCTTCAGTCATTGCTGTGTGTATATAAATATGGTATACCTATACGCATCATGAGGTGCCCGCGATAATGCACAGTTCAGCGAAAGTTGGCCTCACGCTGTTTTGCAGCTTTGTGGAATGAATCGACGTTACGCGATTGCGGTGAAATTTTTTCCGAGGTTAGTGACTCTTTTGGCTGATGAGACAACAGTCGGGTAAGCAAATATTTGAGGAAATTTGTGATTTAATTTTGTGATACTTTGTAATGTTAATTAAAGAAAAAGGCGCTGGAAATCAACGACGAAGAAGCTGAAAGTGTAATTAGGTGTATCGATAAGATGCGAGTTTCCTGAATTTTTATTGAGTAAAGTTGAACAACAAATTGCTGTTAAAATGATTTAACTATTTTTAATGCTTGTCACTTGTCTTTAATTTGTATCGTATAAAGTAACTATTTATAGTCTTGGGTGTTATGTTTAATGTTCTAGCCGGAGGGTACATCATTATTTCGTACTTAGCAGTGCGTGTTTCTTTGTAATTTTTATTTATTTATTTGAAACTTTTTATTAAAATAAGTACGTATATACGAATTAAAAAACATCCGCGTAATTTGTACCGGTAACTTTATATTTAAACGTTCGAAATAGTTTGTGGATAAAAAATCGTTATATATTTTATACAAAACTGTTTACAACGGCGTAAAAATAGTCTCACCAGATTAATAATAACATTTATCAATACCGAATTTCTATTTAATTATAGAGTTCGCGTTGCGAAAATGTTCTCCAACGACCTGAAATATTTAGTAAATTATTGAATAACGATTAAACTCACGAAACTAACGTACTCATTTAAATAATATAGCATTTGACACCAACGGATACCTATATTTACTCAGAGCTTGTGTCGCATCAATATTACCAACCAAATAGAATATTTAACAAATTATCGGACCCTAAAATTCAGCAACACCGATAAAACTCCGGAAACTAAAGTACTCGTCTAAAATAAAAGAGCATTTGAAGAAAAGAGCGTCGATAATTTAACCAGCGACATTCCCTACAGAATCATCCCTTACACGCGTCGAACTCCGGAACGATGAACATTCCTCCTGAGATTGTAAGATCGTCGAAAAATCAATCAACCCAACCTTTCGCCAACAAAGAGTCTCTCGCACTCGCTCACCACCCACAAACCTTCCTCCTGTACCTATACACAAACACACACACACACATCTGACTATTCACACGCCGGTTTCGGCCTCTCCCCGTTAACCTAGTTCCATTGAGCGTTCAATCCCCAGACGAGTTGGCAACACTGCTCTCCTGCGGGGCACGGCTCGCCTCGTTGTTGGCGCTCAGTCCGGAAAGTCTGCTGCACCGAGGCACTACGCCGCTGCCGTAGCGAACCGAGTCCGTGTGTGCTGCAGCAGCAGCAGCAGCAGCGCATTGAGAGTTGCGGCGGTCGCGCGCGCGCGCTCTCTCTCTTCCCTCCGGCTTACCATTGCAATTTTCGGAAGATATTATTCGCGCAACTTTATACATATACGTATATCTCTATACAGATATAAATAACGTAGTGCGCGAGTGTGTCCCGTGTGTATATTGTAGAAAAGAAAAAAACGTCCTGGCGATACGGCGTTGGAGATACATGTATACAAGCACCATCCGATTGTGTCCGTGTCCCTCTGCGCAGTGGCGTCCGACGGCCGCGCCAGTCACGCAGTGTGTCTGTCTGTCTATCGCCTACGTATACGACGAGGTGGAGAGTCGCCGGATCGCGGCTGTTACACTTCGTCCGACTACGCTATCCCGATAAAAAGAAAAATCATACAAACAGCGGTGTGAGAGGAAGAGTGTGTCCGGGCGGTCGTTGCTGAACTCCCCCCCCCCTCTCTCTTCCCTCTAAACCCCCCCCCGGAAGCGGACGGAGTATTTAGTGCGGTTTTTCTTCTATTTAATAAGTGTGTGTGCTCATTTGCTCGACTGATATGGTTATGCTTATACATAGATAGTAAGGGTTTCTATGAGTATATTATATATGAGTAAATATATATGTATGTAAGTAGTATGAAGTGCGCGATGTGAGTGCTGGTGGATGCGGTTATACATTGAAGTACGTATCAACAGAAGCCGGTAGATCATCGTCTGCACTCGAAATTCGAGAGAAGAGAGAAAAAAAAGAGAGACAGACCGAGGGAGTGAAAGAAGATTCCAGTCCGAGGAGCGGTCACTACGCCGCGTTGTACCTGCCCTTCAACATGATGCCGTAAGTAGCTGCTTTTTTTTTTTTAATATTATTCCGGTGGAGGCTTTTGGCTGTGCGCAACATTTGTATACACACGTATACATTCAACATATACCTACATACATCGAGTATGAACCCATCACCTTTAGGAACCGCGAAAAATGTTTTTCGCTCGAAAATCAAAAACACCGCTGGCGTGACTGGAAACAAAGGGAGGCGGATGTATATACGTGTACAGATTTTTTCTTCTCCCGGCTACGGGCTAAATTTTCGGATTCGATTTTACGTTTCGTTGTCTCTACTTTTTTTTTATGATTTCACGGGATTACGCCGGTCTCTCTCGGTACAGCATTCAAAAAGCAACGCGCTTTCACAGTTCAAAGGACTCGTCTCGTCGATTCGCACGAATTATCGCGAATTTTTGCCTAATGCAACCAGAACTACCTGTGTGCATTCTTACGTAATGCATCTCTGTACAGTACGACTGTTCTTTGTTAGAACGTGACGAGAGACACGTGTAAACAAAAGCTATGTAAATATCGAATTCGCGCGCGCATTTTTCAAGCATTCGACTAATTTGATTTATAGCATTTTCGACCGCTAGAGAGTCGACTAATTATTCCGAACGTTTTGCATATAGGAAGCACAAAAGTGTCTGGAGTCGGGACTTTTTCCGACCAAAAACAGAAAAAAGAAAAACGTCAAGTAAAACCAATCGGGCGAATGGAGTCGTTTGAATGCGAGAGCTCGAGCTCGAGGTAATTGAACATGCTATGAGTCTTTACGGCAAATATAAAAAAAGTAGACTGGGTCTAGGAGAGTCTCGCGAGTAAAGGCGTGTCGTTCGCTGATTTCTCTTTCATGATCCTTCTTTTTTCTCTCTGTCGCTCTCTCTCTCTCTCTCTCTCTCTCTCTCGTACTGGCTTTGAATTTGCAGTGCCAGTCGGCGTTTATATTGAAATAATTTTGCAAATTGTTATCGTTGTTCGATGAGAGAAAAACTTTTTTTTTATTTTTTTTTTCGCTTGTCAACGACATAAAACAACTTGTGAATCGGAGCAACAGCGCGGCTTTGCGGGATTTCAAAGTCGTACGCGTGCGACACGCCTTTTCCTCCGGCAGATTATAACGTCTACTCGATTTTGCGCGTAAGGATTCCCTCGCGCTCGACACACTCTCGTTCATTGAAAAGCTCGTGACTGTCACCTGCACATATCATATATATATATTATTACATCGTGATGTATAATCAAAAGTGTATATATATATATAATTGTGTGTCACACATCACATCGTATTGTCGATATCCATTTTTTATTTACAGGTTCTCACTCACTCTGGTTTTTTACCTTAATCACATTATACTTTATTTAATTTTGCCATCACGAAACATGATTTTTATTGTATATTTTGCTTTGATTGAATTGTGATGAAGGATGAAAGAGAGCGTTTTATTGGTGTGAAAGATAAATAAATTATAGCTCGAATTCGATCTCTGTTTTGTCGATAAATCGTTATTATTATTAAAATATACTTGTATATTTTCATTGAATACTGATCTAGTAGAAATACATTTCATTTACTAGGCATATACTGGTGAGTGTATATACATGTGCCGTTCATAAACAGGCCAGTGTTCTTAAGTATTTTCTAACCACCCATGAAACGTTTTTTCGAACTTTTCTTAGGCATTAATTGCATGCATGATTAATGCCAATTTTACAAGCATTTATTGCGTACAGCTGTTTTGGAAGGAAAATAATAATATTAAAAAAGCGCTGGAAATAACAGGTAGGAAATGGCTGGAAAATCATAAAAAATGATAGAAAAATGAATTGAAAATCGACATTATACATATATACACAATTGCGAGAGTTTATTGTAAACTATATTGATATACTAATTAGCGTATTATGAAGCTTATTAGTAATTCATAATAGCGTTATGAATATAATTTGTAATATTTATCATTACAAATATATAATGTATGCATTTATTAAAGATTCAATTCTATCCAATTCACTCTCAAACATCGCGTTTGTTCTACATCATCCATTAGGTTACATAAATTATGGATATTTAACGAAATGAATTTTCGATCATACAATATTATATTATTGCTTACTCAACAAATTGTTTTATGTAATAAATATTATTTTACTTGAAATAATTTTACAAGCAACATGAATAAGTAGAAAGCATTGGACAAGGTTGGATGTAAAATCTTTTACAAAACTCTAGGTCCACATTGTAAGACAAAGAATCTGTATTCTGCGGCTTTGTATTTCTCACGATCGTTGGTCAGCCTCATTTCTCTTGCGAATTGTTTAGGTATGTCCGCTTGTTATGAGTCGGTATTTGCACAACACTAATTCTTCGATCAAGATCACTAGTCATCTAATGCTCAATTAATCTTAACATTTAATCTAAGTACGATAAATGTCGAATTCAAAATGAATCGATTATTTGAAATGAGCTTTTTTATTCAATTGCAAGTAAAGGAGAGCGTCATTATGATGACTGATGACTGATGACTAAAAAGCTTCTGGAAGAATCATTTCTCCTGTTCTTCCTGGGTTTTCATACCAAATTTCGTATACTTGATTCGAAATGTATTTTACTTTAGTCACAGCCTTGTATAAAATTCATTACATGTATGATCTATTTACTAGGTATAAATAGTATGTTATCAATATGACATATATCTTGTTTAAATGCAATTTTCTAGCTATTTTATGGCTATTGTAAAATGTATATTAATTCGCTATTCCGTATTTATAATACATAGATGAATACTCTATCTATTCTATCTATAAGAGATGTATACACAGTTTAAACCAGTTTCGTTATAGAAGAACATTTTTCGGTTTCTACCGGGGTTAAATCGATAATTATCGAAAATTTTCTTCAATTATAGAACCGATAAATAATTATTTTTACGACATACGGACTAAATATAAACCTCCATTGCCATTCTGATAAAAGCACTTCGTTCAATTGCATAATCGACTCTGAGCTTTAATTACAAGTCCTTAAATCTTCAATTCGAAGTACTACCGTATAAGTAAGTCGAATCGAACTCTCAGTATATAAAAGCAGATAATTAAACGCACGTTTTTTCCAACCACTTCGGTTTAATTCACCCCCAAAAATTCAGGAGTCGTGAAAACCTCTACATCTTCCAATGGCTCGTCTCAACGAAAAAAGAAAAGAAAAAGAAAGCGTTCCCAAACTAATCCCGCGTACAAACATAAAAGAAACAAGTGCCTCTATTACGTAACATGAGGCATCTCTCGCAAAAAGGGCATCTCATCTCCTTCGGTGTTACCAAGACACGTTCGGTGTCGGTATATCCACCTCCTGTATACAGGTATACAGAGCACAGCCAAAATCTTCCTCTCATTAACTGCAAATTAGCGCTGGATCTCTACGTATAGGTACTACTATAAGGTATATACGTATACCGCACACACTGGCAAGAGCAATAAACGCAAAGCAAAAACAACCAGAGCCGTAACGCGCACTTTCGTTGACACTCGTCGTCGTCGAGGCGCCGCGATAAAACACGCGTCTCGGAAGAAAGTTGTTTACATTTTCGCTGTCAGAAAAGCGCCGTTCGCGCGCGTATTGTATGCATGTGTATATATAGCTATATACGCTTCGTTGCATACAGATATATACACGAGTTCGTCTCGTCGTCCTCGGCAGGGGCTCGTTCTTTTCGCGGAATCTCCTTCGAGCTAGTAATAAGGGACACGAGTGCCTCCTCTCTTTCTCGGCCGAGCGAAGCTGCAGAGAGCGAAAGAAAGAAAGAAGAGATCGAGCCGCGATCTCTCCTCGTTCCACGGCAAACCTGTTTCGTTTCGGCTCGACACGAGGCCTTTTTCGCGCTCCAACGGCAGCACCAACGCGCGTAGGTTATATAGCGACAGAGAAAGAGTGAGAGGGGGGGGGGGGAGGTGGGCTTTTCGACGCTCTTCTTCGCTGCTGCTGCTGCTGCTCTATCTCTAGGAAGAGATAGTGTGCGCGCGTGTGTGTGTGTTTGCGTTGAGCTCAAATGAGACTCTTGGCACTGATCCCTCTTCCGAGGCTGAGCTGCTCCTGACTCTTCGCTCTGTCTCTCTCTTTTTATGCGTGTTTTAGTCGGAACGAGATTTTTATTTTCTCGGCTGCGCGTTGCGCTTCAATTATTTACGTAAGTTTATCCCACAATGATTTTTGATTCTTTCCGCTCTGTTAATTGGACTGTTTCGATGTTTTGTTGTTTTTTTTTTAGAAATTCGCGGCCGTGATGTCATATTCAGGAGGAAAATGATTTTCTGATTTACTATCGCGCGTACTCGACGTTTTCGTATTTAAAATTTAATCCGTTCTCTCTCTCTCTCTCTCTTGTTTTTACTGCGGTATATTGTACGGCGGGCATAATGGCGTAATAAATATAAACTCGTAACAGTAAATATTATATAAACGCGCCTACGACCCCGTGAGGGTAAATATCTTCATACGCCTCTCTTTAATATTGATAAAAAAAAACGTCTCATTTGCAAGGCTATAAACTAACGAGACAAGGTAGATTTGCCGTTTAATCTACACTATGGTATACTCTTTCTCTCAGTATACGCAAAGCTGTACAATGGTATACACGTCGCTTTAAAGCAACGTCTCACTTCTTCGCTTTATGCGAAATTCATATACAGTCGGAACAATGGAAAATTTTCTCATATCTATATACTTGCATAGACACGTGCATTTCGCGCGAACCGACATGCCCTGTGTCTTTATATAGATATGTATACGAGTAAATCCACAAAATACAGGAAACTACTCGGTATTCGGAAATCGAAGTATTATTCGCGAGGGCGCACCGCGACTCTGGATCCTGTTTTCATAGTCCCTGAGCGTCTTCAGAGTTAATAAGACCCTTTAGACAGGAGACACTCTTTACAGCTCGCTACTAAGAGGCAAACAAAATGTCACTCGATTTTTAGCATTTTTTGTATTATGTATGAAAATATGCCCACACGAGTGCGGTGTTAAACTAAAATTTTCCTTCAAAGTACTATTAGAGACCTTCGATTATAAAAATATAGATTATGCGCTTGTAAAAGGTTATTTGCATTTTTTAAAATAGAAAATATCGACTTTGGAAAAACATCCGAATTTCGGAAAATACGAAGTTTGTTTCTTTTTCAACTCTCATAACTCATTCATAACTTTCCATCCGAGAGGGGCTTTAGTAGGGTTTTTTTTTAAATTAAAGATGTTTTCTTCTACTTGTTTTTGTCAATCTATCAGTTTTTTAGCATCCGTACAAGATTATATAATTTGTTTACGTCTTTGATGTTAATTTAGATATATTATTTACTTAATCTTTTGTAACTGCTTACTCTATTGGTCTTTTTCGCCAGTTTTTTTTTAAACGAAAGCTGAGAGTAGCTTATCTTTCTTTTCATGTATTAAATATAAAAAAATAAAAAATAAACTTTTTTACGTGATATGCAAATAGAATAGATAAATTAGAAATTGAATGTAATAAATGAGATGCATAACAGGACTTTTATTTTTTTAAAAGGCAATCAAAAAAGCCTTTCCAGTGCAAATAAAACTTTTTAAAATGCAAAGGTTTCTTAAAAAATCGGGCGATTTTAAGAACGCGTAATTAGCTTATATACAAGTAGTTCATCAATCAACACTGATTTCATAATATCGATAAGAATATATACATTATTTGAAAAAAAATAGATACCATAAGCTTTGGTTTACAAAAAAAATCATTATAAAAAAGGCCGGTTGGAAGAAAAGTTATGAGCATTTCAACTAAAACCAGAATAAACTGACTATTTCCTTTTTTGCACTTAATTGCCAATAACTTCTTTTCTACTTCTCCTATCTAGGAAATTTCTTCTAAAAATTAAAGCTCTTTTCATATGATTTTCAGTTAAGTCAGTACATTCGATTAGCGAGTTAACGCTTCATTCAATACGAAAATTAGCACAATCCGCGGTCTGAAAAATCTTTAAAAATAGTTTGATACTTCTTTTGCATTTTCGGACATAAAATCTGCAAGCGGTACGATAAAACGAGTGTGTAAATGACTCTTTTAATGAAAGTAGATTCCGATCGGTTTGTCCTCGTGAATAATTATTTTATCTTTACCTACGAAGTTGATTTCTGTATTTTGTGGATTTACTCGTGTATAACATATCTTTTTCTCGCGTTGATGCAACGAACCACGCAGCATACGCACTCGGTGAGTAAACGGTAATTTCATTTGTAGGTACATATAGAAACGTACACGAATGACTTTGAATCTGCACATACAACTCTCACATACAGATCTACACATAGATCTCAAAGTGCATCGCTTATGAATTTCAGTTTCAAAATAACAGTCTCGATGTCGACGGCTATAACTCATCCGAAACCAACTCGTGCATACACGCGTACACTCATACACACACACACATTCAAGCGTATCTATTCGCCTCTTATCTCTGTGTTCTCGACCTCTTCGAGTTCTAGCGCTATATCTTCGTTTTTTCTCTTCCGACCGCAACCGTTCTTCAAGGGACTACTCGTCAATATTCCGATTGGCTCCCTTAAAGACTCTTTTTCTTTTACTTCGAGCGTAGGCAAAGGCTTATTTGCTTAGCTACCGGTTTCTTCTTTCCATTTGGTCTTTGCGTGCGAGGCTTCTTTAAAAAAAACTCACCGCGAGAATGTAACTTTCGAACGGTTGATCGCACACGGGCGTTGACGTTTCGAGAATTTCGAACTATAGGTATATACACGAGGAAATTATATATTAAAGCTCAATCAATTCCCTATACGCGTTCACCGCGCTGTGCACATTATATACACACGATTTCGCTCGGGGAATTTCGAAATTCTCTCAATGAGATGATTACAAAGTTGAACTACTATATATACGTGGGTTGACCCATATGTACATATGTTCATTCCAAACGTACTTTATACTTGAACGTCAACGATGTTCTGTGATTCTATACATGTGTTAAATGTCACTTCTCGATGAAAATTACCGTCGATACGGACCCCGCTACAGTTATAATGAACACACTGAAAAAAAAAAGTTTGCCAATTTATAAATTAAAAAATTTATTAACTGTTTACCAGTAATGGTGAGTCGTTTTTACGGTATTGGGGCATAATGTGGCAGATTCGAACTGACATAAGTTATAATTTACGAGAATTTGATGTAAATGTGATAAGCAAATACGCGTATTTTATTTGGATCTAATTGGAATTCTGGAGCTGCAACATTGGCACAGTACTGGCTTGAAGTACTCTAGCAGCACATGTATTACAGAACCGGTACTACTGAAGAGAAAAAAAAACGTGATTAAGGAAATTCATTTTGTTTATGAATTACTTGTAGTTGTGGTTAGTAAATGGCCGTTAGCGATAGTCATATATTGATTAAAACTGACCTGAATTATTAAACTAACATACTGGCCCCAAATTTTGGCATGTCCAAAATGAATCGAAGATAAAAAATCGTATTCTTATCATAAATAATTAAATAAACATGGTTAAATTGTTGCATTTTGAACAAGTACTCCGCAGGGAATTCTATATCTAATATTAAACCATTTGACCAGGAAATTACCCTTTCGAAGCAAAAATAACACATGTCAAATAGCACTATGCCTTTTGAGTATATACAATCAACGAATTTAAATAAACCATTTTCATTTAATAAAAACCGCAATAAGTCAATGTAACATCTTCACGAGGATACGAGGTATTAATTTTAATTATTTATCATGGGAAAATGTATTTATATTCAATTTAAAAAAAGACATTCGAAATGAAACGATAATTCTTGTAAAGAACATTCTTCACTAAATCCATAACGAACGTAGTTACTTCGACACTATATTTTCTCTCATGACATACTAATCAAGAGATTATTTCTCTTCGATTCAAAAGTGTGCATGCTCTGTCGGAAAATGAAAATTGAATTGTGCACACGTGGAGATTCGATAACTTTTAACTTTTAAATGTAAACAATATCTTTATCATCGTAGTAGTATATATATACACACACACGCGCGCACACCTATATCACACATATAGCCTCTTCTCAGAGCGATGAATTTCTTTTTTTCCTCATTTCTTTCTTTTCAGCTCTAACGCGATATCGATGGCCGATATTCAACGTAACGCTTGATTGCATATTGCACTGCAGTATCGCATTGAAGATTAAAGCGTTTTACTCTTACCGTTGTTATACATCTATATATATCTATATATATTTATATATTGAATCAAGATTGAGAAAGTACTTTTTGTTTTGTTTCTCTCGAGAGTTGCTCTCAACTCGGACGAAATTGCTTTTCTCTCTCTCTCTCTCTCTCTCTCTCTGTCTTTCCTAGACGCATTAGTGGAATATAGAAAGTGAGATGATTTAATACGGCGCAGATTTCATCTCTTTCTCGATGCACTTACTCTTTCAATTATACACACGTCGAGTGCAAACACAATTACTAAGAGCAATATGTAAATTCTAATATATCTCATAGTAGCTCTACCGCGACTCGTTATATTCACCGCGTGGTTAGATCGTTAAAAGGCGAGTACAGTTGCGCGAGCGAAGAGCCGCCGAAATAATCTCTCTCCGAAAGTGAGAGAGAGAGAGAGAGAGAGAGAGAGAGGGAGAGAGAGAGAGAAGCCGTTCTCGCCCGCCACGCATACGAGTATGTATGCAAAGTCTGAGAATCCTTTTGAAGAATGCGAAGAGGACGCCTTATGGTCTTTGATGCTTATACAGCGCGTTGCAGCGCAGCGCGAGGGTTAAGAACAAAGAGGCGAAGAGAAAGAGAGAGAGAGAGAGAGAGAGAGAGAGATTCCATGCGGGAGGAGAAACGCTCTTCGTTATTTTTTATTTTTTTTTTATAAGGAAGCGATGATGAATTAAAATTTAAAACGCGAGATACATCAACCTCCAGCCATCCATCTTTTCCGCACTTTTGGATGCACCTACGCGTATAATAACAAATACTAATCATTGCAATTACACAGTGGCGATAAATTTTCCAAGCCACGGCGTATCCAAAAACAAATGGCGCCGTCCAGCAACGACGAACATTTTATCCAAACGAAAGAGAGAGACAGACAGACAGTGAGGGAGAGAGAGAGAGAGAGAGAGAGAGAGAGAGAAGCAAATAGAGACAAAGAGAGCGCGAGAGACGAGGAAACAGGGAGAGCAAAATTTATGTCACGTCGGTTCTGCATATGCATTAGCAGAGAGCGCAGAGCTAGCTTGCCTTCGTTTTTTGCCTCTTTTATTTTCTTCTCTCCGTTGCTGCTGCTGTTGCGCGCGCCTCTTGGTTTTGCGCGCATGTGCAGATCCGAGAGCGGGTTTTTGGCGCTCGCTCATGCCGAAATCTCCCTCTGTGTGTGTGTGTGTGTGTGTGTGTGTGTGTGTGTGTGTGTGTTGGTAATCGACGAGATCGTTAGCGCGGCGAGCCGAGAAAGATCGGTTTTTAAGTTGCATTATTCAGTGGTTTGTCGAGAGCTTCTGCTTGTTGCCGACGTGTATAATGTGCTGAGTACGTGTGTGTGTGAGAGAGAGAGACTTGGAAAGGAAGGAGGGGGGGGGGGATAGATAAGAGGGTCTCTTCCGTGCGCATATAGCTTGTACGTCAGATATAATGGAGAGTGAAAGATTCCTAATGCATTTGTTTACATTGAGGAGAGTAGATTCTGAAAATTTGTAAGAAAGTACATTTATCGTACGAATATTCTGATTTGATATTATTAAATGAGTTATCGAATGCGAATTGCGCGTCAGTACACCTCGTAAATATAGTCGATTCTGAATCGTATTCTCTCGTGATCTTTATGGATAATAATGTTTATGAATAACTATTACCCCCAACTGGCTTATAAACGGTCCAATAATTCGTGTTTAGTGTAGTGTGATACTATATTGTACATCTCTCACTGAGAGATGCCTGTAATCGTTTTTCTTTCTCATTTGGGAAGTGTGTGTTTCTATGTATTTTTAAGAAATTAAGTGAAAGATCTTCGCAACTTTTGTTTAATTAAGCTGTGATGAAATGTTTTCCTGGAAGTTTGTTTACGAAGAATTATGCAATTTAATAAAACAAAATAAAGACTTTATTTAGAAAATTAGTATTGAGAATAGCTATAAATAAGTTTAGTTGTGAAATTAACGAAAAAATGTGTAAATCTGCAAACGAGATTTTTGTAGAATAACTCATACAAATTATATACCTGTATTTAGATGAGACTTTCAGAGTCAGAGGATTAATTTATTCCTCTAAAAGTAGGCTTGGACTTGAAAATCTTTGAATTGATGAATAGAAAAGGCGCCCACTCACTCTGTATACTATGGGTTAGGTTACTTCTGACACAATAAATAATAAAATAGTGCTTTTGTATTTTGAAAATAATAATGCTTTACTATAAAAAACAAAATTATACCCGCTAACTTGGATTTTTATATAATTATCAATAGAACCTTTTTTAATTATAAAAAAATATCATCCGATAAATTCAAGATTTGAGCTGCTTTTAATGTCATTCTACCTAATGCTGTTTGCATTAAATAGTACGCTACACTATGTTTGTAATAGGAGACATTAAATAAATAGAAGAAAAAGTATTTAAAACTAATAAAATAAAGAAAGAATGAAAGTTTTACGTACGGATTGTTCTTAATGCATTCCAAAAAGAAATGATAAAAATGAAACAAACAAGTATTTAATAATATTTAAAAAATAACCAAACCTTCCCTCATATATTGTTCAGACTGTTCTCAATACATTGGAAAAATGTAGTTAACTGAAATAGTAAATTATGAATTAAAATAACAACTAAATCTTTACACGTCTATTGTTCTTAAAATACTCCAAAAGTATGGGAAAAAACTTGTTTATGGAACTCATTGGCTATAAAGTCGTCCATATATTTAAGTAGTCCGCCTACACCAAAGTAGTCGAAAGAGAGAGAACTCGCGGCAGCAAAAACACACATACGTATATATACAGTAACGTTATCGGTGGCGTTCGTTCGTAATCAGTTGGGCTTGCTCCAGCCGTATATAGCAATCGAGCTGGAAAGACGACGGTTCTCTCTTGATAAATCAGTCTCTCTTGCGAACACTGATCTCTTCGCTCTGTACAAGAGAGAGAGAGAGAGAGAGAGAAATTGCTGCTTGGCCTTTTTCGCCAGTTCTCTTTTCGCATTCACCGTGATCGATGGATTCTTTTCGAGTTTTGCGGTTCGACCGAGGGATGTGGCGTGTGGTTTATTCATTATTCTCCAGGATACTTGGAGGGGCAGACACGCTCTCGTTAAATTGAAAGGATTCCGTGTCGATCTGTAATTGATGAGTAATTCGCCAGTGGATCGAATGAATACGAGAGAAATGAAAAAAAAAAAAAAATAATAATAATCATAAATCTAAATCCAGATACATCCTATGTACGCGAATCACAGTTTTCGCTCGGAAAAATATCAAGAAAATAGAACTGCAAATATGAAAATTCCCCCGGATCCAGAAACTCTCGCGAGGATTTAAAAGATTCCACAAGGAGTTATCTGCACGTATGCTCGAAAAAGAGATTTCTTCCTTCCAACTGTGTCTTTACGTCCAACAAAGCTTTTCATTCATCTTTTTTTTGATAAATTCGAAGTATTCGAGATCTGGAATCATTGATCGTCTTTTGAATTTTGGCGAGTTCTTGTATGCGTATTGATAGTACAGTTGGCGGAAGTAGAATTAGGTGTTGTATACACATATGTATTGTATAGCTATAGACACACCGTAAGAGTAGCAGTCGAGCCTCTGTATGTCCCGCTGAGCACTGCCTTGGCTCGAAACGAACTATGCGAAGCGAGACGCGAATAGAATCGAGGCTCTCACTCTTGCTTCCCCTCGTACACGTACAAGTCTCTCTCTCTGACGTCGTGTACGTCCGACGGTCGACTCGAGCCTCTTTTCTGCTCGTAGCGGCGTTGCTGTGCTGCAGTGACGCAGGCAGAATAGAAGTATCAGAACCGCTCTTGCGCAGAGGCTATTATTCTTCGTTTAAATACTCCTCCAGCGCGTGTAATTCATGCACTTTATTCTCTCTCTCTGTCTCTCTTTTACTCGCTCTCGTTTCTCGATCGAGCGACGGTGTGTTTAGTATGCGATACGTATGGCAACTTTTTTCTTCTTGCTTTCTTAATTTTTCATCGATTACGTGACAATTTAAGCTGGAGAAAACTTTGGATCTTGTTGTACAAAAAATTATGAAAACCAAGCATCTGCGGTAAACAAGTGAGTCACGGGGAGAGTTGATGGAGGAAATTGCTTTAATTTTTTTCTTCGTCTAGAAAAGAAAGAGGGAGCGAGACAGAGAGGTGTGACCTTTCACGCTGACGCAAAATATGACAAATTCTCGCTATTCGTTTCGCCTGCGAAATTAGAGCTTTCATTTTTACATTCTGTTCTGTAGTATGAAGCAGAAGTTCAGCAAGGATGAGCGATTGGGTAAAAATAAATGACGGCAACAACAATTCGCGACACACTATGAAGTTAGGTTCATTTGGCGTAAAAACAGCTTTGGAATAAGGGGAACAAAGTCGAACTAAGATGATGAGTCCTTGTCATATAAAATATCTATCGAAATTTCACACAGATATAAACACCGGTCACCTCATCCAGCAGAGATCCTAATTCAGAGGACAGAGAACTTCACTCTGCCACTGCCCACAATAGACAGAGCTCTTCACTTCGCTATTGCCCACAACAGACAGAGCTCTTTACTCTGCTGTTGCCCACAACAGACACAGCTCTTCACTCCACTATTGCCAAACTCAGACTGACTACAGTCCCACAGAATGAGGACACCCTGGACTCCACCAGAACAGATCCTTCTTGCACCGATGCCACGCTTCGCTGGCCAGACTTCGCTGCACTCTCACGTGGCCAGTGAGTCGCCCGCTCCAACAACAAACGGACTCCTCTCGCTTCAGGAGAGCACAGCTACCCAACTAGTGCTGCGTGCGTGCGACTACCTGCCATCCGCACGGGGCATCCGGCTGTTAACGCTGAGGCTACCTGGCCATACTATCTTATGTAGTCCTTTACGCAGTTTCTTTCCGCATACAATAACGCATTATTGTGCAGTTCAAAATGGTATTTTTCCCAAAACCGTGTTGATCTGCTGGCTATTAAGGTGTCCTCCCAAACGTGCTTTTAAACCGAGGAAAACATGAAATGTAAAAAATCCAGGTTACATTTAGCGCTTGCGAGCGTAAAATGGGCAAACACATTCGTCGGTTTTTTTACTCTCTCTCTCTTCGCCTCTTCTGTGCGCGTAATGGAATTATAAACGAGCGCTTACCGAAATTAACAAACGTCACGAGCAAATTTTTGTTGTTTTTCTTTCGGAGACTTTTTTGCTATGTATAGGTATAATACGTGCACGTACGACTTATGGTCTCGCGCACATAGGAGATAATCCGGGTTTCGGATGATCCGACGCGTTGCTGTGTCGAATGACATACGGCTCAAAACGAAACGTTGCGCCAACCGGACGATCAGTGTTTGGAATGCGGTGGTTTTAGTTGAAGTCTCTGTAGCAATAGTCCTCTGACTATATAAATGAGAAATATTTAACGTGTATACAAGGTCTAGCTCGAGAGAGTAAGAATTGCATGCCATTTTCTATACGATTACGCGACATCATGTATGGCTATGTATTCTTTATGTGTTAAGGTGAAGTGTCAGTGATTTTTAACATAACAATTTTTTTTTCTATAATAATCTTTATCATTTTCTAGACTAAAAAGAAACCTTAAAAAAACCTTTTCACCGTTATAATAATAATGTTATCTCATGAAGTATATTTTAATTTTTATGTATTTTTGTTTTTGAATGCGACTGCACGTGTACGGATATTTTGGGACTTTATAGGTTTTATACACGAAGAAGGATTTTGTCCAATTTTTTTCTTAATCAAAAGTGTCCTTACGTCAAAGTAATCATGGCATTCATATCAAACTTTTTGAGAATTACAGTTTAAAGTTTTCTGAACAAAAGTTAGAATTGGTTTTGCATAGATCGCGCAAATGATATACGATTTACAATTTTATATATTAAAATATAACAGTTTTTCAGAAGTGATACTAAAAGGAAAAGTAAAAGCCAACTTTTAGTTTGTAAAATTTATATAAACACCTTAGAACTTTTTAAAGTTCGTTTAAGCGAATGCGTTGATGCTCATTTTTCTCTCCTACCCTGTAAA
Source organism: Apocrypta bakeri (assembly GCA_018906985.1). Taxonomy (NCBI): domain Eukaryota; kingdom Metazoa; phylum Arthropoda; class Insecta; order Hymenoptera; family Pteromalidae; genus Apocrypta; species Apocrypta bakeri. The sequence goes on from JACCIA010000005.1 coordinate 7,743,068, forward strand.
TAAAACGCATACTTTTACGCTTCAAATTTGGCGAATAATTACTGAATAATGACATTACTAAATAAATTTGGTTGTTTCGAATCCAACCATTTAAAATTGTTTAAAATCACTGGAACTTTACCTTAATACCCCAAGCTTTGGGAGTAGATTTAGGAAGTATTTTATCTCTATAATTAATCTGTAAATTGGATCCGACCAAGCGATACTTCGCAATCAAATGTGTCCCTCTTGCCCTAGAAAACAACGAAGCTGTATTAAATCTCGTTTCATCTTTTGATTGGACTAAATGACAGGAGTCCTTACAATTTGAATACTAAAATTTTAACTACCCGTGTGGTATAAACCCTATGTATATATTAGATATAGAGTATTTACACAACTTAAAATATAAGCTCTCCCAAATACTCTTGCATATTATATCGCTGCACAGACACACACAGACACACATACGTCTGCCTATATATTTAACATCAAAATTATAAGTTTGTAAGCTTTGGCGAACAGTAAACACACTTGCTTTGCAAATCAAAGCGTACCTCTCTCTGAATTTCAAATCCACCCGAATTTTCAAATACCGCATTTATTAGAGTACACGAGCGCATTGTCTTATACACCTCCGATCGTAAATAGCACGTTAAAAGCAACCTCTGCACAGTTAAACCCCTCGATTTCGGCATAATATATATAAACATAATCGAGCAACGTGAAAAAAGAACCATCGCAAGACCCAGAGAATATATATATATATATACATACACACACACAAGTAAAACCGTAAAAGAACATCCAAAAAGCCAACAATGACAGCGATAATGATCGCGAGTTGAGAACCGTTCGCTGCGCGCATCGCTTCTTATTAGGCCGAGAGCGCGAGGAGAAAGAGAGAGAGAGAGAGAGAAACAAGAATTCCCGACGGCAGCAGCAACGCGGCGTGGAAGGAAAGGCGTTTCGAAAGCACGAGCGACACCTTGGGCGCTGCTGCTGCTGCTGCTGTTGCTGCTCGAGAGTGTCTCGCCTACTGAGCAAACTTTACTCGCTGTTCGAGGTATATATAGTTCTTCGTCGGTTCCCTTCGCAACGCGATAAGGACAATTTTTTCTCTCCTCGAGCTTTTTCTTTTCTTTTTTCTTTTTACTCTATAACTGTTTATGCGAAATTTCCGGTGAACTTGCTTCTAGAGAACTGCTTAGATCAGTAAGGGGTTTGCAGCGAGGGAAATGATTTTGACGAGTTGGATCTTAAAGGAAGTGAATCTCAAATCTAAATGTTTGTGCTGATTTTTATTCAACTAGACTCGATACATACTTATTCATTATTCGAGAAATAAAAATTTATTATCCAATCGAATATTTCAAAATTTGACCAAAGATCGAAAATACGGTTCACGCGGTACACTAGCGACGGTTCTTTCGTTTTAACAGCTATTGTATATGAAACATACGGCGTGCAGAGTTGCCATGTAAAGATGCAAGAAATTTTCCATCTCTATACACGATTCGTGTAAAAATAACGTGCGCGCGAGCTCAAATTGTTAGGTTGGAATCAATAAATGATGGAATAAGCGTTAGCAAGTGTCACTTATTCAAGTCAAAACATCTGACACTAGCGCAGCTCACGTATTCAAATCGTTCAAGATAAGTCATTACGATTACTTTTTCTTTTCTTTTATATCGAACTGGCAAGAGAGTTCTTAGGAATTATGTGCTTAAGGAATGCAACGTTTCGAGCAAAGAAAACAAATTTATTTAAACAACTAAGGATACTTTCAATGGCATGTATCATACAGTTTTAAGTTAGTTTTAAATTTCGTTATAAATGTTGTTTTACGCAGAGCCAGGCTAATAACCAGGAATTTATTTCTCCTGTTGGTCTACTATAAAGACGTTTTTATACGCAAGAATTACTGTATTACTGCAGTGTAACAATCGTATTTACTCTGGTTTAATAAATAAATAAAAAATAGTCTGTTCCGTATGTTTTTGAACTTCTTGTATGTGTTTACTTTTCTCAACGGAGGATCATTCGGAGTCTTACTTTTCACATTGTTTCGAAACTAATCGACTTATATTTATAGTAATTCTTACATTAAAAATAGTATATATTACATGATCCGCTTACTCGGCTCGCAGTTCACGCGTACAATCTCTATACACGCATAAGTGATTGAAATGTAGATTCATGAACGTATTCGATGGAATTAATAAATTAAATGTAATCGTAAAATATATTGCTATATTACGCGTTCCTCCATACACAGCACTGCTTTACACGAATGTCTAAGCAATCGACATGGAATTTAATTAATCATTTTCCTTAAGCCGTAGACGGTGCAGATAATTCTGTACATCTCTCTCTTTTTTACTTTGACGCAACGCACGTTCGCACGACTATAATAGTCGTCATCGTAGTACAAGTAAGGTCGCTCGTATGTAAGGAAAATCACAAAGGACGACGAGAGAGCACCTGCCGCGATAAGCATGAGAAATTCAGCGTCTTTCGATGCTGCAGGGAAGATTTCATTACACCGAGTTAAAAAAAAGGGGGAGAGAGAGTGACTAGCGCCGAGAGAAGACACGCTCAGAGCGAAGAACGTGAAGAAATGCCTTGTGTGTCGTGTCCTTCTGCAGTGTGCTATTAGAAAATTTCTGCAGTATATCGTAAAAATGCACTCGGTATGCGCGTATGCAACCTTGCGAATATATGTGTACGACTTTGACGAAACAATGGCATATCAAAGAGAAAATTAGATTTAGCGTAAGAATTTTTTTTCAACCGCTTGCACAATCGGGAATTATCATCGATGTGAGTCGGGATGAGCCGAGGATTAGGAATCAGAGGTGGTGTGAATCGTTTGAATTGAAATTTAACGGGCGAGAATAAATGTGTAATGTAACCAAAATGAGAATTGTACAAAAAGTGATAACATCAAGGTGCAATCAGAGTTTGTCGATAATGTGTTCGCGATTTTTTAAATAGTATTATTTTTCAAATAGTACACTATCGCCCTTTGTATCGCGACAATGACATATTCATTCAGTACGTGGCAAGTGTGAATTGCTGGATTAACGGTATTTTTTTTTAAATTTGCATTTTGAGTTTGCGATGGCTACTTTTCTAGTAATGTAAGCTTAAGTTTTTGTGGTTATTTTAGTTCCAATGCCAGATAATTTCACCGATAACTTTTTCTAGCAAGATATATATATTTCGTATGAAGGAAAAAAGCTTATCTTCTCGACATTTTTATGTTAATCTGAAGGACTAGATATTGTTAAAATATTTCATTATAAGACTTACAATTTTATTATAACTTATATCAAATTATTTTAATTAATTTTACAAAAAAGCTTAATTGCGTGTCTCTAGCGAGAAATGCTTCACTGCGATGTTACAAATTAACGAATACAGGCGTAAAATGACAAAAATTCCGTAAATGCTGACTCTGTTCTATACATCGTCCTGTAGCTCGAGAATCCTGTGGTGAAAAAAAATTCAAAGATTCTTTAACTCTATATTTTCTCCTACTTACGCGATACTATGTTAATTAGAAGAAACGAATTATTGATCAGTCATATATATATATATATGAATATTTTGTAACAACAGCGTTCTATACGGTAAAACCCAATATTTTTCAGGACAGTCAATTTGTAAAATATTGTACACAAGTCTCTTACAGCCGAAATGGGTACCTGTGTCTAAACAACGAATAATAATAAAAGAAAAATAAAAAGCATATAAAAATAAACGAGAAATTCCACTAATAGACAAGGAACATGCACATTTGCAGTGATTCTCATGGCGGTGATAATGACACACAAAATTTCCATCGCGCGTGATTTGAATTTGACTTACGTTATGTCGTTCGAGTAGTGTGTACAAAAATAAAATAGAAAAAAAACAGACCGTAGAACCAAAGTCGTTCGACTTACACAGACGACGCAGCTACTTAAAGCAATATACGTTCTTTCGTACATGCGCTCGCTGAGCTTGTACTTTCTTGCGTCCCGTATATAAATGCATGCAAATTTTCCCCTCGACTTTTGCATCTCTTTCTCTCTTTCTCTTTCTCTCTCTCTCTCTCTCTCTCTCGTACTGCACGAGAGATAACACTTGCGAAATCTTAAACACTTATGCATACGCTTAGAAAATTGTGTGCGTCGGTTAAATTTTCTTAAATGTACATACATATATTGAATAATCCCATCGTACTCCGTGATCGATGACCGTTCCATTAACCGAATTAAGAACGAGTTGTGATTTCGGAATCGGCGAACGTGAATTTTTCTCCTTGAAAGAGCTTTTTTAATAACCGATCGTTAAAAGGAAGCATCAGCGTAAAAATGTACGTGTGAGAGAGAGAGAGAGAGATCGGTTCTTATCGATTCGATTTCGTAACGCGCAGCGCAGAAGTGAACGAATGGCGGCGGAAGCTTCGCTGATGCGAAAAGCAAAAGAGAGAGATATTGGCAAAGCCATATGTTCCACAGTGAGAGAAAGAGAGACGAGACTCGTCGCAAATCGTCGATGCCTGATATATCTCCCCGAGGATCAATCGGTTACTCTGACGAGTTAAACACGTGTTACACAGACAAATACACACACATACGTGTATACACATATTTTTTTTCCTTTTTTTGTTTCGCTTAGCATTTTATCCGGTATATTGGCTCGAGCAACAAACGCATTCGTCGACTGTTTAAACCACCGCAGCTTAATGTGCACGTGTATATCTATATGTATGTATATCTGGAAAAAATCTACTATCGATCGATCGTTAATAACAACCATAGAACGCAATGCGCTCGGCGATAGAGTATCGGCGTCAAAGAGCCACCGCAGAAGCAGCAGCGGTGAAAAAGGCCACTGAAACTCGCTTCACTTTTGCAATCGATTCTGCCCCCGCCTCGTCTATACACTTACACACACACATACAGCTCACTCATCCCCACCAATGTGACTCCGTACCGATATATATATATACGTGTGCAGACGCAGCAATAGCGAGTCGGTAAAGCGAGACGCGTCTCCGGTTTTGCAAGGGCTATATACATTATACCAACGAACGACCACAGAGAAGCAAAAAAAGTGCATCTTCGAGAAATATTTATTTTTTTGTTTTTTTTCGTCATTCCATCGAGAGAGAGAGAGAGAGAGATAGAGAGCGATTTTCGTATATAGATCGTGTTCTGCTGTTGTTTTTAAATGCATCCGTGAAAGTGTGTTAGACCACCGGTATAGGAAGGAATGATAATACGTTATACGGGCGCTAATTGATCTCTAAGTAACTTTAATGAAAGCAAATATCATTTTTATCTCTCGACTCGCTATGCACCGGTTAAGAGCTTCAACTTGTCCGAGAGAGATTTTCACCGATGTCTAAAAATAGATCGAGAAAGAGCGAGAGAGAGAGAGGTATATACACGAAGGCCTCTCGCGACCTTTGGAAATTTTCTGAAAACGGTAATTACCCGCTGCAGCTCTGGGCCAAAATCCTATAACGCAGCAACTATCGTTGCTATGATCATTCGTTATATTACAGTTAATTATGTTTCCTACACTCCTTATACCGCCGAACCTATTCTCCTGCACACCGACATTTACACACACTAATGCGTTTCTCCCCCACTGCAGTGCGTGGGCCTACGGAGTAGGGTATACTGGTAGGGGCCCAAGCTCTACTACCAACATAGACCCATATTATATAGAAATACATCTACCTATACACCGTGCAGGTAAAAAAGAGAGGGCGATTTCATCCTGACCAGTTCCAAGAAATTTCCTCTCCTATAGTCCCAAAAGCTGACAAGAAATCGAGCGCTTACCGTACGTACAAACGAGTATAACTCGTGGCCTTATACATTGATGACTACTCAATCATAGTCGTACCTGTACTCTTATAGGTGGATACATACAAAATTTATAACACTAAGTCGGCAATCGCTATAATTATACGTGTATACGTAACCCATGCGTATGTGGGGGGTTCCACCTCTGTCTCATGTATATTTACTTCGGAAGCTTCGAATCGCCAGTGAATATTTAAGACAGCGATGAATTATTGCCGCAAACGTATATGGCATAATTGAAACTTTTCCAAACGCACACCCGCATATTCATATAAAAAAAAGGAAAAAATGTTCTCCTTTTCTCTTCTCCCCGCGCGCAGAGCCATGGACGCTTAACGCACTTAGTGCAACACGCGTTTGAGTAAACGAGTGTTGCTCGAGAGTCGTTAAATTTTTCGCGAAAACCGCGAGAGAGTTTAATAGTTTTTCCACGGCTACGGTCCGTAACTCTCGTATATCGTTTATAACTAGACTTAAAATGTAAAATAACATTTTCATACTCATGCACTATGCCGTTTATACAGCACGTATACCTATGGAAGTTAGGAACGAAGCTATCGGATGGGCTATCGTGTCACGAAATATGAGTTTCTCAAGATTGGTCCAGATTTCCAGTTAGAAACGCAACTGGACTCCGAAGTTGAGACCTTCGTAACTACGTTTGGATTTATAAAAGGCAACTTTCTTGAATTTTTCTTATGCCGATACCAACGATCGAACCTTTTCAAAATTGACTTCGAAGATTCGAATGTCTTTCAACGGAAGCCTTTCGCGTTATCGTTGTGAAACGGTGTAGTGATCGATTAGTTTGGTTCAGCGTCAACCGCCTGGACAAACTTATAAGTGTCAAAGATAATACTGCACTTTTTGCTGTTTAGTGCAGTTTAAGTCATTACGTATTACGTGTATATGTATATTTTCTTATGCATATTAGAGAAATGGCTATATAGCTTGACTTTTAGCTAGAAATAGAGCTTTATTCTTAACACGTAACCTTCAGAGACACTAGTGTATTCATGCAAGGCCTCTTCTTGAATTTTTTCAAGTTGAGTTTCACGATCGAATCTTCTAGATACTGAATTTCAAGACTTTGATCAATTAGGAGATCGTTACGATTTACATCTACAGGTTTGGAAGTATTTCATTTGTAAAGTTTAATTTATTTTACAAGAAAAATTCCATTTGACAATAAACGCCAACTTTGACATCCTGTATCTTAAAGAACTTTGATGATAAAAATGTAAAAAAATTCGTGAAGGTAGATACAGTGCCCGTGTACAGTTTACAAGTATTATATATAGAAAAAAAAAATGTTTTGACTGATCAATCTGTCAGAGAATGACCCGTATACATAATGTTTTCGGACTCATCGACAGAAGAATTATTTCTTCGACAGGGAGCGACAGTGCGAGAGAAACCGTAACATAACTCACGTCGCAAATAACAACAAGAACGTTTAATTAAACGAAGCCCTTGAACCTCTTCCCGTAAAGCATATCGCCATGGCCTTTACCCCCCTAAATCATCGGAACGAACCATACGCAGTCTTAAACTTCGTCTTTACCCTGTGCAGCTAAAGCAATCAGTCGTCGTCGTCGCCGTAGTCGGCGACGTAACTAACGCTCCACGAGTCCTTGCTGTACTTCTCAGTATATACATACACACACGCACACACACGCACACGCACACACACACACACACACACACACACAAACGCATATATATAACATTTCCTTTCGCGCTGAGCATTTTCGCGCTGGTATTGCTGCAGGCGCACCGTAAGTGGGTCACTGCCTGCAGCCTCTCTGCCGCCGTTGCTGCTGCTATACGCTAAGGTCGAGCTCGCGCCATTAAGATTTTTCTCTCTCAAAAGAGTGAGAGAGAGAGAGAGCCATTCTCGAGAGCACGACTTTTTTTTCTTCTTCTACTTCGTCTCGGTTATATAGGCGCGAGAGAATTTGTTGGACCGTCAAAAAATCCGCTAGTTTTTCTACTGCTTACACCCTTGTCTCTACACGTGTATATGTATATAGTGAGCATAGTGAGGTAGACGCAAAGGTAATATATATGTGCACACAGGTATAAGCATAAGGGAAGAAGTTTCTGCGTGAGAAATAATTGATAGAGAGCTGGTTTGAGAGACTGAGCGATTAGCGGATTATTCGTTGCTGTTCAGTTACGTAACGTATTCCTCGGCACTCCGCGCGTTATCTAACTTATAGCGGAGGTGACGCCGCGCGATGTGTATTGCGGAAGGGAGAGGTAGAGGGGGGGTAATAGGACATTTTTCCTTGGTTCGTTATTTTTGCATTACCGCGTAACGAACCGCGAAGGGTTTGCAAGGAAATTTGGATTTCGTTCGATACAGCAGGTGAGACAGAGAAAACCATCGTTATATGGACTGCAAGTTAGAGATTAGCAGTTAATCGTCAGTTATAGGTTTGAGATAACGGTTGATGGCTTTACTGTGCGCCTTGGTGTGTTTGTGTATGCATATATATGTGTGTGTATATATATATATATAAAGACGGTGTAACAACCGCGAGTTATTTGTGTCTACGCGCTTAAATCGTTACGTAACAATAGCTCGATCTATTCACCTTGAAGAGAGAACCTGCTCACTTCGCGGTGAGAGAGCGTTACACGCGCGTACGATTGTATTAAAATATGGCGCGCGTTTTGTAACTAAATCTCATGTTTATCGCCTTACCGTTTACAGTTTAGTTTGTTCAAAATATATACGATAATTATTGACTTTCAAAAGCCCTCCATCGCACTCGTCCTTCTCGAAGCTGTACTTTTGATAAGCGCGAAATGAATTTTGGTAAGAATTTCCGTTACTGATAGCGTGGACCAATCGTATATTAATATATGTTGCAGCACTGTTTATCAGTAATTGTGATACTTTGTTTCAATATTGGACCGATAATAACGGAAGAAAATCGCAATGGTGTTCTGGTTCGATATCGGTAAGCCAAATTTGAATTGGAGATGTAAATTATTAAGTTACATCTGAAACTTGGATTAACGTCTGGAAATGAATGTGTTATTATTCTTTTAGATATTTGTAGTATTTGAAAATTGACGGGAAGCTTTATTTAGTAGTCTTGATGTTTACCTATTCGGCTTAAAGACATATTTTGAATAGCCGAATATTGCCCGGTAAAAAGGTATAATTTGTTTTATAACAATCTTGGTAATTTCTCATTAGATTATACGGGGGATAAAGATGCGTTTCTTCTTAGTTTTATTTATTATTACGATGATGTATTAAACATCCAAAAATAAACTTCATCCTAAATAAATAACACTTGCAATAATAAAATCCATCGTATTCCTTTTCTCTAAGGTACTAAAACGCGATTTCGATCCAATCACTTCAAAACAATATAAAAGCAGATTTTATCATATCAATTTTCATGTTTTGACTTAGTAATAAAGTTAGAATATAGCTATAAATTTGATGATTTTGGTCGTTAATCGGTTAAGCTCCACTTTACGAGAATGTAAATCAGATAAGTAAATACTTGTAATTTATTTCAATGTACATGCGATTATGATTTCGTAGCAGCAACATTGGCGCAGCACTGGTTTAAAGTACTGTACCAGTTCATATATTACAAATATTTATTTACATCCTCACTTCAAGTTGCTCTTGAATCTGAACATAAGCGCAAGATGAAATTCATTTTAACCGTCACGCAACGAATAGACACTTTTATACATCCCTGCAATCCTCTAGTCTACGGATGCCCGTTGTTGTTGTTGAATTTTTTTTTCCCCAAGTTGCAGAAACCAAAGTCATTCCCATCTAATCCAGATGACAAGCGTTACAATTCCCTAATGATGATGCACAGTGCAGCGTGACGCGGTCAGAAGTTCCGTAACTTACAAACGGCCCGTAAACGAGCAAAAATCTACGCGACCAATGCTCCTGAGAAAGATACACATTTTTTTTTATTCGAACCTTCCTTATACACCTCCGTGAGAAAACTTGGCAGCATTAATTATCAACAATCCACAGCGAGTGGCGCGCACACTAAAAAGCTCCGCTTCTTTATATATACAGCCGCGTAAAATCGATAAACTCCAGGCCATACTCTCTTATAATACGCAGCTTTTAAGAGTCTCTCTCTCTCTCTCTCACTCTCTTTCTCTCTCTCTGTTGGAGCCACACGAGGTAGCGGATCCAAGTTGCACCAGGTATAACGTCGAAAGAAAAGGAAGAACGTAAGAGCAAACTCGCTCGGTGATAAAAAGTGAGAGAGAGAGAGAGAGAGAGAGAGGAACACTTCGCGAGCGCAAAGTTTTTACGAGTCCTCGTATTCCTCGATACACGCTCCAACGGTTCTCTTGTCGTTCGTAAACAGTACGCCCGCGACGACGAACCGCACGCGTGTGTATGTATATATATGATATAAAAAATGCCGCGTCTTTCTTGCCGAGGTTACACTCTTATGTATGTGTATACTTGTGTGTACATATACGCGTTATACATTGTTTTGAAAAAAAAAAAACACGTTTTTGACGAAGTACAGAGAGCCGATGATGTTTTATTTCATATTTTACTGCTGTTCCAGTTTTATCGTGAGTCGCGCGTTGTTCGCAGTGCAGTGTGTATATAAGTAGTTCCAGGAGCTCCACCATCTCTTTCTCTTTCGCGATTAGCTTTCTTTCCTACTTCTCGCGATTTATAACGTAGACCCGATTTTATGCTGATTTATATCGTAAAAATTCTGGCGAAAATTACGCCGCGTTCATATATATATATATATATATATATATAAATGTGAGTGTCTCCTCAGGCTTTCTTATTGTCTGCTTTCTATATATCTATACTCTATATATGTCCATAGTGAAGCGAGCGCACGGGGGGATTACGAAACACACTATCGATAAAGTGTATCGTTGTAAAGTCGCTACCGGCGGCGCGAGAATTTTATTAATCCACCTTCGCGATAAGGTTCTTTTTATTAACGACGTTTTTATACACACGGACAATGCCGAATGCAAAAAAATATATGTACGTCTAATGTATATATATATATATATATATATATATATATATATGCATTTAATGTATATTCACGCAAAAAATGTGGCATACTGTTATACACGAGTACCGAGCGCGAGCGTATTTAGTTTCTTTATATTTGATTCCATCGAAAACTGCTAACCCACTCTGCACGCAGAACGACTCTCACCTCATTCTGTACCGCAATACACACTCGGCCATAATAATCTCCACCTAATCAACGTTTTGTTACTAAAAAAAGAAGTTTTAATAATTGCCACTTGTTCATATAGTTTCCTTTTACAAAATAGCCACTATATTCTCCTTTCTTTCTTTCTCTCTCTTTAATTCGCGCAATTTTCTCTCTCTCTCTCTCTCTCTCTCTTTCTCTATTTCCCGGCGCAAGGGGATGCGATTTCCGCGTGATATAAATACCGCTTGCTCGCGAGCGACGAATCTAGGCCGCTCGCAAAGTGCCTGCACCTGAACGAGCTCGCGATTCCGCTTCGCCAAATGCCTCGCTCTCACTCTCTCTCTCCCCCTACTCTTCATACTAAGGCTATATAAGATACATGGCATAGAGACGCAAGTGAAGATACTGGATCTAGGCGTTGCTGATCTTGCGATCCCTTTTAAGGCGATCCTCGATGAATACTTTTCCGCCTCGGTTTGCATGGATAATTCGATTTTTTTTTTAATTTTATTTGAGTTTTATTGAGGAGGAGAGGCGATCTTTTAACCGAGTGAAAATTAGAGAGTAAGAGCGAATTTTCACTCATTGAAAAGGGGAAGAGTTGATGTAATATTTCTGTCTGGTCTGACTGGCAAAATTACTACTCCAATTATATTTTTCTTGACGTTTTCGGAACAGCGTTTGTTAGCTTTTGAAACTTTTGGATATTACGTGTTTTTTGGATCGCGGTCTTGTAAACCATAGGGGGATTACAGTTGAAAATATTGTATTACTCGAGATTTTATTACACTCGATACTAGTGTTTTTTTAGAACGAAACAATTCCCGCAATTTAATTTTACAATACTGTAAAACTTCCTGAATTCGAATTAATGCTGGAAATTTCGCCATTGAATAAGAGGTGATTCGATCACTCTAAAAATTAAAAAGCGTATAGAGGAGTGGATTATCTGTTTACGTTGAACATTCAAATTCTATTAGTACGATTTCATTTCATTTTTCCAAAATTAATTTTTTATTCGAAAACGTACACACAAGTATACACACGCGGATTTTATTTATTCGTAATTAATAATCCCTTTTTGTAAATATCTATAAAAAAAAGTCAATAAAAACGTAAATTTTCATTGGTTGGTCGTAAAATAGCGCTAGATTTTTTAGTGAAATTGAATTACGATTAAAATATCGTATTAGATAAATTATTAGTTACTTTATAGTTACGAATAACGTATATTGCAACGTTTTTAATACGCGTGTAATGCATCACAATTAATAATAATGAAGTTTCGAATAATCTTTAAAAGTGTATGCGGATATTAAAAAAATAATGTACATCTCTCAATACACACTCATTAACCACAATATACCTTAATCGACGTAATGAATCAACACCTTACGTTTTCCAATTTCATTGAGACGTTTGAGTAACGCAGGATTTCAAATTATTTTATAAATTGCTCAGATTTGTGCAGCGCTTAGAGTATTTCAGAATTAATGACTCAAGTGATTGCAATATTTACTAATAATTGTCAAATCGTCGAAAAGCCAATTGTATATTTTGGGGAAGGCGCATTCAACAAGACGAATTAAGCCCGCAACGTGTTGATTGTAATCGCGAAGAGAGAATGATTAATAATTCGATCTTGCTCTCAAGGTATATATATATATATATATGTATATCAAGGCGAAATTTGTTACTCATTTTACGATCGACATTTGCCGGTGTTGTTAATTTCGTAACGCACGACTGTATATAGCGCGAGCAATTTTGTTTTTTTCAACTTCGAAAGCACTTGTGTATATTCGTGGGGAACGGTAAAACTTTCCTCTCAACCTTTACCTATACACGCCATACAATTTTCACTCGGACAACAGCTACTGCTGTAGTTGCCAAGTTTTACAATTTGCCTTCGTCTATATACGTATATATACCGCGCCAAAAACTTCTTCGTTTATACAAATACTCTGAGTTTCACTTTCGAGTAGTCTAATTAGCTTAATAGCTTCTTTTTCCTCTTTATTACTCGTACCGCGAACTAATCTCTTTATCGCAGTAACGTCATTTTTACATGAAATGCAAGCATATGTAATATTCATGATGATCTGCGTATAGTCATCCGCAGCTATCTGTAGCTCAAGAATATGACCACGACGTAACTTGATACTTGACCAGTATCTAATCGATATTAGAATGATGTATCGCTATAAAATATGTATTCTGTATGGCTGGTAGTAACTCAAGGACAGTACTATACCGATTCGGTAATGTATTTGCTGTTAAAGTACTTTAAGGTAGAATCGTGTTCTAACTCCTGAATCCTAATTACATTTAAATAAATTACGTGTATTTGGTGATCACATTTACATCTACTTCGCGTTAAACGTGGAATTAAGTTGTGTAAGTTTTCATCTGTAGCTTAAATTCGAACTTTATTGTGTTAGTATTGTCGTACATTATTCTGGTACTGCACAGTTTAACTGTAGTTCCAATGTGGCATACCCTCATTGAACATTATCATAAATCTTGTCCATTCTTATCATTCCGATAATGAAACCAATATTTACCACAACTGGTTGACATTGTACGATTTTGTGGTATTGCCCCCATATCATCAGTTACGGCGATTCTTACCTGGAATTTTATCATAAGTTCAAATCTCTTGTACCAGTATTGAACGGCAGTACATTATTTAATTCTGACCTGCTCTTATCAAGCCGATATTGAAATATTTACCGTAACCGCATTATATATTTCGATAGTATTGTCATCCCACGTACTATACTTTATGGAAATTTCTACCAGGAATTTTAACTTTAGCTATAATATGGGATGTCAGCATTAAGTTATTCCAGTCCATTACTCTTAATTCGGGATCGTTCTAATGGTCTCAGAATTGAAAAGGAAGATTCATCATAACCGGTAGACATTATACATTTTAACAGCATTGGTCCATATTATCAGTTATCGCAATTCTTATCAGGAATTTTATCTTCAATTCAATTCGATATTATCATTTTGGCGCGATTCAATCACCTGAATTCTGTTGTTAAAGTATCTCTCCATATTTGTAACAGCAATTCTTACCCAGAATATACTCTCGTTTTAATTTTGAAATCCTATAAGTAATACGGGAACAAAATTAATTTTCTCCGAAAAATTACGCTATAAGGATCACTTTTTTCTGCCCAGTTTACTAGGGAAATCCTTCACCTCCGTTGCACATCCCGAGGCGTTTCTCTTCCCCTCTATGGGAGATATACAGCGGCGCAAGCTCGAAAGCTCGCGGGAACGAATGCAGCCTTAGGGGCATTTCTCTCTATTTCTCTCTTTCTTCTCTACAAATTATACGGCACTATTGAGTGAAGCAAATTGTTACTCACATCTGTGTATCTTCAAGGCTTTGCGACATGGACTGTTTACCGCAATCCATCCATTAGTCATGATTTGTTTTCTTCGCTGTCGATACCGATTTCGATTTAAACAAGATCTCAAAATTTGCACACCAGACACAAGAACAAAATTTATAATAAAGTCTAAAAAAAGAAGAAAATTGGAGAAAGACCTAAGAGAGCTTGGAAAGTTCTAGCAGTTCGCTTCGCGTGCTCAACAATTTATGCGGCGCGCAGCGAATTCCTTCAAAGCAGCAGTAGGAGGAGGAGAACAGTATATAGTCGGGGAGTCTTCGGCTTCAGAGTTCAGGCAAGTCGGCCCGAGTTTTCCGCACTTGGCGCGCGGGTACATGTCAGCCACGACTGCTGCCGGCGAAGTTGAAGTTAGTTGAAGCTCGCGAGAAGGGAAGCCGACCGGTATTCATTCTATTCAGCCTCTCTCTCTCTCTCTCTCTCTCTCTTTCTCTTTCTCTTTCTCTTGCAAGTCCTCGTCTACGCGTGTTCTTGTGTACGTCGTCACGCTATGCTGCCGCACTTTGTCGACTGTCTTTTCTATCTCTCTCTCTCTCTCTCTTTCTTTCTTGCTGGCGAGCTTTTTTTCACGAGTATTTATGCACTCCGACTTCGCTTGTCTTTATGCTTTGTTCGTTGCACTACGTTATTTTTCCTCCGAGTGCGCGTAATTGCACTGCGCTCTGTATACTTCGCGTTCTTCTTCGTTTTCTTTTTCTTTCTTTTTTTTCCCCTCTTTTATTTCGTTTTGGACCTTCGCTTTTGAAATCAGTGTTTTAATCTCTTTACGTAGGGAAATTGGAGTCCGAAGAGTTAGTGCGATACAGCGGTAAAAAAATCGTTCAACGTGCAAAGCACATTGAGATTTATTACGAGGGAGAGAGGAGGAAAAAAGGGGTCGCGGTTAATGCGAAAACTTCTTTAAGAGTAGCTCGGAGACGAAAATTTTTCAAGCTTGTTTCCTACACCACACTTTTCGCGAGTCGTTTGCTCGAAGATGTGGCTCAACAAGTTTTTGAAATTCTAGATTTCTTTTATTTTCTTTCTAAAACCAATAAGTTTAAGCCTTTATTTTTCATGTAAATTTTTATGTTAAAGGGAACCTTAAGATGAAAAACTGACGGTTAAACCCCGGGTAACACGCCCACCTAGTTTTTCGCTCGATGAAAAGTAATTAGTCCAAGTGAATTTCATAAGAAGACCTGTGATTTAGGCTCGAGTTGAGCGGCTGATTTACACTGACGTTTCAGCGGCGGAGAAAACACGTTGCTTTTGATTTATGAATTACGGGACTATATACTTTGTTATCGTAACGCATTTTCACGTCGCGCGATGCCACGATTATTTATCATCCTAAATTCACTCCCACTTTTTTAAGCGCGTTTACATTTTCTCGATTAACTTTCTCCTTACGATTCTTATATAATTAGCGTTGAAATTGCAAATCCACCCTTTTCTTCATTGTTGGTTGAAGTTGTTACCGATAGTTTAGACCTGCTAAATATATATGTATAGATAGTCTAGAATGCTGTCTACTGGTAATGGTGAAATTTTGTTTCAGTGCCGGAATGATAAAAGTAGACAAGAATTATGATAATGTACTGGTACTCTATGCTGGTATCCCACTTTTGAACTAGAGATAAAATTGTGGAGCTCGTGTATAATGTACAACAATAGTTATACAATAAAGTTCGAATTTAAAAGCCACATCTCTAAGCTTGCACAACTTAAACTTCATATTTAATGAGAATTAAATGTAAATGAGGAAAAGTAAATACTCGTTATTAATTTTATTCTAGTTAGGATGCTGTTCTTGTTCTAATATTCGTGCAGTACTGATTTATATTTCTCTAACAACACAACTTTACAGCATAGATTATAATCTCAAATATCAGGCCAATGCTGATACCCTAGTAC
This sequence comes from Apocrypta bakeri, assembly GCA_018906985.1. Lineage (NCBI taxonomy): Eukaryota > Metazoa > Arthropoda > Insecta > Hymenoptera > Pteromalidae > Apocrypta > Apocrypta bakeri. The sequence goes on from JACCIA010000005.1 coordinate 7,759,439, forward strand.
AAATGGGTCATCGAGCCAATGGATTAGTAGTTAAGTTACAGTATTAAGAATACTGTACCTTGTGTCCAGAATTTAATCAACTGGTATGGTAAAACAATGTTAAAAGACCTGTAGTAGCTGAGTACTTGATGTCAGTATTGCACCATCTACAATGTACGTAAATAGGTTCCTATATCAAAGGTATTGCTACTTCAAATTAGATTAAAATAAACTAAGTGTATTAACTGATTGAATTTACGTCAAATTCTCGTATAACGAAGTATCAGTTGTAGAAGGTTTCAGATTCGTTCAGCATTGTCGTACATTATTCAAATACATGCCAATTTTCTATTCAGATCAAACGTTGTTTGACAGCATTGGACTAGTATATTACCACAATTCTATCCCGCTGTTATTATTTCAATATCACAGCAAAGGTTCACTAATAATAGTAAACGGTACAAACGGTGGCCCTTATTTCCAGTAAGGTGATTCTTATCAGCAATCGCCCATTTTTATCACTCCAGTACTGATCGAATACTGAGTAAGTACCGGCTTAAAGTACACAATGGACAAGTTACCACTATCGATCCAGTATTGAACTGCAGATCTCTTCTTACGAAAAATTCCTTAGATGAAAAGGTAGAAAAAGAGTTGAGAACCATAAAACGCTCACGCACGTCGAAGAAGCTCTGGAAAAAGCTTCAGCTGCCGTAAGCTCAGCGATAACATGATAATCTCCAGATTCTCAACAGGCAATTTATCGGCGGTCATTGTACTGCTCTTGCGTCGACCGCCTGATGGAGCGAATGTATATAGCGTGAACTCATGCTTATATAGATGTTCTTGCATGTATATAGTTATACAGAATGAAAGACAGAGTGAGAGAGAGAGAGAGAGAGAGAGAGAGAGAGAGAGAGGGAGAGAGGGAAGAACCGGAGTCCGCGCGATAACATCGTTTTGTTCCTCGAGCAGCCGTTGCCACCGCATCTCACGGGGCGCCGTGTTGAGTTTGCTCTATTTTCGCGTGCACGCGATGAAAAAAAAATTTGTAGCTTGAGCGAGAGCTACAAGATTGTAAATTAAGGTTTTATGGTCTGCTGGTTTGAATATCGGCCAAGGGGAGGCTTTGCTGGAGACGTGCGAAGGAACGCTGGTTTTTGAACAGGTCAAAGAAAGGAAGAGAGAAAAAAAGCTCGTGTTGCTTTCGAGCGAAATATTTCTGTGCATATACATGTATACATTTGAGCGAAGACTCCGCAAAAGAGATATAAATTTGCTGACAAAGAATCTTGTTACTTTCTCGCATCTTGTCAAGGACTCCGTTAATAAATAAACGAGAATATTCTCTAAGTGAGCAAAAGCTGATGTACATCGCTCGAACGGCTATTAATTATAAAACGGAGTCCGCTTCGAACTATCGATTTCAGTATCCGGATTTTGTTTGCGTCTGTGTATGTGCGTTTTTGTATGTATATGTGGGTGTGTGTGTGTGTGTGTGTGTGTGTGTCAACAAGCAACGAGGAAATTTAAAAAGACATTCCGTGTAATAACTCATAGTAGAAAATTTTATTAGCAGAAACATATTTCACTCTTATTCATTTGGAAACCATACCCTTGAAAAGTATAAAGAACAAATGGTCTAGAGTAAAGCGCACAGTTGTCTCCGCCATCCATCGGCAACCCCTTTGAGTAGTGCGCATGCTTGGGGGAGTGCTCTCTTTTGTCATATAACTCTTCCTTGTTTTTTTTTATCTCAATTTTTTTTTACCCCCTCCCGTGTCTTTTATCTACCCGGCATCCGTCAGTAGAGTGCCTCTAACTACTTTTTCCCTTTATGAGGAACGTAACCTCAAACGTGATAAAACTTACTTCGTACGTGGACGCGAACATTTCTAACTCTTCGTTTGAATTCTACTCTTTTCTTTTTTATTTTTCACTAGGGCTTATTGTCTGCGCCGACGTGAAAAACAAAATTTTTTCGCCTACGTTATCTACAGAGGCGTTGATTGTGTTATCAAGAGTTGAAGGTGAGCGATGAGACAGAGAGAGAGAGAGAGAGAGAGAGAACAAATTTTATTGAATCGATTTGAGTAGTTTTATTGATCATCGTCCTATACCGCTACAGTTTTATGATGGCTATATATTAAAAAAATATTTCTCAATGACTTCCTGTTGAATTTCGTTGCTAAAGCACGTATGAACAAAATTAATATTTTTCTCTTGTGGTTGAAAATTGTTATATTTCATTTGTATGTTTAAATACGTTTGATTTTGACATGTTAGAAAGCGTAACTGTTATTTTATCCAGTGAAATACTTATACTGAATCAAATTTTACTACGTTTGTGGTAAAAATTATTATCTATGCAGTAAACGTAGAGTTTCAGCTACATTAAGTGCCAATTTTTACTATTTCATATAATATGAGAAAATTTCTGTATTGTTATAGCCGATATTCTTCCATTGTTATATCATTATGCAATAACTGTGATTTGCATTGTGTAATAATAAATAATAAGTGAAAATTTCTACATTATGTGAAAGTGGCGTCATCGGACACCTATTTTAGTACCAAGTTGTTTATAAGTGTGCTTCTAGATGGCATCGTGTTTATCTTGCACTCGAGTAACCAAAACACTTGTTGGTGATACATAAGGACGTTTCATACAAAATGCTCAAACAACCTATTGTAATGTGTTGTTTGATTTTATTTAGGTTAACGCAAATACGGTATTCGAATAAAAAGCGTAGTCAGATGTGTTAAAGTGAAAATTCGTATTTTGACTTTAACACCCTAAAAAATGCAAATCTTGAATCAAAGCTGAAGAATATATACGCGTAACCACACTATTTATTTTAAAAATTTCCTTCTGAGCTGAATAAAACTTGCTATATTCACTCTGCAAAAAATACTATGTCGCAGAGATAGTCTCAGTAACAAGCTCTTTTTATATTGTTACATTTTGTTAGATATTAAACCAACAGCAATCATCACTATAAATTTTTTATAAATATTACAACGATAATTGTCTTAGTGGCTACGCTTCAACGGTTCTAAATTCTTAACTACTTTTCTTTACTAAAAATACTTCTACTCGAAATATCTTCCATTTAACACACTCTTTCTCTCAGTGTATTGAAAAATCTTACGAATGAAGGGAAGTTAGTAAAAAAAGTTAGTTTCAAAAGCTACTCGGAACTACTAGAAAAACTGCATTAATTTAATTACACCGCGCAAACACTCTATTCCACACCTCTTTCTCCTTTTTTATCTACAAAAAGCATCCGATCCTTAAATTCTCACACAGTCTGGGTTCTATCGTAAAAGACACATGCACACATACACATCATTACGATTTCACCATCATCGCTTTCCCGCGAACAGCACTCCAAACGCAAACTCACTTCTTACCATCCGCACAGCACTTCTATTTCGACAACTGCGTTCGCCCTCAGCTATTTTTCAAACAGCGGAGCAATGACTCCGAAAGATTTACCTTTTACCACGGCACGTATAAATCCTGATAAGGATTTCGTGCAGCTTCGGGCACCAGATGCATCGTGCTATATACCAAGTAGATTCATATATATATATATATATATATATATATACATATATACATAATTCGAAGAGACTCACTCGATAAAGATGGTCGTCTGTAGGCAACTCTGTCTCTTGAGAGGCAGTCGAGAGAGAAGTAGACGCGAGAAGAGAAGGGACTCGATTCCACTTATACATATACATGGATAGCGGGGAGAGAATGGTAATGACGAGGATTTAATTAAACTTACCGAGGAATCTACCGAACGAGAGCTGCTGCTGTTGCTGCTATTGCTGCTGGTGGTGGTGCTTGCGAAACTCGTCTAGCGCGGAAGAATTTTAAATTCAGATTTTTATGACGCTCCTTCTGAATTTTGATGATTCGCGCGGCAATTGAAAGTTCTGAGTGAGGCTTGGTTCTATTTCTCTCTCGTTGGGTGTATGTATGTATGTAGTATTAGGTACGCATTTTACGAGGCTCGTTGAAAAGGGGTTATTGGGGGTATGATTTGACGATTATTGTTATGATTATTTTTTAATAGCATTATATATGCCGTGTCGAATACGTTTATCTAACCCATATATATATACATATAGAGATATTTCGAATTTGCTGTTCAAAGATTCGAATGTTTATCGATCTTATTTTAGCAAAAGGAAAGATATATAAAACCAAAGCCAACCGGAATGAAGCTTTAACGAACACGAAAATCCTATAATAATATACGTCTCTTTCAGGATCATAAACGATAATGCAGCTTTATTTTTTAGGGGGTGGGAGAGAAAAAAATTAATAAAGCGGATTGGACAGTTGAATCAATAAACCACTCTTACGATTTAATTATGGATGCATTAAATATATACGTATAAGAACCAAAAGCCAATTGTGGAATATGATGTCCTGAATTGCAGGAGGTTTATATGATTCGTGTATACACACTCATGTATAATAATAGTTTATGAGCGAACATGCGCGTAAATTACTATAAAGAAGGGAGAGAGAGCCAGGAAGATTGAGAACATTTAATGCATCCCTTAGTCCGTTTTCCCAAATCCCCTATCCCTTATTTCCGTTTCTTATATCCGTCACTCGGTTAATACCACGTACTTAGTCGTTTTAGCATCAGGGATAAGCATGTCGCGGGTGGATTTGGTGAATTATTTCGGCCAGTAAAGTGGTAATTATATGACATTATTAAGCTTGTGTTTCATACTTCTTGACAAGGATGGTATTCGAATTCTTCCTCATATCTTCAAAACGATTCTTTCACGAGTTATTATTTTATAAATAATCTTACGACCGTAAATATCAATTCATGGATTTGCTGCAGCGTGACAAGGCAATAACGCACTGATAGAAAGATTCATTTATTGTAAAGTCATTGAATTAACAATTACTGAATGTGACTATAATGTGAATCCAATGCATATGTATTAATTGTTAAGAAATGGCTCATTAACGTTGAAACCTTGATGATTCTGGACTGTTATTACGCCACTTCTTGTGTCTATTCCACCATGACGATGTGTATTACTCACTATAGATAGCAATCGAGCATTAACTGTTAATGAACATTTTTTTAAAACTAACGAATCTTCATTTGCATTAACTGACATGAAAGATTTGTAGTTCAAACGATCAAGCGCCATGGGGCACAACGATAATGAAATGTTTTAATACTGCATGCACTACATAAACACTGCGATAAAAAACCCTCATCAAGATAAAGAAATCAAAAACTGTTCAGACCCATACCTTCCAAAATAAACTATCCCTCGTCATACGCCAACATTCGAATCTCAGTCACGAACCCTTTTTTCAATCTCCGTACGCCCGTCAACTGTACTTCGCATTATTGATATTAATATACTGTACTATTCCACACGCATCCATCTGCAGCAGTAAGGGTGAACAAGCGCACGTTTACAAATGCAACGACTACAATAAGCCAAAGCAGCAGCTGAACGGATTCTACAACCTCGTCTCTCTCCCTCCCCCCCCCCTCTCTCTCTGGTTGCAGCTCTCGTGATGCTGCGTCGAAAGGCCAGACGAAGTATATACACGCGAAAAGCGCAATAAAAGCCAGTCTGCAACAGCACACACCCCTCTTTCGGACAGACGGACGTAGAGTGCAGCGAACCGTCGGCCTCGAGTCACGGAAAGTTCTGGGGGCGTTTGCTTTTGCAACAGCGACGGTAGTGGCTACCGAACTGGCTCACTCTTTGATAATGAAGTTCGGCGTTGTCTGGCTCTGATGATGATGAGGGTGATGAATCATTCGCGTGTATGTGCGTCTATCCATGTCTGTGTGTGTGTGTGTATACGTGGACATACGTGTAGTACTAGACATGAATTCGTAATACTCTCCATATTGAATTTTCAACCGAAATGGTTTGGACGTTAAGCAGAGGATTGTCTATCACACGATCGCTGTTACTGTGACGATGAAATGAGAATAAGTATATATCTCTCCGATCAGTAAGTTAGTGAAAGAATCATTCAGGGTGAATTAAAAACATAGGGCGATCATTGGAGTTAATCAGATAGAATCGTCCAGCTTGAAATGTATCGTCTTTTACGGAAATTACACGTACGGTATATTACGGAGTCGACTCGCAATTGAAATGCAGTTGTGTGACAATGATCTCTGAACGGTTTATTCGTAAGGCGCGTATTTTTTTAATGTATATTTTAGTGGCAAGTTGAGTTAAAAAAAAAATTCGTTTTACCCGAAGGTGCACTATTTTGCATTCTATTGCCCTATTAATAGGAAAGTGGAGCGTACAACCGGTTCTAACATAGTTTATGTGCTACCATACGCGCTATATGGTATTTCTATTTTTTTTTTAACTCGAAAGAGCACATAATTCTTCGCGCTAAAAACAAAATTACACTTTCCAAGTGGTATTCGAATCGTCGAGAATTTAATGATAACTCTGTAAAAATTAATTATATTTTAAATATGTTTCCATGCGAATAACATATGGCAATACAAGCAAAGTGACACAGATTAAACAATCGATTTGGTACATACTAAAGCATAATAATTCCTCTTTGTATTATTATTCTCATCTCATTCGAATTCACCGACTGAAACTCGAGAATACCCACATATACAATACGCAAACAATGCCTTTTATATCAATTCTCGCATAAAGATACATTTATCAGCTAACAAAAATTACCCTCTCGGCAAACTGTCCAAAATAAATATTTACCGCAAGATACAAACAACCGATAATAATTACAAGTATTGTTTCGCTGTTCAAAAATTAGTCTCGGTATGCCGCTAGGGGGCGCTGTCACAGTTTTACAAAAAAAAAAGAATTGATTCCAGACTGTAAATAAGTTGGTACTTGAAGTTCACAAATGTTTCTCGAAAGGTACGACTAAAGTAGTCGATGTAGCAATTGGAGAAATGATCCAGATCAGATATGGGACAAGCTTAATCGTCTTGACTTTCATTAAAATCATACTTGCATCATTCTGCTTAAATTACTTACAATATTTTACTCGACGTAGTTTGTTCATGCTACTTATTTTTATTCGTTAACTTTTTAAAAATGTGTTCACATAATTAGCTACATGTACGTACGTATGCTAATAGAACTACTTTTTTAAACGATTTCAATTTGCAAAAGAAAAACCCGTCAGTACCTGAACACTTCTATTTCTAATTAAAGCTCGTATACCAAACTAGTTATAAAGCTTTGCCACTATACTTCTATGGACAAGTGCACGTAAAAATCGCACTCAAATATAAGCATACGAAAGATAATATGTTTTCGCGAGTATTTTCTCATTCGGTAATGATCAGAGAGAGAAACCTGAAAAATATGGTCTACCGGTAGGTGCGCCCTCGAGAAAAAAAAGATTCAACCTCCACTACTAACTTGTTTTTAGTTACTAGTGGAGACTTTTTTCCTCGTCTGCGTATGCACAGTACATGTGCGTACACACACCAGACATTACACCGCTTACGGACGCATGACCGTTGCAGCGCACAGAAAGGAAATCAGCCCGTAGGTGTGCGACTATATATATCGCATTGAATATATATATATATATTCGTGTCTGCTCATCAGCCAATTCAACTATGCACGCTCGTCTCTCTCGATCTCTCGCGTGTGCCGGCGTTGCGTACGTGCGGCGAATCGAATGAGGAATGGAGCGAGACGCGCGCGACGCGACTGTACTAGAGGGAAATGGTGGTTTGCAGCGGACGAACGACACTGCGAAGAGGAGAGAACGAAAATGGAAGGGTCGACGTATAGATTTTCCGGGGATGCAACAAATTTGTCTTTTTTTTCGTTTCTATGTCAGAACATAGGGTGTCTATGCAAATTTTTTGCGAAAGTAGAACGAGTGCGGGGTTTAATAGTTGAGATGGGTTTTTTTCTTTATTTCATTTTTTTGGTTACTCGATATTATTTAACAAGATCGTTTGCTTTATCGATGCGATTGTGTATAGGAAAAACAATAGTTTTAATATATAAGCACTGAGAGAAGGATCTATTAACTATAAATAAGATGATTTATTTGAAATCATCGTATGAAAAAGTAGATGTTAATTAGTGGTTATTAACAAACTTTTAATTTATGCTCCTATAATATTTTAGTTTTTAATAACAAGCGTATTTCGCGTCCAAATTTCAATAGCTCGTTATTAAACGTTAGAACAGTTAATAAATTTGGTAACTGTTAATGAATTTTTTTCTCAGTATGATTTGATCAGGTTGTGTGTGCAGAATTATTTTTTCGAAATATTGTTATTTGAAAATTCGTCAAGCTATTACGTCCCACGTTCTATATTGAAAATGACAGGTTTTATAAACTAAGTTTATTTTTTCGAACGCGTTTTGTATGTCAGATAACAGTTTGTCACTTATCGTTTTTTTTAATACATAGTAATATATATTATTTATTATAAAAAAACAATTATTGAACATGTGCAAAGTTGGGCAATCGTATGTTTACACCTTTTTTTATCAACTAATCAAAATACTTCATAAAATGATCGGCTTAATTTTATCGGCGCACTTTTTTCAAAAGGGATTTTATTATTTACGAATAAATTGCTTATGCATTTCGTCCCGGTCTTCGTACACTGGACAAATAATTGATTTAAAACGAGATTCATTTAAAAATAGTAAAAGATCTTACAAAGTAATTATTCAATCAATTATTACAGCATCGAACAAGTGTATCTCTCAATGAAATTCTAATCTCAGTAATAAAACCCAATCCTTTCGCGCTAAAAGATACAAGGCATTATCGGGAACTCTTTTTTTCGCAGCGAATATTTCTCTGTAAAAAGTAAAAAGAAAAAAATAATAACTTGCCGAGGAAACTAAAGGGCCAGCCTTGTGGTGAGCAACGATAATCCAAAGAAACTAGCCATCGGTCTATACACATACGCGATGTGAGAGAGAGAGAGAGAGAGAGAGAGAGAGAATGGACCCGCAGAGCACAGTGAAGAGAAAGACACTATAAAGGAGAGAATTACAGAGATAATGAGAGCGAGGAAGCCAGACCCGGCGCAAATAGCAAGGAGAGCTCGAGAGAAGAAATAAAAGAGAAAGATAAAGAGCGCGAGTGAGAGAAAGAGATAGAGAGCGCTGTGGGGGTCTGTCGCCGACGCGCCGGAATAATTTTGTGTGTTATACGCGCGCACACACGACGTCTACTAGCATCGGAGGGGTCGCTTTCACATGTTGCGGAAAGAAGGGGGGGTGGCGAGGCAGAGAGAAGACCGTCGAGTAACGCACAGCTGTGTGCACACAGAATGAGAGAACGAGGTTCTCACTGGGCCTGCAGACCGCAGAGAAGGAGAGAAAAATATACGTCGAGAGAGAAACCCGGCTACGTATTAATATAACACGAGAGGCGAGAGATATATGGGCGGAGAAAGGCCCGAGAGAGAGAGAGAGAGAGAGAGAGAGAGAGAGAGAGAGAGAGGTGCGATGTACTAGCGAACGAGCTTTTGGGGCTTGTTTTTGGGGGCTGAAATATTTCTCTACGTGTTTAGTACTTGACTTTCTCGTATATGTATATCAGTGGTACGTAATGTTAGATTCTGAAGCTAATTGTGCCCGTGCGACCTTCCTTGATTCTTTAAAAGAGGGGGTGTACAATTTGACATTTCATTCAAGGGGGCGAGACGGCTTTAGGCGAGGCAACCTAAAATGGCAAATTTTAATTAATTATACGAATCGCATTCTTTACGTATACGTGATACTGGCGCTGTTGATGCGTATACCTTTAATTCGAGCTTTGTTGTTGAAAATGCACTTTTTCAATGGAATAATCGAGACAAATTTTACGTAATGAAATGTACCAAGATTTTTTTTAAAATACTTGTAAAGTGAGTTTGCGATAAAAATCCCTGCGTTCGTGCTTTAAAGAATGTGTCAAAGAGTATACAACTGATACAATGATGAAAAAATGGTTATTCACTATTCTTCCAAGTCCACGTTACCAGAAATAATTGATAAAAAATAACTTTTCACTGTGTAAAATCACTTAATTCTATACAACTGAAAATTAGTTTTGGGCACAGTGTATCATCTCTAAATTCAGCGTTATCCCACAATTATACGTTGCACTCTGCAATCAGTGTTTATTCACTAAAGACAAAAGTTGCCAACGAAAGTTCGCCAATTAATACGTTTCTAATATAACATACAATTAGGTATAAAAATATTATTCAATGCCGATAATAAATTGATCCAATCGACAATCGTTTGAAAGCTATATTGACGTAATCGAATCTTTTAAAATATACGTGTTTTTCAAGACCAATCGCAAAAGACGGCTTAATCAGTTGGTATTGTTAAGTTATACTTTGAATGTTTTACTGCGAATTAACTAGTAGCTTAAAACTGAATATTCGGATAGTATTGAAAGGAACTCCGATATTCAATTCAGTTATGTTTTATTTACTTCAGGAATTTAGTATATTGATTTCAGCGCAAAGTGTGTTAATCTCATTCTTAATACGTGATTTCGCCCCTATCAATTAACAAAATTGATTAAAGTTTCATTCGGAGTTAAGTACTATTATATTTATTCTTTGATAATCACTAATTTCTAACAGTTTCCAATGAGTTCGGCCCGTTATAGAATACCATTGATGACGTTTTAACCGGCTTTTAGCTTTTGATGCATGTAGTACAAATCGAACTATTAATTATTCGACATAACTTGCCGTATTCTAATGAATTCCTTATACAATTAGCCAAGATAATCCAAAAGCGTAAGGCGTATAATGAATTTTTAAATTAACTTTCCTCTATAGAAGCTATTAAAACCCGATAGTTTTATGCTGACGTAAGGTCTTGTTATAACTTATACCGTTATGACTTCATCTCCTCATTTATAGAACTGCCATGTACATATTTCAGTCAAGATATATATATATACACTAGTGAGTTAAGCGAACTCATATAGCGGCGCAATTAGTTATCGAAAGTCAAAGGTCATATGCACATACATCCGTATGAACTTCTGAATACATAAACTAACGCCGAGATTTGAAAGAATCTCTCGTTTCAATACTGAGTGAATTTCCTTTGACTATAATAGTTTGAGAATAGTATCAAACAGTAAGAGGATGACAAGAACGTTTCAGATCCATAATAATATATTGGTCAATGCTGGTATGCCAAATTTGAACAAAAGATAAAATTGTTGGGTATCTGAATGTTTATGTATCCTAATATTGACTCGTTAAAATTGGCTGGACACAAACTACAGCTGAAACTTTTCACATATCAAGTTCTTTAATTATACAATAATTTGCGAATCATCTGATAGACAAATACGTGTTATTTGAATCTAATTAGGATATTATGGTGTATGTAGTCTATTTTGATATCACTTAAATATTGATTGAATCAGTGAAGTGCAATATGGTACAGTGTTGGTCATCATATCCATTCTTACCAAGGTTAATACATAATTAAAGATAGTTGGCTGTAATTCCAGTTATCTTTTTTTCTTTTCCCCTTCGTATCAAGCGTCGGCTTGAATACTTTTGTAATTGCACTTATACGCAACCTTATTCAATCCCTTCACCACGGAGACACCCTAATGCGCGAAAAATCAATGATACGCAGCTTCCGTCGTCACCTTCAGAATTATACACTATCTACCTCTTTGTTCATAGCATGCATATATTCAACGAAGCCATTTATTTCCCGCGTCGATAGCAAAGCGTGATCTTAATCCTGAATTTTACCCGGTCCTGACATTGGCAAGTCTGACTGGAAGCTTTGTGTTCTCTCCGTTGTTCCGAGAAACCCCTGGACTCTCTCTCTCTCTCTCTCTCTGGTCTTGTCAGGATGACAATCGGTATACGTGTATACATATACATGCCGAGGGTATAAAGCCCTCTGCTTATTTCGGATCTCTAGAAGATTAATTCTCAACTGTAACCCTTTTGTTGCTTAATTTGGGCTTTGTGTTGGAAAATTTCACGACGATTCAACTTTTCCACGTCGAAGTGTGTAGTACGTGTATTTTTAGAGTCTGATCAAAGGGATCAGGCGTCTGAAATTTTTGCCGACGTGCGAAATTTGTATGAAAAAAGGAAGAAAGTCACCTTCGTAAGAGAAGATGACACTTGAAATTCAAGCAACGTTATTTTCTAGAGCAATAAACACAGGTATCGATAAACTTTTCATCGCGAGAGTAGAAAGACGAAGATGGCAACAGCGTCGCGAGTATAAAGAAAAAGAAATGGAACGACCCAATTCGCAGCATAGCAGCGAAGAATGTAGGAAATTCCTTGGCTATTCTTCAGCTTTCTCTCTCTCTCTCTCTCTCTCACTCTTTCTCTCTCTTACCCGGGTAGCTGGAAGAAATTTCGTTTATCTTCGCACACAGGTCCGGTTATCGATTTCCCAGACGCAAGGAGCATCGCTAGCAAGCGTTCTGCTTCTCTCGTCCAGTTTCTTCCTTATTTTTCTATCTTAGTCTCATTCTGCGAATGCGATGCAAAAGCTGCGACGCGCAATTTACTTTATCTGTATGTATATGTTTGAAAGAATCAGATGTTTGGATTTCTATTCACAATCAGAGGTTTTCAGTAAGAAACTTCACTAGGAAGAATGGACCGGTGCGGCCCAACGTTGGATCAATAATGGTCATTTGTACGGAGTAGAGGAAAATGTATTTGTCCACTATTCAATCAATAGTGGAATGATAAGGATCGCTCATAGTATATATTGGGTGCATTATTTAGATACTATACAATTTTACCTTCTTCTTAAATCTGACGTAACCAATATTGAACTAGTACATTAAAAAAATTCTGGCTTATTTACATAGTCCTGATACTGAAAATAAATATTCACCATGTCTTGTAAACAGTACTTTGTTAGTCAGCATTGAACCACATTGGTAGTAACGACAAGTATTGTTAAGTATTTTATCTTTAGTTCATATATCATCTGTACACATAACTAACATTTACACACGGACGAGTAGGTAATTCTGGTTCAATCTTTTCATCGAACAATTAAAAGAAAGATTCACTACTAATGGTAATATTGTTTGATATTACTGATCTACGCATACCAGATATTATCAATAGTTCAAATTTGGCATATCAACATTGTGGCCCATGATATAATTCCAACTCTGGTCCATTTTGATAATTCCGATAATGAAACGTCGATTCACCATTACTATTATATTATTTAGCAGTATTAGTCCGTATGATCACTAATGGCAACTCTTACCAGAGTTTGAGGGGTTCCATTACGGAAGCTTTCAGTGAAATCATTCAGAAGGTTCATTCGTAATGACATTTTTGACTTGTACATCTTCGTACACTTACGCAACACGTACGAAACATATAAAATACGATAACAGAATATGCCGAAGTAAATAACGAGAAGAGGCTTTCATTATCTACTTCGGGGGCGTTATCTGAAATGCCCAATAAGTAACGACACAATAATTTCTAACGACTCTGTCGAGTCCGCTGTTTCACTTATACAGAATACAAACTCAACCGTGAATCTCTATCAGAAATTTCTTTTTTCGATTACACACCAATTTACCATCTTGGATTTCCCCTCGTAAGTTCAATGTTTCCCTATTATCCAGATACATTCTTTATCGCCGAAAATAAAATCTCACAAAAGGGGTGCAGCGAATCCAACGTTTCTAGAGTAGATTAAAAATTCCTTGCGTAAAATTAATGTGCACATGCGAGTGAATATCTCGCTCACAGCGTCGATTTTTCGCTCGAGAGATTCGCTCTCCGGAGCTGGTTCGAAATGAAGAAGCGAATTTGATGCTTTTTGAAGAGCCTTTAATTGTACTCAAGCGCTCGGTGCAGTAGGAGAGATTAAAAGTGCTTTAAAGTCGTTGATTTATATGCGGTGAATTTCTTTTTTTTTCTCGAGGATTTTTCTGAGAAACTTTAAAAGAAACAGCTTTTTAAATTGAATCCTCTTCCGGGGTGTGTAATTTGCATTCGGAGATTCGTTGGTTTCGCGCGGGAAACTTTGTGCTTTGCAAGTTTTTTGATTTAAAAAATTTCACCAAACTTATAGGACCTTCACAGCTATATACAAGTGCACATCTCTAGACATATGCATACTGATGAAGATACTTTGCGAGTATACCGCGAGTTTCGCGTGACGAAGAAAATTTCTTTCTCTACGCTTTCGAATGCTGCTGCAATTTTTCAAAAGCAATTTAACGAGCGCCCATAGTGCGTCTACACTTATATAACGCCGATCACGACATTAAATGAGTTAATCTCAATAATAACAAATGTTCAATCGTCGCTTTCATCGCTTATAATTGAACCGTTCGTCATTAGCTACTGTGAAAATGCATAATTCTAAAAGCATCGAAATGAACGATCATCTCGTCCTCGTTTTATCAAATCGTCTGTCGAAACGTATACGAAAAATATACGATTACACAACGATCGACAGAGACAAACATATTCCTCATCGAGACCGAAATCATTTTTCATCGAGATCGATCGAATCAATCGCACAGCATCGTCGGACAAATAGCATCGAATTAATCGTCTCCCCTTTCTTCGAACGCCTTGCATAATCGGAAGCCTCATTAATACACACATCCCATGAACCATCGCAAAAGAATCCACGCCGACCATTAAAGCAAATATCCCAGAAGCAGCAACAGCAGCATATATCAGAGGCGCTCCCGAATTAGCAAGCTCGCAGAGAACCGCCTCGAGCGCGATTTCCAACGGACTCTGCCACACACGCGCATCGATCGCGCCGAGCAACTGCACGTATATGCAAGAGACCGGCTCGATAAGCTTCACGTGCAGCGGAGGGAGAAATTCGCTGCGTGTGCGAGCGTTATGTGTGTACGTGCAGTAGGAATCCGATGCATTAGAAAACGAGCCTCTCGTTACGCAGATGCGCTCTCGACTGTGCGTGTGTGCGTGTGTGTGTATGTGACGCTTTTGCCAAATGAAATTCAACGAGGAGCTCTGCTCCTGCACTTTTTTTGCCTCTCTTATTTTAAGGAAGGTATTCTGTGGAAGAAGCAGTGAGTATCTAATTGACTTTGACGTGGGCGAGCGAAAAGTTGGGGACGTTTTCGCGTGGACGCCGTTGGGTGCTGTTTTGCATAACGAGAATGTCTATGTTGGTTTTGTTGGTGGAAAAGTTATGGCGATTAGGAGTGTGATAATGAAAATTGATGCGGCAATGGTTCGCATTGATTTTGGTCAAATAGTTTTTGGTCCAAAGGTGTTCTTATGTATATTTTACATTCGGATCTTTCTTTGCCACTGAAGTTTTCGTTGGATATTTCAATGTCGGTGGAAGATAGTTTTATAACTTGATAATATTATGCTTTAGATAATTGTATAAAAATATGAATATTAAATACATATACAAACGAGTCTTTTGAGGAAATTCAACACGTTTGTTCAGAAAATTACTGTTCAATCTCGGAATTATGATATACGTATTTAAAAAAAGATTAGTAAATAATGCGGAAATAATATTTCCGTGTTTTTCAAATTAATACACTGTGAGTCATATTTTAATATTGGGTATAGTGGTAAAGTTCAAATTTCGGGGAAGAGATGGGTTACACCTTTAATTACTGTGTTAACCAAGTCCATTTCATTAACTTTTCGAATTATCCGGTAGGGAGCGTGTATGCAAATTAACCCGCAACTGGTGAAATTAATTTAGGTTAAATAAAATAATAGCATTAAACAGGAACATAGAACAAAAATAGTACGATTTTTATATAGCGATTTCCAGTCTATTTACAGTTGTCTGTTAAAATGAAACATTGAAAATATGTGTATTGACACAACCTATATTCACGCTTAGTGGCGCTTCGGAAGAGAGAAATGTAGCCCTTTTTAAATAATTGTTTCGTGTTATTTGTTATATATTTGTCACAATCGATCAATTTTTATTTTCGTCGACTGAATTTGTTTTTCTTAATTATTTAAAGTTACTAACTAAATAAATATAAATTTTCTCAATAACTACTCGTTTTACCATTAATAACGACGAATGTTAAACTTAGCATTTTTCCCATTGCCTCCCACCCCTGAATATTTTGGTAATTGATTATCGATTATTTATCGTACTACGTAACGTTGAACAAAAATCGATGAAACCAATGTCACTACTCTACCGCTGTTACAATAACATCCGGTCAACGAGTCCACTTTCGTTTCTAGCGATAGCTATATATATAAAATCGCGTAATATAGGACAACTACATTTATATCAAGAGAATCTCGCAAACAAATAAGGCAATTAGATTAAACTATCTACTCGAACACGAGCTCTCCGAAAAGTCTCGTACGAATTGGCATTACGAGCAGCGAGCGAAAATATTGCGAACTCAGCGCGATTCGCGCCTGGCGCGTATCGAAAAGTCGATCGACACTGAAAAGCCGAAATGTCACAATTACGTATACGCAATGCCGCGTATATACCTGCAGCGTCACGAATTTCACACACCACCACGTCAACAGCTGGAACGGCGATTAGCTATCGGGAAAAATCTCGTCGTGACGAGGCGGATGTGTGAACGAGAAGGGGAAGAGAAGCGATAAAAAAAAGAGCATAGAACTTGGGTATGTACACAGGGGCTGTGCACGGTGTGTATTATTATTATAGATAAAAAAGAAGTAAGGTGTGTTTTTCTGTGTGCTATTGACAAGTGTGCTATTTAATTATTGTTGTAAACTGAATTTTATTGGTATACAATTTTGATAGAGTTGGTAACTTATTTTTTTCGACTCGTTTAACAATTGACTGATAGCGAATTTCAATGTGTACACAATTGCTGTTGATAAGAACAAATATATATTACGGATGGGAAATGTCGGTATTTTGATAAACATTTCGTTTCATAAGGTAAATTATTATTTCTACATTGATTACTTCGAATGGTGTGACGGTGTAAAGACTTTCGAGAAATATCAAAATTTGTTAATAAAACAACCATCGACTGATCAATTTAATCTTTTAAGTTTATCTATTCCTTAATTTTTGCACGGTCCATAAGACTGTAAGGGGAATCGTTGGATCCTATAAGAGTTAAAATTTTACGAGCATACTTGAAATACCTCTTCGCTCGCAAGATTAATGCAGATTTTTTTTAACGAACGTTTAGATAAAATATTTTGAAATTTTTATTCATCCACGTAATGTTATCAGAATTTAGTATTAAACCCGGCACTACAGGCATTTAAAACTTTCTCAAGATTAATAGAATAGTTAATTAATTTCTAGGAAATGAATTAAAAAATTTTGGCTTTCGCAAAGACGAAACTTTGTAATAGTTCGTTAAATTTAAAGTTGTTTCAGACTCTTGAGTAACGCGATTTAGTACGTTAAAAGCTCCAATCATAAAGTGTAATAGTAAAATGATTTTTAAGCGATTGGTCTTTATAACAAGCATATAAGATACAACATGTTATTTCACTTCTGTTATTCGAAAATAAAATATATTTCCATACTAATCCGTCTTGATATCTCGACGAATTTACAAGTTCCACCAGCGTGTGAGCGCAAAGCTCTTGCGAAAAACGTCACGTGATGCAATTCTTAAATTTCTCGTTACGCCCAACTGTCCAAAATAATATTCTTACACGTAGCGCTGGTTTAAAATGACATTTCAACAACATCTTAAATGTGCTTTCACATTTTAGATTCATGCGATAAACTTGCGATCCAAATAACAGCAACTAATTTCAGCTGTGCCACCGCGGCGTCCAATTATCAACCTTAATCTTAAATTTTCCTCGTCGTCGCAACCACCCCCATCCAAAACGAATTCAGAACTTGTCATAAAAGTGGCATATCGCGCGAGCTGGGTCACCGTGCAGAATTTCGCGCTAACACATATTCCGCTAATGCGTCCGTAAAGAGGTTAGTGATGTGTCGAGGACAAGAGCGAGAGAGAGAGCTCGAGGATATACATGGCGCATTACTTACACCGTCGTCTACAGCAGCAGTACGTTCTCTACATAGCCACTGGACAACAATCCAACTGCGAAGATTTATGCCATTGTGTGTATGCGCGACGATGCTGGCGCGTTTCGCGTATAATTTAAACTGCTCTCTCTCTCTCTCTCTCTCTCTCTCTCTCTCTCTCTCTCTCTCTCTCTCTCTCTCTCTCTCTCTCTCTGTATTTCTCTGTATGCGTGTGTGTGTGTGAGTGGGTTGTTGTTGGCCTGTATCTGGAGCGTGTTTACTGCTGTTGATCGTTCAGTTGTCGAGAACGAGGGTTTTAACTCCCGTCGAGTTGTTGAGTCGTTGATTTAACAGCTGATGAAGTCTCTTTGACCAATGAGAGAGAAATATTGTACAAAATCAGGTTATAAAAAAATATTCAATGGTTAAAAATATTACTGACTGTTAACATTATATGATAAATGCGTTTGTAGCGAATCCCTAGTAAGGATTGCCGGTACTGGATCAATGGTCTGTACAAGTTCTTTGCTGCCAGTCAGCATACTGGTTACCAGTACCGGTCAATCCTTGATTCGATAGAAGGATGATAAGAACGGGTCAGAGTTGTAATAATATACTGACCCAACGCTGTCGTGACAGATTGGAACCAGAGTTACATCAAAACACGAAGATTATAAAATTCAGTAGTGATAAATAAAATAGTGGAAAGTTAAGTGTGCAAGCGTTGAAATGTTGGATTTGGATCGTCAAACCAATCATATAATTCACTTGTATATTACGTATAAATTTTATAATAAGTGCATGTTTTATAATGTTGTGCGAATACACAGTACTGCTGACAGAATATTAGTACTGATCCAGTATTGGGCAGTTTCTCCATTTTTACCAGGAATTCTCTTTGTTTCTTAGATAAATTCAACAATTGTACGAATTACAATATCCTGTGAATTCTCGACCTCCTATGACTATCCTTAGGGGGTGCAGCCTGAATTTCTATTTGAAGTCCAAAAGGTTACCGTTACCTAGATTAAATTATCTTTTCATCTGTGACTAATAACTCAGAATTATCCGGAAAGGGCAGTGATCCTTTAGTACTATCACTTCTAGTCATCTTCTCGAAAATACTGAACTTCAAGCATCCGTGGTTGCCCCAAAATAATTTTATGGCCGAACCTTTTTTTTACTGTTTTATATGCAATCTTTGCGGATTCACTTAACATCTTCATATAACTATTCATTACAGAAAACTAACATCTACGGTCAAATGCATATTTTCTCATATTAGCGTAGCGTTAATTTTCCCAAAAACTGGAACACCGTCCATTCACCAATTTAAAGCTAATTGAAATTCATTTTTTCAAATGACCCTACCACACATATTTTTCTTATTACACAAAAGGACAACTAAACGAAATTCGTTGATTCAGATTCGACAGAGCTCTTACGCCGAATACGCGTTTTAATACTTTTTATCCACCAGTCAATCCAGATAAAGAATTGAAAAACCAACCAACTCAAATCATAAAAGATATATAAACTCGTCTTAAATATGTTATACGAATAACGATACACTGATAT
Organism: Apocrypta bakeri; assembly: GCA_018906985.1. Lineage (NCBI taxonomy): Eukaryota > Metazoa > Arthropoda > Insecta > Hymenoptera > Pteromalidae > Apocrypta > Apocrypta bakeri. The sequence continues at coordinate 7,778,993 of JACCIA010000005.1, forward strand.
GTTATATACATATATGTATATTCGTAAATATATGAAACATACATATTCCCAATATTTGCATAGCGTATTTCGTTCACACGCAAAACGTCTGCACGATAATATATGAATTGGCTGGTTTCTGAAGCATTTTTCTGAATTGAATGGTTGTTCAATTCTTTTTTCTTTTAATTGGCTGGTTTCCGAAGCCTGTTTTTGTATACTATGACGTATTTAATCCAGCTTACTAGCTTATCGCATTAAATTTCTATGAATTCTTTGCTCTAAACATTTCGACGTATATTTTTTTGTTTCGCGTTGTTGTCAAAGTTGATATTATATACAATAATGAATAGTATACCCTCGCAGACATACATAATACGTATACGCAGTCATTGAAAAGGTGACGAGAAAGCTCTCGTGATCCGCGGAAATGCGAGGACGTTGCTGTAAATGGATTCTATACCATATATTATCTCAACTCGACGACGGTGAAGAGACTATTTCGTTATAACGGTGTATTTGCACTCGAACGTTTTAATATATATATATATGTATATATTATGCACACACACATATGTATATCCATACAGCATACACGTCGAGCAGCTTGACGCTTACCAATATAACGTTTCGAATTCGAGGTTTTCTATTTGCCAACGAATTCCGTTCGACGGCTTGTCAAGCCGTTCACATCGGCGACAAGCGAATCATCGAACGTCGCAAAAGAGAGAGAGAGAGAGAAAGATTTCTATTTGAAAAACCGATTCTCAAAGAGGACAAGATACTTTTATGTATAAATATGGTTTCCAAAAAAAGAAAAAGGAAAATAGGTTAATTACATTATAAAAGTAACTTTAATTCTCCCAGTGGATATTCGAGTATCCAAGCGTCTTGTCTCTCCAATAGAAGTTTTCACGTACGAATGGTTAATGAAATATAGATTATTAAATCATCTAGATCTCAGTGCCATGAGAATAATAAGAAGAACAAGCGAAAAGGAACGACAGACAGACTTAACCGTTAAATTTAGATGACAACCCGGCGAACGCGTAACCCAAATGTCAAAGAGAGATGGAACGATGCTTGCAATAAAAAGAGCTCCAAGCACAACAGCATATCGGGCATCGATTGGATCGGAAGTACGGCAACCTCGAAACACTCGCCACCGAGCTAGACTAGGGCTAGTTACGCTTCTGTTCTATAGATATATAGATATATACTCGTGCACATATAGTCGTATCTAGAAAGAGAAGAGCAATATCCTACACACCGAGAGAGCTTTCCGCTCGAGGACGTCGACGGTTGCAGTCGCGCGGTTACCGTGTTAAAGGCCAGTTTACAGTCTCGGCGCCACGATCTCATACATAAGGATTATCTCTCTCTTTCTCTCTCCCTTGCATTGTTTGTCGCGGAGGGATCGCGCGGTCTGTTGTGGATCTGCGGTCAGGCGCGAAGCTGATCTGGTTTTACAGTGTGTGTACGTATATGTAGTCGATGAAAAATATTTTACGCGACAAAAAAAAAAGAGGAAAAAAACATTAAAAACAAAAAAAAAAAGACCAGCGAAGAGGGACGACGCATTGTAGTCGAGCCGAGGCGAATTCGTCTAGCTTTTTGCGCTCCGGCTCTCTTTTCGTTCTAAACGAGAGCGAAGCGCTATATATTGTAGTATAACAGTATATAACCGGCGCTGAAAGCGCTTTGCACGCGATCTCCTGTCTCGTTCTCCGTGTGTACGTTGTATATGTATATATACACAGCGTAGGCTGTCGGATGTCCCAGTGGTTCTCAACGTTGGAGTTCTGAGCTTTTGATCTTCTCGCTATATGCCGCTGTTCATGGTACCTCGACGTGCGTGTACATTTTTCGTCGTTGCGGAACTCCCCGTGAAATTATGCGTGACTCCCGTGTTTGCTTTGGAAAAAATAAATGCATATATTAAGTAAATATCGAGAGAAAAAGAGGCTGACTCTTCTTTACAGTTTTAGGGTAATGCGCTGTGTTCTATAATAAGGCCGTAATTAACTTTGCCAAGGAAAGTGTAATTGCAAGCAATTTCAGCTAAACAAGTTCATCCGTTGTCTCGGCATTATGTTTATATATGTATATATATATACACACAAACATAATCTGTATAATTGTATATATATATAGATATATACTTGACTCTCAGAAAAATTATGTCGTATAGATGTATGTATATAAATATATATATATATATATATACGTTATAAGCCGCAACTTTTACTTCAAATTCCCCTGACGAGCGAGTCGGGGCAACGGTACATTTTTCCAGCGGATAATTTATGATTCTCGATGATTGCGGTAAACAGGAAAAGTTGAATGATGTATTATATATATTCAAACCACGCATGTATGCAAGTTTAACGCAATTATTTATTTGAGTGTCGTATTAAACCAAAGATTTTGGACCGCGGTTATACACTGTTGAAAATGTTATTAAGTATGATGTTAATTAATTTCTATGACATTGAAACGATATAAATAATTAACACACGCAACAAACGAAAATTCCTGAATATTCTCAGCCTTTATATAAGTATAATTTAGGTACATGACTTTTTAATGCATGTACACGATATAAACTGAATGAGACTTGTATTCAATGCACTGTACGTTGGGAATGAAAGATAAGGAACTTCTTTCCTTTATGCACTAGATGGCGCTGCGTTTTTCTGATCCGCAAACGATCAAAGCACTAGGAGATCAATATATAAGGAGCATTTTATACGAATTGCCTTTTGTTGAGAGAAAATCAATACGACTGTGTGATTATATCGAGAGAGGCGTTGAGCATAAGAATTTTGTTTATCAGAACCAGTATTGCTTAATCAATATTTTTTTTATCATAACCAGTGAATGACTGATGAATATAATCAAAGGAGGAGAGCGATTGTCTGGCAATTATATATTTATTTGCTTACACACCATCTTAAATCATCTCTTTGAGTTACGTTTACATCATCAGTACACGTCACTGCCCTCACACAGACACACACGCGTACTGTGCATATATCCATGGTGGACATGTATACAGGTATATTTTTTCAAAAAATCAGCATATCTCGCAAGAGAGACAGTCTATAAAGTCGACAAAAAGCTCCGGTATATCCGCTCACTCTCGAATTACTTGACTTTGTCTCGAAAGTCTTTCTCCAACTGCAGCGAAAAAAGTCGGTGAACAAAGCGGCAACAAAAAAGGGGATCTCGGCGGAAAATAAAAAAACGAGGTCTACGGAACACACACCTATACAGACATCGTGTGCGTTGGTGTGAACACGGTGGAGTGCGCGAGGTATAACGATGAAAAAAAAAAAAGTAGTAGCAGTCGTCTTGATCCCTCGTCATTTGGTGAATGTCGCTTTTACACGTGGAGTGCGAAGGTGCCCATACGCTTTTGAGTCTATATCAGAGGTGATATCTGCTGGTAATTGACTAGTGAAATTTCAGCTTATTTTATCATTTTATAGACTCTAGAGCGCGTAAAAAAATCTGACACAAGCTCTCGTGTAACGAGTGTCATTCGTGCGTTTAATAAATTAACCGGGATTGACTTTCGTCAGAAACGCTTGAATGTAGTCTCTTATATTAGCTCGAACAAAACAATTCGAAACATCTCGAATGCAATGCAATGAAACCAAGAGAACGAAACACCGCAGCGAACTCTCGCAAGCACAGAGAAAAAGTTACGCACATACACACGAATGTACCTTTATATATATATATATATATATATATATATATATATATATATATATAATGTATATACAGCAACATCACTATAAAGCGCAATATTAGCGAAAAGGCGAGTGATCGACACATAGTGTATGTTTTTTTTCTGTGCTTTTTTCTCCGCAGAGTCCCGTGGCACTGCCGTACGCGCAAGGCCAAGGGGCGGCTGCTCTAAGGGGTTCTCCAGGAAAGCATGAGGGAACGTACCCCCTCTGCGGACGACACCCCGAAGAGGGCCCCGCCAGCCCCACCTGGAGGTGAGTCTCCTGTCTCTGTCTCTGTCTCTGTCTCTAACTCTATATCTCTCTTTCTCTATCTCTCTTTGTTGTTGCTCACGCTCTCGCACACGTACACATATATACACACACACACTCACACACACACACTCACACACACACAACGCACCCTATGCTCGAACGAAAAGAATAAAAACCCTTACGGTCTGTGTATACATAGATATAGACGTGTGCCCTATAGCTCTCTTACTTTCTCTTCCGGTCGATCGAACGCCCCTTGGATGAACTAGAACGGGAGCTTTAACCCCTTTGTATGTGTGTACGAGTAGCGAAAATCTGACTTTACGACGAAAGAGGATTGTATACGTGTGGCGCGTTAGTGTGTGGACTAATCGCAAGTGTACGGATTCGTCTTTTGCGGAGATAGAAAAGGGGCGCTCATAACCACCCTATCCTCATCCCCACCCTTCATCCTAACTCACACACCTGTGTATAGCTTGGAAATTTATTCATTGGAAAATTTACGTACAAAAGCGAAGTTTCTATCGCTCTGCGTGCGTGTATGTGTGTACTGGCTTCGAAAACACTTTGGACTGATTTGCTCCTGCTAGTTGCGATGCTGATAGAATTAGCGTTTGATTAGATTGCGCGCGTACTCGATATATATGTTTATATACATATAGGCGGTAACGTTTCACTTCGCAAAATATAAAATTTTCGAGATGAAACATTGCTGTGATTTTGGGTTGATGCCTTAATATTCGCCGTTTTTTTTTGCGTCAAACGTCGAGATATGCATGCGCGTGATCGTTATGCATATTATACACGGCGGATGTGAAATTTCGAGTGACAGTTTATGATATTGCATACGTAATTTCAATTAGAGTTTTGTTCCTAATATACAACATGCCTGTCCCTTGTTGCGTAGAATGTCTGTAGTTATATCGGCTATATGCTAGATCTATCCTGTAAATAATAGATAAACATAATACTGTCTAGTGCATGAACACGAAGACTATGGGAAATTTAAATGGTATAGATCAATATGGTTATACTACTATAGATTACACATATTTTGTGTTTGATCGGATAATTGTATATTGTCAATCATACACGATTTTCTGCACGGCAAATCGACTTGTTGCAAAATTGAAAAAATCTGCCATTATTACTGATAATATGGGGCATTACTGGCAAAGAGTGCATACTACAGTAACCTCTTGAGAAGGTGTCACCTTTAGGTAACATAGGAGAGGAATTTCTAAGAAACCGCATTGCCTAGTTACTACATGAGCTTGTTCCCCCACCAACCCGCTCTACTCTTCAGGCTTAAAGTAGTGGCAAGAAGTGCATTAATGTGCGTATGTGTTGGTGTGCCAGACTCAAGCGGCAACTTACCAAGAGTTCACTCTACTATCTATCAGTAGTAACGAACTTTTCTTTAACTATCGTCACGATAAGAACGGACTAAAATTATAATAACTGGCTCAATTGAGTTTGTTGGATTTCAACCGCGTTCGAAACTCGGCACCTACGTAATTTCATCACTAAATAAAAGTAATAAATAAGTAAATACAAGCTATTACTTCAAATTTAATCGAAATTTTGTATCCGCAATATTTGAACAATTCTGGCTTCAAGTACTGCACCGTTGCAAATTGTATAGTATGGCCTGTTCTTATCACTCCAGTATTGATTTAATACCAGTCAAGTGTATACATTATATCCGGTACTGCACGAAAGATTCTAAGCGGAAAACAGTATCCTTTGATAAAAACAGGTATTAGTAATACTGCAAAGCATATGCTCGCGTATATGACCCTGATTGTCAAGGTGTGCAAATATATTTTCTACTTTAAGTGAATTTCGAATGAAATAAAGCATTCGAGTCGAGATTAATGGAATATCGATTATATCGGATCAACATTCGACACACATCGATTATCAATTTAACAGCGAATCGTAAAAATGTTAAATTGTATACGATATTGCAGCCAGGCAACAATTTTACAGCAAGCCGTATATATACATATACGTTATGTATACACAAGAAATACGAAATCACCGTGTCCTCTTTTCTCGACTTAAAAATCAACCCGCAAAATATACCATGCCCAATATCTCAACGCACCGCACGTGTGCGCATACGAAATCCGGCTGTGTTCCAATCGGTTAACGGAAAAAAAAATATATATATATATAATACGTACACCTCGAACGTCTTAAATCCCAGATTGTAACCAAAGGCTCGCGCACGCAGGCGTTGAGAACAGGAGAAAAAACAAGATCAAACAGTAGTATACGTACCTGCGTGTCGTGTCTTTCCCGTGTATCCATTATACACCTATATATATATATAGTGTATGCACACATACGTTCTCTCTGTTCGATGGACAAAACAGCCTTGCTCACACGTATACACGAGCTCGATCACTTTCAAGGCCTCTGAGTATATAAGTGTGTACATGCATATATATATGCGTATTGCGTATATATTGCGTGTATAGGCCTGCGCGCGCTGCAGCTTTATCATGGGCATATATCTGAATATCGGGTATATAGGTATGGCTATACTCGCGGTGGCATTATTCGTTCTTGCGTGTATATATATATATGTGTGTGTGTTTGTGCGGATAGATTATGAACTATTGGCTCGCGACTCGTTGAAACGCATGGAAATCAGCACCTCAATGAGATTGCTATATATATCTCTCTGTAGGTATATAGGTGTGAAGCGTAATTATCGTTTGCGTGAATGTGTACGAGTTTTTTATCGGAATAGTCGTGAATCTGCGTTTTTTCCTCTGCGTTTGATACTTAGCCATGTTCGAACGATTTCGTTGTTATTGCTGTCTTGGATAAAGCTTTGCACGGCGATGCGCACGTAATTTATTGGCTTTTATAGGTGTCTCTATACGGTTGTTTCTATTTGTTATCAGGAAAATAAAACGTTTGTAAACTACGCAGACGATAGTCTTATGCTTGTATCGAGAATTTAAATTGATTTTTATTTTCTTTTTTGTAATTACTCTGGTATAAAAAGTACACGATAAATTAGCTGTAATTCAGTTGATCGTTTGGTTAGACAGTTATTATATAATAGAAGTGAATAAAACGAAATATTTGAATTGCGATAAAAACCAGCGTTAATCGTTACTTCTTGACTCCGTACAATTCGCAAAATTGCACATTCTCCTGACTAGAAGTAAATCGAAAACATGGAACAATATCCGGAATAAAATTTGAACGATTAATTGAAATATTCAACCCTTCCAAAGCTTTTTTCCGAAAGCTTCGAATTTCACAATACCACCGCACAAAACTATCGCTTCGAGGAGGCCTGACATTGATCCGACGGTATACTTAATTACTCTTTCGATCGAGTAAAAGATACGCATTCAGAGAAAAGGGTTACTTTACAACCAACTGCATACTATGAACCCCAACGTACTTCTTCCTGGTCAGAATCGACATCCCTCGTAGCTGCTCTTGTTTACACTTTCGCAAAGCTCCTCGTGCCAAGGGGCATCTTGTCACGCGCACCGGTCGATCGTAATCGTCGAGACTGACCCACGCGTAGCAGCTGCGAGCTATTTTACGCTTCTTCGCTTTCGTTACGCTGACGCTTTCGGTCTCGAGCTATATGTATATATATGTAATATACATACATAGCATATATAGCCGAGTGTTTAGCCGAAGCGGGTGTGCCCCGGAAGGCTTTTAATAATGCGCTTACGGGCGTTCGAGCCAGCTCACGAGAAATACGAGTTGGCCTGGATATTTTATGGAATTTTCGATACCGCGACGCGCGCGGGAATTTCAATTCTGATCGGTGTAGCCGAGAATTCGGATAACGATATCATTTTATTTTTGCTCTTCAAAATCTACACACACGTGTCTATACGCCTAGACATATCGGAAAAACTTTATTATCTTTTAAATAAACTTAATGTAAAGAGGCTGACTGCAATAGTTAAGTTATTCTATTATTTTATAAACATTTCTGAAACGTATTTTATTGAAAGAGTAGGAAGTGCGCATTGTTAATTTTAACAGTGAGACATAGTGTAGAAAATGTACTGGAAACTTTGCGAATTTTACCTCAAACTGACGAAACTAACTTATTTTACCAAAACTCTACTTTTACATACAACTCACTATGTCTCATACTAAATACTGATATTTATATAGTAAAAATTGCTAAATAAATATTGCTATATAATATTTAACTCTAATGTAAGATACGCATGCGCATCGTGAAAAAACAAAGTCCTTTCAGTAAACATTTTTAATAACATGAGTTTCGATGTAGTAATTTAATTAATAATCTATCGGAGAAATAAATTCTACTAAACTATTTAAAATATTTTATTAAACGATACATCTCTCGTTATTATCTAATATTCTAATGCAGTCTCATGTACTTGTAGCTAAATTAGCTATACTGTTTCGGTATATTGTTTTAGTTCCGGGTGACTTATTAACCCTTTAGGGCACGATTACGAATATTCCAGTGGTTCGCTAATTACAAAATTAAAAAAATATCCAACTTTATAGATATAGATACCTATATATAACGCAAGAAAATATATCACGTAATAATAAGTACACGCGCCGGACGCGAATTAATTCGCGCCGAATCAACGATTTCACGCTTTTATTCTCCTCGTATGCGGAATAATTAAGCGGCCGGAAGTACGTGTGCATGCGCGGATGCTACGATAACCGAATGTATATATATCTGTACAGACATAACTATATATCCAAAGCAGAGAATATATCCCCGAAGCTTTTTTTTTTCCACGTCGCCTCGCGCTGCCGGCTTAATGAGAAAATGAAAAATTTCCATTTTCATGCGCGCACACGGGCATCTTCTCCTATCCGCGCGTGCGCATGTGTGCATTTCCAACTGCGAAATTGATCATGAATAATAATCGGCATTTACACACGCATATATGAAGGTATATAGAAGGGAAACTCGTATACTTTACAATCGATCCCATAAAACCCACGACTCTCGATTTTCGATATTTCAACGCGCAAACCCTTCGCGTTTTGGATGAACGCAAATATGTTCTGTGGGAGAGACTAGAGAGGCTTCTCTGGGCGAGGTAAAGTGACGCTCAATTCTACGCGGTTTGGCACAAGTTGAATTTTGGTAATTGCTTCGAGCGTCGACTCGATTAAACTTTCATTCTGTGTATACATGTATATGTAACTCTGTATATTGAAAGTATGCTTGTACAATGTACAAATGGGTCATACTCTCACAGATTGACCGGTCAAACATTTTTAAAGTGCTCCTTGGCACTGAATCTACTTTCATGAATTTTTTACATCTGTTTCGTGAAGCTTCTTAAAGCTACTGGATATCGATGTTGACATTTTTACTAATTTCATGCCTATTTTATGCCGACTTTCTAAATATTCTCAGGGGAGTACTTTTCAGTAAAAAGTCGAACGAGACTTTTTTGTAATATCGGTTAAACTTCCTTAGTCATCTGAGAATTCACATTTAGTTTTCAGAAGACGGGATCTTGAGTCTCAGCATCAACAAATTCATAATGATGCCTCGATGTTACTGTGAAATGGGGGTTCATTCACCTTGTACGTAATGACTTACAGTTTTTGAAAATGTAAAGTATCTGGTATCAATTTTAAAAAATTGATGAATACGTCTTGCATCATTATAAAAGTGTCAACAAAGGTCTCAATTTGGCAATTAAGTTGTATTTTTAGTTAGATATAAAGCTATCCTATGAGCTATCACATCATAATATTATATGAGTTTCTCCAGATTCGTCTAGATTTCCAGTTAAAAATAAAGCTTAATTTAGAAGTTGACACAAAGTCTTTTTTGTATTTTTAGTGCGAAATGCTTCTTCGAGGAGTCAGAATTTTTGGAAAATAGGAATAATATGCTGAAATTGGTAAAAGTGTCAACTTTGACATCATATTATGTAAAGGTCGTTCGTGAAAAACAATAAAAAAAATCTCACGAAGGTAGATATAAGCTCCAAAGAACAGTTTAAAAATATTTGGAAGAAAAAAATACGTTAGACCGGTGAATCTAACAGAGAATACCCATTTACACCTTTACGCAAATCTATAGATTGAGAGAGTGTGTTTGCACAATATGTATACAATACGTCCAATTGGTAAATTATTATTTTTCAAATAATTTTGCAACTTGCATTCCATTTAACTTGATACATCTATGTAACGCGCGAGTTTATCGTACACACATACACACACACACACACACACACACCCATATATATGTACATATATATAGGTGTGTTTGTTGCAGCATATCCAATGACATCGAATGTTACACACGGAACAATAAAAAAACGTTATATTCCAATTCGGTGCTGCGCTGCATCGTGAATAGTAAGTCATAGGCGATAATTTTTTACGACTGAAAGATCCGCAACGTATTCACGTACGAGAATCCGGCAACGATATAAAACCGATAGAGACAGAAAGTGCGAGGGAGAAAGAAAAAACAATATGCACGAGGTACGAATTAACAACGATCACTTGGAAGTGTGTGTATATAGCTATATATACATATAGACCAGACGATTAACAATTTTCCTCGTCTCTTTTCTCATACGCATTGAAAAATACACGTTCGCGCATTACCATTCATTCATTCATTCATTCATTCTCCGCCAAACTCGTCGACCTTATAATCTTTACGCTGTCGCTGTATACGTACATGTGTGTTTATATATATACATATATATATATATATATACATATATGTATGTATACACGCGAGAAAAAGGTGCTTTGCATGTGTGAATGCAGGGGCTTTATGCAACGTCGAAAAAAAATGTAACTCGGCAGCGACGGTGCTCCAGGAAACACCCGCAGCGAATGATATCGTGCGCACACGACAAGTAGAAAGAGCCGTCGCTATGCAGCTCTCGCCTCATTTCACAATAACAGGAGCGTACGAGAGGCGTATACGTATATATCTATACCTATACCTATACCTATATACATATATATATATATACACACACACAGAAGTCTCTCGCTAACAGACAAGCGTGTTTATCGAGTGAAGACCTGCTTTTCCTTCTAGTGAATGAGGCGGGAGATACGACCTGCTCCGTGGTTTCCTTCCTTCTCTTGCTTTTCAGTGGTCGTTGGGTTATATTTTTCTTTCTATCCCGCTGAATTTTCAAAAAAAGCTGATATATACATATATACGCGTACATTTCTGACCCTTTGCCGGAGGAACATAAATTTGGGTTATGTAGATCTGAAACCGTGGGAGAGTACGGTCTTTAGATGACTCGTTATTTCTTTGTTTTTTAAATTGTTTCGTCGAAAGCGCAAATAACTATTATATATAAACGCGAAGATATATTTCGGACCACCATGCTCATGTCATCATCCTGTATAGATATATGATCTCTTTGGATTATTAAAACATGTTCTTTTGGATTTTAATTTGATGTCCAAAGTTCATATTCAATTGTAAATTTATCGCGTGCATCATTATGATACAAACAATTGAATTCGTTTAATAAAAACAACAAAATAAATGCTTTCATCATTCTGAAAATTAATAAGTTAACAAAATGCAATTTCATAGCCAACAGGCATACAAAATCACATGGAAGTAACGTAATCTGCGATTCGAATCTTAAAAATTAAAAATAATCATTTATACGCATGATGACATCAACTTCCGGTAGATCATCTAAAATAGCGTATATTTTTAATACGCTTGTAAGAAAAAATGTAGGGACAATTGAAATCATTATCTGAATATATTTTCGAATCATCAGAACCATGAACAATTTGTTTCGAAATAAAAGTAAACGAAAGTTTTGAGTATATAAAACGAGCCTAAACATCAAACCTCCCTCCCCCCCCCCTTCCTCATCTATTGCGTAAGTAACTACGTAAATGATGGAAATAAATATACATTTGTTATGTAGAGATGTACTCTGTTTAGTGTAATGATATCGATGAGCGGTTGATAGATAAAAAGGTCTTATCGCTGTTTTGTATATTAAGAAGGACAACGCATGTATCGTACGATTGCGGACACCGTCACATGACATTTTGAAAGCTAATCATCGAATTACTATAAAAGAGCAAACGATATTATACGAAGAAAATTTCCAAGCCATGAATAAGCTCATTAGTCTGTTGAAGACCCACATCGATTCACACCTTGCGTGTCCTGCGTCCCTCGCGCGCGTTTTCTCTTATCCCCAAGAGTTTTGAATATCAAATTTCTAGCTTAAGAAGGCCGAGTCACTTATGGTATACCGAAGCCCTATAGTTAATTGTTAGTTCTTTTGAGAATTTCAACGAATAAAATTCCTTGCAGTGAAAAATACCTTATTCATCTTAAAGTTTTAGTCATCCAATTAGGTTAAACTAATGAACGAAGCTAACGATTAATTATCCTAACAAGCGATTATACGTTGACAATAAATAATTATGGTCAGAATAATGCATGTATATATAATGTAAAGCTATTTTTTGTTATTCTATTATATTCGAGTAACTCTATGAGAGTGAGTGATTAGAGAGAAAGATGTGTAGAGGGCGCTCGCTGCATGCCTTTTATGACATTATTTTGAGGTTAGAATGCTTATTTGTATCCAATTTTGAGTAGTTGTTACTTATTGTTTATGCCTAAAGTTGATAAATTTCATTATTAATCATCTACGCATACATTGGTAATATGACTGTAAGATTAAGCTTCAAAGTAAGAGTAACCTCACATAACTTAAAGCTAGAACGCTAAAATGTATACTTTCCGCGTTATTTTTTTCTTATTCCTCAAAAACTTTTCGCTGTCATGCAATTTTTTGTTTTTTACAAGTGAGAGAGCGAGAGAGACGCACACCGTATATAAGCCTAATGGTTTATTTTATTTTCTTTCCCGCAAGTTCTATAAAAGTAGAGGCAAGTAGTCTCCCCAACTGTCAGAAGCAACGGTGTTTTTAATTGCCTTTGTAATTAAGGACTTTTATGCCAGGACTGGGAGCCTTATTTCTCTCCTCTCTGTATGCTAGCACACTTGTTTCGTTATTGCCTTTCAAGTTTTTTTTTAGACTCTAAATTACTAGGAAATTCCATATCCCCCATTGAATGCGTGCCTTGTATTAAAAATCCTCTCGATCTGATAATCAATACACACATTAGTTAATTAACGTGTTATCACGTACTTTGTGTTATAATTTACGCTGGTTTTAGAGGAAAATTAATAGCTACGCTATGTACCAACACACGTACATCTATGTGCATCGTTTCGAACGATTGGAAAACTTGAGTTCACGCTAATTAGATTTTGCAAGCGATATAAAGTTTCAATCTCGATCAGTTGCCAAAAGTACATTTAAATAGATTTGAATATTGCATTTGCGTTACAAATTTCCTCCATTAGATGCCACCGCTTTATCAGTATAATTTATTTATTAAACATCGCAAAATACACACGTTTATCAACATATTTCCTAATGAATAACTTGTTTTCTGTTCCAGGTGAGTCGCACAATAATCGCATTACCGTCCTTTACAGTCACGTGAGTTCTATCCTCAGAGATTCGGCGACCCAAGTCCGAATTCTGCATAGCCTGCACTGCGCGATAAAAAATAAAAAGTGGGCGTTGACTCGACCTCGCTAGGCTATCGGAGTCTTTTAACTTGCAAAGTTTTCGCCGGGTCATCATTTCCAAAATTCAAGAAAAAAAAGGATCAAAAGAAAGTATATCTATAGACACAGCGCTAGAGGCAAAGAAAATGTCTCTCTTCGTACTGCTCGTCAGGGCAGCTGTTGGAACTTATTTTTTTTACCATCGGAGCAGAAGCTACTTTTTTCCTTCCTATTTTTCTTTCTGCGCAAGGTTCTTCTTCTACGTGATTCTTTAACCATCGCTCTTAATTTTTTTTACCACTCGATATACCAGTCAAACCTTACTTCATTTTGACTGTATCTTTGATTGGTCCTTTTTTGTTGTCGTCTGGCCTGCCTGTAATCGACGAAAAATGACTGCGCGTTTGAAGATTGGGATTTCTTTTTTATACGTTGAATGAATCGACGATCTATAGTTAGCTCTTAAGGAACGGAAAGAAGCTATATTGTTAAAAGCTTATCATTTAGTACAATGCAGAGTGATTAATTTGACTACTAGGATAATGATGAAACTTGATTAATTTGGGATATTAAGTTTGCCGGAAATAAATATTTTAGATTGGTTAAATTACACAGGACCACAAACTGAATAAAAATAAACGTTAATAGTATATAAGAATTTTTCGCAAATCGTAACCGTTGAAAACCACGCCTATCGAACCCCAAGCGAGCTCGCGCATCTAACAAAGCGGATTTCTTAGTTTCTTTTGCCTGAGGAAATGATTTTTCAACGATTTACGGAAAATTCTGACGCGCTAGAGCGAAATGTTCATCGGATTCGAATTCAGCGACCAAAAATATATTGGGTATACGTTACAGCATTTACTTGTATTTTTTTTTGTTCAAATTGTGGTACTGTGTTGTTATAGACGTATACATAAAAAAAATTTGTTTGTTTATTTGCAAAAGTTCTGAGTCTGAGGCTTTGTAGTATAACTTTTGATATGAGCCATAGTACAAACAAATTTAGTTGAAGTGTATAAGAACTTATTATCGCATACTGCTAAGTGATCGTCTTAATTAGTTTCACGCGACAGAATATCTGACTGTCCGAAAAATTTGTTTATGATATCTACCGCTAGGGGGCGTGTCGTTCAAACAAATTACACTTACAAACTTTTTTATAGATGTTATCTACAATTATTTCTTTATAGGTTATATTAAATGTAACTACATTTAAAAATATCAAACTGTACTGCATATCAAAACTTAACATATACGTCAAGTTGTTTTTTAATTCGTATGCAGTATAAACAATTTTTGAGATATCGTAATTGATAGAATAAATGTGAATGTTTAAGTTTAGATGTAATGACATAAAATAGGTCAGTAAGATTAAGTAACATCTTCTTTTCAAAATAAATACTTGAAAACTTCAAAGCTTTTTACTTTTTTCGACTTTGGGTCAAATTTCCCAAGTTAATTCTTCATTTATGCGCTATAAACCACTTCTATCTCACAGACAATTTTGTACTGAACAAATTTATATTTATTCACTTTTTCACTGTAGATCGCATATTTCATAAGCTATTTAAAAAAATACGTGACTTTTTTTCTTAAACTTTTGTTTAATTTATAAAGTTATATTCTCATTTCAAATAATATTTCCAACTGTATCCCAGAAAAAAATTGACCATTTTCATGTTTTAGTAGACAGACAATGTCAAACTCTCCTTTTAATTCCCTTCTATTATAAATCAAATTAAATATCAAAAGAGAATACGTTAAAATATAGTCGCGTATCCAGCTCTTTTTGAAAATGCTCATCGCTATACATCACCGAAGAGAAATACAAGTACTTTTTATTCGTCCCTCAAGTCCAGTCACTCAATACATATAGCGATTCGCTTTCGTGCTAGCTCGATAACAGACAAAAAGTGCTTCGTGTTCGAAACGATTATTTTCGATGCTTCTATTTCCTATGTCCTCCACCCTCTCGTAGCAATCCTCTATCAAAACGTTCCGTCCTTTCTCTCCATCCGTCGAAACCTCCTTTTCCTTTCTCACGTGTCGCAAAGAAATCCGGTCTTTTTTCTCTCCTTCTTTTTAGCAGTTCTCGTGTATATCACTGGCTTTTGACTTTCCTCGTTCCCGTTCGCTGTACAGACATATTTTTCTGTCTCGTTTACTTTTGATTTCGCTCTTTTGCCCTTTTGTTTTCGCTCTCGTCCTGATCCGTGTCTCTACTTTCTCGAGGCATCGATTTGTTCTTTTATTTCTCTTCTTTTCCACTTTCCATGCGTGTATATAGTAGATTCCAAACCAAGGCAGTTTTAGATAAGTTTTGCTCTTCCTGGAAATAAAAGAGCAAGTTTTGTAATATAGTATACAATCGTGAGTTTCGAGTTCAAATCGTCTGTAAATAAAGTTGTAGAGGTTTTTTTTTAAATTCTTTCATTTACGTCTCTATATAAATATAAATATAAGCAGAGAAATAGATTTCAATCGCGCCATTGAACTAGTGAGTTTTTGTTTTACGATTATCTCTTGATCGATAATTTAATCAATTCCGTTACTAATGGGCTAATTGTTAGCGCAGAGCGTAATACAAATAATTAGCTTTGTATATTCATATAAAACGAATTATTTTAATATACAACATTAAGGATGTGCAGACAATTTAGAGAAAGTAAACTTCCTTGACGTTTATTGAATATCATATTAACCGTATTGTTAAAATATAATGTTCAAAGTGCAAAATGATTCAATAGCTTACCGGAAACTACGCATCAATGAATCGATGTAATTTTTAATATAAAATAATTTTCTTGTTAAGATCACATTCATATTTATATTTATAGGCCGTAGTATTACATCGACGCTATACTGTATATCTCATTATGTCGAATCCAATGCAAAAGATGAGGCATAAAGCGAAGTGCCTCAGATTTGTAATTCTCATGTATAATGCATTTTCATTTAAAATCAGGGTTCAATATTCACAAAGAAAAAGATGAAAATTTCAAGATATATATATATATATATATATATATATATATATTATACATCTCAATTTGTTTAGAATTAAGCGAGTCCGTGATAGATATTAAAAACTCGCTCACGTAACTAATTTGAATGTTGAAATATTCTCAGTGCGCACATAGCGGTGTTGACTGCTTGAATTACCAGTGGTAAAATCGCGCGCGAATCGCAACGTGAAATTATTGCTCGCAATGCAGCGGCTGCTGTCCTTTTTTCGCTCTCTCTCTCTCTCTCTCTCTCTCTCTCATTTAATACGCACGCTCGACCGTAATTTGCCAGACGCTAAAAATGAAATTTCCATATAAACGCCGAGAGAGCTTCTCTTTCCGCAAAGGGAAATTATGTAATTCAAGAGGGTTGACCCAATGCGTCAGGTATAGTCATGGTTGTCGCGAAATTTCATACGGTGGTGTGTAAAAAAGAAGAAAAAAAAATAAGTGTCCACAACAGTGTCGATAAATAAAAAACTATAGCGAAAACTTGTATACGAGTAAATCCACGAGAGACAGGAAACAATTTCGGTACCTGACAATAAAACATTTTTTAATAATTTTAAAACTATTTAGTCAGAGAGTAAACATAAGATGCTTTGTTTTGCAAAAAGAATCACAAAAAAAGACAGACTGATTCGGAAGTTATAAGCATTTGAAGTAAAATAAAAAAAAATGTTACTTTCCGAAAAAACTAGTTCGGTGTGTGCTTTTATACTTTTTCGACTATAACTTCTTTTCAACTTATCGGATCTAAACAATTTCTGTTTTAAAATGAAACTTTTTTAATACTCTTTTCAGAGCTGTATACTTCTGATTAGCGATATGACGATGAACTTTGTAAAAATTGGCAAAATCCAAGAACTCAAACAATTTTCAATTTTTTTTTGTGTTATTGATGACAGAAACCGAGTGGCTAGTTGAAATGAATTTACTGGGAAAAATAATTTTTCCATTTTCAGGTACCGCGTTGTTTCCTGGATCTAGTGGATTTACTCATATATGTAGGCGATTCTTTCTGGACAATATGCGTCACTTAAACAATGTGGGAATTTTATAAGAACGTACCCAGGGAAAGTTTAATTAATTTTATTTAATTTGTTATTACACTAAAAAATATTGCTAAAAATGCTGTTTTGAAAGAAAAATTTTTTTACTAAACTTACGTAGCAGTAAACATTTGATCGAATACAGTAAATAATTGCTTGAAAATCAAAAAGAGAATTTATTTAAATGTAATAACGATCCATCCATTATTTTAATTCCATAAACATTTATCAGGAATCAACAAATTACGAATTATTATACGTTATATACACTTAACCAAACATTTATCGATAATAAGCATATTATTTATTCGATCTAAACGAATATTTATTGATATAAAACACTTTTATTTAAATATGTTCTTACGGATAGTATATTGCAAATAAATAATTATTTGATTGTAGAAATAACGTTTCATTTAGCTACTGAACTACATATAACTTATATCTCAAAAGATTAATCCTGTAAGTTAAGAGATATACAATTATTTGGAATGAAAGATTTCGATTTATTGCTTTTAATATTTATATTTGCACTGATTAATAATGCTAATAATACTCTTTTATAAATTATTCGGTAACTTACGTGAAAGTATTCGAACACATTTTCAATGAAATTCATGAAAACTCGTAGGAATGTTCGGAAAACATTCCGAATAAATATAAAGAAAAAAAATGTTTGAAGTGTGACTATTTGAGAGAATCGACCATCTGTGTACATCGCGAAAATTGTTCAAATAAATATGTATATACAGAGGCATATGAGTAACGCTTTTTTGACTAAAGCTTCTCGACGAGAGTAAACAGAATTTTAATATATATATAGCCGCGAGCACACTGTGCGAAAAGGTGGGTATAAACTCGTGGAGAATAGAGGCAAGTTATCACTAGATATTTTCGGATGCATCGCTGAATTGATGTCCCTCGATAGACGAGGTCAGATCAGGGATTCAGCTGTTGTACACACACTCGTGTGGACGACAATTTCTTCCACGCAAATGCGTGTCGCAAAATTCGCCGTCAGCCTGTATATGTAACCATACACCTACACACACGCATACACATACAAGTAGAAGTATATTGCGCCATACGAATTTTCTCTTCTGCTATTTTAATCGCCGACTCTCTTCTTCCCCCATCTGGATTTGTGTCTCGCGTTTGGTTTACGAGAACGTGCATACTGCTTTCGCTTGGTCTGACGTTGGGTCGATAAGTCGTCATCGTCGGGGTAGCTTTAATACGGCTGTCGTCTTGAAAACTACTTCCCAAGAGGGATACCGGGTATACAAGGGTCCAACAAAGTCACGACGGAGATTTTTTCGTTAAAAAAAAAAATAATTGAGAAACGAGAAGGACCGTTAGGGGGGTTGGATTTTGAAGGTTTATTGAAGAGAGACTTATTGTTTATTTTGCAGATGATTGAATTATCAATGTTGAATTTGATATGCAATCAATGAGATGGAGATGTCGAAAATCAACGTTACTCCATTAAAAGTAATTGTATAATAACTGAGGTTGGCAGACGACACGCATATAATGATGATCCACGTATGTTTTGAATAGCAAAGTGATTAGTGAATTGTGCTAGAAATCTAATTTTCACAATTTATTCAATTTGTTCTATATTTTCCACACGTATCTCTAAACTCTCAACATGGCCGTTGCAAAGAAATTCATTGTTTGACACGATTTTGTTTATTCTCTCACGTAACAAAAATAATTTTTTTAAATCTCTTAATATATATATATATATATATATTTCTATGTAACGAAATGATCATTAATCATGGTGAGTTTTTAGATATTGGCTGAAATTGTGCCATCAATAACGAATACTATTTTTCAATTTATCAGAATTTATCCATCCGTTATCGACTTCAGTTCTGTGTCATCACCTTTTTCTAAAGATTGTAAATTGTGGGGAAAACGTTCAGTTGTTTAAGCTAAGCATAGACCTATCATTATATAACAATTCCAAGTGTAGCTTGTAAAATTAGCTTTAATTTCGTGTCTTTTCTTTTCGAAAAGTGGCCTCTGCAAATAATTAAGCTACAGACAATTGTGTTTAATTTAACCGGGCGAACAGAAATGTAACTTAATTACTCTTTTACCGAGGGAATGACGCATGAAGTATATATTTTCGAGTAATCATACCTTAAAAATAACAATGATGTAAATTTTCAGAATATTAGGAGAAATTTAAGATTATCGATAACTGATACTTATGCCGAGGGAAAAAATGTAATAATATTGGAGCCAAAATCATTTTTGTTACGTACCATGTGTCGTTATATGACGTAAAAGACACACACAAATTTAGAAACCTATTCATTTTTACCAAAAAAAATATGTTAGTACTTATCTTTCCTCCCAATGTATTTGAATAGAGATGGAAACCAAAGAAGCGTGTCGAGGTGTAATGCAATCTTTTTGTTCTCTAACTTCAATCTACAGATATCGGAATTAAAATTCTCAAAAAATGCTTTAATATACCTTAACGAGAGATATAGCAACTGTTATAGAAAAACGGCGATAGGATGCTTGTACATATATAATATATTGATCGATTAATCTGGCTTACATCCTTGAATTAACCCGCCGTTCTATTAACGCCGTAATCTTCCCTTGAAGCTTATATATTCAAAGTAAAACAGCAGAAGCGCTTTATTAACACGTGGTTATGCATACAGATAGAGCGCGAGATTTAATTACGAAGTAAAATTGTACAAGCTCTCTCTCTCTCTCTCTCTCTCTCTCTCTCTCTCTCTCTCTCTCTCTCTCTCTCTCTCTCTCGTAGAACATTTTTTTTTCTCTCGCGCACACTCGCCGGTGAATCACTTTTACATTTTTACTTCTGAAATTATGTAAATAAACGCCTACTTATTCGACGACTAAAGCGCTGCTAACAAGTTTCTAGGGAAGTGAGAGAGAGAGAGAGAGAGAGAGTGAGAGAGAATTATAATGGGAACGATTAAAAATGACTCGTTAATTTATTCATTCTACGCTTTCATCACCATAGCGTACACACCGGGTTGTGCAAATGCTCACGCACCTGATGCCAGGAAAAGAAAAAGTAACAGTCCATTTGGGTATCGTGAAAATGCGAGGAGACGAACCGTGTAATAGAAAAACCAAGAGATAGAGAGAAAGAGAGAGAGGGGGAAGGGTGTTTCGAAAAATACAGAAGCCATATTGCCTTGTCTGGCTGAGGGTGTAATAAGATTATACGACTTGATAAATACTCTTTTATGATTCTTCTTGTAGGCATTGTAAAAAGACCGTGTACACACTGGAGATAAGCAGCGTTGAATAAAAATCGGCATAGCCCGTATTTGATCGAGTGATCATTTTTACCGCAATGATGAAAAAAATGTGTAAACCCTCTTTCGGCACACTCTCACTGCCTTTCAAAGGCTCCCTCAATCACGCGGCAATCAGCTTTTATCAAGGCTCTTACACGTATTTTTCTCTCTCTCTCTCTCTCTCTCTCTCTCTCGTACGCTTGATCTCGTGCTAATGATCGCATCAAATACATGTATACCTATATATATATACATAGTGTGTACAAATATATATATATTCACCCAAGAAGCCGTCTGTCGCACTCGTATAGTCAGCGCGAAAAACTGTTATGCAGCTGCAGCCGGTCATCTCTCAGACGCGCGCACTTTGCATCCCGTAACGGAACTCGTTTCCTGTGCGTATATGGGCGATTCTGTTCGGAATCAACATTTGAAGACAATTTGTTATACTTAAAATATTGAGAACGTGTTGAAATCATTTGTGTATGAGTTATAGCTGTTATATTTTTTAACGTTTTGAAATTATTTTAGGATGATCCGCTAAAAATAATTGCATAAAAAGGGCCATTACAGCTATATTTGTTTCACAGCAATTGTATCTTATCTCGAAACTTTACTTTGAATAATAATTTTAGTAAGCAAATTGAATTCATTTATTTATTTTTGACCTTTAAATGGTAAATCTTAATTTGGCAAACTTTTAAATGTCAGCATTGGAAAGAGTGATCTTCAATATTGTTGACTCTGCCCAGGATAACCTGCCAAAAAAGGACTTGTCAAAGATGACAGAGATCGAACATCACTTTAAATCCAGAATATGTGAGCCGAAACCATTGCAAATGATGATGAACTAAAATGGTTTAATGAGTTGTAAATAATTCCTCAGTAAAATTAATCCAAAAATGTCATATACAATAAAAAAAAATAATTTGTGAATATTATTCTAATAAAACATGTATATTGGGCAGGTAGAGTGATATAATGATTGAGTAATATTAATAATAGTTGTTTAATCGATATAACGAGTCGCAAAGGTTAAATCTTGTTTTACTCAAGAAGTTAGGTGATATTTTTACTCCGGAACTAACACTCATACACGAGAATATATTTACATGTATCGATTATATGTACTACAGCTTATGTACATAATTAAGTCTACTAATATATTATTTGCAAAGAAGCATCTACCGATCTAACCTCAAAATCTTGAATAAATTATCGAATTAAAATCTACTTTAAAACGAAAACTCAATTTCCCGTTGTGAATTAGAAACGAATTTAATAATTAGAACATTCACATATTTAAAAGAAAATTGATCCATTGATCGTAAATTTAATATTTTAGTAATGTTCAACATTAAACAACCGTTGAACAATCAAACGTCCTATAATGTCATGCAATTAACAGTTATTATAACAATTACTGCAATTTTTACTTACGTTTTAATCAACGTACAACTGTAATTTTACATACATTTTCGTAATTTTTTAAAGTGACGAATTTATAGGGAATCGCCCATATACATACCTTCTATACGAAATATAGTATATGCCACCATATAGTAGCGTTTCGACGTACCTACGCGTATATACAGCGGAAGAGGTCGAACACCGTTGTTGTCGCGCGTTTTACGGCTCTGAGATTTTTTAATAAGCTTGATCGACGTGGCGCGGCTACTGTATAATGCGCAGGAGGACACAAGGTGTATCGATTTTAGAGCCGATGCCGATGGTAGATTCCTCGTTTTTTTCTGCTGTTGTCGGCGAAACTGCTATGTAGACTGTACGTACACATCGGCCTCATCGTCATCACCGTTGTCGTCGATGCTGTAAGTGAAAGTACGGAGAGATAACCCTTTGATGGCGTATATATATATACATGCTAGTGTACCACGAGAGTCCGACGCTGATGTTTGCATTCAATTTGCGTGGAAATTGGGTAATAGACGGAGCTCGTAAAGCTGTTAATTTTAAGCTGATGTTAACATTTTTGTAATCCAATTCAGGGCTACGCGCATTGTTTGATGTCGTTAGCCTGCTTAAAAGAGGTGGATAAAAATAAACCGGTGCAAGGTTAATGTTTACGGGGATTGGGAAATAAAAGGATTTGCTTAATTGCTCGCTATCCCCAGCCACTCTCGAAATTTCGTTAGTTGTGATTTTTTCTCTCTTTTTTGGAGTTGCTATTGAGATTGTTGCTGATCTCTTTATGTAAGTACAGATTCAGAAGTCCGTGTTTCGGAATCTGAAAGCTTAATATGTGCGATTTGTTATTTCACGATTAGATTTGTTTATCTTTCAGAGAAGACTATTTTTAAACTATTAAATAAGAGCTTGATTATAATTAATTACCTTTTACAATGTAAATTACAATTCGACGAGTTCAGTTAGCATCACGTCGATAGCTAGTGTAAATATGCTATAAGTAACTGTTTATACTTAACTATTTCTAAAGCTATTTCTTCATTAATAACAACAATCTATCAAATTCAAGTTCGATAACTGGTGTACTTATAACTCATGAAAATAAATCCCTTTTGAATCTGATTTTATTACTGGCAAATTGGTGCGATTGTTCATTTGGCATTTTATTCGTACTTTCCTCGAAGTGAATAAGAAGTAAAGTGTAGCTTGGGACGGAAGCTACAAGAGTTATATGCTCTGAAGTGAATTGAGCGTTAATAAACTGTATTTGTGGGATCTCTAAACGAAAACATTCACTTTGCTGCGGGTATGTGGCTTGTATCGAGAGAAGGTCATTTTTTGTGCTTCTGTTAAGATCTGCAATATTTTTAACTCATATATGAATGCTATTTGACCACAGAAAACGCCCAATAATAAAAATTACAATATTCATAGTAAAATTTACTATATGTTACGTAGTAATTAGGAAACGTGTGTTTTTATCATAATTTTATATTACAAGCGATGGAATATCAATAATTCTTTACCAATTTACTGAAATATTAATGTTTATTTGTAGAAGGCGATACAATTACTTAAAATATGCTATCAATATGCAGTTTGAACTATAATTTCTTCATTGTATTATGAACCTGGGATATATAAATAGCTCCAGATAATCAATCGTACGAAATATTAACAGTCTAAAAAAGATACGCGAAAAGAAGACGTCTTCTCTCGTACCAATCGATTGAAATTTCCATACCGCTTGCAAGTAAAGTTTGAATACGCCATCTACATGACCATCTCAAGTTAAAATTTAAACTAAATTGCTTCTTCAAAGGATAAGCTTTTAAATAACTCGATTGATATTAACTATAACTTTAAATACGAAACTTAACTATTACCCATACACTTAAAAAGTTTTTTTCTCTCTACATCATGTATTGCAGTAATGCGGTTATATGTTTTCTTAAGAGGTTCACTCAATATTTCTTTCAATTTTCCGTATACTTGTAATCCACGAAAGTCGTTCAATCATTTCCTTATTCTATGGTATATATACACTCGTCGCCTAAGAAATAGAAGCAAAACAATTCATAATGAGCTGATTTATAGCTGTATACATTCCCAAACTAAGCTTTCAGTGACTCAGATTTAGTAGAAAGCATTCAACGCAAAACAGTCTCTAATATATATACATGTATGTACCTAAATTATTTGACTCTCTTAGTTTCGTCGACTTGCCGCTGTAATCTCAGAAAGGAAAATTCAGGTACATATGGATAAGTATTCATTGCTCAAAGTACAGAAACGACATACAGTAGACAAGTGTACACTGAAAGAGAATATGTTTTATTAACGTTTTAAGGGCCGCGCAGTGGCTCATTGTTGCGCTTCGCTCGAGAGAACAGAGAAAATTGAACTTAAGGGACTGGCATCGGTATACTGTATGTTATAGAGTCCTCGGAAACGAAGGAGAGAAAAAAAAAGAGTCGCAGACACAAAAGCTCTGGAGCGAATAGACGGGAGTAATGCTAGACGCTCGCATAGGTAAAAAAAGACATAGAGAGAGAGAGAGAGAGAGAGAGAGAGATGAGAACAAGCGTTTGAAAGAAAGGCTTTTTCTTTGCGGCTCTGCGCGTAATGTGTATACACAGTTCTACAATTATATCCTTTATTCGTGATCTGTGAAGTTTGCAACAGAAAGACGGTATTAAGAATCCTTTTATTATTTTTTTTTCATCCTCCTCATTGTATCCACGTTCAGTCTCTCTCACTTTACCTTCGACTATTTATACTCGTGTAACTTTAACGCGCTCTATAATTTCGTCGTCGTCGCAGAGGCAAGTACTTCCATTCATTAAAACTCACTTAAGGCAGAAGTTACAATCCACATTTAGCCGGTACAAAAAACCTCTTCGAAATAGTAAAACTTTCATCGCTGGTGATAAAAAATCATCTTGTAAACCGCCGGAGATATATACATCCGTAAGGTCGAGAAGAATGGAAAAGGGCCGAACGAAAATAGTGGAGTGAGAGAGAAAGAGAGAGAGAGAGAGAGAGTGAGTGAGTGAGCGAACGTCGAATCTAATCTCGGATTAGGATATGGCTGAGGGACTAGGGTATTACTACTACTACTACTACTCTCTGTCGGTTCTGCGAAGTTGGCCGGAACTTTAGCGCGCGCAGCAGTTGCCAGCAGTAGCAGCGAAGCATCGATCGATCGTTATATGGTCTGGCGTTGGTTATCGCGAAAGCGCTATTAGATGGCTTTTTACGTCGACGAGAAGCTGTGGAATACGACGGGTTATTTGAAAATTTTCGAACCAGGATATGTTCTCTTTTTACGCGGTAGCCTGATTCTTTTTTTTTTTTTTTTTTTTTTTTTTTTTAATGTGAAAACTAGGTAGATGTATACAGGTATATATACGTAAGAGGAAAAATACGTAGTCAGTGACGCGAGAAGTAATCGAATACGACCGCGAAAACAGGCGAGTTTCTCACTGTGAACGATGATAGCAACAATGGGAAATGAGCATTTCGCATGGATGACAGTTTAGACGGATTTAGTTCGTTTTCTTTTCAGTTCGAGAACGAAGTCGAGGAGAAGAGAATTTCCCGTTGATGGCCTGCACTACTGCAATGCAGGCAATTAGCCCGGGATGTCTCCCGGTGGGAGGTTCCAAAGAAAATTCGTTATTATTACATTTTGAGCTTTGCTGAATAATTAGTGAATCTACCAAGTTGATTTACTCTCAATGATTCAGTCTCTCGTTAAAGCTCCGTATCATATGTGGAAGTAATGAAATTAAAGAATTAACGCGAGATAAAAAATTGAAATCGTATGATTGAATTGTTTCGTATATAAATAAAATTTAATTACAACATACCAATAGCGCATTTTATTTAATTTGTTCATGATAGTATTGCAATATATATAAACACCCATTTGAATTTCATACTATTCGAAACTTATCGATGTTCGAAAACTTGTATAATTTTTAATACGTTAGTCGGTCTGTTCGTTCGATTATTGCCTCAAAATAATGCGTTACATTGACAATTGAATTTATTAAATTAACCAACCATGTCAATACGCATTACTCTGGGAATAAATGTTCTAGACAGTGGAATAATGTGTCGTATGTAAACATCGAATTCCACACCCCCATTTGAATGAGTTTGAACAAGTAAAATATTAATATATTTTGAATGTAACCATTGCACGTACCCTCGCAGTTTACGTATGGAAATGCATTTTTTTTTAAATTGAATCGTATAAATAAAACAAAACTTAAATTTGTTCAAATAAAAATAATCAAACATTCTCCCCAAAATAGATGACGCGAGAGTCGTCTATGTAATAGAGACCACTTCTAGCGCGTGTCCGAATAGGAAAAAAAAAAAAATTCTTCAAACCAAAAATAACGTGCAATTTTTTTGCACTCGCCGAAATAAGAACAAGACGAAGTATACGCGTTTACTTTAGACGCGTCTGCAGCTATATAATTCTCTCCCTCTTTCGGATTTTCTCTCGTCGGTAAAGGTCTTACGCCTAGAGAACACTTGCGCGCGCTCGCACACGACGATCCACCTTGAAGTATGTGGGTCTAGGAGACACGACTTGTAACTTTTGTTAATTAAATTCTCCCGCAGCAGCGAGCACTACTCTAATTAAGTGAGATTCACTCGCTGGTGTAAAGCGCCTTTGGATATGTACACTTCGCCGATGATTAATCGCTCGACTGTATATATTATATCGTACTTAACGTAATAGAAGAAAAAAGAAAGAAAAAAATGATGAAAAAAGAAATATGAGACGAAGAGTTTGCGTATTTCATAATATGCAGTATAATTATTTGCACGTATTGCTTTTGCTTTTCAACGTGATTTACACCGAAGATGGAACGAGCACACATGAGAGATTATTAATTCAGAACGGTATACGCCGACATCGATGGACAGTAATAAATTAATGCATTCGCGCTCTTTTTATCTTGTTCCTTTGCAACCGATGATTTTAACACCGATCGATCGACACTCTGGGCTTTGGATCTGCCACAAAAATCGTAGCTGTTATTTAATCGATGAATATTGTTTAATTGATGAATATTGAAACCAGTGTGTATTTTACTTCGAAGGACTGATTTTTTTCCAAGATTCGTGATACGTTGAGACTGTGTAACCGCGCGAGTAAGAGACGTGTTTTGATCAACTGTCGTTAATGACGGCGATAGATTATGAAAAATTCAATTGTAGGTCGTATTTGGTATAAACATCATACAATATAACAACGTGGAGAAATATACTGGCAATAAAATATTTTGAAATAGAATATTGCAATAGAATACTAACAATTGCTTAGCGACAAAATTGTAAATTAGGAGTATGCATATCTCACTCTGAACGGTAAAAATTATTTCGAAAAGCACATCGCTAACCAGAAACGCTTTAAAACAAGCCTATCCGAACATCTAATTCCTAAAACCACATATCCGCCAAGACCAAACTAAAAATTTCACTATTACAAAGCTTTTCCCCTTTGAGAATAAATCGAAAATAAAAAAAAAAAATTGTTGGCACTTGCCAAGCAGACCAACGAGAGAAAGAGCGAGAGAGAGAGAAAGAGAGAAGCCCTTTGGCGGCAACAGTGGTATATAGCACAGGGGCGGTTATCGATTCCGTAGAACCGCCCCCGTGCCTGGCCACACGGCGACTACTCCCTCCACTACTACACTTCCGGATAAAAGGACGTCAGGAGAGCGTTGGGCACAAGTTCTGTGGTATATCTATATGTATAACTCTTTCCATCTTGCTCTCTTTTCTCCAGCGCACTCGCTCTCATTTGCACGCTCATTCCGCATCTTTTCCTCTCTTTTTTTTCACTTTCTCTCTACTCGACTATTCCAAGAGAGAGAGAGAGAGAGAGAGAGAGATAGAGAGAGAGATAAGCAGAAGAGTCCTGATGTCTGTCCTTCTCTGGCTAACTTCTCGGTGTACGTATACACGTATACAATGTATGCATGCATACATATACATATACATATATATGCAAATTTCTTTTTTTTTTTACTCGCGAGCTCTTTTTCGCTCGGCGCGTTTTTTACGGCTCCAGCGCTTTCAGCTTCGCTCTTCTTTATTTCTCGTTCGCGCGAGCGCTGCAGTGGCAGAACACTCAATATTTCCCGACGCTCGCGCACAGTCTGTCTGATCCAGTATTCAGAGCTCTATCCTCAACCGAATTAAGTCCCATTCCGCGAGCCAAACTGTCATCTATATATAACTATGTATATACATATATATATATATACAAGGATCCTGAGAGAGAAAGACAGAGAGAGAGAGAGAGAGAGAGAGAAATAGTCGTACATAGAGCTGTAGCAGTTTCAAGCTGCATGTCTGCTAGCGACAGCGTCTTGCGCACTCTCTTGGCTACTGCATTATTATAAAGCCATTTGGACGAGTTTAAGCAATGGGAGAATGATGAGGCCGATAAATTTGTAATTATCGTCGGCGCACTCGCGTCGCGGAGGTCTGTTCGTCATTATTCAAGCGCGCCGGGGAGAAAAATTTTACTCTCGAGATGCTAGTGTGTATAAACATATATTTATGTATATATAGACGTATACGCGAATAATTTTCCTCGATTATAGCTTACGCGAGTGTAAAGGAATACACACGGGAGGGTAATAAACGAACGACGAGAAATAATTCATGTGCGCGTCTTCTAGATGTTGCTGGCTGATGATTGGAATTATTTATTAATGATTTGGAATACGTTTACATTCTATTGTTTATGTATACATTCATATTTTTCAAGCTGTACATTGAGCTCTTTATACGTTTCTATGCAAGATATATGTATTTGTATACTATTTTATGTTCGGCAAGGAAATAATTCAGAATTTTGAGATCATGAAATTTTTGAAATTATGAAGAGGAAAGATACAATATACAAAGTTTTTGCAATAAAAAGTACATTCATGGGTAAATAAAAAGAAAGTCATTTTCTTTATAAAAACAGCATTTATACGAATACCTATTGATATCTATCAATAGGTATACCATATACCAAAATAGATATACCATATACTTTTATGAAAGAATTTTTAAAAAACTTATTTTAAAATACAGCTAGAATAAGAATACCTGCAATTATTGTAGGCATGATGTTTTTCGCTATAAAGAAAGTACATAGAGAGAGAAAATTCTATTATCGAAGTTATGTTAACTAACTAATGTTAAATAGTTTGAAAATAGTTTAGATCGTTTGGCGAGAACTATTTTAGCTTGGAATTCTGTGACTGATAAATATGGTGAATATTTTTTTAATCATTAGATATTAGAAATCGAAAGTTCGCTTCCAAACTAAAGCAATTTCTGCCTCGAGATGAATAGAAATATTTTTATTCTTAATTTTCCGTAAATAACGATAGTATTTTTTAGTCTTCCTGAATCGCCATTTTTTAGTTCGCGATCCGCCATGTTGGATCTACCATTTTGAATTTTAATAAGCTAATGATGAATTTAGATTTAATGGTCCTGAAAGACCTGGTCATAAAAACTATTGAATAAAAGGATTGAAGACTATGCAGTGGCCCGAAAGCCTTTGAAATACGTTATTTTAGCTGACTTATTACGGCGACCATCTTGAAAGCCTATTGTCTGAGCTAATTTTGCTAATATACATCCAATCTGTTGTCACAAAATACAGATAAGTCATTTTGCCTGCTGAATCTTTGATTAGACTTCAGAAGTGCATATTATTGTGATTTTGCAATGATTTCGGGCATTAGGATGCCATTTTGGATTGGTCAACAATACAAATCAAAGTAACTCTAAGTATATATTGGAAGTACAACATTCGAATCCCGGTTCGTGGTGGATTAGACTTTCTAATCCAGTACAGTCCAATTTCAAGTACAGAAAACATTCCTTAAAAAAATATTGAAAATCTGTATTTTTTACACAAGAATATGTATTCCAATAGCATAAAAATATAAAGAGCGTTCAAGGGTTAATGCATTTTTTCAAATTACTAAAATCCTTTTCAAATTTTAGGGGAAAAATACGTTGGTAGAATATTAACCATTTTATTAGGTCAAAGCGTTAATTAATTGAAGCATTTTCGCGGAATATCAATGTTAAAATCTCATTAAAAGCTTCTAAAATTATGATCGTAATCTCAATTATTGGCAATAACATGCAAAGTGAGGAGGAAAGTAGGTCTTTAAAAACATCACACATTTGATATCGTTAAAGTTCCTACAAGAAAGAGCCGCAATTAAAAATGGAAAATAAGGTTGAATAAAATAGAAATGTCAATAGAAAAAATCATTTGCGTGACCTTTCGCTAATTTTTAACGCTACTAGCTAGAGATAATTTTTCTTGAAATTAAAGCTCACGCATCTTTATTCCTGTACCTCAACAAATTCAGAGTGATTTATATAGAAAAAGAAACACGTACTTTTACATAAAACCAGCCTTAAAAAAGTCCACCAAGAGACATAAACATTCACGTGCGTCCCTTCATTTCGAGCAAGGAACCACCAAAAAAAGTAGTCTGGTAGGTGTTCCCTTGAAAATAAAAATGATTCATTTTCTACACACCAACTACCTCTACCTTTGACCCATACGCCTATACATACAGGTATACAGGCAAGTACATTAAAGAGCGCGCGTGATTGCAATCGAGCGCGAAAGAACACCAGACGGTCTCGTCGCGGAAAGATAAAAGCTCGGTTTATTGTAGAATACAAAGACAGAAAGAAAAAGGACGAAGATGCCGAGCGGGAGAAAGAAAGAAGCTTGGGAAAAAACACACACTTACAAAGTGGAAACGCGCAGGTGCGTGAGAGGGAATTGAGACGAGCGTCAATGGTTGCGGAGGAAAGTTCTGAAAGACTCACGTATGTGATACGGACGGGTTAAAAAAGCGAGAGTTGCTATAGAGTCGACGGGAACATAGGCGAGAGGGAAAGCGAAGGAGAAAAGAGGAAAGCGAGTGCGCGGAGTTGAGAAATTCGAGACGCGATGGTGGTATGTGGTAGAGGAGTAATTACGTGTGGGGGAAAAAGACGAAGGGATACATGTAGATAAAGCTTCTCTGGCTTTAGATATATCGTAGTGGATAGTTTGAGTGATTTAAATTGTTTTTCGAAGAATATTTTATAGTTTAGTTATTTTATTAAACGATTCATTGTGAATCGCCATAAATGAGTATGTTCGTTAACGATCAATCCAAGATTATTATGTATAGTAATTAATTAAAGAAGCTTTCAGCTTCAGGCTTTAGATGTATCGTTTGTTATTTTGCGAAGCGTTTGGTTGCGATTCACCACAGGTGTGAATATTCTTTTGAATTAAAATATATATCCGTTAACCATGAATGAAAGTTCATTTTTTACACTCTCTACAGAAATCAGTTCAAATCATCAGTGTAAAATAGCTACTTCTTAACAGTCGATGAATCTTTTCTAATGAGCAGTGCGATTATGCGTTGGGAAGATTAGGGAGAAAACATTGTTGCGTGGTTGCGTGCCTCAACAGAAAACGTGTCAGAACCGTAATAGAACAAGGAAGTTCAGAATTTTGTGTTTTTGATGGATACGGCGGATACGATCCACGAGCTACTTGTTGAGACGTTGAAAGGAAAGTCTTGTTATAAATATTTAGATCATACCATTAACAACTCAATCAACATCAATTGGGAGTTGAACTTATGTTGTAGGTAATTATATAAAAGCTTATCGTACTTTATCAGAAGGTAAATATGCTACAAACTCAAGGGATGTGATGTTATACAAATAACTGGATTGTGTACTGATAAAAGACAAATTCTAAATTCACTATAACGTTTATTAGCCTTAACGCATTATCGTTTCATCACGACCAAAAACACGAAATTTCTAGCTTATCCTCGATCTTCGTTAGTAAAGCAATCTATGAAAATTAATATGACCAAACACGCTTTAATAATATTGTTGGATGTGCTTTTTCCGTTTAGGAAGTCAAAACATGAAAAAATAATGACGATCTTTTCTGAACTACGCAGCAAAATTAATTGCGACACCATTTTTAAAAGTACAACTTTGACAGAATAATACAGATATTGTTCAAAATTAAAAGCAATTTTTTCCCTTCAAACATGTAATATTTCGAGAGTGCTGCATTCATTCAAATTTACGCATTACATCTCAATTATTAATACGCTCGCATTATCAAATCCATGTTAAAAAGTCAACTGCTCATTCGGGATGATAAATGAAATCAATCCACCTTTTTCGGCATCGCGTGTGCACAGATTTATAGAAAAAAAAAATCAGCCTGAAATTCATTTAGATTATAGAATATAACTTGGCAAGCTTTCAGCGTCAACGCTCGTACTTCGCAAGTTCATCATTCGAATAAAAAAAAAGGAAAGCAAATTCAATAAATACACAATTAAGCTCGGATTTTCACAGTCCCCACGTTTCCCCCACAAAACTCCAATACATCCTATACAATTTACTTTTGTTTCAAAATCCACTTGACGACGATTACTCTCGACACATTTCGCTCTCATTCCGAAATACACAGACATACCCACACATTACATTTCCTGAATAATTCCTCAGCGCATAATTTAACCCCTCACAAAGGAAAAATATCCCGCACAAAGCTCTCACGCTACGTATACATACGCGTGTATAAAAAAGAGATACTCACCATTGTTACCCAACAATCTCGTCGTATAACGGTAACGAGCAAGCAACACATACATACGTTATCATAATTTCACTGCAGTCGAAATAAATCGAAGCAAAGCGTGCTTATCACCTATAGCTAAGCTTTTAATTTCATGCTCGTATCCATCGAAGCCACGACCCTTACCCCCCCCCCCCTCCCCTCTCTCATCACACACACGCACACACATACACAGCAAATCGATATACTACTGCGCTTATCCAATAGCCAAACAACATGAACGCGCCGAAATTGCAGATGCCACCTCTATCTCCCGTAACGACGAGAGGAAGAGACGGAGATATAGCTGTATACGTGTGCGCCTCTACCGTAGCAACACAGATATGTAAAGAGGAGTGAGTGAGAGAGAGAGATGATGATGGCTGGATTGAACATCGCAGCAGCGTAGGTTATGGCATGCAGGTTATGACCGGAGGGGCAGAAGGGATTATACAGTTTACCGCCGTTCTGCGGTTCTTGCTGTACTATATATATATATCATATATCATATATATATATATATATATATATATATATACGTATAAATGTGTGCATGTGTGCGTATGACTGTCTATTGCTCTATCTCTGTACGGGAGTACCGCTGCACATGACGCGGTACTTGTATTATTCTTTGTTTGTCGGAGAGAGAGAGAGAGAGAGAGAGAGAGAGAGAGAGAGAGAGACTACTCGGTCACTGTACTCGCGTGGTTTCGCCAAATTCAATGAAAAGATGGCTCTCTGTAATACTCACTCTTTATGGAAGGAGTATGCACGTATGTACACGTACATCACGGAGAGTCTAGATTTTGTTGAAATAAAATGTTCTACATTCAATGCGTTGTGTGTGTATATACATATGTAAAGCATGGAACTAGCGGCCTTTGACGCGCGACTAATGCGATTATTAG
Organism: Apocrypta bakeri; assembly: GCA_018906985.1. Classification (NCBI taxonomy): domain Eukaryota; kingdom Metazoa; phylum Arthropoda; class Insecta; order Hymenoptera; family Pteromalidae; genus Apocrypta; species Apocrypta bakeri. The sequence continues at coordinate 7,812,995 of JACCIA010000005.1, forward strand.
CTTATGACATGCACGAATCACTCGTGCAAAATGTCGAAGCCCTTTTCGTCGATAGAAAGATGCTACAAGGATGGAAAGAGCGAGAAAAAAGTGAAATGTTTAATACGAGTCGATAAATGAAAGTTCAACTTCCTTCTGTATATGTCTACGTGTAAGAAAACAAGTAGCCTTTATATATATATATACACAATTTCTTTTTCTACGAGGGGAAAGAAAAACGTACTCTCGCGATGTATATATTTCACTTTCGCGTTATATAGACGGGAAACGAGAAAGAGAGAAAGAGAGTCTGCGACGAGGATTTCGGAGTCGATGATGTATGTGAGCTGTATATATTTATACGCGGGAGGAGGAGGAGGAACGCTGCGTGTAGGATTTTTTTTATACTTTTATTAAGTGCCCCGCGCGGTTTTATTGAATCAATTTGACAACACTGCTGAGCTCTCCCGCCCTTGTGTGCGTTAAAGTAAAAATGATTATCGTTTTTTAAACGCATGTATATATATGTATGTATATATACCCAGGGGTTATTCACTGGGTTTGTATCGTCTTGTGGTATACTCGAATAAATGTAGATTTGTGACTCGAATTTGGGAGGACAATACGGGCGGTTGTTGTCTGTACCTCTCTCTCTCTCTCTCTCTCTCTCATTGGTAGATCAATTGCCGTGGGGCGTGTTGTACGGTGATGAGGAGCAATATTCATGAAATGCTTAATTGTTTATGGAGCTTCGAGCGTGTACACATCCGCGTAAGCGGATATTTGTTTCTATAAATCGTCTGGTTAAGCAATCAACGATTTACACTTATCGATCGAATATTATAATACGGGATAATTATTTTATTAAATAATTACGTGACAGATCATTAATTTAGTTTGGTAAATTGTAAGAGTCCGCCGATGATGAAAATACGTGTGTAATCTGTGATTTTCTTTACTGACTCTGTAGTGAATTCATAAACTTAGTAACAGTCAATCTGTGGATAACTTTGATATGCAAAATATGTTCATTATTGAATTCGTGAAATTTACATGACCATTTTTCTGTCTAGTGAATATTCATTTATTGTAGATCATGACGAGTATATTTGGAAGAAAATTGGGACTTCAATCGTGATTTTTGTGCTGTTATACTATGTAATAGCAGAGATGACCTGATTTTATAGCAAAAAAACTCACTGTTTTTCAAAGAAGCACATTTGAGCTTACACTTTATGCAGTTGAACTCGTATACACTGTTAGTATAGTGAAATTGGTTTTGTTTCAATTATGAGTTTTATAATTGTAATTGACCTCGGGAAATCAATGATTCAAAATGGGAATTGTAACTAGTGCATAATGTGGCACCTGAAATAGCCTTTAGAGGTAAGGTGACGATTACGTATTGAGGGGACAAGAAACCGTTAAATGAAGATAACTAAAATTAAAATTGTTTACAACTAATAAACATTTCATTTTTTTAATTTGTATCAATTAATTTCATTCTTTATATATATATATCATACTGATATTGTAGAAATGTATACCTTTAATTTGACCTTTGTTTATCTTCGTTCAGCACTTAACAGGTTGCTGAAAACTCACTCTCCGCAAGATTCAAAGTGAATTAATGGAACAATTGAGCTGAAAATTGGCATTAATGCTCTATGATACATCCTTTAAAGCTTCAATGCAGTCATTTCCAATGGAATGAGCAGAAAAAATTGAGTATGACAAAATCTACTCAGGTTCTTGAAAAATAGTTATAAAGTCAGTTTTGGATTTTTAATAATTTTTCGATTCATTAAAAAAAGCAAATAATGGTTTTTAAAGAGACTAATCAAGAACGAAGTTACAATCGTTTAAGTAAATAAAATGTAAATTAACATGCAAAGAGTAAAAAAAGTCATGAAAGCTCTTTGTGATTTCATAAAATTAGATAATTAGCAGAGAAAGTAGAAGAAAATACCTTTAATTAAAAAAAATCGCGCTGAAGCTCCATTTGAGAGTTCAGTTATGAGTGTTTAAAGAAATATTTAGTAGTAGAAATGCGTATATTTTATTTTTAAACGAATTCGTTGTAGACGATTCCTTTCATTAATCGAAGATCTTTGATTGTACTTATTTTTTTAGTTAAGCACGCTACTCGAGGAGATACTTGAAAGATAATTTTTTTTCCAAAATGCGAAAGATGGATAAATATAATTTTTTCATTTTTTGCCGTAAAATACCGAGTAGCTAGTCGAAACGAATGTGTAAATAGCTGGTTTTACTCAGAAGTACCCAGAAATGAGAGAATCTGTCCGGTCGGTGTATCCCCTCGTAAAAATTATTTTTCGATTTTCAGATACCGAGGTATTTCCTGTATTTATTCACGTATAAAAAGTGAATTATAAATTTTTTTAAAAAGTAAAAAATTGTTTTCGCTGTATGAAAAAATGTCTACTTACTACTCTAACACATATACTTATACTATTTAAAAATGATTTCAAAAAAGACCTTATTTAAACATTTAATTCTTTTGTTCATTTAGTCTTGCCTGTCATTTGTAAAAGGTACTTCTACGTTTTCCAAGAGTAAATTATTTTTACTTTTTAAAAAAGTAATTATCCACCATTTTCCGATTGTAAACTCGAAGAATTTGAAATACTGAAAATACAGTGTCGAGCACAGCGAAATGTAACAATGTTAGTTTTGCAAAGTAATAATAATTAACAAAACCAGTGAAAAATACAATCTCTTAAAGAATTTTCCCATCAAGCTTACCGACAAGGTCAAAAGCTTGTTCCTGTCCGCTCTTTATATATTATACACAATTCGCCCGCAGCCATCTAATTAATCGAGACTTAAGTGGCAGAATGCTGTATTAAAAATTTTCTTTTCATCCGAATGAGATAAAATAAGATACCTGCACCTTACGTAGCGTGACTTTTCGTTCCTGCTCATTAAAATTCCTATTGGAAAATATGACTGAGCTTTTTATTCCCAAGAAGCTTTTTTCCTTGTACCTTCCGGAAAGCAGCGACTTTCGGGCGACCGTTTGAAAAAGTAAGGAAAGCGACAAAATCGATCGAACGCTTTATCCGGAAAAAGTAAGAGGTTTACGAGCTTAGATTTTTTTGATAAGGAAACGACGACGAGGACAATCTGTGATCATATAATAGGAGATACTCTCTCTCTCACTATCTCTTCGGAGCGTTTGAGGATAAAAATATTTGTAAACGAAGAATTGCTTTGATAAATTAAACGAGCTGCGTTTGCGGTCTCATATAAATTGTTTATATATATATATCACGCATGTGTACGAAACCGTATCGATCAAATTATGGTATCAGACGTTCCTTCGGGGATTGCACGACATACAACTTGGTGTAAGAACGCATCAATGGGTTCATTATTGAACTAGTAATGGCAGCCCGTACTGTCAGCTGGTACTTGTGTGGTATCAAATTAGTACAGAAATTCTAATAGCAGTTAATGGCTTTAAAATTTATACCAGTATTGGAAAGTGTGCAGTTTGTTATTACAAGTACACAATAATAACGAAACTGCAAGTTCTTCGAACTTTTCCATCAAATTTTAATAGTATCTATTTTAAACTCAAGAAAATTTGCTTGTAAACGAGTAAAATTGAGGCGATCATTAATTAAAATAATCATTGGTAACGACCTATAAAATTTCATTCAAAAAGACTTGAAGAATTAACGATGCTGAAATATCGATGTTGTACCCACCGTTACGATAAGTAATGTGAAAATTTATTGTCGATAAATTCAAGTAAAATATTGATACGTTTTGATTATTCGCTGAATTAATTATAAAATTAAAACTCACATAGCGTATGGATTTTAATTTCACTGTCTCATTGAAATTCAGAATTAAATACGTTCTTATTGCGGCTTTACTGGCCACTCCTCTCTCTGACATTTCATTGCTATTGTTAGATTTTCATTTTATTCCACTGTATATATTTATTACAGTTTTGTCAAATTCATAGAGGATAACGTAAAAAACACATAAACAGAATCCAAATAAATATGCAGTACTCAACAAAGCAAAGGAATATAAAACCAGTTACAAAAACGAACTATCCAATTGACATCATTCCAAAGGATGCTCTAGAAAGTTTGATCATTTTTTCACAGGCTGACCAAATTTTTTCTAACATTTTCTATAATTCTGCATAAATTTACAATAGGAAATAGAAAAAATTACTATACATAAATTTTTACTCAACCTTTCAAGCAAAAATATACCAGAAACTTCTGTAATTTCGTTACGGTTTGATAACTAACATTTTTGCGAAATTTAAACAAAGTTTCACTCTATTTCTAAATGAAATTTACTGTACTTAAAAATACAAATTACTGTATATGTATACTAATAAATAGTTATCCAAATGCACATGAATTTTTAAGTCGATAATATAGTAATTTTTAATATGAACGCGCATGCGTAAACGTGGCGTTCAAAACCTAAAGTCGCAATTCACCACATTTTATGTGTAAGTCATTCGATGGCTTGTACGCACTGTAATATACAGTTACTGTACTGAAAAGTGCAAATGTGTATTATATAATTGAGCGTTTAATTGTAGGGGATCTAATCTACGTAATTGAAGGTGAAAGAAACATCAAATGAAAAATTACCGTTATTCGGACAATTAATCTCTGAGCACGTTTTCGACCATAAATACGTTAAAAAAATTATGATCGAAATCCCAATGTCCTCCAGGCATTCAATAGTTAGGAATACGACATCTTCTAGCAAACTAATAGACAAGGTAATGAGGTTACCGGTGGCCAGTCGAGCAGATCGATCGGCGTTGCAGCCTCGCACATATATACCGTTGTGGACGCATGTAATGGCTGCCCTGGCAAGTCTCAGCTTCCTCGAGGAAATGACTAAATGGACCAAGGAGAGGGACGGACAATTTTTTCACGGTCGATGACTTCTCATTTACGCTCTAGACTTGAATTATCGCAACGAATGCACTTTCCTCGTCGATACATGCGCATGCACATCTGGTTTATTCTATATATGCATACTGATAAGAGAATGACTCTCATCTGTATATGTAAATTAATTTACCGCGAAAGTAAAAAAGAAAAAAAAATAATAACAAGTTAAAAGCGATAGAAAAGTATCGCGTTTTTAAAATGTCGCATTCCCAATGACAGCACGGGCGTGACATGCTCGACCGGCTGCCATTACTGCAACGAGGGCCGCCGATAACTGATAACGCGCTCAGTATGTCAGAGCATTCGCTGCGTCGCTTCCCTCATTGCTCGTGTTTGCTCGAGAGTATGTGTATGTGTGTGCTCGCCTCGACCCCTGGTGTCGCTTTGTCCTTTGGTAATACGGCCACTTCGTCTTCGAAGCGATGCTCTGGCCTCGATCGAACCGTTTTTCTCTCTCGCCGAGAAAGAGAGAGATACTCTAGCCCTTGCAGCTGAAACGTTTCTGCGGTAGAAACGTTCTCGATCGTTTGATTGTTTCGCACAGTTCATTTTCGGAGCTTTGAAACTCCAAGTTTTATTATTTATTATTATTTTTTGTTTGTACTTACTTCGTGCATTAATTACCATTCAACTCAACAAGAACAATACTTGTATTGTACATGAATGAGAAAAAAGTAAGAGACACGATATGAAAGGTTGTACGAGCTTTGGGTAATTATTATATCACTTTTATTGTTTTTCGATAATTGACGGTTACTTCTAACTTTTATTCCGATTCAGTTTCTTCTTTTTCAACGAAGATGCTCCAACGATCTGCTAAAATTTGCTTAATAGTTATTCTGTAATTGCATTTCGTGTGGGTATCAGTCGTTGTGTTTAAAAGCTTTCGCAAGTCAGTCTTGTGTATTTATTTCCGATTATTATTGTGTTCTTTCGGATAATTTCAGATTCTCCTCATTCGTTGATTAAGATTTGTTATAATCTTACCAAGCGAGTTTTTCCACGTACAATTCTAGAAATAGTCGTCGACACGGAGTTGAGTTTTGGATTTCGTTAAAGATGAGTTGAAAATTTTAATTTAACAATTTAGTTTTTTAGTTTACTCGTAAAAAATATTACTATAGTCAAAACATTGATAGAAAAGTGTGAAAACTGAATCTAAAATTAATATTTATTTAGCAGATGAATTCTTGATAATATATTGTTATAATATTCTGAACCCAACATGTTTTCAAGAGCTTATTATTAATTTTAGTTTAAGCATTCTCTTGTCATACAGTGTTCACTTTTTTTTTATTACAATCGTGTTATCTTCTTATAATAAAGAAGCTTATGAAAGAATTAAAAATGCACTAGACTGAATAGTATGCCCTGAAAAGTTCACAATAGCAAAAGCGAGATTAGTTAGATATTGCGGTAAATGTGATGAACATGTAATTGTTAAAATATCTGCATAATAATTGTGAATTACAAGTATAACTAGTTTTAACTTACTTTTAAATGTTGTTATAAATTTATTACACGCTGTAGCAATATTATTATGTGCCGTAATTACTATATAACTACATTGCAACAATTGTATTTATTCTGGTTTAATAACGATAAATTGTATACTTATTCTACAATGATGTACATAGTTTATTTAATAGAAGTGGAACAGTCAGTTTCGTGAATTTTCGAATTTCTATTTATAATGTATTTTTCTATAAAATATTTAGTTATCAAAGGTTTTAATTACGCCGTGATTTAACGAAAGCTCAAAGTTAGATTCTTCTCGTATAAAAAATACAGTAAAACATCGGATGGATAATTTTTAATTTAAAATCCGATATCTGGCTTTAAGCAAAGAAGACATTATTTGATTAAAATCCTTGATGTTAAAAGATCGTATATTTAATAATAAACTGATTTAATTTAAGTGTGTCATATCGCTTATTCAAAAAGTGAAAGTCTGCAATGAGCGTACCAAATAATAAATTCACACATTATCCAACTAAATGATTAGGACGATTGTCTCCAATAAATTAGTCATCGGTAAACAACTTCATTATAGCAATAGAGCGAATCAAACCGGAAGTCAAGCCTGTGTAATGTTTCAAATCAAATCATCACAAACAGGCACAGAAACACACACACACACACTTCAATGCAAGCAATCCTCGTAACATTAGTAGAATACCTATAATAAACGAACCCTTATACCTCAAGAGTCATCCCATCACCCGTAAAGCAAATAGATCGAGCTATACACATTGCGAAATTATCCAACTATGAAAATCGCATAGTCGTCTGTAAATGGGCAATCCAACCGAAATAAAGAGCCCAATCCGTCGGAGATTCGCCGTCCATATACAGCATTCGCTTGGTGGGACACAATGTTGCGGTCGAGAAGCAAGGCGAGAGCGCGCTCTGCAGAGAGCAGCTGGGAATTTATCGTCACGGCGACGCAGTCGCATTGGCAGTCTCTCTCTCTCTCTCTCTCTCTCTCTCTCTCTCTCTGCTCTGCTGCTTCCGGTCTATGACCTCTGAGCTGCGCGCGCGCGCGACGAGGGAAATAGAAAGCGAGGCTCGAGAGGGAGGAAGACCCTTTCGCGATGCTTTGCGGAAAAGTGGGATCGCACATATATATATTTATATATGTCTATATATCTATATGGTATATACGGCTTGGATATAGATAGAGAGAGAGAGAGAGAGAGGTAGACGAAAATCTGGATGATGCTTGGTTGGTTTATAGATTTAAGAGACGTTTGGAGTGAAGCGAGGGAAGTTTTTATTCTTGGATTTGCTGAGAGTAATTGATACGAATCCGATAACTCAAAATAGTTCAAAGAAATATGACTGATTTCGTGGACTGAATTTACTTTCGTCACTTCTGAGATAGATCTTGATAAGGATATCGGGTGTGTGTATACATGTATCTGTGTATTATGCATGTAACGTACGTTTTGGATTTAATTAGATTTTTTATGGTATTTTAAATCTCGTGCGTCAAAGATAGTGAATATATAGATATTACTTGAATATTTATTTATTTAAATATTATTGCTGTGTCTCGTATGCGAGATCTCTATAGATTCTCAAAATATATATTACAACACTGCGTAGGAAATGCCATACAATAGAGATAACTTCTATACACAAATCTTTATACTTTTTGTAATTCGTTAAATAATACTAAATTTTAAATGCAATATTCTATTACGGAGAATGATAAAAATAGTAGTATTTATATAAATATAAATATAAAAATAGTGTATTATTCTAAAAAAAATTATTTTTTGAACAATCGTTGGCCTAACGTGGAGTTACCCGAAATCTGGTATAATTTTTCCGCAAATACAATCTACACCATTTCAATTTTCGGAATGACTGAATCACTCTTTAATTGAGTCAATGAGAGTCATAGAAAAATTTAAGAGTGATAATTGCCACACTTCTAAATTTAGCGCGAACCATTACTCTGAGTCACTCTAAGGTTCTATGGAAATAAAAGATATCATTTAAATATATGTGTTACTGTTTGAACTACTTATTATACGAGTTGAATGTCGCTTTAGGTAACTCTAATTAAAGTCTAAAATCTCTAAACTCTAATCAAAGTTTGAAACAAAACACTATACTATATATTGAACAAGTAATTTATCAGAGAATCGCCCATATATTCATCAGCAATTTTCACACCCAGATGTTCGATTCGTTCTATGTTTAAGTGAGCGATGAAATTTATTAATTTCCTATGTTAATTCTAAGGGACGGTTCTTTAAAGTTGAAGGAAACGTAAAGAGTGAAAATTAAAAAAAATAAATGTCCTTTTATTTTTATTACAAAAAAAAACCCTTTTCAAGCATTGTAATTATCTTATCTATTTGTAAGTAAAATTTTCAATGCGCACCGTGTTACATTTTTATCGTCAATACCGTCAAATTTTACATTTGACAATTATTAAGTTTATTAAAGAGAACGTTTGAAAACTCTTGTAGTAATGTGATTACATAATTTCGAGTAAAACGGAATTGTAACTTATGGAGGTATACCTCGCGTGTTAAAAGTGTAAATACGCGTGTTTAAGAGTCTATGTAGCGAAGTTGACCATTGACCTTTGCTAAGAGTGAAAATTTACGCTTACAAAGTAATTTTAACTCGAAAAATTTAATCGTACAGTGAGGTGTTTGACTTTACGTAGTAAAGTCAACCAATTGCTCTTTTACGAGAGTGAAAATTAACTCTTATATAAAGTAATATTAACTCTAAAAATTTAAGCGTCTATATACTGTTAAATCACATAATACAAATCTCGAATAAAATTCACTCAACGATCCATATACCATTATACCCGTAACTATCCAAGCCTATATAACAGTTAGCATCCACCCGAGAACCTGACACCTCGAAACCGACAAATCGAGCCACTATTCTCTCTCTCTCTCTCTCTCTCTCTCACTCTCTTTTCAATTCCACGATTCAAATGTCACTCTATATATCGCGTGTACGAGTCCTCGACTCTATACATACACCACCTCGTCGGAGTCTCAAGCGTTCCGCTTTTCCAACAAACAAAGATCCCTCGCGTTCCGCATACAACCAGAAAGAGGGAGAGAGAGAGAGAGAGAGAGAGAGAGAGAACTCCGCGGAGGACGGAAAATCGATGTCTCAGTGCTACTAGAGCCAAAAAGCCTTGGCGTCCTTACAAGCGTTATTATTGTAGATCCTGAAAATTATACCTCAGTGAACGACCATCATCTATTCACTCTATATATTGTGTATACAAAAGAGGCTCGTTTCCTACGCACGTCTGTTGCGAAAATCGCTTGCATAAATTCATTTTCTTCATCTGTGTATGTATGTATGTATATATATCTAACTTAGACAGTGACGCGCGTAGACAGATCTTATAGGGAGGATATAACTGATGTTTAGACGATTGCATAATCATTCATAGATTACGAATTCGTGTATACAGTTGCTAACGATAAGAGCAGAGTATTACTTATTCGAAGGGAATAATTGAAAAATTTCCTTAAATGGCATGCTTGTTCAATTATTTATTCTGAGCTGTTGTTGAATAATATTGTCATTTTAAGTGCTTTACAATATGCGAAGACGACATTGCTTTAAGCATTGTATTGATTTAAAAGAAATTTTTATGATTTGTTGCATTATTTCGGTAATTATAAAATATACATAAGAATAATTAATAATTGAAACTAATTATTCGTATTAATGAATGTTTTCAATACGAAATGCACTATAGTTTATGAATGTATAAACATGGGAAGACTATATTTTTACAATATAGTGTAACGTTTGTCACCGAATTAACGAATCTTAGACTACATGTCTAGCATAAAATAAACAACTATTAAATAAAATCGTTATCGAAAGAAATAACGATTCGTTGAAATATAGTATCCTCCCTCAAATAGAATTTTTCTATGTTGCATATATATTCAACGCGAATTGATATTCTGATTACAGAAGCGGACGTGGCGGTGCGCAAAGCAACGGACGTGGCCAGTGCGGCAGCCTGCGGGGCGTCGAAAATGGTCGCGTCGACGCACAGTCTCGATGACCTGGGCGTGAGTCATCTGACCAGCAGTGCCAGTCATCATCTCCATCATCGTCATCAACAATCGAGCCATCCCCATCATCACCATCATCATCACCACGCGTCCTATGCTAAAAGCGCCCAGGACAAGCGTAGTCGGCTCAGCAACGTCATCAACAATCTCCGTAAAAAGGTGCCACCTCCTCCACCGCCACCACCACCGGAGCCTCTCGCTCAACCGGACAACGAGTCAAAGGACGGGAGCGAGCGCAACCTGGAAACGCTCGAGAAGTACGTGATGACGGTGTTAAACGGAGTCATCGACGACGAGGCAAAGAAGGACTGCAGCAGTAGCAGTCAGGAAGTCGTTAACACAGCCAACGCAGCTGCCCAAGAGGATGTCCAACCCGAGGATGCCTGCAGTAAGGAACCAGCCGTTGTTCCTGCCTCCAGGGATGCCGATGGAAAGCTCGAGCCTTCCGAGGCTAATGAAAGCAAACTCGACGCCGCGGTACCGGCCGAGCAGCTGGATGAACAACAACAGCAACAGCAGAAGAATGACGAGGAGCCGAGGGAAACCACCATCGATCCCGACTCCAGTACGTCCAACAATGCGCAGGTCGACGACTGCCCTAGGACACTCGGAGCTATCATCCTCGAGAGGCTGAGCGAACGCGAACCTGCTACCAAGGACGAATCCGAGGACATCAGAAGCGTCTGCAAGGAACTGCTGAACGACCTCCTCAACGACATCCTCCGGGCTGTCGACACACCCGTGGAGAAGGAACTCGATTCCAACTCCGCACAGCAAAGCGTTCACTGCAGTTTACCCCTCGACAAGGTTGCCTCGGTCCTTCCAAACTGCCAACAAAACGACAGCAGCAATGGTAATACCAGTAAGAGCCCGACTACGAAACCGACGTCTCCGACGGTACGACATCTCTGTCTCTACTGCGACCGGAAGTTCTTGTCGATTTCGCTGCGACAACGGCACACAGAGCGAGTTCATCAGGCCAGCGGAGGTCGACGCTCCGAACGAAACTCTCGCAAGCCAGGACAACAGAGCTGCCAGTACTGCGTCGATCGTAGTGCCGAAAATCTCGAGGGCCTCTTCCAGCACATGGTCGGCAGCCACAGCGACAAATACCACGGCTGTCTACAGTGCTCCACCAGGTACCTAACCCGCGACGCCCTTACCTCGCACATCCAGGACATCCACAGTCACATAACTGTGCAGATGGAGAAGCTCAAAGAGCCCGTAGTCAGCACGGTCAAGGAGTTAGTAAAGCTACCATCGTCCCCCTCCGCCGTGAAGGAAGAGCCAAAGCAGCTATGCCCCGTCGAGTTCGACAGCACCTTCTACAGCAGCGTCAGCTGCAACATTCGCGAGAACTTGCTACACCACCTCGACGGTAAGATCCAGGACTCGGCAGCACCGGCCTCGCCACCCGGCCAAGCGGCCGCTTCGCCGGAGAACAGCAGTAGCAAGACACCTCAGTACCAACTGCCGATCGACATATCCTTGACGGCCGTCACCCCGGTCTACAGCAAGGACTACCCCACAGCGCCAGCGGTCTTCGAGAACTCGAGCGAGCACGCGGATAAGCCCAGCAAAAGCTGCGGACGCACCCATCCGCGCAGGGTCTCCTTCGAGAAATACAACTTCCCTCGCAAGTACGACGGGAAAGAGCAGTGGAGCTGCTCCATCAAGGATCTCAGCAAATTCGACATCTCGACGCAGTTGACGCTGCGCAAAAAGCAGCGCTCGATCAAAGAACGCACTAACGCCACGACCACCGCTAGCACCACTACGAGTCTCCAGCGACTCGACGAAATAACCACTCCGGTCCCGGAAGTGGTCAAAGCTTCTACCGAGGAACCAGTGATCGAAGTCACCGCGCCAAGCGAAACGATCACCAGTAGCGATGACGCCACGGCTATCAAAGAAGAAAGCACGAGTTCGATCGAACCAACGGTCTTCAGCAGCGAGTTCGAGAATTTCATGAGACTGAACAAGTGGCACGAGGGTAGCAACAACAAAGACAAGAGTACCGAGATCGTCTACGCGGAATTGACCGGCGAGTGGTCCCGACCGAGGGTCTACGTATGCAGCACCTGTGCCGAGAGATACGTGAGTCTCGCTGTCCGTTAAAGTCTCTTTTCCTCCTCCTCCTCCTCCCCCTCCTCCTCCCTCACGACAACATTTTGCCTTCGCGACAGCTTGCAACGCATCAAACCATTATGCAAAGAGGGCAAAGAGCTTGCGCCTGACATGTGTGTTTCTGCAAGGGAGAGCTTTCGAAACCCGCCTCGGAGTTATTGAATTCGTATTTTCTTTTGTTCTTTTTTTCGAATTAAATTTTCGCTTTAGTTTGCGACTCAAGGAGTCTCTGGAGATGCTAATTTCATTTATCTCGACTTCGGTCTCAAAATGCTTCTTTACTAAAAGCCTTATAAATCTAGTCAAAAGTTCAACGAAGTTTGAGTAATCCTGAATATAGAGATTGCAGACGCGGGTGGATCTCTATAGATATGCTGACGAAAGTTGTTTGTCTATTACCTCGGAATTTTTTACGAAAACTTGTTCGTTTTGAATTTTGATAAAGATAGAAATGAGATATTATTCTGAGAATTATAAAGGGAATGCCACTTCAAAATAACAATCTCTTTGATCTGAATAATGAGCATCATTGATTTGAACGGTAAAAATGGAACAGCCATGATATCTTTGATTGTATATTTTGTTTCGTAAAAGAATACTTTCAGCGCAATATTGAAAATGTTGCTTAAAAACAGAATCGATAAAGGTAAAGCCGAGGAAGACATTTAATTTACATTTAAGAGAAAAAATTGTATTGATATAACCACATTCATTATGGATTAAGTAAACAACGTTTATTTCCAAAAATATATAGGCTAGCTTTAAAATTTTTTTACAAAAATATATATTTACGTGATAAATAATGAAAACGATATTTCATTTCTCTGTAAAATCACTTTAACTTATTGAGGTTTTTAAAGTAAATATAAACAAAAATATTCCATTCAAAAGGTATTATCATTTGACATATATTTTAGCTTCAAGATCATTGCTTTCAGTGCAGTACTTATAAAAATAAAAATTATTAACAGGGTTTTATTTCGCTTCTTCATTTATTTTTTATTCGCAGTATTGACGATCTATTTTCATACACCTATCAGTAAAACTGTTCCCAATTAATCCATTGAGACATGCCGATATTATAAACGTATTTCGTCCTACGACACAATGGAATAAAAATATTGCAAGAAATATTTCCAACTAACTATCTCTCGATTCTAATGCATTAAATGCTTTCTCTACTATATATTGTCGAATTTACGTTCGCAGTACAGATGTTAATTGGATTAATTTTCAAACTACAAACGCTACATCAACTCCTAATCCGATTTCGATATTAATTTCGCAATCCATACAATTTGAACGTCAAACGAATAATTCAAACGAATTTAAAAGCGAAGAATTAATAAAAACAATACTATGATCCACAGACGACCCTGAAAGAGCTGGAGGATCACAAAACATCGTCGCACCCAAACGTCTGGTGCATGCATTTCGAATTTTCGGGTGACCAGCGCGAACTTTACAAGCATCTGGTCTTCCTTCCGGGCCGAAGCAACAGTCCAACGCCGAGTATGAAGACGCGACAACAGACCATAGCGAATCAGCCGCCGGAGAAAATTTGCACGAAATGCGCAAAGAACTGCGTCAGCCTAGCCGAATTGCACCGACACATACTCGAGTGCGGTGGTGATCAAACTTGGCTCCTTGGGCTCTTCGGAAACGGCAAGAAAAAATGCAAGTGGCGACCCTTCGGTAGCCGCAGTCGCCGTCGCAGACAGCGTGGAATGAAACGCAATATACAGAACTCGCAAACACCCAGGAATGCCGCGCCCAAAGAGAGACCGCCACCCAGTGGACCACGGGTTCGGCCCAGTGACCGTAAGTCCTTTGTCGTGCGTTTATACGATTTTTTTTGTTTTGCTTTCGTTTCAAGGAGCCTTACACTTATTCGCTCTCTGAAATTTGAATGTCGGTAACAAAAGATGTAACGTTAATACGAAGCTGAACTTTTTTTTAAATTTATGTTAAGAAATATCGTTTAACATTCTACGCAGAGATATGATTTTTTAATTATGACTTGGACAAAGATTATTTTATTGTATTTTATGTAGTTTAGGGCTATAGATTGCATTTTATTAATAGATTTTATTGAATTGTATATACCCATGATGATGATGCATACGATAAATTTTCAATACAGTGGCATAACGTTACCTAGTAACGACATCATTTTTTATCTTTAAAATATAAAATACATCAAGACGTTCAAGCTGGAGTTTATATCAAAGATAAAAGTTAAAAAAAATCATATATATCTGAACAGAATTGTAACATCAACTTTTTGGTAGGTCTTTTATTGAAAAGACCTACCAAACAAAACAAGTTTATGTTTGTTATCAATATAACATTTTTGCTGAGAGGATAAGTGTAAACATCCCTTGAGGTAAAAAAAGTTCCACTGTCTGTTAGTAAAAAATTCGAATTTTTATTGTTTCGTCATATTATTTATTAATTATTCAAAGGATACTCACGCATCCTTTGAATAATTTATTAATTTCATGCTATTTTCGTAACTAACCTTATCCATTTAAGCTCATTTATGTATCGATGCCTTTATTTCGTTCTACAGACGTATATTAAGCCTTCATTACAAGATTATCTATATTTAATCTCGGCTTCAATTTCTCGATGAATTACAATGTATCGTCAGTAGCAGGATTCGCGCAAACTTCGAATTAATTTAACAAAAGAAGAAAAAAAAAGTTAATTAAAAGAGAACACGAATTTCAAGACAGTTCCCTTTCTGTTTGTCTTTTGTAGGTGAAAGCATTCAAAAAATGTTGGCTAATCTACCAGCCAAGCGAGCGACGCGAAAAGTCCTCCAAGAAAATGCCGCACGATCTCAAGGACGACTGCGAAATGTAAGTGTCACTTTTTTGCACCTAAACGCTTTAAACATTGCCAAAGACGCGTAAGCCTTACTCTTTTATTAGTAAGCGCTATTCTAATCTAAATTCCAACGTCTCGAGCTAGATTGGTCAAACAAAATTACGCATTATCGATCGAATAATTATAAACGTAGTTTACTCGATTGAACGATTCGCTGCGTAAACTCTCTCATTAATATCGAGCGCAATTATTATAACACCTCGCGCTTGCCGATCGGATTAGTTTAACGTCTAATGAACGAGCATTGAACTGGATATACAATTGAAACGTCAACGCATCCATTGCGTCGAATGTCCACTGTTTGATAATTATACCGTTTGAACGCACAACTTCGATCGGTGACTTTATGCTCCTGTTCTGCTATCGAAAGAAACGTGATTAACGATGTTTTAAGTAATTGAGCTGAAATTTTGCGGGAACAAACTATTTTCTTTTTTAATAAGACTAATGGTGGTAGACGTGGGTAAAAGAACAGGCTATAATGAAATGTTAATACAAATGATAATTTCACAATTAACAGAAATATCATTTGTACAAAAATGGGACGCTCGATAGGGATACGATTGTTGTTGGAATAAGTAATCCGAAATTATAAACCGTGTCTTCTGCCAGTGCGTGCTGTATGATATTCAAAGACGGAAACGGATAAAAAAATTAAAGCCAATTTAAACGTACGGTCACCTTATTTTTGCATTGAATCAGCAGTTACTGATCCAAACAGGACGGAAAAGTTCGTTAGCGATTGCAAAAAATGTACAAATCCAGTGAGATAAATCAAATACTTTAGGGTAAAAAGTAATTATTGCAAAGTTAGGAAAAGAGTTCCACGAGTTATGTTATGCATAATTTAAGAGAATTTACCTTTGAAAATTGTACATCAGATGTTTTGCTCTCAAATTCATTCCAATTTATTAAACACAAATCTAATTGTTATACAAAATATCATTACCTGAATTGCGGTAGTTCATTTTGAACCTGTTTGTATCTACCGTATTACAAAAAAATGCAACAATTCATTGCTGATCACATACAATACAGGTCAGTCCTTACGAGCCGCATTTCAAACAATATCGGAACTTATTGTTAAAAAGTTGAGTAAACGATCATAAAAAAGTTGGGGAATAATTGCAATCGAACTGTAACATGATCAGTTTACCTAACCGTTACTAATTTGTTTTCTCCGTATAGTTATTAAACTGTTACAACCTTATCTTAGGTAATGTAATTTGAACATCTAAGATTCAATTGTTCACGCAATGTATAAAACTTTATGTCGTATACCTTTACGTAAGAGTTGGAAATAAACCTTTAAAAAGGTTTGAAATAACGTAATAAAAAAACACGTTTAATCAGTAGTAGCAGAAACAGCGAAAGAAAATGTAATAACAACTACAAAAGAAAGAACAGATAGTAGCTTGAAGCGAAGATTTACCTTCACCGCTGTAGCTTCGTTATCTTCAGTCCAGTAACATTTTTTACCAAACTCGCATTGTTACGGACATTGCAAAAATATGTCTAGAACTGCAATTTAAGTGTATTTCGCGTGTAGGATGTTTTATAAATAGGAGAAAAGCTTTGTATAAATGGGACGAAAAATTCGGATACGAAATCGGATTTGATCAGCTGTGTTGTCATACCGATTTTATGACTTCCCGTGATTATAATTACGTACGAAGAT
Source organism: Apocrypta bakeri (assembly GCA_018906985.1). Lineage (NCBI taxonomy): Eukaryota > Metazoa > Arthropoda > Insecta > Hymenoptera > Pteromalidae > Apocrypta > Apocrypta bakeri. The sequence goes on from JACCIA010000005.1 coordinate 7,830,214, forward strand.
TATCAAGTATTTCGTCCTGTACATGCGAAGCACGAGTAATAAATTAGCGGTAACCAAGCGATGCATAGCGACACGTTTCGCGCGGTTATTTAATCGATCGTTTATTCAGCATAGTTCGACGATTGTATCTTTACGATATTTACTTGTCCCATCATCGCACAAGACTCCACATTATCTATATTTCAGATTTTGCTAAAATAACAAATCTGGAGTTTTACGCAAGATTTTATAGTGGATTTGCAATAATCGCAAACATCGTTTCGAAAGAAATGCTTAAGTCAAAATTAGTACTCGTTCTAATGTTAAATCGCATTTTCGACAGTTATCTGTGTCGGAAGAGATTTAAAATCAAATCTGTTACAATTTTGTAATCTGATCATAACAAATTTAGTGACTGATGGGTAGTTAAAAAGTTAATAAACAATTCTGTTAAATATAAAAATGGACATTTTATTAGGACACTACGAGTAAATAGGGTAGGGTTTATTAATAAATATCAAGATAATCTAATAATCAATTCTAAATATTGGATATAGTTTATAACCTCGTTGTATCGAAGGAAATTGGACAGTTTTTTCTCCCTTTGTTATTTTTAAGGTAATCGAATCACTTATAATTAAATATTAATTCAATATTGTAGTAATAGATAAATTATTAATATTTGCTTATTAAAACAGGAGTTGCGTCACTTAATTAAATCTCAAAATGAAATCGATATTGTTGCTTTAATAGCAGATTTTGTGCTTTCTAATTTTAATCCTATTTAATTTATCATTGTTTTAACTGATTAACGGGACTAAGTAATGGAAATCGATGCATATCGACTACTTAAAACTTCTGTGTATACTTTAAAAAAGACTTGATAATAGTATAATAACGTTTAGATACTCGAAACAACATTTATCGTTCCATTTGAATAATTTATGGTATTCGTAATTCAATGAGCGCATAAAGGCAAAAATAATTATTTCGAATGGTCGAGAGGATTTCTGTTATTAAATTCATTTCGTCGGCGCTGATCGACCAACGACGATTGACACGAATAGCGAAAGAAAAACCTTTTTATCCCATTATCGAAAGTGTCTAATTCGCATCGCACGACAATCACGCGCACCTTGTATGAAAGATGAACGTTTTCAATGATTAATAAATCAAAGCGTATGTCGAGTGAACAAAATTTCTCGATTGTCAATACGTCAATATCTCCTCTTCACGCGAGAAAAACAATTAAATTCATCCGGTTGATTCATGGCTTTTTTTTAAATTTATGTCAGAATTTGAATAAACGCTACGTTCAGCGTCTGCATAATTCAGCGGTCGATAGCTCGCACTCGTGTCCAAAATCCAAATTTCTTTCAATTTTTCTGACTAATTTACACGAGGATCCGGTAAAACCGGACGATCGCTCGAAGTCTTTGTAAATATAAGCCCATTTTGTATAAATATACAAAAGAGCGAAACGAGCTTTAATTCAGAGCGTCGGTGCTTATTGTATTGAAGCTTCATCGCAGTCGCTGAATACCTGGTTAATTGCAGTACTCTCTTTAAAGAGAGGTTGAGAGCGAGAATAAAAAAAAAGAGGGAATTGGAAGCGTAAAGAAAGAAACGCGAGATGCAAAGGGCTAAAGGTGAAAAGGAAGAAAAAATAATCCGCCGAAGACAAAGAAACGGAATAACTCGTGGAGAAGGAATGGAAGATGCTGATGTAGAGTACGATCTAGAGATAAATTTTTTCAATTAAAATTCAAAGTTTTAGTATGTTGTTTCTCCGGCTGATTTACGTTGCGTCCGGGGCGAACGAACGGGTAGACTACGATTAATCTTTCTCCACTTATAAAGAAAGTTATGTATGTGCGTGCGTGTGCAAGAGGAGTTTTCGTTTAATTTATGACAAAATAAACGAATTCGAGTGAATTTGGACAAATCGAATTTTTATCTTTTTTAAATCGATAATAAATGTTGAGGTTGACCGGGAGATTTTCAATTTCAACGATATGGAAATAGCAATAATTAATTTACGCTCTGCATCTTAAGCAGTGATGATTTAGTATTTCGTAATTTGTAAACGTTCCGATTATGAACGGGGGAAATACGAAAGTAGTAATCAATCGACATTTCATAGTGAACATAATGTTCTAACTGTAAAACTGAATTGAGAATCATGAAAATACATGTATAATGTAACAATTACGAGTGGATTAATAGCGATCTGCCTTTAAATGGCATTATGTTCGTTTTGTTTTTCTGGCCGAAAAACATCAATAATCTATTTTGTTTTTTAATTCGTGAATAGTTTTTAAAACGTAATGAACAAAATCATAATTCGCTTTTAATAAATATTGAATTATTAATACATTTGGCACTAACGATGAATACATACCAAACGGATTATATATTGTAATTATAAAATAATAAATATTTACTCTTTTATAAAAAGACTGTTCTTTCACTATATTTAGCATCGAAAAGTTGAATAATTTAGTAGTCAAGATGATTTTACTGCGAGGAATAATGAAAATGTACTAATTCAGATTTAGAAACTAATTTTTCGCAAACAATTTCAAGTATTACAAAAATTTCGATACTACCTTTTGCTATAGAGTATTGGTAAGAAAAATGTGCTAAATAAAAACAAATCAGTAATAAACCGAACAGGTACAATTTTAGTAAATTACAGGTATTTGGGGTGATTTATAGTTTCACATTTAATAACAATACGAATAATCGGCTAAAAACAGATAATTTACTCGAAAAAAACAATAGATCCCAGTTCTAAGCTGGTATTATACTTCAAATCACCTTTACTCCTCTGCGGTGTAGAGAGAAACGCAACGAACGATGTATATGTTATATCGTGCCTTTTTTTTATTCAAATGCTTTCTAAAACTATCCAGGAATATTTATGACACGCGTAAAATAAGGAAATAATTTTTATTATCTATTTAGTATCTTCGTCAGTTTTTCATTCCCATCGCTCCAGCAGATGAAATATTTGCCGAAAACACTTACAGTTAATTTTCATTCATACGAATACGCGTGAGAAATGAGGTATATCTACAATCTAGTGCATTAATACCATTCGAAGTTATTAAGGCCTTAACTTCGAAAACGGAAGTTCGAATAAACGAATCGGCCCAAAGTGCACTTCAACTTCCTAATGCTCATCCTTACTCCTCCGCCTTAAAGAGAACGTATCATCGTTGCTATCGATCCTACGCAAGTGTAACATCAAAGCGAAAGATATAAAGTTGGGGAAAAAAAATAAATGGAAAAAATAACTTCTTTTCGCTTCGCGAGATCCGTATGCAAAGGACCGCGTACTCGACAACATATGGCAAAGAGATCGGGGCTTGGTAGCAAAAAAAATAAAAACAATTAAAAGAAGACGTATGCGTTTGGCCAAAAGAGCGAAAGCTAAAAAGAAGAAGAAGAAGAAGAAGAAGAAGAAGCTTTAAAAGTAACGAGAAAGAACCACAGAGCGAGAAATGCGAACTCAACGGCGCCAAAGAAGAGAGTCTCTGTATACGTCTGTAAGCTTATACCTATAAGTTTAGGTCAGTTCGCGTCGTCCGAGATTTTCCACGTCGCCTCGCGTGTGTGCGCGCGCGGTTGACCCAAATGCAACGTCGCCAGGCAAACAAAGCTTTCTCTCTCTCTCTCTCTCTCTCTCTTTCTCTCATATAATGATATATGTATGCAGTCGCCGTGATGAAGAAAAAGAAGAAGAAGAAGGTCGACGGGCGATAATGCTCGCGCCCGCCGCGATAAGGCCGTGTAATGCGAAAGTCCGATGTGCGAGAATTAAAAAGCGAACGAGAGAATGACTGAACTAATGTATACGTGGGTCCACGGTCGCATGCTTGATTTGACTGCAGAAGTAAATTTTACCCACGAAATGTCGCTGCGAAAATAAATTATAAGTACGGATCGTAATCAGGGTCCAGATGTATGACGAAAATGGTTTGATCCCCCGAAATATTCACGTAGACATGGTATAAAAGACATTGGAGCGGAATAGATATTCGATAGCTGTTATCTATACGGAAATCAGCGATTACAGGAAAATTTGAGTGAGATAGAATTTACCTAAATTTTTTTAACACCGATGATTACATTGTAAATTTTTCCTGAGCTAGTTTTCATTGCGATTAAAAGTCCGTTAATTTTACTACTTTTTCCAATAATGTTGGGCTATAATTTGATATCCGTTGTTATATTTATTACGAAATTGTACGAAATCGCTAGATACAAGCTTGATTCGAATTAAAATTAAAAATATTCGAATAAATAATAAAAATTGGAATAATAAAAATCGGACCGTATTTGTGTTGCCTGTATGATAGAACATTTACAATTCGGTCGACAGCGTGTTCAATAAATGTATATAAATTTTGGTACCTATACACACTAAACGAATTAGATTCTTGGGAAAAAACGTTGCAGGAACTTGTTTGCATCACTGTGATTTCATTTGTCACTTTAAACAGTTTAAAAATTTAATTTACGAATCATCTTATTTCGAGCTTCATCGGTAAAGTAAATATTGTGGATTTTATTTGAAATAGTGCCGAAAATTGTAAATTTTCAATTAATAACATTAATCAATTGATGGCAAATTTTTAATAATTATTATAACTTATTCAAGTTCAATTCAGTTTAGTGATAGTAATTTTCACTTCTTGACTAACGGTATATTATGATTTTGGTCGTTTATGGGTTAAGAATATTTTGAAAATTCCTAAATGTATAATACGTTCCTCTTGAAATGGAAACTGTTTTTTGCGAACCAAGGCTTCATTTTAATTTTATACATCTTCACGTTTTAAAAACATTCGACTTTGGTGACAAATCCTCCCCTCTGGAGTCGCTTTTTCAGAATTTAGTGTAATCGATTTCCGCAACACTACTACGTAACTTACAAAGAAGATTACAAATAATTCTAATGACATCATACAAACTAAAGTGATTATTCTTAAAAAAAAAAATCCCAAAATATAAAGTAAAGTGAATTTTCGAACTGACAGCTTGGTAGAGAATCGCCCGTATATATAGAGCAAAGAGGGGTACTATCGATTGGAGAAAGCGAGGGTGTGTGAGCCGATAATCGCGAAAGCGTAACGTTCGCGGATTTCCATATGACTCCCTGACGATTAGACTATATAAATCAACGTTGATTTATGTACACCGCGGTTATTGCCGTTTGATCTTTATTGGGGCCATTTCTTACGAGGCATTTTATTTTTCAACATCAGATCGATTGCAATTGCGCTTAATCTACTTACGAGTAAAATAACCGAAATTTATTTGCTTTGAAGTTGAATTAATTCACGTGATCCAATTTGCTTCCAGGTACAGTCTCGCCAGGCAGCGGCTGATAATCCAGCATCACGGATCGTCAAGAGCAAGCAGGTGTTACGTAACAAATTGCTGAAGAACGCCAAGTCGTTCCACCGCAAGAAGAATCTCCGTGAAGAGAAACAGCAAGAGGATAACGCGACTGCCGATGCCGAAGCAGCAGCAGCAGCAGCAATAGCTCAACCGCGAAAACAGCTCCTGCGTAACGCGCGAGTCCTCGGTAAGAAGAAAAATGTCAAAGCAGCAGAGTTACCCAGACGTACCATCAAACTCAGAAGCACAATTGCCGAGCAAGCGGACGAGCAGGAGGAGCCGAAGAAACGAACGGCGAAGTCAGCTTCGGAACAGGAAAGCAAACCGAAGAAGAAGAAGAAGCATCAAGAATCATTGAGCGCTTCGTTGAAAGCCCGTTCGCAGTTACGCACCAACGATGGCAAATTCGCGCGTAAGAACCTCATCTCCATCGACCCCAAGAGCAGACGTTCTATCAATGACCCGGTGCGACTGCTTACCCGGTCGAAGCTTCGAGCCGCTGCTAAGCTCGCTTGGAAGGAACACACGAAGATCTCGCGACGGATCACTCGGTTGCGTTCGGTCGACGCAGCCGAGAAACAACCCCCTGTCGAGGAAAACGACGAACCGGAAGCTGCGAAGTCGGCCAAGGTTGCGAGGACCTCGTCGGTCGAGGACAAGCCCGTGGAGCAGCTGCCGGTCTACTGCGGCCGGGGTAGGAGACCAAAGAAACTCGTGGAGGCGACGAGGCTAGCGGCTGAAGCTGCGGCTGTTGCGGCGAACAACGGCGAAGCACCGAGCGATCCGAAGACGAGGAGGTCTTCCCTCGTTGCTGCTCAGCAAAAGACCAGAAGATCGACTGCTTCTTTGGACGCGTCCTTGGAGTCGTCGAAGAAGATCAGCAAAATCTCACCTGCACCTACACCCTCACCAGAGGACAAGCTTGGCTCCACTACGCGTAGTAACTCGAAAGCTAAGAGAGACACCAAGGAGAAGAATGAACCCACTGCTACTGAAAGCGTCAGCAAGAAAGTGACCAAAGAGCCGAGTGACAAGAAGGTACAGAAACGAGTGGATAAAAAAGTTGCGGTTACCGATGATTTGGATACTTCTGCGGAGACACCTTCGTCTGCGAAAAAAGACAAAGCCGCAGTCGTGAGGAAATCACCGAGAAACAGAGATTCCGAGGTGAAAGAATCCGTAGAGGAGCCAGAGGATAAAGCTGAGGAGTCTTCGCCGACGGAAAGCGTCGATGAAGTTGCTGTTACTCTCGAAACAAATGAAGCAGAGATCACCGTTGAAAATGACGAGGAGAAAGAAGAAGCTAAGAAAACTGTGCCTGCTAAGCGACGAGGTAGAGCAAAGCGCGTCGTTGAGATCACCGAGAAGCCGTCGAAAACCAGCGAGGAAGTCGCCAAAGTCGAAGAAACCGAACCATCCAAAGACACGAGTGAAACGGAAGAATCAACTTCCACTTCCACAGATGTAACTACCAGGGATGATTCCTGCTCCAAAAGCAGCACCAACAGCAGCCTTCAAAACCTCAGCCTAGAACAACTTCAGCAGGAGTCTTCGAACTCGAACATGGACAGTGGCAAAGAGAATTCGTCTGAGACGATAGTGAACGTGTCGAAATTAAAAGTGGTCCGACCGAAGAAATCAAGGGGTTTACGCAGAGACAACAAAGCTAGCGCCAAGCGTTCACTCAACAGCGTCATCGGCATCCTGACCGAAGGCGTCAACGTACCCGTCGAATCGACGCAAGAACCGACTGTTGTTCTGACGGTACAAACAACGGTCGCTGTGGATGTTACCAGTAACCCGGAAAACGCCTGCCAGATCAGCGAACAATCTAGCCTCGAGAGCAGCAGCTCCTCTAACAGCGAAGAGACCAGTGGTAAATCTTCGGAAGTGCGCGATCCGAGTGCACCAGTGTTCGTGGAGTTGGAAAAATCTCGAGAAGACAAAGTGAACGAAGTGGTGGAGGAGGCGAAAATTGAGAAGCAAGAAGTCTCAAAAGTCGAGGAAGAAAGTGAGAAGCTACCAGTTGAGGAGAAAAAGAAAGAGGTCGATGCGAGATCGAACTCGTTCATCGACGAGCAACCAGCGAACGATATAATTTTAGATTTGTCGAGAAGAAAGCCGAAAGGTAAGGGTTCGTTTTTGGAAAAGATCGTCTCGAAAATAGCTAAGAAAAAGGACGTCTCGCTCGAAGGTGAGACTAGCTGTCATTTGGACGTCGCGCACGTTTCGATTGAATGTCAAAGAGACTCGGAAAGCATCGAGAAAAACAAAAGTCAAGATGCCGATAGTACAAAAGTAACGGAAGATTTGAAAATTGAAAGTTTGTTAAATAAAGAGACACATGAGAAATCGAGCGAAAGCGCGACGATAGATGTTGTAAATAATACCGAAAGTACAGTAGTAGTAGTCGATAAAAATGTAGTCGATACATTACTGAAAGAAGATAAGATAGAAGATTCTAATGTTACCGAACAAACGCTTGTTAATCCTGTAGAAATTCAAGATGATAATAACAAACGTGAAAGTAAAGTAGAGGAGATAAGTAGCGAAGTTCTAAATGGTGCAATCGAAAATATCGATCCTGACGAATCTCCAGAGTCAGAATCGAAACTAGCTGTCGTTGAAGAAAAGGAGACGGAAGCCAAGCTGAACAGAAAGCAGAAGTCGAAAAAACGATCTTTCGAGAGTAATTCGCCAAGGAAAAATAAGAAAAAATCGGTCGACAGCGAAAACGCAGAAGACGATGACGATAACAAGGAGGAAATCTGCCTGGCGGATATCATGAAATTAATCGACAGGCCAAAGTCGAACGAAGCGCAAAACGATTCCAAGACCGAAGCTCAGCCGGAGGCCGTAAAGCCGGGTAAAAGGAAAACTCCGGACGATGAGGTGGATTTCGAAGTATCGACTGAGTCGATGGAATGTAGCAAAGACGAGGTGACGAAAAAGTCAAGGCGCAAAGGTGTTCAAAAGAAAAATAAAAGCGAATTGCCAGATGAAGATAATTCTAACGTAATTTTAGACAATGAAAAGGTTGAATTGAAGACGATGAGTGATAGTAATGAAGTCGTTACAGAACAAAAAAGTGCGATTACTTTAGGACCAATGACAGATGTAGGAGAATCCAAAACTGATGAAATTGTTAAAAAAGATGAAGCGTTAACGGCAGAGCCGATACCAGAAGTACAAGTACCAGATCAGAAAGAAACAAATATTGCGGATAGCATTGAAGAAGACAATGCAGTGTCGGAAGATACTGAGATTCCGGAGAAAACTTCGAAGCGCAAGAAGAGAGCTTCGAAGAAAAGTTCGAAAATCGAAATACCGGAACTGAATGAAGAATCTCCAGCTGCAGCTGACGACGAGTCATTCAAGATTCCGGAATCAGCCGACCTCGCGAAACCGTCGAAGAAGCGCAGTTCGAAGAGAAAATCAAAAAACTTTAATGACCAAGATCCGGAAAGGGACGAAGACGAAGTCGCTGACAAATCGGATAACGATAATCTCGATCAATATTCATCAATGTCAGAGTCAGAAGATCGATCGACACCGAAACGTACTTCGACGAGAAGTACTCGCAGCAACAAAACTGTGGAGATCGAAGATGTTTCCGTTGCTGTTCGAGAGTCCGACGATTCGGATGTGTCTTCTGCGAACGAATTAGAAACTTCCAGAAGAAGACGCTCTCAACGTAAAACCGTTGCGACTGAAAATACTCGCGACGTCTCCGTTAGTTCTGTCGACGAAAATATCTCCTCCTCGGAGAATAGACCTGAAAAGAAGCGAAATTCTGGTAAAAAGGTAAAGAAAAATGTTTCTCTCGCCGATGAGCATCTTGATTTACTGAGCGATAATGAAGTTTCTATTGAAACCGAGGATAATCTCATTGGAGATTCAGTTACCGAAGAAATTCGTCAAGACCGTGTGGACGAGAGTGAGGGAGAAAAAGATAAACTACTTGCAGATGAACCTGCTGGAAATGTTGATGAAGAAGCAGATCCCGTGGTTGAGCAAAAAAGTGAAGATAAGTTAGAAATTGAAGAAAAATTAGAAATTAGTAATAAAGATGATATTACTGAATCAGTAGTAATAGAAACAGATAATGTTAAAAGCTCGGAATCGCAATTGAATTTGGTAGGTGAAAATCTAGATCTTACGGATAAACAACAATTCGTAGATTATCAAGATACTTCAGTATCGGAACTCGACGAGTCTGCGAATATTGATTTACAAGCGCCGAAGAAGAGATTAGCTGGAAATTTTGCAATTGTAACCAAGTCCGGTAAGATCCTCATCGTCGAAAAGAAGAAAAAGCTCACAAAGGAGGCAGCGAAGTTCTTCTGCGACGTATGTGCCACGAGCTTCACTCGCAAGAGTAGTCTCAAAAAACACAACTTGTCTCAATCGCATATTTTGCAGCTTACCATGAGCAGTGACAAGGACACGTCAAAGCAAATTCAGGACTTCACTGGCCAACCGGTCAATCTCTCCAAAGACGCTGATGAACAAATCGTGGAAGAAGAGAAGGAAAATGAAAATATATCTGATAAGCAACAGATGTACAATCGAGATACCGAGCAAACTTCACCAGAAAATCTGGTAATGAAAGACCGGCAACCGGTTGTCGAAAAGGAGCTTGTTGAGGAACCATTGAACATGAGTATTGACAAAACTACACCCATTATGGTCGATACGATTGCTGCAAACGTCCTGCATATTCGAGAGCCTCCGCTACGTTCACCGGAAGAGGAGTTAGAGGATGAGATGCTGGATGAAGAAATCTGCAAAATCACGGAGAACATGAGTCACGACGAATACGTTCTCACTGATCACGTTAGTCCCGTGACACCCGAGGCTGCTTCGACACCTGTTAAGGAAGTTGTGGCACCGGCCGAAGTACCCACTCCCGTAATCAAGCCTCCTCCGAAAAAGAAGAAGGACAAGAAGAAGAAAAATCTGGCTGATGAACATCTCGACTTGGATACACCAGTGCCATCGAAAGTCTCACAATCCGCAACGAAAATTCCTGTCGCTCCAAATGACTCGATAAGCGAAAAGGTCATCGAAGACGATTCACTGTTGATCAAGTTAACGAACGAAGACAAAACGATCGAGCCCTTAGATAGCGCTAGCGATTCCGAAGCGACGATCGAGAAAAAATTAAGTAACAAGACAGACAAGAGCTCAAAGAAAAACCAAGCTAAAAAAGAAGAAGAACAAGAAGATGACAACGAGGGTAAAAGATCTAGTCGAAGTAGAAATCAAAATCCCACGCAAAATGTAACCCCGAATATTTTGGAAAATTCGCGTCCTAAAAGAAACCAACTGAGGCCAAGTTACAGGGAAGATGATTTTGATATCATCGAATCGCCTAAAGATCGACGAGAATCTTCTCGACCTAAGAGAGATAGAAGTAACGTGAGTATCATTGAAAGTGATCAATCTGATTTGGAAAAGGACGAGTCTTCGAGAAAATGGAAAACCAAGCGTGACAAGAGCAATGCTAGTGTTACCGAAACTGAAACATCTGATATCGAAAAGGATGTTTCGATGAAAAAGGGTAAAGGAAAGAAGAACGAAAGTAAAAGGAAAGCTGTTAAGACGCTCAAAGAAGAAGATTACACCAAACTCGCTGATAAAGAAGTTGAAGAAACACTTAACAAAGGTCAGGAGGTCAGTGCGGAAAAATCACACGAAGCCGTCGTCGAAATAGATCAATCTATAAAGGAACAACTTGACGATGATAAAACCAGTGCATCAGCCAATAAGAAAAAGAGAGGCAGAAGATCTAAACCTGCGATAGAAATTGAAAAATCTGCCACCGAAGAAATTGGAACAATTGAAAATGAAAATCTCGAAGAATCAAGCACTGAGATAGAGAAAGAAAAAATAGTTATTGAAGAAGTATCCAAAGTAAATCAAAAACAAGCAAAGTCGAAGAAAAATCAAAGTAAGCGCAAGAAAAAGAATGTATCGGAAGACGAATCTTCAAAAGACGAAGTCGACGAGGTAAACATCTCGAAAACTTCGGCTACAAAAGAAATATCTGAGGCAAAGTCGAAGCCAAGTACTTTACTCGACTCAACTTTGGAAACTTCAGAAAACGGCAGTCGAAAGGAGGTAGCAATTCCATCTCAGACGATTAAATCGTCTAGGCCTTTGTACGTGTGGGGTAAGGATGGCAAACGGAAATTGCTCTCCCCAAGTCTTGGCAGTACAATTTTAAAATCTTCCGAAGGTGCCAGACCTGACATGACCTACGCAGAGCTGTTCGGTTTCTACAGCGACGAAGACTCTCTGCAAACTAACATGTCCGCGGATATCCAAAAATTATTGAACGATCCAGAGATGACGACGGAAATCAGCAAACAGCCTAACGAAGATTCCCAAGACACCACGGACATCAAACCCGTGGATGTTATCAATATCAAAAAGCCAGAAGCGTCTTCCACACCTTCTCTAGTCACTGCGGAAGAAGAAAGTAACGATAGGACTTCGGCAACCAAATCGACAGGTAAAAAGGCCCAGAGGACTTCGAAATCGGTTGAAAGCAAAAAATCGAAGAAACGCGCTGAACGTAAGGATGCATCGAGTTTGAGCGAGGATAGCGATGTGGAAGATGAGAAAGATGACGGTAAACTCCAAAAGAGCAAGAACAAGATCGTCAAGAGTGTCTTCGGACGCGTCTTTGGTGGTGAGAAAATCGACAAGGTCAAAGAAGTACTGGATGACTGGCAGTCCAGGTCAGAAAACAATTCGTCCGATGACAGCGAGGGCGAAAAGTCTTTAAGACACTCGAGGTCGCGGTCGAAAAAGGCTCCGCGTAACAGTAGTGATGCTAAAAAATCATCCGAGGCCAGCGGTAAGAGTAGGCAAAGCAAGAAACGCGCAGAAGAGCTGATTTCCAGAGCGTTCAACGATGACTCGCCTGGTCCAGGTACTAAGAATCTAAGACCATTGAGGAAGAATCAAGCCAAATCGACGAGCCCGTCCAAAGACAAATCAGAGAGCGACGAGGAAGAAATCGAAAGTTCGAGACGAGGCAAAAAGAGGACTGGCGACCAAGAGTCAAACGCGTCCATCGCGGAATCCAAGCAGTCAAAATATCAGAGCAACCCCGAAGACGACGACGAGGAGTCACAAGTCTCACAGTCGACTGCCGATAACGAGAAAGTCCAGTCATCCGAGGTCGAGAATACCAACACCAATACGAACGACGAGGATGACGAGTTGAACAGCCGAATGTCACCAGTTTATACCCGAGACTCGAGCGACGATGAGACCCTTCGATCATCTTCCAGCAGTGAACACGACGAGGACGACCGACGAGAAGAGTCTCGTAAACCTCGACAGAAGAAGAAATCGCGAAGAGCCTCCAGTGGTTTCACAAGCTCGGAGAAGGTTGTAATCAGATCTCCTCAATCGTTGGCTCGTCACGAAGCTGGTACGGATGGACCAACCGAGGTGGTGACCATCGCTCCAACCGATGCCATCGAGGATAACGCCTTAGACCTAGAGATGTCTATCGTGGAAAAGAGTCCAGAGAAACCCGCGAGACAAGCTACAAAGGTATTGAACTTCGACGAGGAGCTGTTCGTGGAGTGTTGCTCTAGGCTAAAGGCTACCAGCGAAAAAGAATTCCGAGGAGCGAAAAAGATCAAACTCGATCATTCCGGAGATCAAGTTGCTACCGGTGCTTATCATCACAGAAAAGACGAGCAAATCGGGGGATACAGAACGACGAAGGATAGGTGGAGAGACGTCGAAAGCCAGAACAGTCTTGGAAGCTTATTGGAATCCGTTAATCAGGTAATGAGCATTAAAAATGAAAACTGTTCTTGATAATAATTTCATTTGGATACCTCTAACGGTGGCTTATGTCTCTTGATAAAATTAACATCTTACATCGTAATTATTATTATCTAGATTTATGTACATAACATTAAGCTTTTCTAGAACATTTTATCCCAGATTATCATTTGTACATGATCATTGAAAGTTTTAGCAGAAAATGTAACGTGATGGTTATTCATTCATCGACATTGTCTCGCGCAATGCTGAAATTCTCATCTCTCGAGCTACTCATAAAATCATAACTGAACAAGTTTATTCTTAGGGGAGAAAAAAAAATAAGAGCGACTGTCGCGTTTGAAATTTTTCCTGTCAATTATCGCATCTGTGTGAATATTTCTGTAAACCATTTTTACAGGACCTTTGACCCAGCTTTGTACAGACAATGTCTCTCTCGGTATGCATGCGAAAAGGTAGAGAGCTCTCATATTAACAACATCACATTTATAAGTGCAATCACCTCACTGTTATCACTGAATACTGTATTATGTTATCTACTTTATTATCACTTCGGTGCACTTAAATTTTACATGGATTTTGAGTAAAATAAGGATTCTGACTGCGGATTTTTCATTTAGGGCTCCTCACTTCTCGAATTTTTCAATCATATTTTTACATAAGAAACATTTTCGTTGGACCACAAAATCAATGGAGAGGGTAGATTATATCTGTACTCAAAAATATAGCGATTTACATGTTGGAAAATGTATTAATTGTTTGAGAGAGTAAATATCGTTAAATTAACTATAAATAATAAATATATTTTTAATTTTGAAATTTGTTATCTCTATATGAAAGGACCTGTAGACATGTACATCAAAATCTTCAAATTTCTTAATTATTTTCGAACTTCGATCATTTTTCAATTAAAAAAGAATTACGATCTTTTCTATGATTTAATGTAAAGAAGACTAAATGTTTGCTTTTTTCACATCTAATTCGTCATATTTCTACAACTTTCGATTTAATATTCTCAGAATTGTAATGCTCAAAGAGGACACAGTTTTGGTATGTCAATTTTATTTTCATGCTTGACTAATTCGAGCTAAGCTAGATAGATTTTCATTGATTTCGCTGCTCTGCTTCAGTGTTTTGAGGTGAAGATATATATCTTAAATAAATTGTTTGAAAAAAAGTTTTCCCCAATTTTCGTTCAACCAATGGAAAATCCATCGTTGCTGTGGGCGACAAATTGAAGAACCTGGTTGTTCGCAAATTCACGGAAATCAAGAAGTTTGCATTTTTCGTTTCCAAAATTTGAAAGAACAATCTCAAAAGCAGGATTCACGAAACTCTTGGGAAAATCCACAGTTAAACTCTACACGTTAGCCCAAAATCAAACGTAAAGTTTCAGTGCACTTAGTCGCTTAATGAATCAACAATTCATTGTGAAAAAATACGCACCAATGCACTTATAAAGATGTTTTTTTTCGAGTCACCGATTCATTTTGCAAAACCAACAGTTCAATCGATCGCACACGATCGTGGTTCAATTTGGACGTGTGAATGTCAGTCTCGATTATATTGTCTAAAAGTAAATATGAAAAAGCATGGCGTAAAGTATCACGTGTCTATCTCGTTGCTATTTGAGTTTCAAAATTTAACGCCGAGAAAATGACGTTTCCACAGCTTCTGGGCGAAGAGTACAACAGCCGAGAGAAGGAATACGCCTCGAACGCGACGAAACGAAGTCGTGGACATCACCACCACCACCACCATCACCACCACCATCACCATCATAGTCGTCACCACCACAGCCATCACCACAACGTCGAGCGCTCGATAAGTCCAGACGACAATCGAGTACTTCGAACGACGGACGAAGACAATCTCGGCTACGACGATAGTCTCGATGTCGCCTTCGAGCACAACAATAAACTTCGAGACAAAATCCAGCAACGGATGAGAGAAAGCGAGAACCTCATCGCCACGTCCTTTGGTCAGAAGCACAGCAGTCCAGCTCCAGCAGCTGAAGCTTACGATGGTTACGGCTATGAAACTAAGGCCAAGATGAACAATGGTTTGGGCCTACTCGACAAGGCATTGTCGAATCTTCTGCACAGCAACGAGAAACACGATCATAAGTACGCTTTTGTTCCACTCGATTCCCCATTCTAGCCAATCGATCGATAGATGTAATTTTAATTCGTTTTTTTTTTTAGTAATTTTAACAGCGGTTCGGCTCCAATGAAGCTTCTAGCTGAATTAGCCTGTGCTCGAGCTCCCACCTCCACTACACCAACGGTGCCCGATAAACCATCGGAATCTTTAACCAACAACGAGCTGGATGGATCCACCGACGAGCTGGAACCAACTTACGACCCGCATCGCGAGGCTAAATCTCTGCCATTGAAAAAATCCAAGAACCCCATCAAGGAATTGTTCGAGCGTAAAAAGGAGCTCTACGACAAGAAGCAGCAACTTGAAAAAGTCAAGCTCTCGTCGCCCAAGTCGTCGGAAAAGTCGCGCAAGCAGAAGAAAATTAAGGTAGTGCAGCACAACATTCCAATAATTCGTACGAGTCAGTACCGCGGAGGCGTTGTCGAAAGGAAGAAGCGTCGCGATATGGGTGGATTACTCGGAAAGAAAAAGGATTATCAGTCCAAGGAGATAAAGGATGTTTATGATTTCGACGACGAGGAGAGTGCAAGCGATCCTGGTTTTACATCAGTGTTGTCCTATCGTTCCAAAGTCGATGAGCCGAATAGAGAGTCGGCTATGAATGCGTTACTCTCCAAGACTATTGGTGATACGTTGATGAATGGAAAATCCATTGCTGCTATGGGCGACAATTTGAAGAATATGGTCGATCGCAAATTCAGGGATTTCGAGAAGTTCGCTCCTAAATCTAAGAGTCCGGTTAACGTGTTGAACGTTAAGGAGAAGCAACAGCAACAGTTGACGAAAGTCAGAGGTAAATTAGAATTATTCCTCTGTAGTTGTACAAAATTACGTTATTTTAAATTCAATTCAAAGTTTACTACGAATAAATTTAAAGTTACAATCTCTGAACAACTTCTGAAGCTAATTACAAAATCAAAGCGAGGTGAATAAAAAATGAAAATTGAAAGTCATTTACTTAATTAGTGGCTAAATTTACTAAAAATGAAAATTAGATGGAATCCAAACCGATTTTCAGCTAAGAAGTAGCTTTAAATTTCTATTAAAGTCGAGAAAAAAACATTCCATTTAATCACTGTACAGTACTTTTATTAGCGGCTTACGATTATGTAATTATATCTTGAAATGTCTACACGTGTAGGAGTGTGTTTCGAAAGATTTTTTCCCCAACATATCTTTTCAGTATTACAATTTCACGAGATACCTTGAAATGGTCTAAAATCACGTTCAATATTAATATTATTTTTTGAAAAAATTAAACTCTCTGTAATTTTTATTCATTACAATTCTCACATATACGAATTTCTACTTATGCTGTAATTAGTATTTTATCATAATAGAACTTATTCCGTGTATTACTTTACCGTTATCCGCAGGGTATTATCTGCTTTTTTTCAAACGCTTCGTGGATCACCGATTGGTTTCTCGTCTAAATTATTTCGTATTTCGCTTTGATTAGAGCCCCTATCATTGGCGTTTAATCGCGTTACCAAATGTAATGGTATATGTATGTTATAATGTGAAAAAAAAGACCGACACGTAACTTTTACGAAAATTATTACTTACACTAGGCCTTGAGCGTATCTGTTAATGTATGTTCATACCCTAGTTTATTAATTAATTTTTTTTTTTAATATTTCTAGGCCCAATGGACGAATTCGTCGAGAGGCGGCAGAAGTCGAAACGTTCATCGGGCGAGCATGCTTCGAGTAAACACTCTGGAAAATCTAAGAAAAAGAATGGAAAAGGTGGTAAGAAAAAATCACGAAACGCATGGTACGAAGATGACAGCTCGGATGAATTCGTGACCAAACTAAAGGCTGATGATATCCAAGGCGTAGGAATATCCAAGAGTCAGAGGACTTGTTCCAAAGGCAAGCAGAATCTATTTGCAGAAATGTCGTCGACTTCATCAGAAAGCGAATTTGAGAGGGACTTAGAAGATGAGAGCAATCTGGAGACGAAAAAGCTGGTTGTTGATGAACCTCCATCCAATGATGTTGCAGATGATCAAGGTAATGGCAGATGCTTCTTTATATATATATAAAACATTTCATATACGTAAGAGATTAACTAAATAAATTTCGCATTATTGAACAAATAGGTGAAACGAGGGAGAAAGAAAATCTGAACAACGATGAGAATCAGATAGAAGACTGGAGAAAGAGGAATTCTCCTCTTCACGACCTTGATAATAAGAAATCGGAATCCGAAGAATTGTCCGATCATCCGTTGGTGATAGACGAAAATCACAAAGAGCCAGCTGACATCGAGCAACGCACTAACAGCGACGACGAGACGGAAGAACGCACATATGAATTGGACGATCTGTATCGCGAAGACAGTTCCATTGTAGACTCTGATCGCGATGAATTATCCATAGCAACTGAAGATAAGTCTAATTCAATGGTCAAAGTTCCTGAAATAATATCGCAGTCCTCGCAAGACAAGAAGCCCTCGTCGGAAAAGTACATATCAATCGAGGATGCCCTAGACTTGCTGGATCGTCCTCTGGAAGAGCCTCGGAAGAACAGTAGATCACCTTCGTCTTCGATCGCTGCTGTCAAACAGTTTCCAACCGATGCCTTCCAGAAGGACAGAATAAGAGAGATCGACGACTCGCAGGATGACGATGAGCCTACGCCTGCTGTTACTACTAAATTAGAGGAACTGCCAGAGAAATTATCGGGTAACGAGAAGCCACAGCGTCAACCGGAGAATCTGCCTCTTCACGTTTTCCTCAGTCGCAAAGTGCAGGAGTCAAAGAAGCGAAAACAACAGCAAGAACTGAAGAAGCTAATAGAAGAACAGGAAAGGATTATGCTCGATCTCCAGCCAACGAGGCGTCAACGCAAATGCGCCATCGGCAAGCAGGGACTGCTGGCGGAAATCAGCAGCTCCGATGAAGAGCTCTCGATACCTTACAATAAAAGATCCGGTGAAAAAAGCGACAGCAGCGAGAAGATCCGCGGTAAGCAAAAGCAGCGCGAGTCGAAAGAGAAGCGCAAAGAAAGGTACATCGAGAAAAAGCACGAGCAGATGATCGCAAAAGAGCAAAAGGCTATCGAAGAGGAAATCATGCGTGAACTCGAAGAAAAGAGATTGAGCGCAGCTAGCGAGGCATCTGGTTCTGAAAAGGATGAGAAAAAGCCAACTCCCGAAGAAATATCAGCCGAAAGTAAAGAGAAAGCGTTTACGCCTAAACACAACAAAGCCAGCTCCAAAAAGCACTCGCATAAACAAAAGAGCCGCAACGCTCCGGACGATAGCGACAATAGCAGCGCGACCAAAACAAAGAGGCCGAAATCGACAACGAGAGCAACCCCAGATACCGAAAATGACGAAACGAATACCTCGATCGAACCTACACCGACGAAGAAAAAACGACCGGCTAGTAAAACACCACAGAAGGCAAGAAAGCCTCAACAAAAGGCCGAATCTAAGACACCTGGTGAATCGAAGAAAGCGAGGCAAACGCCAGGCAGTTCGAGTCGCTCGAAGAACCGAACAACGGTACAGAACCGCGGTAAGGATGGCAAAGAGCAGCAGTCGCGTTCACTGAGCAACAAGCGAGAGTCCGATCTCGACGGTGACGAGGAGCTCAAAGCTGCTAAATCCTGGAACAAAGTGGACGAAGGCGTGGGTGTAGCGATTGGCCGACGAAAGCGAGCCGCTGCCAACCAGCTGTACTACTGGTCGAGTTCGAGCGACGACGAGGACGAGGAGAAACAATTGGCTGCTGCAATGGCAGCCAGTGCTGCTGCCGAAACTCAAGGTACAGCAGCTAGCAACGCTCCCGTCGCGGCGTCGACCGCGGATGGCCAGCAAGAGGACGACCGACAGGAACAGCATGGCTGGATCGTCGGTGACTCGCACAAAAAAATGATCACTATGCTCGCTATGGAGAAACAGATGAAGGAAAAACGCCGAAGAAGCGAGAACGATGAACAATCGCCTGGAGGTGGCACTGGTGCTTCCACCGGCGGTAAAGGAAAAAGCAAAAAGCATAGAAATAGCACGTCTTGATACGTGTTCCATGACTAAGGACTCTTGTGATTGTGAGAAAAACAGTGCTAGCTTATTTCTGTATAGGCGCTTCTTCGACTTTATAATTTTTTCGAAACAAGCAAGTGGTGTAAAAACGCTTAGGGCGATGAACGTAACTTTTTTTTCTTATAACAGAGAGAATGAATGAATGGAAATGTACTCGATGTCCGCTTGCATCGTACGTAGCTTAGAGTGGTAAAAAAGGTGTTGATGTTAAAACAGAGGAGAGATAACGGTAAAAAAAATTTTTTTTTTTTTTTATTAGAGTAACGAAGTTTTTTACATACACGAATAGAAAATATTGCATGAGCTTTATTGTTTTTACATGCATAATTTGGTCGATGCAATATTGTTTTTAAAGACTTTGTACGCACCGCAAAGTGATTTTTTTATTTAGGCGCGTGTACGACTACTAGTTACTTTGAGCAACGATATAATTCGTCGTAATCGTTCGCTGATATTAAATGTCGTAGAAAGTTTGTAAAGAATAAAATCACGAGAAATTCCGCGTCGATTACGACGCTTGGCGAGAAGAAGGACAGCAGCGTAGCTTTTTAGACGATGTTTCTTTGTATACCTGTTCGTGTGGCCTCCTTTTTCGTACCTCAATCGAAAGAGCCACACGTTACATCTGCGGCTGGATTAGAAGAAAAAAAAAACAACAAAACACACAAAGCTAAAATTACCCATTAGCATAATTATCTTTTGTGATTCTTGCATTATAGAGAGGTGAATTTTGCACTCTTTTAGGTAGAATTTAAGTTTAGTCATCTTACGTTTTAGTCGAGACAAAAAGCATTACTGCCAACGAGCTCTCGTACTCAAACATATTACATTTAATTTTCTCTCAATGTAATTTAAGATTTTACTTTTTTTTTTTTGCGCTAGCTAATTCGTGCGAGGTCTGCGATTCCTGATTTCAATTACTCTTCCTTTTCTACGCGGATTAAGAAACCAGCGTGTTATACGAGATAAAAGGAAATGTAGCATTAAGGTGTAAGGATTAAAAAAAAACACATGCATTGTACATACGTAGTCGCTTGGCGTGTAACAGTAGAGAATACATTTCATTTCTCATCGTATTCAAGATGTATAATTACACGAAAACAAGAAAAAACAAACCACCGCGTATATTGTAATAATTGTAACTTTGTAAACTTAGACTGAAATGCAAAGCGACGCAAAAAAAAAGAAACAATGGAAACACGGTATAGCGAGAGAAAGAGAAGAAACAAACATTGCAAGGCACTCTTAGACAATATTAGAGAATTCTTGGTTCTTTCAAGATTGTTCAATTTCTTTCTCTCGTTTGAATTTTTAGTGCAAGGACTCTGTGTGTGATGATAGGCAAAAAAGGCATAATAAAAAAAAATGAGAAAAATGAAAAAAAAAAGTATATAAGATAAATAAAACGAATAATCGATTGGACTGAAAGTGTCCTGGGGTACAATCGAATTATGTGCTTTTCTTCTAAGCTTAATCGGGTTTCGCAACATATCGCAGGATCTTAGAGAATCAAAGGCCAATATTATTGAAAATTTGCTTATTGTAAGGAATAAAAAAAGAAAATTTACAAATTAAAAAAAATTAATGCCATCGACGTGCGTTTATATAGTCGGTGATTGTAATGTTCTAAGAAAGTCTTCGCTTCGATTCCTCACTGTTCTACGTTCGTTTCACTCGTTTTAAATGTGTTCGACAAAGCGTCTAGAAGTCATATCGCAAATATGTCAGTTAATTGATTTAACCCAATGAATTATTATTATTATTTTTTTTTTTATCGCGTTACATTGATAAAAACAATTGCTTTGTTGTTTACATATAAAGGAATATATGTAGCTACGAAGCCAGAGAGACAGTTATCGAGAGTATAGATTTGTTTGATTCTTCTTCCTCATCGTACATATAAAATGACATAATGCATTACACGTATAACATAAATATGATAATTATGCGAATGATAATAGACTCTATTGTAAATTTACTGCCATAATCATATATTATCGTACGAAAGCCTATGAGAATATCTATTATATAATATTACAATTTTAATTATTCCTGTAAAGACGAGATGTTACACATCCAGTGTAAATAGAGCATATTTTCAATGTGTCTGAAAAAGTATGTTTTGTAATATAAGCATTGCGAGAGGAAAAATAAAATTACTAAAGAAACTTGTTCGTTTTATTTTCTTCTTTTTCTCCCTGTCTATGCATCCGAATCAACTTTCAATTGTAACGTTTTATTCTTTGCATTCCTTGCGAACTTTAACGCGCGCGAATATTAAAAACCTCTCACCGCCTTCCTATCTTATTTTGTAACTTGTTATTATTTTTTACAATTTTCATGGAAACGTGTCGACATTCGTTCGTTCGATTCGAGATTAAACTTTGATACTCAGTTGCAAAAAAGCTCGAAAATATTTCTTGACTTATAATTGCATTTGCGGTTTCAGATTAATTAAAAGCAATAATGATTTATCGCATGTAGTTCGATGTAAAGCAAAAAATTCAGAGAATCGAACGAGTCTCGTGAAATCTCTGTTTGTTAAGTAGATTGTTCGATAAAGTAAGTTGAAATGCGTTCGTTTTTGACGTTGGACTTTGTAAACATTTTTCTGAATTCATTTTTACACATCCGATTCGATTGATTATCTTTACATCGGTTCAATCAGTAGTTGTAATAAGATAACTTTTGAACATCTGTTTCAATTGGTTATCAGCTAAAAGATTATTTCATTAATGATAAGATGCTACTGACTCCAAATATTCCGTTTCTAGAATAATTCTATTTAAAGTAGATTTAGATTTAAAAAAAAGCAATATCATTTAAAGCGAAATTCATCTTTTCTTTATGTAAAAATATAGATGCTCATTTTAAAAGTCGCATCAATGATCCCAAACGTTAATTTTAGTCATAGCGTGTGCGAAGAGCGATTTTGCGCACAAATCACAATATAGTGCCGAAATTAATTTTGCACGTTCACGTGTGCGTAAAATGCAATTTTACACGTTTCAACGTGCGCCGTGTGAAAAGCAGCCGGCGCGAAAATGCGTATTTCCCGTAACGATAAGTGTGCGCAGAAGGCAGTTTTGCGCGCGCTGTACTTCAAAAATGAATCTCTAATACGCAATACGTATAAAAATTCACGCACGCTTCGCGTCGATAAATAATATTTCGCTAAAATATGCGTGAAAATTCACGTAACGCGCGCACCGCGTCGGAAGTCGTACAAGAATAGATTTACTGTCCATCCTGAATGCCAATAGGAAAAAAAAAATAAAAACAAAAAAAAAGAATCGAAGAAAAAATCGAGAAACATCTTTATAACAGCGACTTATAAAATCTTCAAACACTTTTCTAGAGCCATTTAAGAATAGTTACAATTTTTATTACTACTCGTTCTTCATTAACTTATAAAATCTCTCTCTCTCTCTCTCTCCAGTCGCGCAGTATCTCTCAAAAACAAACAGATCGAAAACAGCAATTGACGCCGACGGCCGACAGGACACACCATATACCTATAGCTATATATACACGTTGAGAAACATACGTGCTGTTGTTCACGTCGCCGTTCGGCGAAACAGCTATGCCCTCTACGTAAAATACACCTAACGCATAAGTATATACATACATACAGACGTATACAGATCGTGCGTATATAGCGATTGAAATTTGAAGCGGCGCACGTAGAAGTTGCGCGTTTCTCACCGCGTACGTTCGCAGTAGCCCGAGATCAGCCGAGCAATACAAAACAGATGTTCAGGAAGAGAAGTACGATCGAACTCACCGATACGATGTGCATCGGGATAACGCGCGAACATGATCTAAACGCACGAAGATACATTTCAGCGTCGGCCGTGGACACTTTTTCGTATTGTTTCGATGAACGCGTGTGCGATGTAAACACCGTAAGTGTCGACATATATATATGTACGTAGAAGCGAAAGAAAACTTGCGTCATGTATTTCCGTGGAATTTGGACGAGCCGTACATCAGTCGGTCGAGTATCTTCTCGGACTCTAGACCTCTTTCGTGGGATGAGACATCGAGTGCTCGAAGATGAGGTACAGGTTAACGAGCCAGAGACGTTCGCGGCCTCGACGGAGAGCAGAGGCCAGCCGGTTAACTTGGCGAGGTTGATCGATGAGAAAATCAAGAAAAGAGATAGTTTTTGCAGTTATGAACTCTTTCCGACTAAGAGCCATGGAGTTTATCGGAGGTATGTTGCGTAATCTACGCGTATGTGTATGCGCCGTGTGTTTACATGGAGGATTGTGATTTGTGCTCTCGATGAAATACACCAGTTGTTTAATTGTGTATAAGCAGCGATTTGTTTTATCGATTTCTTATCGTGTTTTGCTGCATTCCACTGCTCTACGAATTTAGTGCGTATACAAATCGGAGATCGAATGGGTTGTGAGTTGGGATTTTATACATCGATAACGTTTCTCCATATTTTAAGACGAAACGTTCCATTTTCCGAATGTCTCGTTGAACTACGTTTTTCTATCAATTTTGATAGACTGAAGAGTAAAGTTTCGCAAAAAGAAATTATAATATCATTTTTTTGCTTTTTTTTGATTGGGAAAGATACTATATTCTTGTGTCACATTGTCACACTGAGCTAAGTTTTTATGAAAATTTTAGTAAAATAAATGAGCAACGTTTTTTCAAAAGAAAATACGAGACGATTGTTTACTTTCTTGAAAAAAATAATTTATTGCCCGTATACGTCATTAAGCGTAGTTGTTACTTAAATTTTAATAAATTAAAATAAGTAAAATTAGAAAAAATATATGTAACATTATTTTTCGACTTTACAGTGAACAAGAATTCTATTTTTCCAATAGTGTCATTGAATGTACTTTTTACTAGTTTAAATTTAGAGTACTTATCTAAATTTTAATACACTAAGATAGAAAAAATGAATTAAAAAAAGATAATATAATATGATTTTTTTATTCTCTGGAGGAAAATACTTTACCCGACTGTGCCATTGAGCGTAGTTTTTGTTTGAATTTAAATAAATCAAAATAAGTCAAGGTAAATAAAGTGCAATGAAAAACTTTGGATACATTTAAAAATAGAAAATTTACAATTCTTTTTTTCTTCGAGTCGTCATAATTTTCCTCCCGGCCTTCCGCGCGATGCTTACGATGATATTTTTATTAACTAAACTTTTTTTTCTGCAGCATACTTTATCAATTACAATTTTTTACGATTTCGCCGAGGTATTCACGTACGATTTGTTTTAATTTCAAATCAATTTTCATCATTTTTTTAGTAATCCATATGTTAATAAAATAATAAACATATAAATACATTGAAATGTGAAACTAATATTATTACGGTACGGCACGTCCCATCAAGTAAACATTTTTTGACTGTATTCATTCGTATAGAATATACTAGAGCTACTACTGTTTAAATATTTTAATTTCCGCGCTTCTTTAATAAGAACGTATTATCTATTCATCCGATACAGATATATTTGGCCTCTTTAAATTGACATTCTTGTAACTTGAAATTTTGGCCTACATCTCTGGGATTATCGAGTAAATTCTATATACTTAAAGCCATCTACATGCCGAGCTATATGATTTCGACATTTTTCTTATTAACGAGATATCCAGAAAAATAGAGTCTAGTGTCTTCTATTTGTCTAATATTTGTTTTCTATTTTCCGATTGAGCGTAAAAATTAATTCGTGTATTCGAATGTTGTGTATATGAAATGTGTCAATATCATTTATGAATGCAATTTAAAAATAAAGCCTATAAACGTTATACATGCACGATGTCTGTATAATAGCAATTACGAATAAAAAGTAAACAATTTACAGTTATCTTGTGTACGATTGCATGTTTTTACAGAGTTAATTAGCCTTGAAGAACGCCGATTACTAGAATTTTAACGATTTTTCGTATACGTTGTAAAACTATTTTTGCTTAATTATACCGATATTGCTTTGATATAACAATTGCACAACCGCGTTTTATGAATCGAACGTACTTGTGCTTTGGAATTAAAAATATCGTTTCGATAAAACAGGACGTTTTACGTATCTCCGCGTAAACATTTTAATATCGTCAAATAAAAATAAATCCAATACACTGAATTAATTGAGTCAAATCGTATCTCAGTTTTTTCAGAGACACGCAAAGCTGCGAGCCGTTGTTTTACGCGCTCACGTGGCACGAGGGACTGATAACGGACGAAGAACGATTTCCATCGCTTAAAAGCGCCGAAGACTTCCCTAGGAATACATTGCTACACTGTACCGCTAAAGGGTTGAAAAAATCTGATGCCGAGAAAATATTAAACCGAGCATTGGAACTTGGTATTATCAACATATTTGCTCTTCAAGGAGGTCAGTTTGTAGAGAATTGATAAAATGTGGTTTTCTCTCTTAAGTTACTTTTTTCGTTATGTTATATATTAATGATATATCATTTACTTGTGTATATATATATGTATGTATATATATGGATCATTCTTTGGCGGATTGACAGATGAAACTTATATTCTTCTAACTATTTTTAAACTGTTCTTTGTCACTGTATCCATCTTTTTAAAAACTTTTAGATTTTTTTACATGAAGGTTCTTTAAATTGCAGGATGTAAGTGTTAGTATTTTTACTAATTTTGGAATTTCATGGATATTTAAAAAAGATTGTAACTTCTTGAATTATCTTATTCCTCACTGAAAACACGAATAAGACTTTTGTTGTAAAACTAGTTCAATTTCGGAGTACTTAGGGTGGTCTCAATTTGGAAATCAAATTGTAACTTGTAGCCCTAAAATATTGAGTATCTCGAGATTTGTTCCGATTTACATAATAAATATTGATTAAATTATCTATATGCAAAAATTGAAGCAGCCAAGAAAACTCTTCGATATGTCGCTTTGTAGGTATGAATGTGTGGTTTTAATGGAGTCGGGTTTTCTGCAAAAATCAAGTTGGTTAACCGCTCAATAATTCAAAACCGTCTGAAACTGATTCAAACATTTTTTTAAAATGATTTTTTAGGCACTCGGTATCTATCTGAAAAGTATTCTTGATTTATAAACTTAAAGTAGCTCTGGTGGTTTGACCCTCAAAATTTTTTAATTAAACAAGTGCAGCCGAGTTGTGAAAACGTGTTTTTTTCAAAGTGTACCCCGTATATATATAAAGCAAATATTTACTTGTTTCATTTTTATGCGCACTCTGTTAATAAATAAATAAAATTAGTCAAAGTAAAATTACATCGATAGACTGATATAGAAACTATAAATCTCAGAGTATTTTTGAAACTTGTTCCATTGATGTTATTCTTTTGGGCCTAATATGCTTTTGAAAATTTTCGCTCAATAATATTCATTATGATAGATTGTTACAAAAAAATCTATACTGATCTATAGGACTACTATAATTTTATCTACAGAATTAAAATTTACTGAATTTCATCATTCATATTTTTGTAGCACTTCGAAGAGGTACAAGATCAATTTTTTTGCGAAATACACGATTGCGACTTAACCCACTATTAGAGATACTTTTAAACGTTAAGCGATTTTAAACTTAAATGTATTAAAATATTAAATTAAAAGCTGTTTTGCTCAATGCAAGCAAATTTATTCGATTAACGAAGGCTGGATTCAGAATAAAGAAAAGAGTAATAAAGTAATTTGAAAGCGAGAAGCGATCCAAAATAAGCTTTATAATTCATAAACTGGACGTCCAAATTAAAATACATAAATATCAAATTTTTCATCTATAATTAAGACACATTTTTTACTAAACAGATGCAGGTTCGGACAACGGCGATTTTCATCACGCATCCGACTTAGTCAAATTCATTAGAGAGAGATACGGTCGGTTATTCAGTATTTGTGTCGCTGGGTATCCCGAAACTCACCCCCACTCGCTCACCAAGGAACTCGATCTTTTCTACCTCAAATCTAAGGTACCGATTTTAATAGTAATTTAACAAAATTATATATACTTGCAAACAATTGAGTTGTATAAAATAAATTATTCATTTTTCAGGTAGACGCTGGAGCAGACTTTATAATGACCCAATTCTTTTTCGAATCTCAATTATATATACAATTCGTAAAAGACTGCCGAAACCTAGGAATAAATGTACCGATCATTCCTGGGATTTATCCCTTTACCGATGTTAAGTTGCTTAGAAAAATGATAGACATTTGCCAGACTACGATTCCTGACTGGATAGAAAAGGAGCTAAATCGAATCGAACGCGACGATGAAGCGGTTCGAAAATTCGGAATAGATTTAAGTGTTAAATTAATTAAAGAAATAAGGGAAAATATCGATTTCTATGGTTATCACGTTTTCACATTGAACAGGTGATCATTCATTTGTTGTTTTATTGAATTTAGCCGCGAAGAAAAATAATATTCCATTTTTCATTTTTATCCATTGCAGATCTCTATCGGCGATCGAGGTTCATCGTCAGTTGAACGCACAGCAAGAAACCGATCGGTTTGCCGCAAGTCATAACTAATGATTTGTCGTTAATTTTATTTTATTATATAAAATAAGAATTTAAAATTCAATATGAAATCCAGTTGTTTATTTATTTCGCCTTACCTCGTATTTATAGAAATAGACTCGTTTAAGAACAATTAATATGCGTATACCTTTTGGTAGTATGAAGTATGAATTTTATCAGTTAATAGTTAATGAAGATATTTTTGAAAAATGCAGAATATTACGTTTTTATTTAAATTTCGCTTCAATATAAATAAGCAATTGACATTTGCTTTTTAAAAATTCTCCACATGCGCTCTGACTAAAGTAGTAGTCGTTGGCGCGCATTTTTATCTAAAAAGTGCGTTTCCGCGCCTAACGCGCTCCTTTTTCAAAGTTACGCATGCGCTGTAGGTTACAATACAGTTCAATATTCCACCGCACGTGTCATCGACCAATCGAATCGCTGCGCTATTTTGTTCAAAATTCAAATGCAAACAATTAAACAAATTCATTCAAATGAAAAACGATTTCGAGCGTTGTCAATTAATTTACACCCAACGGTAACGAATCGAATGGAAAAAAATTTTTTAATACAGAGATTAAATAAACGATCGATTGCCGGCGCACGAAAATTGGCAAAAGACAAACCGAAACTTTGGCTTTTTAAAATAAAAAATAAAGAATCCCTTGAAGTTTCACTGGGACAGACGAAAATGTGTCGCCGCAGAGAAGGAAAAGTAAAAAAAAAAGGCGCCACTGCGCTTCGATACCCGCCGACTGTTTCGAGAAAATCAAGATGGCGTTGGTAACAATCCGCGTTGTCGCATCGCTCCGCGAGCGTGTGTGTGAGTAAAACCGAAGCCGCTAACAGCGTCGTCCACTGGGCGACAAATTGTGCAGGTATCGACTCGGCTGAAAGTCGAAAAGCCAAGGATTCGATATTAGTGCACGAGTTCAACGTCGTCCCCGAGAAAAAACATCTCGGCTTTGTGTCGTGAGAAGAACCGCAAGCGAGACGCGCGATGTCGAAGGCGGAGGAGAACGCGAGCGACGCCGGCGATAATTCCAATGACTCGTCGGCGGAGACGTCCTCGTCGCGAGGTGGAGGTGATTTCGAGACGAAATTGGAAACTGACCGTAGCAAACGTTTCGATTTCTTGCTCAAGCAAACAGAGATTTTTTCTCACTTTATGACCAACAATGCCAAGGATAAGACCAGTCCGTTGAAGATTAAGCCTGGAAGGCCAAGGAAGACACCTGCTCCGAATGAGAAACTCCAGCCACCAGAGTTGAAAGATTTGAAGGATAAGGATAAAGATGCTGCGGATCATAGGCATAGCAAGACGGAGCAGGAGGAAGACGAGGAATTGCTGGCTGCTGACTCCAATGTTGTCTTGCCTGTTACGAGGTTCGAGAACTCTCCACCTTATATTAAGTCCGGAGAGCTGAGGGACTATCAGGTTCGAGGACTTAATTGGATGATTTCTCTTTACGAGAATGGGATCAACGGTATCTTGGCCGATGAGATGGGTTTAGGTAAGAATTAACGACTTGATGGGCAATAATGAAGCGATTCCAATTTTATAACAATGTCCTTGTTTATTTCAGGAAAAACATTGCAAACCATATCACTCCTTGGTTACATGAAACACTTTAGAAATATATCTGGACCGCATATTGTTGTTGTCCCAAAAACAACATTAGCTAATTGGATGAATGAGTTTAAGAAGTGGTGTCCAAGTTTGAGAACTGTTTTTCTGATTGGTGACTCGGATACGAGAAATGCCTTCATCAGGGATGTGATGTTGCCAGGAGAATGGGACGTATGTGTGACTTCTTATGAAATGGTTTTGAGAGAAAAATGGGTTTTTAAGAAGTTTAACTGGCGTTACATGGTGGTCGACGAAGCCCATAGGTTGAAGAACGAAAAGTCTAAGCTTTCTGAAATTCTTCGAGAATGTAAGACTGCTAACAGACTTCTGTTGACTGGTACTCCACTTCAAAACAACTTGCACGAACTGTGGTCACTGCTGAATTTCCTACTGCCAGATGTTTTTAACAGTTCGGAAGACTTTGACTCTTGGTTCAACACAAATAGTTTCTTAGGAGATAATACTCTTATCGAAAGATTGCATGCTGTACTCCGTCCATTCTTGCTGCGTAGATTAAAGTCTGAAGTAGAAAAGGCATTGAAGCCTAAAAAAGAAATCAAAGTCTATATTGGTGGGTATTAAATATTTCTTGTAAAGGAAACGTCTTAAAATAGATCTAAAATATCTCTATCTTTTCAGGATTAAGTAAAATGCAACGCGAATGGTACACAAAGGTTCTAATGAAAGATATTGACATTGTCAACGGTGCTGGTAAAATTGAAAAGATGCGACTTCAGAACATTCTTATGCAGCTGCGTAAATGTTGTAATCACCCATACTTATTCGATGGTGCCGAACCCGGACCACCTTACACTACAGATGAACATCTCGTTTACAATTGTGGCAAGCTAGTTATTCTCGATAAACTACTGCCAAAGCTTCAACAGCAGCAATCTCGTGTACTTATTTTCAGTCAGATGACACGTATGTTAGATATTTTGGAAGATTACTGTCACTGGCGTATGTACCAATATTGTCGTTTAGACGGTAATACAGCTCACGAAGATCGTCAAAGACAAATCAACGAATACAACGCACCAGGTAGCGAGAAGTTCCTTTTCATGTTGTCAACGCGTGCTGGTGGTTTAGGTATCAATTTGGCAACTGCCGATGTCGTTATCATTTACGATTCTGATTGGAATCCTCAGATGGATCTGCAGGCTATGGATCGTGCTCATCGTATTGGTCAGCAGAAGCAGGTAAGCATGAGATTTTTTTTCTTCCATTTCGTCGTCTGTTGGTCCGTACTTACACTTTCATTTCTCAGGTGCGCGTCTTCCGTTTTATTACCGAGAACACCGTGGAAGAGAAAATCGTCGAACGCGCTGAAGTAAAGCTTCGATTAGACAAATTGGTCATTCAACAAGGTCGTTTGGTCGATGCCAAACAAAATGCTCTTAACAAAGATGAGATGTTAAACATTATTCGTCACGGTGCGAACGAAGTGTTCGCTTCTAAGGACAGTGCTATCACTGACGAGGACATTGACACTATCCTCCAAAAAGGTGAAGAGAAGACTCAAGAGATGAAACAGAAACTCGAGAGTCTTGGAGAGTCTTCTCTGCGTAATTTCACCGTTGACGCTCCAACCGACTCCGTATATCAATTCGAGGGTCAGGATTACAGAGAGAAACAAAAGATCTTAGGTATCGGGCATTGGATTGAGCCACCAAAACGTGAGCGTAAGGCAAATTATGCCGTAGACGCTTATTTCCGTGAGGCATTGCGTGTGTCCGAGCCTAAAGCACCCAAAGCCCCTAGACCACCTAAACAGCCAATTGTTCAGGACTTCCAGTTCTTCCCACCTAGATTGTTCGAGCTTCTTGATCAGGAGATTTATTATTTTAGACAGACGGTTGGATACAAGGTGCCGAAGAATCCTGAATTAGGTAAGATATAATTTTAATGTTACCAGAACAAAGTTGTCCTAAGAAAAAATCCTTTTTTAGCGGAATTTTCTAAATAGATACGTTTTTAGAAAAATTTGTGTAGCGCCTATTCCATATCCACTGTGTTGCTTCCCTCTTTTGCATGTTAACATTTAAAAGTTCATCAAGTCAAATTTCTCGTTCAAATATAAAAATAGATTCCACGAATTTTGAAAAATACAAAATTTTAATGGAGTGTCTTTGACTAATTCTAAGATGTTTTCGTTTCTGTAAGTTTAATAGTAAATCTTTATATCGACTGGCACATAATTTGACTTTTCAATTTTTAACTGCTATCATAGAAAAGAACGACCTTCAAAATATTGATTGCAAAAAAAACGAAGATGTTGAATCATTAACTAATAAAAGCTATATTTGTTAGGCTCTGATGCAGCTAGAATACAGAAGGATGAACAACGTAAAATTGATGATGCACAACCGCTCAGCGATGAAGAGGTTGCTGAGAAAGAGAAATTACTTACTCAGGGTTTCACCAACTGGACCAAACGTGACTTTAACCAATTCATCAAAGCCAACGAGAAGTACGGTAGAGACGACATCGAGAATATCGCCAAAGAGGTTGAGGGTAAAACGCCTGAAGAAGTGATGGAATACTCTGCCGTTTTCTGGGAACGCTGTCACGAGCTCCAAGATATCGATCGTGTAATGGCTCAAATTGAACGTGGTGAGGCAAAAATCCAACGTCGCGCTGGCATTAAAAAAGCTTTGGATGCGAAAATGGCAAGGTACCGTGCACCATTCCATCAGTTAAGAATAGCTTATGGTACAAACAAGGGCAAGAACTATACAGAGGAAGAAGACCGATTCCTCGTGTGTATGCTTCACAAGCTAGGTATGTAATAAACGATGTGTAATTAAACTTCTAATTTTATAAAAAAACACAATAAAATCTATTTTTCCTGCAAATGTTATTAGGTTTTGATAAAGAGAACGTATACGAAGAACTAAGGGCAACTGTACGATCCGCACCGCAGTTCCGTTTTGACTGGTTTGTTAAATCGCGTACCGCTTTGGAACTCCAGCGCAGATGTAATACGTTGATTACGTTAATCGAAAGAGAAAACCAAGAATTGGAAGAACGAGAGAGGCAAGAAAGGAAGAAGAAGGGAGGTGGAAACGCGAGCACAAAGCCAACTTCGAAACGTAAAGTTGAAAACCTACCGGCCCCCCAGCCCAGAAAGAAAAAGAAGTAGATTATGAATGGCGACTGACATATTTCGAATAATCTTAAGTTATAATTGAGTGAGTGATAAGTGCGATAGAATGAATCTTTTCTATAGATGAGGGACAACTTCTTATAGACTTTGAAATACACAGTTTGTAGTTATATTTGTGTTTTCGTTAAAACATTGTGTTTTACGTAATAAATGATTTGATAATAGAATAGAAAATATTTAAATTATTATAATGCATTGACAAGAGTATCCATTAATTTGATGCTTATCAAATCGTAACCGAGGTACGTATTATAAATATTATGTGAGAATGGCATGCATGTTTCGGTCTATTCCAAATCATGTTTTTATTCTTTGCTTTTGCAATAACAAATTTATACTTATTTTGAACTTTAGTTGTAACAATTACAATAGTTTTTCTAGGATTAGAAATAATTCGTAATGATTTTAACGAAAGCATAATATTCGTAAATTAACACAAAGCTTAGTTTCAAAGTTTTGGTAAAGTACTCAAATCTTTTTAACAATTTTATAGTTGAAAATTCATAAAGTGTGTGTTGACTGAACTGAGATTACAATGAATACACACACAAAGTAGTTTCTGATGAGAAATAGTGATAAACCAACACGCCAATTAAATTCCACTACATATTCAATTTATTAACGCTCACGTTTCCTTAAGGTTTCAAATTATATTATTATTATTTAAGGTATTAGTGTAAACTATGTAAGGAATCGAATATTGAATAAAAAAAACTAAGAGATTTGCATCTTACATGTATGGTACTTAATCTTATTTAATAACGCATTTCCGAGTCTATGCATAATAAAGAATTAATCGACAAAAAACATATTGTTCGTGCAATTTGTAAATTGCATTGCAAATCTAAAATTACATTATCAAGCTACGCAGATATTTTTGTATAATGAAAAATTATATTTATTTCAGAAATGGTCAGTTTCAATTGTAAATTTTTTTTTAAACGCATCTAAACCCGTTTTATAATTTAAGATATAGCCACTAATATCCATATCACGGTTATGAGTGATTTTTTTTTATTCACGAAAATGTAAATAAATATTAAGAAATTAATGAAACTCTATTAACAAAGCCGAAGTAACTTTTCAAGTCGAATTTTTTAAATATTCTATCGTATTTGAAACAATTATTAGCCCACTCATGAGGTTTAATTTCAAGATTTCATACGAAAGATTTTAAATAACATTGATAAATTTAATAAACGTTTTGAATAAATACTTTTGATACTTCCTGAAACTAATGCACATTTATAGGGATTTGTTAAATAAAATAATTTTTAATGCAAATAATATAATTATAATTATCACTGATGTTGTATTATTAATATATAAGAATAAAATG
Organism: Apocrypta bakeri; assembly: GCA_018906985.1. Lineage (NCBI taxonomy): Eukaryota > Metazoa > Arthropoda > Insecta > Hymenoptera > Pteromalidae > Apocrypta > Apocrypta bakeri. The sequence goes on from JACCIA010000005.1 coordinate 7,864,267, forward strand.
TAAATTAAAAAAGTAAGTGACATAATTACTAAATCATTTACATTCGCACTCGTTCTTTTAAAATCCAAATTCATTCCTGTAAACTCATCGATGATTTCACATAAATTAAATAGAATGTAACAATGTTATATTTTGTTAGCGATTTCATGTTAAATAATCTTCTTTACAGTACATCGGTGGACAATTACAATCTGTTCCTGTTAATATGTTTTTTTACGTATCCTTTACATTTAAACAATTATAACCCTTACATTTGCTTTCGCCTTAGCTTATACGACGATTGTACAATATGCTTATGAGAAAGTGAACATTTCTAATAATCTATTTATAATTTGCACACTTGGCGAGTCTTTTTCTGGATTATTTTTATGAAAAATAAATGTCAAACTGCAAACGTACGTTTTAAAATTAACATACAAGTAAAACTAACGTTTGTGACGATTTTTTCGAACATTGCTAATATACATACAAATAATCTATTGTACCTGTTGCCATAAGCAACATATAAGTTTATAATACAAAGAATAATAATAATCGAATCGAAAATTTTCAACAATTTGATTAATCGTAAGAGTTGATATTTCAAGTGCGTAATTATTTAAATGCAATTTACGTTACAAAACTCCTACGTTGCAACTAGACAATTTAGTTATTAGCATACAACTCATTTCGCGTACAAGGAAAGAAAAATGTCGATAAACTTAATAATAATAGTATTTTTTAAATGTAGACTTCAGCTGAATTAACGAACTAGACATTTTTGCCACGACTTGACGCGTATGTCGGTGCTTCGCGTCTATACTCGTTACAAAGAATGAAATGCGTGAGACATATTCGTGAACCTTCCTTGTCACCCTCACACGCACGTAATTTTTTTTTTTTTATTTCACCGTAGACAATATCAGTTAGAGTTTGAAGTAACAAGTTATTTTTTCAGTTTGAACAATTTGTTTTAACATTTTTTTTCTTAGCCAGTAATGACGTGGTTCCTATTAAGGAATCCTATACTCGGGACATTGAATTTGTCTAGCTAACAGAGTTGTGACGCGACTAACTTTCAGATTAATCGCACGACTTGCAAGTCCTCAGTGTTTGTCTCTTAAGGTCTAAATAGTGATTGCGAAAGGATACAAAGAAACAAACGGGAATTCAAACTTCCGTTGGCGGTAGATAAATTTATAATTATTCGAGGATTTTTTTCCATTAAACAATACGATCGTACGAAACAATTAATTCATTCAATACTACTCGTTGAATACTACTGGTTTATTACAATGAATGTTTGTTATAATCCGACGTTACAAAAATTAATAATCACACATGTTAAATCAACAGATTCAAATGTATATATATATTTTTTTTTGTTATTTTTGCGACAATATTGCTCTAATATTCGTCCAATGTTTGTAATTATTTAAAAAATCTATAGATTATCCTAAAAGAAAGTGCAAAATATTCGCCATTCTAGGTAAGTCATATCGTGCTACGGAAAATACATTGCGTATTGCTGAATAAACGGTAGTGAAGGGAAGTGAGAAGAGAGAAGAAACGAGTCATCGTATCATTACTTGAAATTTAACTCGTTTATGGATTTTCATGATTCATCTATATACTTAAAAGTCTGTAATATAATTGATAAAGATATATCAATAGTAATACTGGTAAATAATATGGCTTCGTAAACGCAGCATCAATCTTTGGGCGTTTATTTCGCAAAAAGGTACAATTATTATGACAATTTGTATGTTCTCGTTACGCGGGTACGCTGTAAAGTATATAATAGCGTCGACGGCTTACTGCGTATAATTCAAAAAGCGATTTTTCATGATTTTTTTTTTAATTGATTGTTTATAGTTGAAAAGACTCAAAGATCGATCGAGCCTTGCGCGTGTCGACGCCCACAGCTAGGCGTTATTGTGGCCTTTTGCCCTACGTATAAAAAATCGTTATATCGTAAATTGAAATACATCGTGTCGGTGCATCCGTTGTGGGGTACAATATGTATATATATATATTTTTTTATGTTATTTCTTAAAGAGGCTCCAAAGCTATTTTGCGTAGACGAAGCGCGTTCCTCTACACGTGCAGTCGAGTTCGTTAAGTTATGTAATCACGATAAAACTTGATTGATATTACAAGAAATCGACGTAACAATTTCTTGTAATACAAATGAAGCCAAAAGGGCAGATTTTAAACATTGTCAAATCAATTATTATTTATTATCGAGATGATTTTACAATTACGTTCATGATTATTATAAAATTTAGCACAATAATTCTACGGTCGCAAGTTTGATTTAAAAAGCCTAAAAACTTTTATTAAACTCTTCACACTTTTACAATGACGATTGTTCTAATTGAAGTTTATATTTATGTAATATTATTATAAAGATCAGTCAGATTAGCAATTTAATGATTTTAAAGGTAGAATGATTTGTGTAATATATTAAAAGCTTTAGAACCCCCTTAAAAGTCCTTCTGCCGCTGAATAGCTAAAGTTCAATTACGTCACTATAAAATGTCATCATTTTTTGTTTAACGTACTGTGTTTGATTAACTTGCAAAACGGATCACGATCTCGTCTGCCAGCAGCAAAGTCTCTAGCTTTTATTTCAAAGCTTTTACGGCCACAATGATTGACTGGCTTTCGATTATACTTGTTATTTTTATTCTGTATCTGTCTTCTCGACACATATTTTTTTCTGCTTATTTTCTTAGATTTTCTCATTATCGCTTATACGTGTAAATAAAAATAGAAAAAAAAGAATTCTCTTACTGTGCATTAATAACTAAATATGACTTTGCGCCTGCTATTTAAGAAGAATATAAAGAGCGCAGCGCGCTTAACATTACAGTGTGTTTTTCTCAACCTCGATATTTCCTGACCAAAATTGTAATAAAGCCAAATGCAGTGTAAAATTAATGATCTTAAGTAATCTAAATCATTTTTTAATGCAATTATCGCAGTTGGATGTGTAATTCGGTCGGTCGATTGACTCGTCGAGTTTGAAAAGCGATTTTCCTGTTACTGATCGATCCTTCTCGAGTCGAATAGTGCTAGACGCAGTCCACTTTTGAAACACACATGAATAAAAATTACAATATTTTTTTTGTATTTTAAGTTATAAAAATGGGAAGAGCATTGGCCTAAAGTACTTGGCTATATATGCTCTTCGAGCTTCGTTATAAATCATCGGCAACGAAAGTTGCGATCGGAAGCTCATGTAACAAACGAATCGAGAGTCTCAACAGTGGATGTGAACAGACACGACTCGAGAGAAATCGAACAACAACTGAATGACAACGATTTTTTATCGTTTTGAGTATGTACGTCTCAGCGTCACCCACATTATTTCCGCTTATTATAATCCACCCCTATCCGGAATTTCTTTTTTTTTCGCTTCTAGTTATTATTATTCTTATCATCACCATTGCCGCGCGCGCGTATGTCTTAACAAACGTTCATTGCTACTTCGATGCGAAGCGTCTTTATCAATCACTACTAAATCGCTTTCTTTAGATAGTTATTTTATCGCCTTATGTACAATAGCTTATTCGAGCTCCTAATATTCACGACACGGACATACCCAATTCGGGTAAAACGCATTTTTTTTTTAAATTCCTTTTGGTACGACTGCACACGCACGTTTACAAATAAAATTAGCAAATAAAGTATTATTGCATTATCACATCGACGGTTTTGCTTAGCAAAAGAAAACTTATAGAACACACAGTCTTGATGTTAGTTCCAAGCAAAGATAGAAATTGAACGGTAAGCTTGTTTTATTGCTCGTATTTTCCTAGCTTCGACAATTTTATTTCACTCGTGTGAATTATTTATACTTGAAATTCAATAGATTATAATGGCGTATCCGATGATAATCGCATTGTTTGTTGTTTGTTCGATTGTGTATTCAAAAATTCAGCTTACCATGTCGCAAAGGATAAATAATCGTTAAGAAATAGAAACAAAGTCCATTGCGCACAAGTCAGTCTTAATAAAAGAAAAGTAATTCTATGTAAATAACGAAAAATCGATAAAATAAATTTAAAAATAAACATTAAAAATATAAAAAAAAACAAGTGTGCAGTCAACCGTTTCGACCGTCACGGCCATTGTACGCTCGAGCGAAAGGATAAATCGCTACGTCCTCGTTGTATTTACACTTACAGAACTCCAGACGTCAAAGTTAACATCGGAGGGACTTTCCTTTGATTTAACGCATATCATCGTAAACTTATCATTAAACGTAATAGAGTTAGAACTAGAATTACTTTAGCGAAAACTCGATTTCATCGATCATTTGTAAAGAATTCGATAATAATATGATCTGTAAACTGGAACAAAAAAATAACAAATGGCAAAGTTTGACACACGTATTATTTACGTGATTCGACTGTGTCTATACCAAAGCGGTTGTAAATGCATCGATCATTATAATTATTATTTGCGTATATTCGAATACGTAATAATTATCGGAACATACAAAGTTACTTAAGAAGTAATAAAGCTTCCTTTCCACAAAAGAAAGAATTCTTAAATATTTTACGAACTGTTTACCAAGAACTTGTATCACATGTGTTTAATATTCAATAAAACGACGTTTAAGAATAAAAATAAAATAAATTTAAGTGTACACTTAAGCGTAAATAATGAATTGACCATAGCGAAAGTTATGAATTTGAATTTTCTCGTAACAAGTCATGGAATCAGCAGTTTGCAAAAATATTTTTCAGTCATCGATGTACATAAAAAATAAAAATATAATATAAAACGATATAGATATAACGTAGTCAGAATCAAGAAAGCAGTAGTGGGGGCGCAGATGAAGAGAATCGGAGAGGATGATTTGCGAAATCCTCGCCGGGGTTCACTTTGACGTCCACAGCCACGTTTCACGATCGGTCACGCAGCAACAATAGCATCGGAGATGGTGGCGGCAACAGTAGCGGCAGAAATAATCGCGGCACGCCATCGTCCCAGGGAAGAGGCGCACGAACGAGCAGAAAGCGCCTCCAGGGGGGTGGATCAGGGGGTGGAGGCGGGGTGACTGGTTACGGGCGACAGTGTCCCCGGGGTTTACGGCCTGCCTCGTTGCCGTCCTCGTCTTCGCCACCACGTTTCACCTCCGTGAAACGTTCACCCTTCACCGACACTATTTTATTATCTAGATAACGTACGAGCTTTTTCGGTTCGGTCTTTGGGACGACTGGTCGGTGCTCGCGCGAGTCGTCGTCGCGATCCACGTAGCTGTAGCGGTTGATTATACGGGCCTTTAACTCCTCGTCGTTTACACGCGCTTTGTTTCGACCGTTTGGCTGTATGAAATAACAAAAGTTCTTTAATTGGTATTGACCACTTTTAGACATGAATATATTTATTGCGATGTTATAGTGCTATTGGTTGCTCGTGGCTTATTTAACATTTTTCTTTACTTTGTGCGATAGCTTGTTTGTAATATAATCTTATCTCATGGCGATAAGATATGTATATTTATTGAAGAGTTGGTAAGTAGTTTTTTTGAGGATGTTAAAAGACACTTACCGTGAGGAAAGCAAGATTGCTAACAATACTTTGTCCAACTTCTTGTCTGTGAAGAACAAGCTGAGCTGCCTCTGTCACATCGCCTCCAGCTACAGCTAAGCAGTGACGGATTTCTGCGGGGCTTGCCCCAGGAAACATTTCTTGTAAAAGTGCCACCTGGTCCCAGGAAGACTCCTGAAATATCGTATGAAAAATCCTCTTAGTACACTATTACCCCTAATACAGACAGTTTGATAGTAAGTAAAAGACAATAATTACTTCTGCAAAATATTCTCCACTAGAGTCACTGCCAGCATCACTGGTCTCCGAGAGATGATGAACTCTGGCAGTATGCTGTGGCTCTGGTGGAAGCAATGCTGCTAAGCTCAAACAACTCAAGGGATCGTGTTGTTGAGCACTTCCATTGCTTTCTTTGTTGTCTTCACGCAATTGGCTCTCAATATCAAAAAGCCATTTAGATACCGCCTCTTTCTCAATTGTTGAAAATTCAGGAAGACAAGCAGATACCATCTCGCTCACACCGTCGACATCTAGCTCATCTTCGTGAGCGCTTTCTTCTACCATGCTGACCACATAGCCAAGTACAATATCGTCTATCAAACTGTAAACAAAACGTATCGTGTCATTCGTATCACTGTTATCACTTAAGATAAAAAGTATAAATGAAACCATTCATACTAATTCAATAATAAATAGAATTTAAAATCGACAACTCACTTTAACTGGGCAGTTGGCACTTGCTTTCTAACAAAACTAAACAGCGACTTCTTCACCAGCTCCTCCTTCTCATTCATCGTACGGCTCATCCTGCAAAGCCATAAAAACCCACATTTAAAGATCTAATTGTTCTCAAGAACCAAGTCAAGGGCTTTCTCAACGCTATTCCTTGATTCACGCGCTCTTTCACTCTTTGCAGATCAAAAATAGCCCCAATTGATTTTCAATACACTCCAGTGTCAAAGTTGAAACAGCGCCAGTGTTATATAGCGATTAAAAAAAAAAAGTTACATTATGTACTCTCTTCTTCGAATATATACAAATAAAAAACACACGCACACACGCATACGCACCTCGGTCCTTGACGAAAGCAACAAACGAAAAAAACACTCGCGCGAAGAACAGACAAAGCAAAAGCTCGGGCCTGTGTCAGGGGTACTCAGAAAAGAAAGGTAGGTTAAGCAAAATCGTCATCGGCCCAAGGGGTTGTTCTTCTCGATCGATTTGCGTTCCGTCAACCCCGCGGTCGTCTATATATATACGCATGCATACACAACCATACACACACAGACGGAGCAAGAGAGACAGAAAGCGCGATCGCGGCCTATCCCCGGGTAGTTCCGATCCGCTATAAACACTGATTAGATTGAGAAAAGCTGAATAATACAAATGTACAAAACGTACTTGCCTCCGCTCGTATACAGAGCGAAAGAGACAGTGAGCAGAACGAAGTGTCGAAAGAATAAAGTACTGATATATACACGGTCTGTAACTATATATCCGGACGCCGTCGGGATTCTCTTTCTCTCTTGTGGGTGGGGAGGGGGGCGCAGCGGAGAGAGAAACTATAGGGATCGAACGTGCGCGCGAGCGAATATGTGTGTATATATATACAGACGTAAGGGAGAGAAAGAGAGAGAGAGAGAGAGAGAGAGAGAGAGAGAGAGAGAGAGAGAGAGCTATTGCTTGCACTCTACGTTCCTAACCTGTTCGACGCTGTAACAGTAACACTGGGGTGGATACAAACACATAAACACCTCTCGCGCACACTTTATCCGCGACGTTCTCTTTTACGCGTACACTTTTAGAAATATGCACCTTCCGATACGAACAACACTATCTTTGATGTATACCTCTATTTCTCTCCGGAAGGATATACACCGCGCCGTATACAAACAGAGAGTGCGAGACAGTACTGCGGCGCTGGTATAAGTATGTGGAGGTTCCCTGTATGTGAATATGTTGTGTACTTGCACCGTCTCGATTCTTCGGCCGCCGCTACCCGACTACTACTGCTGCTGCTGCTGCTGCTGCTGCTGCTACTTAGAGCTTACGGGTATACCTGTATATATGCACGCAGAGTCAAAGAGAGAGAGAGAGAGAGAGAGAGAGAGAGAAGAATAGACATGTATATAGGATATATTACAGGCCGTCCTCGTTGCACAGCCGTGTCTCGCTTTGCTCTAGATCGGCCGACTTAGCACTGAGTGTGTGTGTGCGCGCGCGTACGAAGAGATATATATATGTATATAGAGGAACACTAGATATATATACATGGATGATTCTCTGACAGATTGAATGGTAAACATTGTTAATTGTCTTTATGGATATTTTCTAGATTTTTAAAGAGCGTTTTCATTGGATTTTGCGATAGGAAAATATTTATTTACTTATTTCTCCTGTCGGAAACGCAATTTTTCAATAAACAAATCACGAGTGTAGCGAACAATTGCCTGTCGTTACAAGTATTGTCGACATTTAAAAAATATCTTATAGATAATTTTGACATGAAATTGCGTAATGAAATCACTACCACATAAAATTACTCCATTGTTACTCATTACAACAAGTGTAAGAGTCATTGCGCTGTCTGGATTTACTGGAAAACATAAAACCAAATAATATTTTTGTAAATTTCACGGAAACCTCGAGACTGTGATTGTTACCTTCCTATAGTAATGAAAGTTGTAAGTACAGTCAAAATTATGATAATACGTGTAAAATTGGCATTTTAATCATAAACTATTTCAGAGATGATATTTGCATTGTTTTATAAATGTAATTTTTTACGAATGAAAAATAGCTTAATTTATTAATTATGAGAGAGTCGCGTTATCATTTTTCATTGTTCAGAAAGACAAAAAGTCCCTTAGTCTTGCCATGACGAAATTTTACGCAGATAATACTTTTTTCGCACTTTTATTATATATACAGATATGTAACAAACGATCAACTTATGAAAAAGCGCGCGCATAGAAAATTTGTTCCATTTATAAGTTGCGACTGATATAGACAGTAATGAAGCTATCTCCACGAATTTTTTACGCTGTTTCGTACGTTCAAATTGTTTTAAGACTTTTTTACAAAAAAATTTCCTTCTGTATTTTGTATTGAAAAATCCTCAAATGCCAAATTTGGCTCTTTCTAATGTGGAAACAGTTAGTGAAAAAAAAATCTGAAAACATTTATAAAAGTTAATACTGTACCAAAGAATAGTTTCGAATTACTTAGTGGAACAAGAATTTCATTTTAAGTTAATTGGACACTTTATAGACATTTTGGTACGTTTTTTTAAAATACAACCTTGAAAGTATTCCGTTTGTAAACCTTGACAAACTGTACACAAAAAAATTCTTTTTTTTTAACTTTTGGACGATAGTACTGCTTAAATAATGAAAATAAACGAACAACATTGACTCTCTGTAGCTTACGAACGGTTCGTGAAGAATTCCCCAAAAAATTCATGATTAATAGTTTCAAAATTGTACGATAGAAAAAATTTTTTTTTTTTTAACAGGTAATCTGTCGGAGAATCAGTCATATACATGTACGTGTTGGCAACTGCACCCGAGGGCCGAGGGTTTGTTACCGCGTACCGATATGCGCTTGGAGGGGGATTTTAGTCGTCTTTCTCACTCTTACTCATACTAAGAATCCAGTATGACTGGGGGTAGAGAAATACGCGTTGCCATCGGCTTTTCAAGGGACTTTCGCGATGTAATATACTATACCTATATATATATACGGTTAAGAGAAGTGTGCATTAGGCATTACGTGCGCTAATTGTCTATACTCTGTACTCGTTATATTCGACTAAGTCTTTGGAGTCTGTTTACCGCGACTATTCCATTAGCAATGGCTATTTGATTGTTATACTTTGAATCGCAAAAGGGAGTGCTTTTATTTTAGCGATTTATCATCGACACAAAGGGACTAGCATTATTTAAAAAGAAAAAGGATTTTATTTATAATGTCAGCCGATAACTTTCTGATATAAAAATATACGTATGTGTATTTATATACGCTGAAATTGCATTATTTTGTTTGGCTTTAATATAATACATTGGAAACTATTTTTTTTTTTTAAACAAACTTTTACTGTTATTGATACTGTAATTTAATAGCTCAATAGACGTATGGAAAATAACGTTTCTTAATAACAGGTTTTCAGTGGATTTTACAAATTGTATTTTTTACAGCTATTACTTAAGGATCGAAATAGCTACAGCCAATAATAAGCAACAACACCCGACGTACACAATATCCGAGTAATAAAAAATAATTTTTTCCCTTTCACGAGGTCGAGCACAACAGTTCATGGCAAAATGTCATATTTATAAGCATTTCCTACTTCGAGTGTCCGTACGACTGCAGAGAACAATTCCCATTGTATTTTTTTTTTATTGTAAAGATGAACGCTTGTTCGAAGTTTTTAACGTCGATCCATTTGGATGAAAAAAAAAAAAAAATTATTCAGTTTATTGCGGTTGACGTGATAATCTGGGCGCAATCAACGTATTAATATTGATTCGTATCGCGTACGTTTAATGACGAAATACATTACGCAACCTTACAAAACAATGGTAAAATACGACTTACATTGGGCTGTGGAATGTGCGTTAATATTTTTCCCAGATCTGAAACGTCATTTGGAAAAAATTAGAAAAAAAAAAGACAGCAAATTATGCCTCTGCGACTTCGAACGTGTAGAACGCGGGTAAGAGATCAAATAGCGAGCAGCTTTCCTTGGTAATTTCCAATATACGCGTACGAGTCTACAGGAAATACAAAGCCATAACAATTAACAATAGCAGCGACACTCGCGTGACAAAGGCAGAAAAAATTTCAAAAGCCGATATGACACGCGTATTCGGAACACATTTATAGATATAGCTAGATCCATATATATATATATATATATATATATATGTATGTATGTATATCGTCCGTGAGCCACCGTATAATTACAGCATCCGGTGTGATCAGTTATATCCGCGTTCGGAAAAGCGACTGTGCATACCTATACACGCACACATATACACGCGTAATAGCTCAACGCGGGGGAGGACGTATCTTCTCTATACAGTCGGTTCACTGCTCCTAGAATCCTGTGGTCGCTCGGAGATCAATAACCCCAGGCTCCCTCTCTCTCTCTCTCACTTAGTCGGGAGGCGTGGATTTTTCTCATTTTTTTTTTTTTTTTTTTGAGAAAATTTCTCCTTCCATAGAAATCCGCATGAAAACCTTGACCCTTTGACCCCCGTGCGATGCTCCAGGATTTTCGCTCTCTTTGTTCATCTCGCGGATGTAATTTTACGAAATTTATACGTACATTGGAAGGTTTAGTGCGCTACACTATTAATAGGCGCGGTTTATATCGTCGGTATTACCGATACTGTATATGTATACATGTGTTAGTATTGCGTATAGTGTATATGGGTAGTTTTCTTTAGACGGAGTTGCGTATGCGATGATAGACGTAATAAAGGCTGTACGGAGATGATAATATTTTCAAAGCGATGAACTTAGGGAGTTTAGTTTTTTTTTTTCGTATGGACGTATTATGTTGTGTATTTTACTATATATAGAGAGAGAGAGAGAGAGAGAGAGAGAGAGTATCTAACTTGTTTCTTCGTATTTTTCACAAACGACGATCTTCAATAGATTCGTTTCGAAAAATACTCTCTCGAGGCGGAGCAGGCATTTTAACAAATATTTTGTTCACCCTAATTTTAATCTGGTCAATTTCGTATGGACAACATCGATTTACTTATGCTTCTTTCGTCGAAATAATTTTTCTTCATATTTGTGGTAATAGTTTTAAAAATAATTCTTATTTCAGTCGCGTACTACTACCCCAGAATATTAGTAACGATTATTTAATTAAAGCATTGTAAATTACTTAAATGAATTTTCATCGAAATTACATTCTCTTTTTCTTATACATAATTGACGTTTTTTACAAATGTAAAACGGTATGAGCACGAAATTCCGACGTGTAACACCGATTCGTAACTCCAGATTTCGATGCAGTTCCGATGAATTTTAATAGCGAGATAAGATTTTCATTTATTTGCTCGAAACTAAGAGGAAAAAAGCACATTTTTAAATTTACAACATTATTTTTCAAACACACAACGATAGGCTTCACAATTATTTCTGCGCGCTTATCGTGGTTTATATACAGTTTTTCCGTGCACTTTAGCAAAGCGATCTTTTGTACGAAAAAGAGTTGAAAATATTTATTTTGTACCAACGAGTCAGACAGTGTCTGCATTCAGCGAGTTTGCTCGTAAAATCGAACGTTACTATCGAAAAAATTAATTGTTAACAAATACAACAATTAGCCGAATCTGCGCTACTAACGAGATAACAGCCTCGGTTAAATAGTCAGTTCTACGTTAAAAATAAAATCCACAGGAATTTGCCACTTGATATCCGAACGTTGTTCATCCGTTGCAATGGACAATGCGTTGATCGCATCTCCAAAGTCAAATGGGATCTTTATAAATAATGAAATCTAAAAAAAAAAAAAAAAAAGAGAGAGATCACGATGATAATAATCGGCGAACGCGTTTATGTTAAACACTGAATACGGCTCTCGTCCCAATACAAATGGAACAGTACTGAAAACCAGCTCTACAAAAGCCAAGTCTCGACCCCACGTTGAGGTAAAATCGTAAATGACAATAAATATACCGAACGTCGCGTGGTCGCATTAACTACTTATAGAAAACGTCCAAGTAACGTTAAATTGCCACAGACGAATCGGACCTTCGCAAACTCAATGCACCCGATATGAAAGCCACTTGAGGATAAGACATTGCATTACTGCACACTACAGTTGTAGATAATATCGTTTTTACGTCAATTTGGAAATAGGATTAACGCGTCCAGGTGGAGTTGACAATTTCGAGAAAGTAGTACACGAGAGAGTTGAAAGTTCATCTATACGGAACCGGTGCAATGTTGGCCAGATATTGGCGAATGAAAAAAAAATTTACAAAAGATTTTACATGCAAACACTTAGTTTTATCGAAAGCCACACAAACGAACCGCAATGCGTCGGGATACATTTTGTAACGTAATATTACTTTTGTCGTTTATTGTATTTTTTTACTCTGGTTTAATAAATAAATACATGTATACCTATATTGGTAAACGAAGAATCGAAGTGTTATCGTTACGTCGTTCCGCGAAGGCCTTTAGCAAGTAAAATATATGCGGTACTCGCTCCATATGTATGTTGCATAGCTGATAATTCGAATAACGTTTTTGAGACTCGAAAGGTCAGGGAAATAGGTATTTTTTTTTATATTTCCCTGACAAAGAGAAGAAGGAAAGTTATGTATATATATATATCGATTGAAATTCCGGAGAAACATTTTATTTATGAGTAGAGACATTTATATTATATTAATAAACATTGAGATTGATTTCAATAATATTTGGTAGTAAAGGTAAATTGATAAAGTTAAATTATTTAGACGTATAATTATAACAAAATCTGTTGAACTGAAGTGATATGAAAGCTGAAAGCAGTAAAATTGATTTGTATTATAATAATGTTGTAATTTATTAAAGAGGCATTTTTTCCCCAACGAAATTGGTTGCTAAGATCAAATAAAATGCTACGTATACACCGAGGAAAGTATTCGTTAAAAATTGGCTGTTTCAAAAGCAGAAAACGTTTACTTGGATTAAAAACGGTCATAAATATTTGCTTGTTTAAAAAGCGAACGAATATGATTTTATTGGCAAGTTTATGCAAACGTTTATAAACAGTTCGGGTTTCTCAGTGCTTTTTAAAATTACGATTTTTGCGATCCACCTTATTTGAAAGATAAAAAATAATGTTAAAATATAATTGTTAATGAATGTAAAGAATAAGTCCTGTGTAATTTTATTTTCACTTCTTTTATTTATAAGTCATCGTTTCATACAGGATGATGTTCGTAACTCTTTGACAATCTTACAAGTTATGAACATTCATTCGGTATACATAGTATTTTTCTTCATACATGCTCAACTTTAAATGACTCTTAAATAGTCTCTCATTGTTATAATAAGTTAAAGATAGATTTGGTTACTATGTTTTGTTTAACATAGAGAAATACATTCTCTTAGACGTTCTCTGAATGATACACACGAACTGTATGTATACGGATAGTCAAGATTTTTTTTGTTTTCTTGTAGAGTATAAAATGTAACACTGCAATATACAGGTAGATCGGATTCAATAGACATTAATCCTTATTAAAACTATCGGCAACTTATTGTTTAAATGCATAGTTTTAAATCGTAAAGCAAAATTCACTACAAATGGCACACAAGTATACAAATACAGAGCTGGTAATTTATTAAAACGACGTATTTTTTTCATCGTTTTTCTTTTCGTTTCGAACGTACGATAACTTCACAATTAACGATATTTTTCCATTCTTAGACAATTAAAATTCGGTCATTACTGAAATTTCAATTAGCTGCACAATACGTAATAACAATTGTATCAAGTAATAGAGAAAAACTTAATTCCATCGATAAAGAATCTTTGTATTTCGTTAGTGTAAATAAATTTCCAACTCTGATGAAATAAGCTTACGCTAGTTATCAGGAATTTTGTAAAATCTGAAGTTTGGCATTTTGTATAATATCGTATTATCTATCATGCGGCTCTAGCACATATTTCTATTAGCTAAATAACTTATAAATTATTTGTTTTCTACATACATAAACGACGTCAAGAATTAAAGTATACTAAAATGATTCTTCGGCAATACTAGTAGACACAAAGATCTCAAAGTAAAGTATGGCATTTTATTTTAATGAAACTTCGATCGATACTTATCAATAAATTACAGTACACTAATCGTATTTGTTCATATGTACACATATTAATTATAATAATATTAAGAAAAAATCACAATATCAAATGTTTGGCCAACAAAACGAATTTGAAATACAAGCGCCTATTCAGGAATTTCAAAAGCGTTAAACCTTAAAAAATGCGTACGAGAAATTCACTAAATCATCTAGCTGTTATTCAGATCGATTGGATTAAAAATAAAATTAAAAAACGATACTTAAATATACAACAAAAAATCGGAATCTGCGATACAACCAAGTAACTGTACGCCGTTTCGTAATATCACATGCAAAAATCTTTACATTTTTACATACGAATTTTCAGATAACCGTACGTAATCTAAATAATAACGTGATTAGCTTCGTTAACGAAGCTTTGGTAATAAAAAGGTCTCTTAATACTTTTCCTGAGTAATTTGTCTCTTTTACCATAGCGAAACTGCAGTTCACTTCGTACTACTTTCCAAAAAAGGAAAAAAATATATATTCTCACATATACAATTTAGAATGCCAACGATTGCGAGCGAATCAACACTCCTCATTATGTCTTATCCTTCTTTGTGCGATCGGGTCTCGATTCTTCTTCACTTTTGTCCTCATCTTCATCCTCCTCCTCTTCTTCGTCATCTTCTTCGTCTTCATCGTCTTCATCCTCGTCCTCGTTGTTGTGCTTGGAATCATCATCGGTGTACTGTACACTACTGCAATTCGTCTGGTCTTCGGGATCGTCAGCTATATCTTGCTCTTGTTCGAGGAAATCCGTTGGTACGAATTCCATCTGATCTTCGGAATATTGGTTCGAGTCGTCGTTATGGTCTAAAGAAACGAATCAAGAGCGATGAGTTGAGTTTGATTATTCTGAATGAAAATTTTGTTATTCGCATACCTAATTCATCGGCGAGCTCGATGTCTCCACCAGGATCGTCGTCTTCGTGGAGACCAATGATACTTTCGAATTGTTGAGTATTCGAGCTGCTGTCCTCTTCATCCCGGTGGTCATCTGCATAAATACCTCCGCCGGGACTTACAGGAATATCCAGTGGCTCGACTTTTACCATTGGTGTGGACTGGTTTTTGGTTTGAGGTGATACTGGACGCTGAAGACGAATTTTGGTGAAAGGACGAGCTTCTGGAACCTCGGAGGGTACAGGTCGACGTTTCAAACCACGTTTGGCGTTGAGAATACGAGGAGTCGAAGTTGTCATAGCTGCAGAAGTATTAGTGCTTGGTGTGTTGTTGCTAGTCGAAGTCGATGGTTTGTTGTCTTTGGTTTCATTAGCAATGTGGGTAATTACTGGTCGAGGAACTGTTTTACTGGTTTGTGGGATTAGTAGTGGTGGCTTTGGATTCTGAAAATAGAACATTCGGTTATTTTAAATAATTGCAAGTATCCGAAGTAATTTGCGACTAAACACTTCGATTCATGCATATATAGTTGAAAGCTTAATTCGTATCCTTTTTGATTTAAGAAACTAACTTAACGAATAAAATATTAACTATCATCGATTACAAACACTTTCCGGTTAGCTATGCACAAGTAAATCTTCTAAACTTCAAATACACGTAATTGTATGCTTGATTTTCTCTGCGGTACGTTCAAAGTTGAGCCTTCATGGCAAATTTAAAAAGAGACACACCTATTTTTTTTAAATTTTGCATATAGCAATTGTAGAAAATTTTTATATATTGTCAAAATCCTCCATAAGTTCAGGCGTTCGTGGTTCATACAAACATCAAAATATTTACGAATTTTAATTGAATTTTGTTTCTAGAAAACGATGAAGTTCGACAAGTTTTTATAGAATTATTCGAAGAATACGCCTAAATGTTTGCAGTTTTAAAAGTTGATCATTTTTAACGAAAAATTAGTTCATACCATCGGAAATGATACGAGCCAAGCGAGCGAAGAACGGTGTACCGCAAGTGGGCTTTTGAATCGAAACAAGTTAAAATAATCGAAAAATAATAACCAACCTGTGAACCGCTTGGACCAGCCAAGCCTTTGACCTGCAAAGCTTCAGCGGCATTGAGCAACTCGGGAAGCTTATCGTGAGTCACGTTGACCTCACCGCGGTACATAAACTTGACTAGGGCTTCGACTTCCCAGAATTTCAGATCCTTCATGAGAATGATCGGATGCTGGCAGGGATTTTCGCGCAGTAGTTGAGCCAAATAATCGCTGCAGGAGGATAAAATCATCTTGTGGCATTTGAGAGATCGACCCTCGCACGCCAGAGTTACATCAACGAATTGCTCGCTGTCGAGCAGAGATGGGAAGCTGTGCTGCATGTTGCTATGGTAACTATTCCACCTCAGACAGACCTAAATGAAAATTCTCTCTGTGAGTGACACGTTCCAATGCTGCTACATTCCAAAGTTACCAAATAGAAGAAGTCGAATTTACCTCTGTAGGTGGCTGTTGTGGCAAGATAGCCTGAGGTAATCCTGGCTGTACCGTCTGGACGTTCTGTCTGGTCGGCTGATGCATTTTGATGGCAGTCGGTGAGATCTGTTTCACCTTTAGTGGTATCGTCTTCAATACCAGAGTCTTCGTGGGCTGTTGGGGTGTCTGTTGCTGCTGTGGCTGTTGTTGCTGCTGTTGTTGCTGCTGCTGCTGTTGCTGTTGTTGTTGTCGAGGCTGTGGCTGCTGCTGTTGCTGCGGAGTTGACTGGGCAACAGGTGCAGGAGCGATTGTACGCATCTGACGTACCAAATTTTGAGTTGCCAGTCGCAGGGCCTTCACGGCTTGAGGCTGATCGTGGTCCCGCTTCGCGAACTCACTCATCACTAAAACGTCATGGAACAAATCGTTTCATCAAGTATATTTGCTTCGTATAAAATATGAATGTTAATGACAGTTTTATTTCACTAACTTAGAATCGAAAATTTCGTTTCAATAACGCAGAATTCAATTAAATTTGTGCGAATAATCAATATACGATATTCAGAACAGTATCGATATATATATATATATATAGCGACAGAACAATGATTGGACAGGACACAGACTATTGAATATTCATATTTTACTTTTAAAGTATGTAGATTTCAATTCAATTTACTTTAAACACATTTATTTTCAAACTTATTTTCTAACTTCAACAGCAGAGCAAGAAATGAAAATTAATAATATGCCTATATAACACTGTGTTTTATTACTACTTGTGGGTGTGCATAACTCAGATTTACATTGAATTTCAACGAAGTTTTTTTTCTTACGAACACACAATTTCATAAATATACTCATTTGCATTGTTTGGACAAATTTTCGTGTATATCATTCACAAAAGAGACGATATAGAATTGAAAAAATGTTTTTCTTTAGTCACAACTGTACATTGTCCGATTTTCGAAAAAATATGTAGTTAAACAAACATGTTCTAAATTTGTTGATACTCTTTCAAAAATAAAATTAGCCATATCCCTTTCTGAGGCACAAATATTAGGCAAAAATAGTAATAAATCAGGCTTAACCATATTAAATTTCATTATTCGTTTACCAACGACCGTAGATTATAGCTGTTTATAGTTTGATTTCGTGTATTTGAAAATCTAATTGCGATTAACTCTAAATGTACGTTAATTCCGCGTAATTGAATAACAATTTCATAGTCAGGTTGATTCTCGAAATTAATTTCATATTTATATAATACATATTTGGAATTAATATAAAATGACGATTTGTCAAGAGAAAACACATTTTGTATACTTTCAGTACTTGCATATAAGATATGTGATTTTTAGTCTGATTATTCGACACGCATATTGAGGAAATGCATGAGTAATGTAACGAAGTGAGTCTCATAAAAAAATGTTTAATAATTTAAAGAAAAATTATTTTCTCATCATTAATAGTCTGATGAACTTTGGTGATAAGCGAGTAAAAACGTGCAAACTAGCCATTTACCAAAGTGTCTTAGAAAACACTAAATGGATTACTGTATTATATGTGTACTCAAAGTATGAAGTAGTAATTTTTTTTTTCTTCGACAAATTAATCATTTCAGTCACAAATTAAGTTTTCATTCCACAATACACAAGGATCTAAATGGGATTTATGTGCGAAACAAACATCTGCCGATAGCATATCGATGTCTTGGCTGAAAACTAAAACAAAACCAGCCAATTGAAAAAATAAAAGATGTATGAAATTATATTAAATATATCAATAAATATATATTCGTAAATATATCAATTTACATTTATATATTCCTCCAAGGTGTCGATATATAGTACATATAAAAATAACGAAAAACAGAAGTAAAATGAAGTTTTCGAGTCGCCCTAATCCTACCCAAATTCATCTCCCCCCAAATTTACCATGATATCTCCTGCCGATGAGTCTTCCTCCATGATGAACCCTGAGATGCCGATGAAGATTGGTGGTACCGCACTGTCTCGGATTAGCTCCACCCCTGACCACCACAGCCCCGCAGATCCTGCACTGAGCTCTTAACGGGTCATTCGAGCAAAGATCGAAGTGTGCCCAAACAGCACTAGGATTCGCCATAGCTCGAAGACTCCTCGAGTGAGATCTTACTCTTGTCAGCATCGGATACGAGCTGCGCGAGTGCGAACTGGTCTGCTGCTGTTGTTGCTGCGATTGTTCCAGGTTCTCTTCCTCGTAATAGCAATCGTCCTCATCCTCTGGTTCTTGTTTCATGGTGAGGGTCGCGGTAGACATCTTCTTTTCGTCCTCTTCGTTGTCACTTTGGTTGTTGCTACGAGTAGCAACCTCGAGGGATTTACTCGGTGAGGTGGAAGATGTGTTGGAGGAATTGCCGAAGGCAACTTTACCATTTCGCATGCATGAGATCGTTTTGGCTGCGCGTTTAGAGTCTGAGGAGACCAGGCTCCGGTTGCTGCTTTTTAACGACATGTTGATGCGAGTCTTTTGCGGATTTTTTCTTTCGTTCAAACTCTGTTGAGGCAGTTTATCATTTTTTTTTAGAGTGTTTTTGTATTTTATTTCTCTTTTGTTTTGCTATTGAGATTCGCAGTTAAGGTTTACCTTCGATTAGTCAAGCTTTTTATTCATAGTAGATTTTTAAATCATTCACTTTGCTATGTCTTCGAGAGAGACTGTGGATGAGATTTTCTAGAAGGAGAAAACTTTATTAATTCAGAGTGTGGAGTCATTTTTTTTACTGTCGCGTAAATTCGTTCGATCGCGAACCATGAAACTAAGGCTTCAGTGATTGTCTACATTGATTATGTCATTTTTGGATGTATTACTTTGTAACGATCCATTTTTTTTTTAAGTGACGAACCGATGATGTACAACATATGCTTGCAATACGTATAAATATTTACAGTTGCAATTTACATATAAAGTTTATAAAGATAATTACGAAAAATTCGTTTTAATTTTCAAAATTCAAGCTAATTACATTGTGCAACAGAAAAAAATCAATTTAATTTAGTACACAGGATTCAATTATAGTATTAAACTTTAATAAAAATGTTGTTAAGCGAGCATCGGATTAAGATCAGCTCGCTGTTTTTATTTGACATCTTACAAGATCACTTTTGTAATTTACATCGATAATAAATAACTTTCACTGAAACCTTACCTTTACCGATTTCTCACTCAATGTACATAAAAAATCTGCGCTTAAATCGCGTCGATAAACAAAAAAAATTTTCGTTATCCCTCGCTCTGTTTCCGAATTCCAAATAAAAAAAAACTCCAAGCATCTCGAGCAAAAGAGAAGGGGAGTCCAATACTGAATTTTGCGCGCTCCGAAATCGTTCCAACGCTGACGGACGACGTCGCAATGTGCGCGGCTTATCGGCTTCCGCCGACCGATCTTTTCAGAAAGCTCGTCGAGCGCGACGTTGCCGGTCTCTCTTTCTCATTCTGTCCGCCCATATACACGCATACACGCACACGCATACATCTATCGCTCGACACTCAACTGCCGCGAGTTCTATAAAAAGCGACGACGACCACCGCGATAATTTTCCTGGGTTTGGCTCCGCGTGCCTCGGCGAAATTCACACGCTCTCTCTCTCTCTCCGAGAGAGTAAGAGAGAGAGAGAGAGAGAGAGAGAGATGACGAGTTTGTCGGTTGTGCGCACATACGATACATATTAGACGAATGAATGGGATCGAAGGTTGATATTTCGACGAACGGCGCGTCGAAAGAGTGTTTGACCTTGCCGATTTTTGTGCCTGTAAATCGGTTGTTTTTCTTTTTCTTTTCTCATTCTCTTTCTCCACGCTTATTCCGCCGTTCGAAATCGCTTTGGATCGACCGCTAAAAATAACAATGTGTATATGTATTCCGAAAGCAAGGAGATCCAGAAATAAATATATATATATATATATATATATATATATGTGTGTGTATATGTATGTGTATCGTTCAATATCGGTATGCGTCGTTCTTACGTAACGATTCCGAGATTCACTGAAAAATAAGCGGTGCGTAAGGATTGTTTTATATGGCGAATGTATAAAATGAGCAGAGAGAAAAATTCACGTGGTATATATATAATATATATAATCGTACTGTATTTATCAACCCGCGCGCGAGCGCGATATTCATTTCCGCAATTAGACAGATAATTTGAACGCGCTATCTCGAGCTATGTGTATTGTTGAACATTTCGCACACGTAATTTCCGAAAAAAATATGTGTACGTAGAACAATATTAAATTGAAATCAGATCGCTAATACGACGAATCGGAGCAATGAGTTGTCACTCGGTTAACGATCGTCGCTTAAAAATTCGCTCGAAATGAATGAAAAAAAAAAAATGCGAGTCAACCGCGAAAAACGCACACACTTGTGGACCGATATCCAAAAATAACCTCAAACGTGTCGAAGGCGTGCTTTCGCGCATATATGCAACCGCTTTGTAGCGTCGTTGTCTCAAAGAGGAGAAAAAAAAGGCACACTGTATACCAAAAAAGACACTTATAAGACACGTCGAAAGCAAATAAACAAACGGTAATGTTGCCATTGGACGAAAATAACCTTTGTGTACTTAAAATCCACGGAGAAAAACATTGGAATAAAAAGGAGAAATTCCACGAATTACCAAAGGTCGCTCGACGACGTAATTAGCGAAAACACGAGCAATATCGAAGAATCGACAGGAGTAACATTGAAAGTACAATCCGAAGGAAGACCACTTCTTCTCCACTTCTTACATTATTCTTCGGGCAATTACACGACACACGACCCACTTATTTCTTGAGTTTTAACTCGCGGATGTATACGGAACGCGAGCTCGCGTCGCGACCATTATAACACCTCGTCAACAATGAATCCGGAGCAACCCTGCGCAGACTCCAGCAGCCATATTATATTTATATCCCGTCTTTCTAACACACGGGGAGTGAAAAAAGTGCGTTTGCGCATCTGCTGCGGCGAGTCACACGCCGCGCTCGAATAATCGTTATCGGCAAAACGAACGCGAGCGAGCGCGCGCGCGCGCATCGTGAAAGGGAGCCTACTCGTCGCCCCCCCCCCCTCCTCCTCCTCCTCCTCCTATCCACCCGCGATCACACTTTTGAGCTTATCAGCGTTGGGACTACGCCTGCGTGTCTTCGCGTACATAAACGTACGCACACGAGCCTCGCCGGTTGAACAAGCACGAAACGCGTATTAGGCTAGGAGAAAAGAGGCGGGATCTCATTTTTCTCGCGAAATAATTCACCTAGCGTGTACTCCGCTCCGCGTATGTATGGGTTTGATGTACATATGTATACAAAGTACAGGAGAGAGCTCTCGCGCGTCTCTCGTGTATCGACCGATCTCCCTCCCTCTCCGCGTACAAGGCACACATACTTACGCACGCGAGAGACTTCTCTACTTTGCCCCTATTACACGTACCCCCTCCCCCCGCCCCTAACCGCCCCTCTTTCATTCTCGTTATAATACACACGTATACGTACAAGCGTGCACACTCGCGCGGCTACTCCTACTTCGGTGCTCGGTCCGGGAAATCGAGAGAGAAAGAGAGAGAGAGAGAGAGAGAAGCGACCGTTGCGCGCGCGAGCGAGCGTTCGAGGGTGCGATCGATTTTCCACCAGGTGTTCCTTCCTACTTCCCTACGCCTCTCTCTCTCTCTCGCTCTCGCTTCTCGTGTGCGCGCGCGGTCCTCGCGTTTGCGCGCGCCGGTCTATATCCGTCCCTCCAGATTTACCCACATCAGGCCGTTGTGATGCTGTACTGCTGCTGCTCTCGTCGTCTCGTTCGCGCGCTGCTATACGGAATGGACGATCGTACACGCGCGTGTGTGCGTGTGAGAGAAAGAGAGAGAGAGAAAGAAGGACACAGCCGGTAGTAGTTTGTATATTGCAGTAGTGTATATCTCCGATCAGAGCGGAACTCGACAATCTAACCGGTCTGCTCTACTCTGCGAATGTATATGTATGTACGTACTGCACATATATCTATCGTACACGAATGTGTATATAGAACAATGTATATAAGTATATATATATATTTGTGTGCCGCCGAAACAAGCCGATCTATAAGCTGTCTGCTGTATAGGATGTATGTGTATATACCACTGCGTAGTCTCTCGTTAACTCTGGAACGGTCGCTTTATTTTTTTTTTTTCGCCCGAACAAAAGAGACGAAACACGCGCGCGATGAGCTCTCTCTCTCTTCCCTCATTTGAGCGCCTCGTGCGTATTTTTCCTGTCCGCGATGTCTATATAAACGGCGTACGAAGCGAGAAATCGGCTGGTCAACTGATGAACGTCGAGGAATAGAACGAAGTCAAACACTGCGCGTAGGCGAGACTGTACCGCTGAGTGAATCAGCCGGTATATCGATATTTACTTTGGCGTGTATGTGTCTCCGTGTATGTATATATACATACACATATACAGATATATATATATATATTATATATATATGTATATACACGTAATCCTTTGGTATATACGAACGTATATATATAGGAAAAATCGGCTGCGGTCGCACAGTGATCTCTTGGAACAATGGTTTCTCAGTGCACTTCGATAAATCTCGGTTTATATGTGTATAAGATGCAGAAGGCGCGAAGATGCGAAAAAATAAAGGTTCGCGCGCGCGAGCGCGAGGAAAGAGCGATTTCTTCCCCCAAGCCGAACCCGGCCACGACTAAAATCGAAATCGGTGGCGGCCGAGCCGCAAGCGACGGCGAGCGCCGAGCGGAACGCGCATGTGCGCCGGAGACTCGAGCCGCCCGCCGGTCGGCTGCTGCTCTGCTGCTCTAGTATATATTGTATATAGCTTCTCTCTCTCTCTCTTTGTCGCTCTTTCTCTTATATATATATGTATGTATATGTATATATATATACTCTCTCTTTCTTTCTCTCAGCGATACGTACGTCGACGATGCGCACACATGCCACTTGCATGAGGCCAGTCGAGAGCGACGGATATGTATTATATAGTCATGCATCGTCGGGTGTGTGTGTGTGTGTGTGTGTGAGTTTATGTATGTTATACGCGATACTTCGCTACACACCAAAGGGTTGGTGATCGTTATTTTTTTATTATTTATTCTTTATGCAAATTGCCGAAGCTGTGAATTAACAAGCACACATACACGTAGGATGAAGTTACCGAACGTGTCTAAATACGCAGGAGCATGATTTTTCGCTAAATTCGTTATCGATTGTTCCCTTAGCTCTCAGGTAGCAGAGCGGAATTTCGTGTATATAGGGCAGTGCGTAAAAAACAATTTTTATATTTCGTCATTGCGAGAATAAAACTCGAAAGCTACCGAAACTTCTTTCTCCCTCCCATTCATCCTCTATTCTTTTTTTTTTTTTATTCGCTCGATCCCCTTTGTCCTCCTTGCCGCTCTTTCGTATACAGCGTTGTATACCATGCTCGCACACGCATACACGCACACACACACGAGTTCTTTTTTACCCTTACGTCTTAGAAATACGACATGCTCCTCCGACGTTATTCCCTCCTATTCTCTCGCAATTTCACAAGTATTCTCGACTATCCGTGTGCGATGCTTCCTGCGCGCATATTCTCGCCCTATTATGACCCTCTCTCTCTATCTCTCTTACTCTCTTTTTCTCCTTCGGTTCCATTATGAAAACGTTTCATGCGGAATCGTTTCACTGTCCTTTTGTTATGCGTATGTACACGCATATACATACACGCGTATGTACATGTATGTGCGGCCTTTTGGTCTCTTTCGAAACTGACTTATGTATAGGCTATCGCATGTTACACGCACTGCATCTTGGCGGATATCTTTTTTTATTATTATTATTTTTTTTCAGAAGACTTCTTTCTTCGTGGCGCAATCTCGCTCGTCAACTGGTGGTGAACACAATTTTTTTCTTCTTTATGGTGCGAGTCTTTGGTAACGATGGAAATTTATAATCTTGAGTGAGTTATAATATACGTATATGTGTATATGTGTGTGTGCGCGTGTGCAGTGTGTATAGAGGGTGAAAGGATTTTCGCAAAGTTTTGGAAAGTTTACCTTTTGCAATTTCGTTTAAACTCTGAACTTTGCTGAACTTGTTGATATGGTACGAATACACGTTAATAAATGTAAGTGATTAAAGTAGTTGCATAGCTGCAACGGCATTTTTCAATACAGTTTTTCAGCCGAACGAGATAAAATGCCTAAGAAATACAGTTGCGAAAATTAAACTTAACTTAATAAGTGCTAATTAGTAATTTCGACAAGTATAGGAAGTTAAATATAATATTTTTGGTTGTCTATTATTTTAAAATGATCTCCATTTCTATGTTACATTTTAATTGTATCTTCTCGCTGGACTACAAATGCCAAACTTTTTTTACCGCACCAGCCTATGCACAAGTAACAACAATAAATATAAATATGTACATACATTTTCTTTCTGAATCTTTTTTTTTGCCAAATGGATTTCAATCGTCTTTCACCGAGTAGGACAAATTGGAAACCCCCGAGTTGAAATATATTTAAAGACTATATTGGGTATCGAATTATTGTATTTTAAAACAAGAATCTTATAATAGGTAAATCGAAGCTCCGTTTCGAACTTTTCATTCAAAAGTATATACCCAAAAAAAAAAAAAAAAATAACTTCAGTAGGCTATAATAAATCATAAATTTTTTTAACAATAGCGAGCGTCGTAATCTTCTCCATTTCGACGAAGTTGAAGTTTAAGTGTGTCATTGAAATGCATAAACGATTCCATTATGTTAAAACAAACTCGGTGAGACAAAAAAGAGAGAAATCCTTTTCTGTGCCATTGAATTGTTTCAGGTAAACCATTTAAGTATATATATATATGTACATATATATGTATACATCACTACATATATTTGTTTCACACCTCGAGGCAATAAAGCTTTTTCGATAAGACGCTACACGATTACCGAATTTCGTTCGATAAACAACGAGTGTCACTGACTCGGAATGTCGGGTGTACAACCTGATAAACGCGTATATCACATACACACGTATATTTGTATTAAACTCATAGCAAATGCTAAAAATCAATCGTTTCACACGCACACACACACACACACACACACACACACACACACATATACATATAGGTATACCTTATATATACTCTCTCCTCCCGAAAAGAAAGCAAAATACAAAACGGAGTCTATCTCCAAAAATAAAAGTATCCAACTGCGTCTTATACGAATGAAATACACAACACGGTCCACTCGACACCCTACATTCAGCCCCCCAAGAGCAGCCCCGACGGGATCTCACCCTCCTTCTTCTCCGATTCTCCTTCGTCGTATGTATATACGTATACACACGCACACACACACGCGCGCGCTAACGTACAAGCCTCGCGACAACACACACACACATATATACACACTGGTAGAAAGAAAAGCAGCTTATATATATATGTATATAGGTGGGTTCTCGCTCGATCGACGTACTGGCCGAGCGTGTGCAGGCACATCGATCGGCTCGGCAGCTGTCGGCGCAGGCGCTTCGGCCCCTGATGCGGCATTGTGCGTGCGCGCGCGAGAGGGATCGGTTGCCATCGTGTTCGCTCACACCTATATATATATATATACATAAAGCTTCTTTTTATTATATGCGCTGTATGGTATGGGTATATATATGTGTGTGTATAGAGTTTGATTGGTGATGAGAGAGCACGAGGGACTGTAAAGCGAACGTCTTTCTGTATGCGTGGTATTTCCGATTTCCGATCGAGAGATACGACACGATTTTTGCTTCATCGAAGAGGACGCGCTTTGTCACGGTAAGTTTTGCGAGTTTCATTGAAATTCTGGAGACTCGACGGCGTTAAAGACGCGATTCAGGTGCTTTTAAACATTTTTCGAGCGGGTGAAGTTCAAATTTCTTTTCGGATTTATTACACTGGTGTATTACGTAATAACAATTATACCTATATATCGTATACTGAAAAAAGACTGCTTGAAGAAAATTTGTTTGAAGAAACATCGATCCATCGTAGGAAGACGATATTCAATTTGTCAATAATAGCGATTTTGCAAAAGACACGTTTTCTTCAATTGGCATACCTTTCTTCGGTGGGTATAGCTATTTCAGTTTCAAGTGCCAAAAACACCGAAACGTTCTAGCGTTTCTACGAAGAGTAATGTCACTGCTCCTTGTTACGCGCGATTTCCAAACTTAACGATTGTCACGCAAACGTCAATCTACTCGGTTTATTATGGTAATCGAGTAAAAAAATCGACAACAGAAATTAATTTATTTTTCTTAACCGACGCTTTTAGGTATGTTTTTTACGATACCCTGGATGAGCTTTTTCTCCAGTGTATAAATGGTAAAGGTTCAAACGAGGTTAAAAAAAAAAATTTATATACCTATAATGAAGGTGGGCTATAAATGAAGAGAAAGAGGCGAGGAAAGATTTAAGCGACAGTAGGAGTAAGAAATAGCTGTTATAAATCCAAAACGAAGGAAAAAAAGACGTGGACGATGCGACCGACCAGAGTCCTCCTGTAATATATAGCTAATATTTGTTACAGGTATAAGTGGAACAAATTTTGATAAAAAAATGGTCGTTCCTACGATAGTAGTGTACAAAGTGTCTTTTCTCTAGTAAACATATACATATTTAGTTAATCTAATAAAATATCCCTTTTTCATTTCAAGCATTTATCGCAATCGATAATAGTGTATACGTAATCGATGAAGAATCATTCCATAAGTATATCTGATATGATGTACGTACTACACAATACTTATTTATGTATTAAATAATTATAAAAGCACCTTTGAATAATTACACTTAGAATACATTAAAGAATAATAATATTCACGTTACTAAGAGCGTTCGACTTCATTTTACTTCATTTTACTCGATAAAATATGAACTGCAGGTAGATTAAAAATATTCAACACTAAAGGATTGACATAGCAAAGACATAGTTAATAAGGACACTTACCGATAGTTAAATCGTCTACCCTTGTTTTGCTGATTTTTGGATTAATTGGTTTATTGACCGGTGGACTGATTAACGTTCCATCTAAAATTCATTACGATATTATTGTAACGTATGAAATAATAATAACCCTTTATTAGCACGAGTCTCATTGCATATTCAGAATTAATTTTAATCGTTGCGTGCGTCAATTGCAGTAGTTACAAATGGCACATAATCCAATTAAAAGAAAATTAGTTAGCACGTGCACAAGTTAGTCAATAAAAGGTAATGGAAATAACACGCGTTCTATATTTATATTGATTTCCAATCCTCGTACTCATAATAGCCGAGATTTAAATATTCATACATACTATGGGTTTTAGTAACAAAATCTTAATCGCTTAACGGACACAGCGATGAGATTTCAGTTTATTTTCGAAGTTCACGAGTGAACCAACAAAATTAATATGATCAATCCGGTGTTTTGTCTACAATTTAAAAATGATTAATTTTGCCTTTATTTTTTAATCGATAAAATTTCACATATGAGTTTCACTTTTTGCTGTAGTAATGAACTTTAAAAATAAGCTTGAATTTGCTCGATTTAAGTGGCTAATGCATCGAAACGTGTGGTGTTGGGATTTAATGTTTGTTTTTTGATAATTTCATAATCAAAGGAACTGAAAAATGAAACCAGGAGCTAGCCATGTAATAAAAATTTTTTTTTCAGAAAGCATTTAACAAAAAAGGATATCTCAAGATCTACGACGATAGTTTTACACCGCGTGTCGATAGCAAAGTATCATATCATCTTATCTCTTATACAGTTACTTTTAATTCAACTTTATGCATTGTCATTGACACTTTTTCTCAAAAAGTTTCTTCTTCTCTTTCTTAATAGTTTAATATTCATCGTAACAAAATATGTTATGGATCCTAAAAAACTTTCAATTTTGCCGATAAATCAACCGTCCGTTCTATTGTGTGTTAAACAGTGGCTACTTGTATCAAGATGCATGTGAATTACATTTAAATTTAAGGGGTCAAGACTGGATTGAACACTGAAAATAATGCAAAACGTTGCATTCGCCACAGAAAGAGGACATTTAAATGAACTGAAAAATGATTGCAAACTATACTTCAAATTTAGAATCACTCGCGAATCCCTTTAATTACTGAACAGACAGATATCTGTGTATAATATGTAAAAAAAAAAACGAAAAGAAGAAACAATTTGGAAAAAGCAAAAAACGTCGACAGACCACCAAAGATCAAGCACTTACGAGTATGAATAATTGTTTAAAATCCAAATTTAAAAAAGTCATACCTAAGCAGAGAATATCACGAACTACTATGACAAGTCTTATTGGACAAAGCGGATAGCTTTGAAGTAATATTAAAAGCGTCGTATTTCAAGCGACAGACATTCAAAGTTCAGGAATGGAATAGGTATTATATATTAACCATCCAAAGGTACTTTTTTCGAAGTCCGAGCAGATCCAATATTCAAGAGACGAGGAAAAATTCAGTTAGCCTAATTTACATAAGTGTATTTGCATAGATACTACTAACCTGGATTAAAGAACTGGGAAAGTGGTTCACCAAAAGCCTTACACTTTCGCCTGGCCACCTCGGCAGCTGCATAATCAGGATCATGACTGTGAGACATTCGTACGAAGGGCGTTTTGCATTCCCGATTCGTAATAAGACTGCCGCGACATTGATACGTTCGTAAAACGCATCGCCAGCGGATACTGTTAGGCTGTCTCTTGTGCAGTGTGTACATGAAACCCTTGTGTATCAATTTCGGCCCGCCCTTGTTTGATATTACTATCTGCGGATAAGAAAATAAGGTTATGCGCTTGGAAGAGTAATTTGAAAAAGTACTTTCAAGCTTTCGTCTATGTATGTGTTGGTCTTGATTCGTTATTAGTTTAAATTGAATGACAAGTATAGTCGTGTTTTAAATAGCTCAGTGTTCGTTCAAAATAGTCAATGTTTTCAGTAGGTCTTGTACACCACAGTTTGATTTTCGGTATGGAAAAACAGTCCAATAAATTTTTATTCGTGTTTGTGCAGTAACAATTTCATAAGTTAAGTCATTTTAGCGAGTATACTCGGGCTAGTGTTCGGTATTAAATAATTGATAAAATTTTATTTCGAAGAGTCAAGAATTGTTGACCGATCGATCTGTTCATAATCTTCAGGTTGAAAAATGTATTAATACGTTGTTTTATTTATAAAAATTCCTTGAACAAATACTGAATAATTCACGTTTCGGTGCTATTTTCAAAGTCTTGAGAATTCGCGGATTTTCATAATATTGAAAATCGTAGTAAACAAATTTCGTAAGTTTCGTTATAGTGAATTCTAAGATATTTGTATTCTCTGGACATTTGTACTAAAATTCATAGCCGTTGAAAATAACTACTAATAACGCGAAAAACGCAACTGATTTTGAAAATTTACATTTTAAACTTAACAGATTTTTCTCTCCAAACTAATGAGCCTTAGTAATTATTTTCTATCGAGAATTCCGGGTTAAACCACGAGTTATTTTAATTTTAGACATCGAGAAGGCTATTTAGATAAACCTTATGTTGACAAAAAAATACGAAGGTCGCAAAAAATCATTAAAAAATTTAATAACAAATTTTTCGTTAGTTTTAAAATGTTTGATTGTCAACTAATTTGTGTTTTTTTTTATAAAAGGTACCACGGCGATAGAAGCATATTCGAGAAGATTCTTGTAAGTGGCTCCATTTAGGGTCGGAGGGGGTGATTTTTTGAGAAAAGATGACCTATTTACATCATGAGCGATATGTGTATGAAAAAAATGTATAATAATGCTTAAAACTGAAAATATGAGACTCAGGGTGTAGTGCAAGCAGTGATAATCAGAGAAATAAAGTATAAAGTAAAGTAATTTAAAAATTGTTTAAGCCTAGGCCTGTACCGTATATTAGGCAGTAAAAATATTCTACTAGTTGATTTTTAATTATAAAAATAATTATAATGTACTTCGAAAGGTATGAATTTGTTATGCTCGACATACCTCTGGATCATCATTTATCGGTTCTCCGTCATCGATGATCTCTTCTTTTATTTCCAATGGTGTAATAATAGGCTCAACATCATCATCCTTTGGATAGTACGATCGAGACCTTTTCACGGATTTTCTCGCTGTAGCCATCGTTGTTTATCTACGTCAATATTTAATAATATTTAAAAATTTATAAAATTACTAGTTATCACAGTAACAGGTTGCAACATTGTATTCCAAAGCTAAAAACAAAGTGCATACGTTTTCATACGACGATTTTTTTACTCTCGTAATTTTTAACTCAACTTCGCCCGGATGACTAACTTATACACACTCGTGAAAGAATAACGTCTCCTTAATTGGCGCGAATTGATTTCTTGTGCAAAGACTCGCGTGAATATTTAATCGCGCGATAAGAATATAATGGCATTATTAGAAGTAAATCGCGACCACCAGTTGTATAATTTTAAATTGATTTTTATTTTTTAATTATTTTCCCGAAGCATATACTCTAGAGCTGAAATAAGTGACCGTTAAGTACAATCGAGCGGAAAATAGATATATATATATATACGCATAGAATAGAAGCGTTGAGATAGTACAGATAATTTACCAGGTCCAATTCAAAGACTGAGGTCCTAGTGCCTGACCTGCAGTTTATTGCACTCTTACTCTTCCAAGAAGCGCTTTACGACTTTAATTTCAGATTCAAGTAGCGCCAAGGCAGACGTAAACACAATACACGAGCAATTGCGCGCAGAGTTTTGCCTATTGTTGTCGGTGTACTTTGCGAGGAGACAAAAAAAATTGAAATTACTTTTAATTTTCCTAACTTAACCGATAAACAAGCTTATTTTCATACTGATTAGTTGTTAGTAAGTGTGTATATGTGTAAGCACAGTTTCTGAATATAATTAACACACATCGGCATTTATTCTCAATAAGAATCTTCAATAGATGAACGGAAATGGAACGATGTAATAAAATTACCTTTACATTATTATACGTGACTGGACACGCAGTGAAGATAAATATTGAAAATAAAACATCTAATTATAGTAATAAATCTAATCTACTGTGTCGTCAGCAATTACGTCACTCAACGCAAATAGCTGTCACGATACACAGCCCAACGTAACCGGTATGTCAAACGTTCCTCCTTTTTCTCTATAGCTCTTAATTTTCTGAATTTTATCGCTGCTAGTTCCCATTGCTCTCTCAGCGTCAAAAACAAAAAAGAAACAGAAAAATCGTACAAGCAGTTGTTCCAAACACAACGAACTCGATCAAGCCGTCGAAAGCCGCCATCCGCACTTTTGTAAACGTCTTTGTGACAATATGTATGATATAATGCTTTACTCACGTTTCTCGATCGAGTGTCCAAAGTAAAACAGAAATAAAGAGCAAATCCACCGAAATGTTAGTCCTCTTCCTGTGTGACGACGTCGAACCGAGCGTCTGCACCACTGTGCACGTGGACATCGACTGGCAAATGGCTAAAAATGGCCAAGCCCGTAATACAAAGCTTTCTCTGTCGAGCTACTGCGCATCTGTAACTGCGCACTTTGTTATACTACACTGCGAGCCGCTGTGTAATGGCCCCCGGTTGGATGTTCTATATCGATCGATAAATGGTACCAGTTATGGTGGGGCACATTTCGGAATCATTTCTCCTTGCGTGTATACCTGTATACGTAGCTATACCGTATCAGCGTTGCTATACAGAGCGCGAGTATGTAAATTTTTTATACGACGTTGAGTGCTTGATTTTTTTTTCGTCATCGTTGATTGTTATGAACGATACGAGCGTGCAGTTACAGCTTTGAGGTGAATTTGAGTAGGGAACCATTGAGTGTGTGTGTGCGTGCCTGTATATACGTATGTGTGTATGTGTGAGTGTGTGTACAGATATAGATATAGATACTTACCGAGTGAGTCATTGGCGATGTGGCGATCTCGTGTGCCCGATGGTAATTGAATAAAGTGGTATATATAGGTTTAAGTGGCGACAATTGACGTGACATTGTTTTTCCATTTTTTGGCACGGAATTTTTCTTTCGTCACTGTACAGCCCCAGCGGGTGACGCGTTGAGTGTTGGACATGGGATGTTACTTATGCGTTATGATTGTTATCGATTGTTTCCGGTATGGTAATCATTATTTTCATTTAATTTTCATCTCCATTCATTATTAGTGATTTATATATATATATATATATTTGCCTATAAAAAATAGCAGAAGCGTAATTGAAAAAATCAAAAGTGTCGTAAAATAAAAGTATTAATCGAATACAATGAATTTGCGAGAAATCGGCATTCAATATTAGACCTGCAAAATGTAATGCACAAGTAACGATATGAATACTTTGTATCAGAGTCTGTGTTAATGGAAAAAAAACAAAATGCGCGCAAAATCAACCTTCGTATTCGGAAGAAAATCACATCAAATGACAAAATATATTTTACATACATCTATATAATATACTTTTTCCGATGCGGTCAAGAATTCACGTTACTTGTGTATAATAATACACATACACATTCGCGCGTTCTGAAATCGCGTGAAAGCCATAAACTTACGTGGCTTCCGTAGTCGCGTGTAAACATGTGTGCGTGTGCGTGGGTGTGTGTGTGTAAGCGTTATTCGCTTGCGAACGTTTTTTCTGACTTTGAATAATTGCTTTTTCTTTCTTGGAAACATTGTAACCCGCGATGTTAGAAGTCCTTTTTTCGTAAATAAATCAATAAGCTACACACACTCGACGCAAAGTATTTCCTTGGATATTTCATTTTCGTTTGTTATTTTTCGTTCGTTTTCACTCGGCTTTGCAATGAATAATAACGAATAATATAATACAATGTTGTCGCTAAATTAATATACCCGAAATTGAATTAATTTTTTCCGCGCGAATACCACCTCATTAGATTAAGTTGAATTTCAAAACTAGCCCCAAAATACAGCCCTCCAAGCATACGTTGTTTTCATTACTATTTATTAATTTATTTTTTTTGTTAATTCTCTCGTCATCCTGACAATCGTCGCAAATATACGTGGGTTTATATCTGTCTCCGGAAAGTCTTTTAATTTTCTAATTCATTACAATCTTCGCGCGTATCATCATTATCATATATATATATACTAAAGACATTAAACTTTTTTCGTTTATGCTCAACTTGTCTTGCTGTCTTTTTCGTCTCTTTTTTATAGTCTACTATTATGTTCTTGGCAGCGTTGAACGACAGATCGTAAAGTATTTTTTCGTAAAAGGGTTTCACAAGGAGAAATGACGTAACAGGACACTTTGCGTTAAATAAACGCGCTTCGCATAAAAAGAGTCTTGTTTTTCACTTTTTTTGTTTACGTTATTTGTGTATCACTAGTGCATTATTTTATACTACTATTGAATTATGAAATAAAAATTTTTTTTTATGTTTACATATGCGTATATATAAAACGATAGCAAACAAAACGAAGAATAATAATATATTCGTAAGAACGAGTCGTTTGTAGCTTTGTTAAAGGCACAGGCTACTAGTGGCGCATAACGCATTATTATAATAAATAATCGTTTATCTCACTGTTTTCTCTCTGCGGAATACGGTGCAAGCCTTTTAATAAATTCAATTGACATTTTTGCTTTTTCCTTTTATTATCATAACTTGTTTTCCTTATTGTTTAAACACACGCGGATAAACGTAAACTACAAAATTTGTTCGCATTAAGCTACTTGGCATCTATTCGTTTATAATATAAAGAAGACGAACGAATCTCTGTCTCTCACTCTCTCTCTCTCTCTCGCTCTCGCAGATTGTGTCGAAAGGCCAAAAGTCTTTTTTTTTATTCGTCGAATCGCTAGGTATAGATCGACTCAAACATATGCTCATTCTATTTATTTATTTTTTTTATTCGTAATAATCATTCTTGAAAGTGAGAAATCTGTTCATTATTAATTGTTCCTTGGTTTTTGTTTATATAAATGCAGAAGAATATGAGGCGCGTGAGATTTTTATTTCCGTATATTTACCGATTGATCGGATCTGAAAAGCAATTTTGTAAAACAAAGCTTACATACACTGTTTTTTTTTCCTATTTATTTATAATTGAAATTTCAATTGTTCGGTTGAAAAAAATTAATGAATACAGACGGTAATGTGTATATTATTGTAAAAAAAAAAATTATTTATACCGTTGTCGTTGATCAATTTTACCAGGACTGTTTATAAGAAAACACATACTTTACACGTTGCCTTTTTAGCCTCGCAAATTTGCAAAAAAAAATGTAATATCGGTTACAAAGAATAAAGAGCAAATGCTTTGTTTATTATTGTGGTATATATATATATTAGTCGACAGATGAAACGTTACGACGCACGTGTTAGATTATTTTCCGAATAAAAATCACGCGATCGCCGAAGCTGTGTGTAAATGTTGAGCTTGCAAGCACACAAGCTCGGAAAAATCATGTATACATATGTTTTTGAATTTTTAATCTGTAACCTTTATTATCATATACGTAATGGTTCACAATCAATAAATATACACATACACATAAATAAAATTATCCACTTCTCTCTTTCTCTCTCTCACTCTCTCTCTTTCTCTCAATTTCTCTCTCAGTTAAAATTTATAATTTAAAGAAAAAAATTCTATACAAACATCATAGAATAATTATATATATCTTTTATATGTTCATACATAATTACAGTATGTTTTGTATACAAATCAATATATATATATTTATATATATGCGTGTATATCAATTGGAAATAAATCGAATAATTCCGCACAAAAAAGTTATTACAAAGTTTATAAGATAAAAACGCCTTAATAACGCAAGCCCTTTTTTTTAATATAACTATTTTTTTTTCTTCCTCTTCCGTTCTTGTTGTCTCGTGAAGTTTTACGATTTCATATTTTAATTATTCTTTTTTTTTTCGTATAATAACGCGAAGCTACAACGCAACGAGCAGCTTCGGCTCTCGCCCTCTCTGACTCGGAAAACCGCGGGCTCACGCAATAATAGAATTATTATCGTCGCCGCACGTCACACAATTATACGGAATACGTCGCGACACATTCGGAAATCTTCTCGACTCGAGAACTGTGCCGCAGCGAGGCAAAGTCTTTTTTTTTCTTCTCTGTCTCTTTCCTCATTGTTATTTTCTTTCTTTATCCTTTCTATCTCGGACCCACGGATCGCGCGACGATGAAAACTGGAATGACGAACGCACTCGAACCTTTTTTTTCTCTCTTTCTCGTCTAATGTCCGCCCTGTCCGAGGGGTTGGGGGAGCCAAGTTACACAGGCAGAGCTGGACGCGTCTAAATATTTTTCTTCTCTTTCCCCGATGAACCTTTTTCTTTATCTCTGCCGACGAATAATAATAGTAATAATAATAATTCGTTTTATTTCGTATCGAATGCGATCGACGTAAGGAGAGTCGGAGATTGGGTGGAAGCTGTAAGGGTGTGTTTACTCGGTTGAAGAAACGAAGATTGAATTTTATGTTTCTTTTTTTAATTGTAAGATATACTTGTTTGTTTGGAGCTTTTTCCGATACAGTCGGCGTACGATACGGTCGTTCGTGAGCAGAGCGGGCGTAAAATCGCTTTTTACGTACAGTATATCGAAAAAAAAGCGTGGAAACTCCTTTTGCCATTCGCCGCCGCATTTGAAATACAACGAATCGTCCCATTCGCAATACATACGCCTTCGAATTCGAAAAACGACACGAAGTAAACGGTAATTAAGATTACGTAATAAAAGTACGGTATACAATAAAAAGGATAAAAACAAAACAAAACAAATTCAACGACTTTATCTCTGTAATTTGGCAAAGAGATTTACAAATATCTATAAAGACCCTCGCGACCGAAAAGAAATATGATAATCAATGACTGTTATACATATGCAATGGTGACAAAATCGCGACTCAGCAGTCATTCTCTATATAATATCCTTAGTCTAGAAAATGAAAAATCAGAATATTTTGTACAAACTTATCATACGGTCACGATAGATTTTTTCTTCCTTACTCAAGCATTTTCTTCACCTTTTGCTTCGTAATGACTTTTAAAACTCATAGAGCGCGTTGCTATACCTTCGTATAATTAGCCGATGACATGAGTTATACAAGTCTTAAATAACTATTATATTTACAAGCGCGAACAATTATAATATATCGTGTGATGTTAAAACAAAGGGCATAATAATAATAATTAATTGGCCGAAATATTTAGACGTGTCGATCCCTGACTTCATTCAGACTCTTTCTCGCTCGTTTTCACGCTCGATTAATCGAGCCCAATTTCCATTATTGTTAATTATAATAATTATTATTATTTTGTTTGCTTGTTTGTTTGTTTGTTTGTTTGTTTTTTTTTTTTAATATTTCGTCTCTCGAGTATTGTAAGATTCTCGATGACATTCGTTCGTACATATTTAGCGTTTTCTTCATCGTCAAATGTAACTCGCGAGTTACGATCGGTATGATTCCACTTTTACTTTATATATTTTTATTTACACAATTTCAACTAACCGTTCTAATGTTTTCTTTCATTTTTTCTTTCTTTTTTTTTATTCTTTCAAATGACCGCGAGAGCGAAATTTTAATATTCGCGACTTTGCTTCGTCTTTTCGTATATAACGAAGTCGATCACTGCGGCTTAGTACAATTACACAACGAATTTTTTTCTGCGTATCTCGGATTAAAGGGCGGGTTAGGATTTTTGCTCGTTCAAAAGACGCTTGTGATATATATAGTAACTATGTATATACCTATACATATTTATATATATATATGTCAAGTTGCCAATGTCGTGAAAAATCGAAGATCGACGATGAACTGTGTACTTGATGTGTGCGAGACTTTCGATGACCGTACTGTATAAGATTTCTGGCAATTATATATATATATATATATATATATATATATATATAATAACGTTCTGTAAGATACGTAGAGGTATTTTGCGATGAAAATTAAACAACATCATCGTTACCAATATACGCCGTTCGAGGTATGCGATAGCAACTGCTTTTACAATAATTAATCATTCTTTAAACGTACGTTCATGTGTATACTACATATGTAAACACATGAACGTACGTTGAACAGCTGCATATGTAAACTCATCCGTTTACATATTTTTTTTTCTTCATTCTAATTGTATGTCGCATTTCATGCTCCTCAGCTCGAGTCCGTTTGCAATCGCGAGTAGCAGTTTTTAACATGTTTTTTTCTCTCCTCTCGCGTAACAATGAGCTCGTTATACACGTAATTGTCGGTCGAAAAGTCACGTTGCGATGTAGAAGGAAAGACTTTTTTTCGAACATACTAATATTTACATCTCCACG
The DNA here is from genome assembly GCA_018906985.1 of Apocrypta bakeri. Classification (NCBI taxonomy): domain Eukaryota; kingdom Metazoa; phylum Arthropoda; class Insecta; order Hymenoptera; family Pteromalidae; genus Apocrypta; species Apocrypta bakeri. The sequence goes on from JACCIA010000005.1 coordinate 7,902,434, forward strand.
GATCACTGATAGAAAGTCATTGAAAATTCAATCAATATAAAAAAATGCCTTTTTGCTCATCTCGTACGTAAATCGTGTCTTTCTTAAGATTAACGGAAAACAACAATTGAACTTTTCGAATGAATCGCGCGAAAAAATTACGAAACCCAACGGATCATCCATTTTTCATGTACCTAAATCGGCGCTTCTAGCTCGTTGCTTTATTATAATAATAATTTTTTCTTTTTAATAAATTACACCTAAAAATTCAATGATTACACCATCCGAACAACCGCGATTTGTTTTTGTCTACTAGAGCATCGGGCAACGTTTCTTTCCCGTAATAAATCCTCCCTTAATTACTAAGCGCGCGCGACAACGATCAAACAACCTCGATATTCGCGTACTTTTGTTTATTATTATTATTTTGTTTCTATCTCTCTCTCTCTCTCTCGCGCGCGCGTGTATTTTCACTAAATTGGACGTAGCAAAAAGTATCCGTCTAGGTATCTTACGTAACGGCGTAAAAGTATAAGAAGAATGTCAGATACCGACAATACCCGAGGGAGCACGACGCATTATTTTATTTTTTTTTACGAACCGTTGCGTCGTGCGTGCGCTTTATTAAATGTGTTTTATCATTCTATCGTTCTTCCTCTCTTACTCTCTCGTACGTAATAATTATTATTATTTATTTATTTATTTATTTTTTGTTATTTCGTTATAATCTCGCGTGTGACTGTGTGTATATGTGTGTATTGTATATATGCGTGTTTCACGCGGTCTTCATCGTCTCGCGTTTTACAAGCGTCGTTATAAAAAATTGACCTGCTGCAACGGGTTATGGCGTATTGTTGTATAATCCACTGTTACTCTCGCGTTAATTGTTAATTTTTTTTTTTTTTTTCATTAATGTCATTATTAAACTTGTCCGTCAATTTCGAGGTGGATGACGAGCGGTAGTAGCTTGTGTGTATATAATAATTGTTGCCTCGAAACAACGTGTTTGAATATGCGTGGCGGCGCGGCGCGTTCACTGCAAGTGTGTGTCGGAAGCATAAAATCTGGCTTCATTGAATTATATCAATAACTTTTTATTTATTTATTTTTTTGTTTATTATAATTCGTTCTCTCTCTTTCTCTCACAAACAAACTCTCTCTCTCTCTCTCTCTCTCTCTCTCTCGTTCATACACCTTGAAATTTTTTTTTCGTCGGCGCTTTAAAAACGAACGCTCTATTCATCTTCGTATTCTGTTTGTTTTTTGTTTACTTCTCATTAATTCATCTGTTTAAACGTCGACACGCTACAAAAAATGCACTACGAAGCTTGTCGATTTTTTTTTCATTTGTTTAAGCATACTTCTTTTTTTGTCGTTTTTATTTATGTGTTTTTGGTACTGGAAGCTACTTGTTTTTACCACACTTTGGGTACGATTTTTTATTTTTATTATACTTTTTTACCCTTACATTAATAATCCGCACCTCGTTATCTCTTCCCACGCTATTATCATATGCTATTTTTTGTCGCTTACTTCACTATTACATAGGCGATCTCTCGTCGTCCCAGTAAAAAGACCAAGATCCAATTCCATGATTATTTTTTTTGTCGTTTTATATACTTTTTTTTTATTACTTTGAATCGCCTCTTGACTCGATCTATAAAACGGACAGCGATAGCCACAACATTCTCTGTCTCTCTCTCCCTCTTTGATCCTGTTGTAAAGTACGGGTTGCGTGAGGATTTGCTTTTGTTGTTGAAGTTCGGAGAGTCAACAGCGACTGTTCAGGTTGCCAGGACGAACGTGAGCAAGATCTTGTGGTTAGGTATAGGGACCCAAGCTTGTAAGCTGTTGCGATGAGGTGCTGCTATCTGGAGATGCATCTTCAGCTCTATCGGCCTAGTCGAGTTCAATTGATTATTGTTAATAGTCGTCCGCTCGAAGTTGTCGCTGCTGCTGTTGTTGGTGATGTGGCTGTTGCTGTTAATGGTGATCTTATGCGGCGCCTCGATCGGCCTCGCGCTACTGCTGAGTCGTCAAACAATCATGCGGCACATGCGCAGTACGAACGACAGGAGGGAGAACCAGGCCCCACGGGCCCAAGTACTGTGCAACAGTAAAAGCCGTACCGCAAGCAGCACCGTGCCAACCTGAACCGTTTTGTGCAGCCAGTACAATCTGAAGGAAATGGAAGAACATTTGCATTAGTAAGGTTTGATCGATATGGTTGCCAAACCTGCTGGTCATATTTGGTACTAGTCAATAAACAAAACGTTAATGGAGATTTAACTTATTACTGATTAAACTGATCATTTCTCAGAAACCTTTTCAGCAATGAGATCGTGGAGGTAAAATATTGCTACAGAAGTTGTGATACTTCCTCTACTTTTGAAGTCTGAATTTTATACAGTATCCAATACTGTGAAAAAGTGTCCGTTCAGACGCTAATAGGTTAACACAAGTACTAATAAAATAATTCAATTTTGAATATTAGGTATGCCAGGTTTACTTCAGGATGCATTAGGTATAAACAACACAGAACATACCTCGTGATGTGTGAGCGAGCGGCTGGCAAAGTTTCTGGGCTTTCCTTCAGTATAAATTGTCTGATACCAAGAATGTAGTTCTCTAAGTAGGATGGCCAGTCGATTTGTTTGACATCGAACATAAAGGTCTGCCGATCTTCAGCACTGAGCTGTTGTCCTAATCGCTTGACGTTCTCATCCTTAAAGTTCCACTGCTGCGTACTGAAGTACTCGAGGCACTTGGCAGCCTTGTCAAGCTTCGCCTGGACACGCACCATGATGGGCTTACTTCCGCGCAAATTGGCTAAAAGATCAAGTGCGTACGCCGGGACGAGGTGCTGGAACGCAACGCAGATGCGATTAAGCGATGCCGAGTTCCGGCATCGACCACCGGGGTACCAAATTGCTCCGTTCGTCGGGTGCATACGACTATACTTGAAGGACAGATCGACAAAGTGCTTCCAAGTTATGGGATTTTGTTGTCCGGTGCTGCAGTTGTAAATTGCGATTTGATCCGTACGATGTGTTGCTGTTCGCCACGCTGCAACGATCATCAGGTTGATGACAATGTCCACCGGCACCAGGTCTGCGACCTTATCCTCGTGGCATAGCATCGTTCTGAAAGGACAGGGCATTGGTTATTGTTTCGAAACGAGCTGTTTGACGATATAAGTAAGCTATCAAATTAATTATACCGATCAATTAACTGATTAGTATTGTATCGACTAATTTAATAATGAAGGACAACTTCGGTTATCTCTACAATCAGTAAAAGTTAGCTGTTAAATTGGAAAGTTTTTTGTTACAAAGTTTACTTATGGATTGAATAATAATGCTAACGCGACTTTTTATGATAGCAGATATCACTATGCAAATTTTATACGGTCAATAAGCGTTACATAGTCGATATGCAAATGTTACAATATCGGTAAGCTAATTCAACACAGTCGTTGAGTCAATTTCACTTGATCACAGCTATATAAATCCTAAATAGCCAAACTATGTAAATTTTAATCGAGATTATTCCTTAAAAATACAGAATGTAATGTTCTAAATGTATCCCAACTTATGCAACAAAGCCTTTTGGATTTAAGTAGAAAGTACGAGTGTGCACTTTACACCTGTTGTATTCGAAATCGTAATTGCACCCAATATTCAAATTATCAATTTGCTTCGGTAACCAACTGTTTGGCATTACTTGACCAATTCTATTCATTGCAGCCGTCAGTTCTAGTGTGTACTGAAGAACATTTTAATTAACAAACACTATAAACAAACACTATATTACATTACATGCAATCCAGCCGAGATGAAGAGGTCTCCTGCTCGCTGATAATTACTATTAATTTACGTATTTTAAGTTTGTTTTATGCATAAGCAATGCAATTCTATTCTAAACTTATAAACGCACCTACATGTACAGTTTAATAATGCAATCAATTAAAGGTACCACCAGTCACTGATAACAAATATTGATTACTACTCTTCGCACGCGGAAAAAAATAGTAATGGTTACCTACCGGTTGAGTAAACTGAATTCGAAAGAGTTGGATAGCACTGGTTCCCTAACTGTTTTACGATCGTTTACCAAACTTTTTACCGGATCCATCAAACTTTTCGCTATAGATAAGGACTCATTACTATGTATACTTAATCAGTAACGAGTCCCGAATGACAGGTTAAAAATGAATTTTAGCCATTGACAAAGTAAACATTTTACAAAACAATTAGATTTGTCGAACTAATTGTCCCACGTAGTATACTTCGCGCGCGAAAAAAATTCAGCGTAGAATTTAAAAAACTAACAATCCTATAAACCATATTCAGATCGCTTTACTGGATACCTAGCGATTACCGTCTAAAGCTAGCTGCTTTAATATTCACCAAAGTAAAGAAATTTTCGTTGAATAAATTTACCTGAAGAAACCCTTGCCAGCAGCGGCGATAATACCGGTTGGTCCATTCCAATTGTCGACCCATCCTGCGACAGGTTCCCGAAAAGAGGACAGTACAATGGACGGCCTAACGATGGCGACGGGCAAACTGCCGCACTCCGTCCGCAGCATGCTTTCCGCCAGGGCTTTGGTGAAGGTGTAGGTATTCGGCCGGTTTGCGATGAGCTTCGGCGTCAGCTCCTCCACTAGGCTGTCGTCCATCCACGTGGTGCAGGACATTATCTGCTCAGGATCGTGAGGCGCTGGGTAGATTATTTCCTCAACGTCCGTGCGGTCGCAGTTGCAATACGCCGTCGACACGTGGATCAGAGCCTAGATCAGTGATGACATACGTTAATTGTCAGATTTTTATAAAACAATTTACTGTTTTTGTTATTCATGACGAGCGGCCAGATTTGTAACGGAAAACGCGATCGCTGAAACTTGCTTTATACCGGGGTGATTTTTTTCACTGTACACGGAATTCCCAGGGAATATGTTTCTGTTCGTGGATACAAAATTTGAAGCGATCGAGTATTTGATACTTGCATACCAGCATTAGTAATAAAAATTGTTATTTTTAAGATCACTAATTGATTCGTGTCATTTGGAAAAAAGTAGATGAAATGGAGGAGACGAGAACATTTTTCATTTCAGTTTTTAAAAGGACCGTCAGACTTTTTTTTTTAAATATTTAAATTGAAAATTTCCAATTTTTGGTTTACTTATTCAAATTAAATCCAGTGTGCATGTTTTCATTAGTGAATCGTAATAGTTCGTCCAAAAATAATAACAGAGCAGCTTCGGTCATATTAATTTTTATGTCTTGCTACGCTAATAACAAAGTTCCAATATTAGCTATAAATTTAATGTTTTCGGTGGTTAAAAAACCGAATTTTTTTTATTGACTATTTTTATAGGAAATTTCTCATACTACAAGATACCGTTGGGATTATTTCGCTAAATAAATTCATTGCGATATTGAACGCAAAGTAAAAATGGAACTTTTCAACAGTTTTTTCAGACTCTTTTCGTTAATTTGCAACTTCTCAGGGAGGTTTTTATGATTAAAAACACTTTTATAAAATTGTCTAAATTGTTAAAGATGAATACTTCGAAAGGCCTATTTATGTACTATCAAAATTTCATTGACGAGTTAGACCTTAAAATTTGAGAAAATTAAAATCTAGAAACAGAATCTGTTTACTAAAAAAACATATTAAAATGATTCATAGTAGACTGCATCAAAGAGTGTAGCAATTTGAAGCTCAATCCACCCATTCGGTTGATTTCGAATCCTACGGTGAGTGAACTTTCAACTTCACATTGCAACAAGCTATCCAAGGGATTTATAGAAGAGTAAGTAAGACCTTTAAAATTGAAGGTATTGTCTTCTGTAACTGTCTTCTATTATCAGAACAAGTGTAAATTATAACTTCATTGTTATTTAAAGAATTTAAATTTTGAATTTAGTAATTTGCACAGAAAATTTTTCACTTCATCTTCTGTAACAAATCCTTCTCTACGGAATCATAAATTTTAGTATTTTGCTTATTCAAGTATTGCAAACATTTTACAATACTTTTCGCATGAATTTTCCCAAAATCTAACGGTTAACTAAAAAAAAAATTACATAATTTTAACCGTTAATATTAATATATTAATATAAAAAAATTAAATAAAAAAATAGGTCAATTTTGATAATATACCATTCGTTAAAAAAAAAGAATTATGAATGAACCATTAAATATGACACGAACCGAACAAATCCATCCCAAGCCTAATACCTCGTACGGCTCGACGTTATCTTTGTACATAGATAAAGTCGAAGAGTACGAAGTATATGTATATATGACAACGAATGTCTACAAAAGCTCACCTCAAGATTGTGCATGCGATGACAGAGCTGAACAAGGCGCTTCGTGCCGAGCATATTGATAGTAACGGAGAGTTTGAGAGCCTCGTCGAATTTGACAGTAGCAGCCGAGTGGAAGACCACAGAGACACAGCGTATTAAAAGCTCCTGATCAGCTTCGGAGATTCCCAGTTCCGGTTCTGTGATGTCACCGGCTACTGGGACGATTTTCAACAATTCATGAGGACAGTCTTGTCGGAGCTTGTCGAACAGCTGAAAATTCACACGTCGACGTTAATAATACGACATTTGTATCAACATATTATATACATATATATAAAAGCAAGCTGTCTATTATTAAGCTCCGTAAACGAGCATCGCAAGAAAAAGCCTTTTTAATTCCACTGAAAATGTTAACTCGCGCTTGGCTACGATCGCTTTTGGCAGAGCTCAACGTATGTAACTCTGCGTCGTAATCGTAGAAACAAGAGTTTCTTAGGAACGATGTATACGAAAGTATAAACTTTTCAGGTAATCAATGTTTTTAGTCTCGTTATAGACGTATTAAGTATTGTTGCGAAATATTAAAAAATTCATTTTACATTAAATCGCACTTTGTCAATATAGTTCTAGTGTATTTTATTTATTCTTATTTGCTTGCAATTTCACTCGATGTGTGAACAATTTAAATTGATAATTAGATCGAATTGCTATACTTGGAATACAAAGATTTTATCGACACAATTGTCTTTTGCTAACAAAGAAATGAATAAATATTCCACTCTCTTATTGGTTTTCTATTTGTATCGCTTTAACTTTTATGTATAACTTATGAATTTCCTACCCGATCGCGAGTAAAAAAATTGGATAGATATTTTTTTACAAAATTATTGGTAGTTATATAGAAATAATTCGTTTATTTCACGGCAACACTCAACGCAATCGAACATCTTGCGATTACATTATTTTCAATTAAAATAATCGTTATTCGAGCTATATTTGGATTTGTTTCAACGGTTGTATTCAGTTATTTTATGAAAAATAACGAAAAATTAACTTTACTACGATTTTCTATACTATCATTTATTACACAGTGGAAAAATAGCAGATATTGGCGATTTTTGTTATTTTCTATGATTCGTATCCAAATCAGTGTGTGAAAAAGTATATTTCCAAAATTCTCAATTCGTTAATCGATTCTTCGACAGTCTTATGCGGATAGTTAATTTTCAATTGCTATTACTTCTAAGTATCGGTGGAGCTTGCAGTGGTTGCGAAGCTCATGAACTACATAAAGTAACTTATACTAAATAGAATTCATTAATATACTTGATTTTGACAAATTTGAATAAATTTATTTATAAAGCTGTCTTGTATCGATTAATAACGAACTGTGTCCCGTTAATTTCGATATGCTTCTGAACAATTTCCAACAATAAAATTACCATTTGGCAAAGAATAAAACCACCAAAGTAGTCTGATAAGCAATACTTGGATGTTTTTCTAAGTGAACTGATAATCATGCGATTATATATGATTATGCCTACTAGATAGTCTACTATAGTTACTTAACGGTTGGTTAATTCAACATTATAACATTATATTTAGCTATTTGATACCGTTCAAATTATCATTGTTTCTGTTAAATAATGATGGAAGGTATTGTATTGTTTAAGGTATAGCTGATTAAATATTACACATAGTAAAATAATCAATATTTATAACTCCAGCAGCGATCATTTACTAAAATATGTATGTATTAAACAATGAATTTAATAAATTACGTTCATTTTGTCTATAATTAGAAAATGCATTCAAAATATAAAGCAATCGAACACCCTTTAATGTGAAGTAATTAAAGGATACGATTGTTCTGGGGGGGGGGGGGGAATGTTCTGGGATAATTTAATTGGCTATATTAATTGTATTATTTATATATTTAATACTGAAGTTGTACAGCTTTAATTTGAGCTCTTTGGTATATTCTTTAAAATGTGAATATAAAGAATTTGTTTAAATCTTGGAAGATTTAATTATATACAATTTGTTCTGCTCATTCGATTGGAAATCCGTACATTCATACTTTAAACAATATATCAAAGAGTACTTATACCGATTTCCAGCTCAATTGGTCTATCAGTTCATTCTGAACCGTACGAAGAGTGACTTTTCAACAACCTACTACAATTAGTCAACAAAGCGAATATACGTATCTACAGCTAGAGTATTAAAAAGACAACAAATGTAATTATTTATTTATTAAATGAAAAATTTTCAATTTTTTGAAAACAATCCTCTTTCTATGAAATTGAAAAAATAAAAAGAAAAGCAACTTACCGGAGCATTCAGTAATTCTTGCAGTCTCTGCGTTACTCCCTGGCCACGTTTGGGCCTCATGAGCAGATAAATGTTCTTGATACCTGGACAGGACCTCAGTAGCTTCTCAACAAGTACTTTACCCATGAAACCGGTCCCGCCGGTGATGAAAATCGAACGGTCCCGGTAAAAGTCCTTAACGGATGTGTAGCCGACCCCTGGCATCGTCGTCGTCATGTTACTCTTGGCGGAGCGCTTGCCGTTACGGCACTTGCGCTTCTTCAACCTGCCGTTACCGCCGCTACCTCCGGTACCCGCACTGCTGCTGCTGGTCCCGCTTCCTCCGCCGCCGCCACCGGCTCCCAGACCTAATTCGTCCGGCCAACCTATCCTTCTTTACTAAACACACAACGTCCTTGGTTGCACGTTTTTTTAAATGCTTGGATGTGTGTGTATGTGTGTGTATGCGTGTGTGTGAGGCTGTTTTGACGGTTGACGTGGGAAGATCCGTTGCCTTTGGAGAAGACTGTTTTAGCGTTTTATTGCGCTTCGGAAGAAGTTGAACGTAAGTTTGGACGAGGAAGACTCCCTGTTGGTGGAAATCGATTTCGTTTAACAGTTTGCGGATAGCCTTGCTTAATAGTAATGGTAATCGATGGACAAAGAGGGAAAATCGTTTGTTTGCTATGAGATGCTTTTTCTGGAATATTGTATTGTTACTTGTAAGCTTCTCTGTACGGATAGATTGACTTAAAGGTAAAGGTAAAGTTATTCTTAGTTGAAGCATTAATTTTTCATTTTATTCTTTCCATATAGTGGTTATTCGTTTCTAGACTAGTTTATTGTATTATGATATTTGATACACGAAGCTTTTTACTACTTTTAATTAAAAAAAATTGTTTTTGTTTAATCAAAATTGCCTTTGCATTAACTTAATCAACGAATCAAGACCAAAACTTGTTAGGATCGTTAATTGAGTTGTTTTAACTAAATGACCGATTTAAATTTAACCATTTAAATATATAATAATATATTGCAGTTTTATATTACAATATTTTTTACAGTATTTTCAAAGCTGACGGGCTTTTGTAATATCAACACGTTAGAAATGACAAGTTAATTACTACGAATAAGTCGACGCAAAGGATATTTTGAAGAGCCCTCTTTTTACGCAAATAATTTGCCATAAAACCGCAAATAATGTTTTGCAAACAAATTTAAATATATAACAATATTAGAGAGTAAGTTTGCTCGTTTCAGCATATTTCAACGCCATTTTTTTAAATTACCAAAATTTTCAAAGCTAAATATAATCAAGTCGTGATCGTCTAGTTTACAGTTCAACAATCAAAGGAAATATCAACAACAGTTTTAAAGCTTCGAATATTACCGGAAAAAACGTTTTATCGTCAGCTCGTGTCTGAAAATCCACTTTTTAACTTCAAAGCTTTCATGCGTACACTCGAATTTGAACTTACTATGCGCAGAATAAGACTTCGTTTTCCGCTTGGTTCTCAGGCCTGCTGGTGACGATGATCGACGACGTCTTGATAAGTTGATGGTGCGACGTAACGTCTACGTTCATTTCGCATCGACGATGCTGCTGCGCCTGTAATCGGAAGGAAAAACGAATTCTTAATTAAAATTTCATTTATTTTATTTATTAATCATTTATTTTGTGTTCAATAGTTAAAGAATTTTAAGCTGTCGCTCACTGCTACAAATGTATATGGAGTCGATGATTGAATAAAACATGTAATTCATTTAATGTAACTCATTTTCTCGGCTTAAGTTGTACTTCGGAAAAAAGCCCACGAAATTCAAATGTTCAATATTTCCAGGTCTTTGTTATTGACTTCGCGTGATATGTACATCCGCAGTTTTCAAATCATCACTCATTCAGCTCTTTATATTGTTTGTAAAGCTTTGCAATAAATTTTGAGATTTAAAATACCCTCGAACTCCGAATCTCATGATCATCCAATTTCTGGAATAAACCTACGGGTAAAGTAGCTAATTCGCATCCGAAATTAATTTATCGGCAAATATTTACCACGAATCTCGGAAAAATTCAGTGATTTACCGTGTGCACCTGTTATATACATATATGAACAACGGTACGCATATATATATAATATTACATATATATATATACTCTTTTACGGGCGCGTCGTATCCGCATGCGCTAGTTGCCGGTGCGCTATACATAGAGTCAAAGAAGTATGCGTATATGTGTGTGTACTATGTACATGTATATAACATATACACAACCCGATCGATCGTCTATATTACTATGTGGCTCCGCAGTAAAGTCGCCTCGAGCGAAAATCGGAGTCTTTCCAGTAGCGCCGCTCCTGTGCGTCGTATCGTAGCGAAAGAAGGCGTGTTATATGCTGTGATCGAAGCGCCCGTGGATTTTGCTTTTTCAAAGAGCTTTGCAGGCAATTTTTACATTTCATTGAGACTAGAGTAAATCTCGAATTTTAATCAGGAATAAGTTACTTTTCAAATTTTTATTGCATTTCTATTTCATCGATAGCCGAGGCCATTTACAAAGCGTACAATTAGCTGTATATCCATAAAATATGAATTTCTCGTTTATGATGAAACAAAAAAAAAAAAAAAACTAAATATTTCGACTTCCCACGACATGCAAGTTACGAAAACGCAATTCACCGTTTATTTCGCATTTTATATGGCTCGAAAACGTAAGAGTACTTTGTAAATTTATTTCACGAGTTTTCATTCACTCAAACAAAGTACAATTTTGGACGAATTAAAATTCAGTTAAACTAGACAAATCGATCCTTTTTGTTCTTAATTTCAATTTGTCGTTTTGAATAATCGCATTGCTCAGTAAATTACTTTAGTGGAAGTTACGCGCCAAAACGAATCACGGGTCGAACGCGGTAGCTGCACTTCTTTCAAAATCTAAATTTCAAATCGAGAAAAATTTGTATTCACACATAAATACAGGAGAAAGTGAAGAGAAGACTCGCGAAAAAAAAGACGTATATATACATGTAAACATTGCACACATACGTTCGTGTGCAAAACTAGATATTACAGTAACGAGCGGCGAAGTGAACGCGAGAACATGAGTTTGAATTTTGCGAAGGAAAGCAAGAAAAAAATGTGCAGTCACTACTCGCGAAGTATAGCAATTCTCGATTTTACGGGGAAATAAAAAATACCTAACTACCTGAAAAGTATTCAAGATAAGTATAACTGCGGAGGCGGATGTCTCTTCGTAATTGCGAATATAAAGTCTTTATATTCCCTTTTTTTCTCTTTATCACACACGCGTGGACAGTTATCGCTTTTCACGCGTTTAGTTTCCCTGAAATTCAGATACTCTCTCTTTTTTTGTTTTCCTTTCTTCCGACGAGCTTGTGTTCAAATTGCGCTTGTTATATTCTTAGTCAAAACAAAAAAACAAAAAAAAAAAAATTCTCCGCGTCAGGTTAATCTCTCAGTTTCCAAAGCGACTGTGTACACATAACTTCGAGACTCCTTCGCGCGCGAACTTTCGACTCGAATATTTCCTCGTGCTAAATTGAGATTCAACTCCGGTGAATTTCATATCCTATACGTACGGAACCTGCGAAGAGATATTGAATTTAGCGAAACTACCGCAAGACACACCGGTAAATCAGTTTACGAACGCGTAATATTCGTTTACGTGTACAGTGCGCACGCCTGATTTTCTGTTAAATTGTCACCTTAAACAATTTTTTTCCTTTCATATTTTGGGAGCGTTTTAATTATATTCAGGCAGGTTTGGATGATTTTACACTCGTATTTACACTGAGCTGAGGTTCGCTATGCTTAAGAGTATGAATTTTTTTAAAAATTGCTTCTTTGAAAAGAAGGAGATTTTTGGTTGATTTTAAAAACAATATTTGAATAATGTTTATTTGATACTATAAATATTATCGGTAACACGATACGTATACTATAAGAAAAATTGTATTTATGCGTAAATGTAACATATAACTGTTTGGTAAATGCATGCAATATCGTTTTTTCAACTCACACTTAGATGTAAATATATTACAACAGGTTTGAATCGTCAAGCACACGATCCAAGTGATCGAATACAGTCTTTTACAACTGACCGTAGAATTTCATTACTAATCGGTTTGAGAGTCTTTGATAATATTGTGTGTTAATTTTGGTAGGCAAACAATATTCCGGAACTGTCGCAGTCCCATTCCAATTTTTTACCTCAAATTTACTACATTATGATTTATTGTAAATAGACCAATTGGATTATTTTAAGCAAACTTCATAGATATCTCTGCATTGGATACACCTTTACACCGAACATAAATTTAAAAAATTTTGATTTTAGACACACTTTAACTTATAGGCAAGTGTTTTTCACGTTATATATACATATATACATAAGACTTATAAATATTCTATTTTTGGATTCATTAATTTTTACGGAACTAACTTTTTATAATCTTCTTAGTGAGAAAATCTGTCTTGAGAAGCTATGCACGTTAGAACTTAACAAAATCAAATTTTGGTACTTTTTAATCTGCAGAAATCTCTTAAGAATAGAAATATGTTAAAAATTGCAATACCATTTAAAAAACATTTTTTTTAATGCAACGATTTGTCGGAGAGTCACCCATGTGCAAACGAATTGCGATTTAAGTCGAATTGATATGTTATAGCAATTATTGAAGATTTTTACAAAAGTGCAACATAACCATCGTCGACGAGCTGTTTCTATAATTCAAGTTTTTATTGGAAATACACACACACATTATATGTATATATAATACTTTCTATGTGTACATATACTCGAGTTTCGTGAAACGCGATTGCGCGAACAAACAAATAAATATACATATATACAAAAATCGAGATAAGAGATACTTGAGAATAATACAAATAATGACCCGTAAATATAACATTGTTGAATTTGAAGTAATACACTTTTCACTGGTTTTCTACACCAAAGACCATATTTGCTATTCAGAAAGATTGGATATCTAAGAGTATATTCATAATATTTGTATAGTCAGTTTTTAAACTATTGCGAATACGGTGAAAATTCAGTACATTGATTCGTTTTTAGAATTGTGTTATGCACTCAAACACACACACACACACGCGCACTTATACATATACATATTAAAATGTATTGTATACCAAAAATAAAAAAAAGTGATAAATTATAAGAATAGTTATACTGTAGTAGTTAAAACTTTTAACAGCTTGCCAAACGAGCTGAAGTGTCTAATTTCGACCAGCTATATTCGAAATAAAATAAAGACGTTACCGGTTTAAAGTCACATAGTTACAAACATGTCAATGTACTAAATTTACCTTCTATACACTTAAACAATTTTTTTCGATAAAAATGACTAAATAAAATTAATATTGCATATAAATTAGGTAGTAATATTATCATTTATAATCATGAAACAGAGCATAAAACAATTAAAAATAGTGAAGCTACACTATGAAAAACTGAAATCTCATTGTACCAATTTACTCAGAAAAAAAACCAACAAATAATCCATGTGGACCATTATTTATTCACGCACAGAGTGGAGTAAAATACGTTAAAACATTGCTCTGTACGACTATTTTAATACCACTAAGAAAAAAGTAACTCTTGCTCGAGCTTTCCGCAAGCTCCTACGCTCGAAGGAACACACTCGCGTCTATCTTCCCTCTAATCTATACAATCAATAGCTGCGAAATCAAGTATAGGAAAAAATGTAGATTAAAAAAAAGAGATGAGGAGAAAACACGACGAGTAACGAGAGAAGAAAGCATGTCTGAACGAGCAGTCGAAGTAACGATAAAAGCTCGACTTTGCAAGCTCGGCATATTACAAACTTAATTAGCGCAGCGATGGATTCCGATCCACGGACCACGATGCCATAAGCGCACTGCTACTATATATATACATGTGACCAGAGAGATTACGTCTTGTATGTATATATGCATGAACAGACCGCAACTGGATAATTCAAAGATTACCGGATAACCGGCTAAGATTCTTAGGCCAAACTCAGCTCTAACGTTCGAGAAATTCTCTCGCGTTGAGCTATGAAATATTCAATGCCGAAAAGAGAATTTCAAATGAAATAGACCAATTTTTGTTTAATGCTTACTACATAGCTTAAGCTATTTTTAAATTATTTGAATTTCAAGCCATCAAATGATAATTTTAACGAACGACGCGTTCACGTTGAGTAGTGATTATGAATATCAATCGCAACAAAGTCGCTCGTGTTATCACTCAATTACACGATCAATATTGAGCACAGACAATTTTTTTTCTTTTTTTAAATATTGACATTTTTAATTCATCAAATCAGTGCACCAAATGAACAAATGCGAAAAGGTATTTTTATGTACGTATGTCCCGTATGAATTGAGAAACTTACCATTTTTAAGCTTCCTATCAAAATATTAAGTTTTTCGTTCCTGCACGTTTCAAGTGCACTCGTACTTTAAAAAGGCTAATGCTTCATTAAATATTATTCAATTAACTGCTCGCAAATTTAACGTCGAGTTTTCGTGCAAATACATTTTACCTACGGATTAACGCGCAAATAAAGAAATTTCGCACATTTTATGCATATTATGTAATCAACAAAATGAATGTAAATAAATATTAATGCAATTCTCGACAAATATTCACGGATCAAAGAACGTTTAGAAAATAGAGTTTGTTTGGTGCATTTTTTATTCAACTATGAAAATTAACGTCACGCGCAGATGTAAAATCTTCCTTCAGTCTCTTGTGTTAAAATTAATGGCGAAATGTACGACGGTGCACACTTGGAGGTAGGAATTACGTAATAATTGAAAAAAAAAATTCGCTTCGCTCGTTACTCCAAATTTTCAACTTTCGCGAAGAAAATTCTGTTCTCATATTTCAAAACGACATTACCCAGAGCGAAACCCAATTTCAAGAGTAATTAATGCGAGATGGAAAATTCGCATCTTCGGGTATAGACAAATCAATAATTCAGCTGGTATTCTACGCACATGCAACTTCTCCTCGCACTTTTCTCACGCCAAAGGAGAAGAGTCGAAAGACAGCAAGAAGAAGAAAAAGAAGAAGAAGAAGAAGAAACAAAAAGAGAGAAGCGGATTTCTCGCGTGCGCGTGCTATAATCCCCGTGGAATTCTAGGCCGACGCTCTCGGTCAGGAAGGCGACCCCGTTCGCGCCGGCGAGAGAGAGAGAGAGAGAGAGAGAGAGCCGTTATGCAGCGTCACCGAGAAAGAGGTATTTGATAGAGGAGATCTTTTCGGTGGGATACATACATATATATATATATGTATATCTATATATGTAAAAGAAGTCCAACTTGCGCTTGCGCATTACGAGACTTGACTCTATCTCTGTCTCTCTCTTTGTCATCGATGAGTACGTATTTCTCTTGTTTTGTCAATGAAAGTGCATCGACGAGCGCCGGCGTGGTTTTTAAGAAAGGAATATTTTTCTGGCGATTCTGCGGGTGGCCGAAATTATTGATTTGGATTTGTGCTTCTCGAGGATATTATTACGCGTGCGTTCGTGTGTTCGATGAAGTATCGAGGAATTGTGGACACGAAGAGTTTTTACGAGGCTTTTAATGGAATTATCGTATTGGGAGGTTGTTGACAACCGTTTAGGCTACAGAATTTCTGTTATGTAAGAAGATTCATAAATAAATAAATGAAGTTTCATAACGACGTATTTATTTGATTTTTTTTTTAAAGGAAATTAAAGAAATTTAAAAGACCTATAGTGAGCTGTACCGAGGCAGTTAAATGATTGCAATTTTTATTTCTCGTTTATTCGGAGCAGATGATAAAATGTCGATGATCAAATTATACATTATTTACCGATTATACTTAGAATCGCGCAGTTTCGTCGATTTAAACATTCAAATTTCCCGCTAAATGTAACGATAGAAAATAAAAAATGTTTACGCTTATTATTCGTACATTTAATATTGTCTTCTCTTTTTATACTTTTATTACTAATTATAGATTGAAACATTCTTTATACGCCGATTATTTCTTAGAAGCGAAAATGAATCGTTTCATAAATTGCACGATTGTGGCGGGAAATTTGAAATTTGAATTTTTTTCAATAACTTTTCAAACTCATGCTTGTATTATATATGGTACACAAAATCTCTATGTACACGAATCTCCAATGTATATCGAGTAGAATCGACCGCATCATTCTAGCAAACATCTCGACAAAGAAATCCCCCAGATTACTCGTCTCCCCTCCTCTAGAACATCCAACTTCCCCAAAAATCAACTGCACATATCTATATAGAGAAGAGTCTACGTCCTCTCTCTCTCTCTCTCTCGAGAGAGAGAGAAGAAGAACCTCGTCGGCGCGCGCACGTGGATATAATACGGTTCTTCGATCGGTCGGCGAGCACGAGGTGCGATGTACATATGCAGCTCTTTCTCTCCCGAGACGTGTGTGTCGTATATATACATGACGTAACCGGACGGTACGTGGGAAGACGAGCTACATTCTTCGCCATGCGAAGACAGGAAAGAAGTCGGAGAAGATTTTCAACTTTGTCGCCAAGCGCAATTAGCAATTATATATATTGTTCACCATACAATTTATAGATAACTGTTAGTGATATATATATATATACATATATGGCATATTATTGGTGAAAAGAAAACATTCAATGTATTTTAAAATTGCACTGTTACAACATTACGAAATGATCGATTGAACAAAATTATAGTAAGCACGAGGTGTAAAATTTGTACTCATTTTTAATAGGTAATAGATTGAAATTCTCGATTTTCCATATATTCAAATAGCTAAAGTGTAAATGCTTTACGAAATTCATATGTATATATATATCGGAAAAATGAACGTAAGACATGACACGAAATATTTTTGTATACGTATATATCAAAGGTATCAATTTAATTTTTTTTTTCTTTCGTCGCAATAATATCGCCAACGGGATCAAACGACCACTTTTCACAAGCTAACGCACGATTGCAACGTTATACACTCGAGTGACCCTACATATAATAGCTATATCATTTCTGCGGCTTATGTACAACCTTGTATTGAGCAAGTACTTAGTCGCGTGTCAAGCATTGCGTCTCTCCCATCCACACATATACGCATAAACACTTATATACAGTGTTTTGTATATAGCTATATAGGTATATATTTATGTTTATATATATACACGCACGCACACACACACACACACACAAAACACTCGCAGTTTCTTTATAGCGTAAACACACGAGATCGTGCTTTATATTAAACACATATAGCCATAGGAAAAAAGCTCTTAAATATTATATACACATTCTTTACGAAGAAAAAAGAAAATGTACCGCACAATCGATACGAGAGAGAAAGATGTATTATTGTGTCACGCGACCAAGAGAGGTTGTTCACATTATACGGTAGGCTTAACAGAGTGTGTCTTACGGGAAAAATTCTCGGACGAGTTCGATGGACGATATCTATTTAATAATCAATGTAAAATGCGTATACACAATACACATCGTTGAGTTTTTCGAAAAATAAAAAAAAAAAAAAAGAAAAAAAAATTATGGTATACTTGCAAATTTAGCCTCCGAGTAAGAACTGTATTACAGAACGTTGACAGATACGCGATATATTCACTGTATATAACATACTTCGAGAACAATGAAATCCGAGTCATATAAGACTCGTAAACACAGGGTTTCTTACACTGTACACGAGGAAATCTGATTCTCCATCGGATCCACTCGATTCCAAATAGCGAGAAATTCTTCAATGAGAATAACAAAATCCCACCCACGACGCGACGCCCGATTTCATTGTCTATACTGCCACGTAGAATATAAAAAATAAACTTGCTATAAATGAGAATGTATTTTGAAAGGTAGTAGTGCTTTGCTCTCGCGTTATAACGAAGCGCCGACAGAGACTAGCGCCGCAAACTGAATCCATAAGGGTCGGGGAACCCTCTTTATTCGACGTCTGCTGTACGGGGGAGATTCTCTCTCTCTCTCTCTCTCTCTCTCTCTCTTTCTTTCTCGACTCGAAAAGCCAGGCAGAGATGGAGAGAAAAAAATCCTGGGAGAGCGGGGAATAGGATGTACACGACGAATCTTTTTTTATTCGATATTCTTGTCGATCGGCTACTAAGGAATATCAACATTTTTATTTTAATGCGATTGTTGAGTTATTTGCGTAGATTCAATTGTCATTGTTTATACGACGATTCCTTGTATTGCAATCCCTCGAGATATCGATGAAATAAAATTCGTTTATTTTAACATGCATCGCAATTTATTTTATTTTAATAAAAATGTCAGCACAATTGGAGTCATTTCTTGTACTTGTACATCAGAATTCATATCAATTATAAATAACATCTCGTACGCGAGTGTGGAATTTTTTTTATAATAATGTAATTCTATACATTAACCGCCCATTAATTTCTGGGAACGAATTTTATTCGTAAATTCATTCGTACTAATGATAATTTTTCGTTTTAAAGTAATAACCGTGTGATTTAGCTGGATGCACACCTATAAATTTGAACCGTTTTTACGACGATTTTACGAGAAACATATTAAAACATATGGTATGTAGCGCAGAAATACATTATACGATCTTGTACACGCAATGTTTTTAGTTTTGAAGATTTTTTTTCGAGAGCAATATTTTTCAAATCGAATCTTTTTCAAATCGAATCTTTTTCAAATACTTTTATTTTATATATATATACATATGTGTAATTCAACCGATTCGTTATAACTTTTTGTCCGGATTCCAATAAATTATCCATATTTTAAAGACAAAAACGATGTTTCACTGTTAAGGAAAATACGTAAAATATAAGATTAAACTGTGAAAAATAATCATCTTTTGATTCTCAGCAATGACGAATGAAAATATATCTATTCGTGTACATCATGTTTGCGTGGGTGTCATTCTACCTACGTACGTATATATAGGTATACATATAACTTAATCCCGTAGTTCGAAGTCCAATGATAATCGAAATACTGAAACTTTCCATATGACTTCGTAAACCACATGTACATGATGCGCGATACGGTCAATAAAGGTATCTTCATGAACTTCTTAGTAATGTCTCGACTGATCAATCCATTTCAAAATTTTAACGTAACACGATGAGGCACTTGTCACATTTAAATGACTTATGCTCTTATTGAGTCGTACATGCGAGCTGGAAAGTATTTTATTTGAAAAATTTAACGAATTTAAAAAACATACTTGTTTTTTTTAGCGGAAAATGCTTTCTGTAAAGGTCGACATTGTTGACAAAGGATATAAAATGCAAAAAATGCTGGAAACGACAATTTTGATTTTCTGCAACTTAAACGCGATTTGCGAAAAAAATCCACGATAGATGCAGTGTCAAAGAACAGTATGAAAATATTTAGAAAATAAAATTTGTCGACCTGTCAGAGAATCACTAATACCCATATAAATGTACGTCAGTTTGCCATGGGGCTTTTTGCTAATAACCAAATTGGTTGACCGCTAAAAAATAAAAAACAAAAAAAAATCCTTTTTTCAATTTTTTTTATGTCAGTCTTCTGTCAAACTTACAAAATGACATATCAACGAGTATTTTACACTGCTCCAATTTTCTGACAAGTGTGGTGGCTTTTTTTTACAAAGTATGCCGCACACACACATACACAGACACAGACATATATATATATGCAATGCGACTTCGCATACGTAGAAAAAACAGCTGACGAAGATGCATTAAGAATTTTAGCGATACGCCATCGTACGTATAAGCGTATATGAATGGAGTAAAGAGTATGGAGAAATCGACACACATGAACGTGTATGCATTTGTGTGTATGTCATGGATGCGGACAATTAGAAAATCGGACTGGCAGCTGTTTAT
Organism: Apocrypta bakeri; assembly: GCA_018906985.1. Taxonomy (NCBI): domain Eukaryota; kingdom Metazoa; phylum Arthropoda; class Insecta; order Hymenoptera; family Pteromalidae; genus Apocrypta; species Apocrypta bakeri. The sequence continues at coordinate 7,922,956 of JACCIA010000005.1, forward strand.
GGGTGAGAAGGAAGACTATAAGCGCGAAGCGGAACTTGTTTTAATTGAAAGATTGCGATAGCGCTACGGCGCGGCTGTCGCGTGAGAAAAGATTAGTCGTTATCAATTATTTTGATAAGCGTCAATTGCGCTGCTCCGGCACTGTCTTTTCTCGAGTATATACATTTGATTGATTGGGACTTTGCTCTTTTATTTTAATTTCTTTTAATTAGCTACGAAATTTTTCATTAATAAAAAGGATCCGACAGTAGTGAAGCCCTTTAATCTGAGTTCCGAAAAAGTGTTGCATTAGCGTTAATTGTTTTATAAACGATCAATATTTAAGAGACATTTTATTGAAAAAAAAAACACACACACACGTGTAAATTATGAAATAGAACGAGGCACGCCAAATCGAATTCCTAACTGTTATTCGCTCTCGTCAATCGCTTTTCTGTCTATAGCGTTTTTCGGGAGTGAGATTTTTGTAATTTATCTCGCAGATAAAAATGTGGATATATATAAATACTTAACGGCAATTTGTACGGATGATAATGCTAGTGTTCTTATTATCGTAAAGTATAATTATATAAGTTTTATATATAGATAACGCGTATCTCGCAAAGCGATAATCAAGAATAATTACAATAATTTACTATTTAACAACATTTTACGGAAGATTAAGACGGATGCGCGACAAAATTTCTAACGTCGACACGCTCCCACGGTCAAATACTCTGGAGCATTAATTTACGAAGTTTCGCACCTCGTTCGACGCGTTTCAAAGGAATGTTAAAGCGTGCTTTGGGGGAACATTTTCAAATTCACTTTTCCTACTTTTCCTATTATAATTCTCTGGTGAAAAGTCGTAATTTATAATACACAATTAAATAACAATTGAAACCAAACTATTTTTAACCACCAATATTATACGCGCAAGTTTAACGCCCAGAGAGCATCCATCAAACGTAATAACTTACTCCCACCTTTCGGAACGCCGTAGCTCCGAAATAGCTACAGCCATCGGAATTTCGCGATAATTCAACGCTTATAATCATTTACGTGTATATATATATATATAATGAGCAAACGGGGCTAATCACTATATACTTGGACTCCCCGCGCGTGCACACGTGTGCGAGTCGCAAAGTTAAACGCAAGAGAGAATGAGAAAGAGAAAGAGTTAGGCGGGGATCGTACGGGCAAATACAGCGAGCTCAGCTATATACACTGCAGCAAGAGTCGCGAATGTATGTTAATAACCCCGAAGTGTGTCGCTCGAGGCCGTTGACGCGCTTGAATCCTCTCTGTGTAGCCCGGGATTTTTCGTACACTCGTTGTACACACTTGCACATATACACTTGGGTGTAATATACCTGAGCTGGAAAGGAAGAACCGCAACTGCATATATGCGCACACACATACATGTATATATATATATATAATATATCCAAGCATTTATGTGCCCTCAACGCATTTAGATGGTTTTATATATTTATGTAATATGCATATATAATACTCCACACAGTAATACACTCGTGATTAGCCTACTTTATTCGAGATATATATATATATATATATTGTATATATTGTATATATTGTATATATATAAAAGCTCCGTATATGCGTTAGTACTATATCGATAAAAAGCTCTCGGTTTCGAATCGGCCGCGAAGCGTTGCTCACACGCGAGTAGCAGTTGAGAACTGACTGGCGGAATACTTGCACGATCATCATCTCCGAAGTCTCCTCCTTATCATCTTTGCCATTAAGTCGTTGTGCATACCGCAGCAAAGGAAAGAGAGACAAAAAAAAGAAATAGCGTTCGTTTAACGACGTGTCATCGGAAGTAATAAGAGAGTTTTCGGCAGAATCTCACCAAAGACTCGCCTCGCCCGAAACCGACGCCGATATGCGCAGGTGTATTGAGCTGCTTGTGTTACGTAATGTTGCGAACGAGAGAGAGAGAGAGAGAGAGAGAGAGAGAGGATGGCTTCACTGTGGAAAGCGGGAAATTTTGGAATTTTAATTCATTGACTTTTTTTTCATCGATGAGTGTTGTTATTGCGTATTTTCGAATTTGGAGATAGCGAGATTGCGGTTTTTGTAGAAGTTCGAATGCCGAACTATCTACGAAAGCTGTGGGTATTCGAAGTTTTAAAAGGGCAGGTTTATTAGCTATAGAATAGTTCAAGTACACTATCACATTGATATGTTTTTTTTTTTCGTTTTAAGGTGGCGAAAAAATTTAGAATTTTGGCAATATATGATTCTGAGGACATAGAGCGGGATTATTTTTCAGCCGAACCGATCTAACTTGTTATTCTAATAAGATAAACACATTGATTTTAATTAGTTTCTTTAATTCATAAACAATTGTCAGTCAATTGAAAATCAAATTGATTTGTAGAGGTAATTCTTCGACAGTGATATCAATATTTTTAATTTATATAAAATGTAAATATTGTTATCTTTGCAAATCAACTCACAAAAAATAAAAATAGTAATTGTTTCTAAAAGGTAATTGACAAAAAATTATTTGGAATTCAAAAAATGTTGCATAATTAATTATGAGCGATACAACGATAACAAAGAAATCTCGTGGTATATCCATAACACTATACTTTAGCGAACAACGAATATCCTCTAAAATACACAGTGTTAAATAGCAAATAGTTACTAGATTGTAAAATTATCATTTATTCTAATTTCGAGAGTAGTATGTAACTAGAAAAAAAAGAAACAATTTTTTCTAAATATTTCCAATTTAGTTTGTCCCTATACTTTTCTGAACTTGAAACTATTTATGCAATTGTTTAAATCGCAGTATTAACAAATTTATAAGACAGTTGTGATGTACGGATCAAGATTATCTTCTGCCAGTATTGTAAATATAGATCGAAGCTCAACAACGATGGTCATCGCTCATTAGCCATTGTCGCAAAGATAACTGTGAATCAGACAAAACTGATTGCCGGCATCGCCTCCAGGAAATCCAACTATATGCGATAAAATCGCCGATAACCGCGTCCAAGCTTTGAATTTTTTTTTTCGCTCTATGTCTTACATATATAGTGTTCTCTCTCTCTCTCTCTCTCTCTGTAAGACTAAGACTCGTCGATAAGATTGGTAGATGCGATTTCTTTCGCTGAGCGCGAGCACGCGAAGAGTAAGCGTTTCTAACGAACGATTATTTCTTTCGATTGTACAGAAATGTTATATAGTTGATGGACGAAGAGGATTCGATGAGATAAAAATATGTCTCTTATCGAAAATTAGACTTGATTTTGAGAAATGACGAGTTGATACATCGTAAGTAGTACAAAGTTCGTTGATCTTATGGATCTAGATTCAATGTACTTATTAAGTGGAATATTATATAAACTATATCGTTACGTTTTGCTACTCAAAAAATTTTTTATAGTACAGCGAGATAAGTTACAGTAGGTTAAGAGTAAAGTGGCATGTGAAACCTCATGTAGAATCAAAGTTTCTCGAATCTTTAAAACGAGGATTGAAAGAATTAGAATTTAAAATATTCCAATTTTCGGGTATACGATTGATGAACTATGACTTGTTTAAGACTTGTTTAGTGTCTCATTTCCACATGAACATGGCCAGAAATAACATCAACAATTAGAAAGTATAATTTACAGATAGGTTGCTCACTTTTCTAGACGAGTAACTGTCATAATTTTAAGCTGTTTGTTAAAACTTCATTTATTGTTAAAATTAAAAGTTTAAATAAAAATGAGTTACTTCCATTTTGAAAGAGATGAAACACGTTTAAAATGATAATACGAATCTTAGAATTTACAATAATTAAGTAATGCTCTTACGTATGCTCCTCTTTGCACGAATGCAAGGATTTGAAATGGAGTACTGAAGAAAAAAAATTATTAAAAAAAATAAATGATTTTTCTACCAAGTATTCATAACAATTTTTGCGATTGACAATATAAACTTTCTGCCGATCATGCGATTTAAAATCTCTATCCTCGCGCGAAATGGAGTGTGACAAGAAATATTACTATGAACTTTGAGCTTAATCGATCTGTCAGTTCCTTTTGAATCTTTCGGATATTGAAATTTATATTTTGATGCAATTAGTCTTCAATCACAGGTATATATGTCTCCTAATATTTTAGAATTCAGTGTAATTATAATTTACCTTTTAATATTGTAAATCCTTTAAAAAGTATCCCGTCTACTGAATAACATTTTTCAATGCAAGCTTACCCCAAGCTTATAGCGATATTTCGGTAATATTCTGATAAAATGTAGTACCTTAACATTCCAAGAAAGGTTTAAGCGAGATAAAGCGAAGAAAACTTATAAAGCTGATAAAAGATTTCGATATATAAGCTTCGTGAAAATTCCACGACATTTCCGTAAGCCAACATAGAAAGGATGTTTGCAAGATTGCAGTAAGATTCTTTGGTAATTCGAAAAATTATTTGCATTTCATTAGCTAAGAATCATTGGATGGAGTGGCAAAATTTTTGTAATGAAAAACGTGTAATCTGCTAAATTGGCCTAGATACTAGATAGAACCTTCCAGACAGTCGAATTAGCCTTTCATAACAATTTTAAAGTATTCGGGTAAGAAATGTGCAATAATTATTATTTATACGTACTAATTAATTAACAAGCAATAACTGATACAATTGTAATCTCTTACGCGACGATTAAAACGCGTAATAATGAATATAATCCATATTTTGGCAAAATTGGAATTCGACGTGTAAAGTGTATAAAATGGCACATCTAATTAGCGCAAGGTCAGCATTACTTTGAGTGAGCGAAAAGAGAAATTCTGAGAGAATATTATTATTATTTACAGCGTCACGTGTTTACAATTACTTTTACACCACTTTACTTTCTACATGTAAATGAGGTGTAACGAGCATCTTCGGTATATCTCCAAATTCCCCTCTTACCTCATTTCAGATACCAGTCACTGGGGATTCTACAAATAGCGAGTCGAGGTAGCTGCGTGAATACTCGTCATAATCCGCGGATTCACAGAATTGTGCGAAAATGTACGCGCTGCATACAGTCTAACTCGGACTATTAAGTCCAAAGCGGGAGACAGACGGTCCACATTAATTGATTGCTTCATATCGATCAATGGGATTGATTTTGTCTCCACATCATAATCCTATCGTTCCTGTTTCAAGGGTTCGCGAACTCTGGAATCGGTTTTGAAACTCTTACCCTGACTGCTACTCTGGTCAAAATTGGTAGATGCCAAATTTATTCATTCTGGACATCTGTCTCAGAATCCACTGCTTGATTTTCTAACATTTTTTATGAATGCTATACCAGTCACTGGTGAAACTAAGTTTTTTTCAGTGCAACAAATGTCATAAGGAGTATACGCACAAATGTTATTAGATTGCATTTACGTATATATACATATGGGTCATCCTGACAGACTGACACTTGGGAACGAAGTTGTATTTCTAGTTAGAAATAGAGCTATCGTATAAGCTATCGTATCGTAAAATCTGAGTTTCTCAAGATCGGTCCAGATTTCCAGTTAGAAACTTAACTTGATTCCCAACTTGAGGTCTTCATAGACACTTTTGTATTGATAAAAGATATCTTTATGAATTTTTTCATCTTGTTGCCAGTGAACGACTTTCAACGAAAGACTTGGATGTTTTATGTATTTAGCGTAATTTAAGTCATTGCGTATGACGGGAATATATATTTTTTTATAAATATTCGGGGAATTACTAGACAACTAGAATCAGAGCTTGATTCGCAACTTCTAATCTTCATGGACTCTTACGTATTCATCGAAGGCATCTTCATGAAGTTTTTCAGAATCGAACCTTCTCAAAACTGAATTTGGATCCTTTGCAGATTTAGGAAATTGTTATGATTTACATGTACACATTTGAAAGTATTTCAATTCTAAAGTTTAACCTATTTGACATGAACAGTCCTTTTTCTGTTTACAGCGAGAAATGCTTCCCCGAGACGTTAGAAATCGCTTAAAATGAAAAGAAACTTCGTAATAAAAATCTAAAAAAAAAAATTCATAAAGGTGGACAAAGTGCCAAATAATGAATAGAATTAACAAGTATTCGAAATTTATAAAGTCATTCGCTTTAAGACTAACCAGCGTTAACGGAGCAATTACAACCATCGGACTTCGATGGTGTCAATAAATTCCAGGAATTTCGCCGGACCTACACACACACACATACACACACACACGGCTATTAAGTCATGACACTGATTTGTAAATATCGTATCGTTTAACAACTAATAGCTCAACACATCCGCATGAATTATTACAGCTGCTTTACAATCGTCATCGATTACAAGAAATTCCATTCCAGAGATAAATCCGCATTTGCTTTATTATTCGATACAACAGCGATAAAAAACAATCGAGCGAAATAAACGAATTTAAAAGTGTCGTCTCTTAGCTTAATCGTTACGCCTATGCATATGTGTATTTATGCGAATATGTAAACTGTCGTCTAAAAATACGAAATAGCTCCGGCCGATTCATACGATGGAATTTCCGTTATACCGAATTCGCAGAGGCTACATTACCGTCGAAAGCTGTATGTATTTTTTACATAAATTATTGAAAAATGTAAGTAAAACCGTTTAAAATTTGGTATACACTTGGATAGAATCCGAATAGAAATTTATCGAGATCCATATAATCGAAAACGATTGATTTACGTTTCTGATACGCAAACAGTTAAGCAGTCCTTTACTCTAAAAACCTACTTTACACACTCGGCAGAAAACGTCCTCGCCTGATTTTCCTCGTTTACTTTCCTCGTCGCATATCCAGTCGGCTTCTATCCTTTTCGTTACTTTTTGTTAACCAACTTACGATCTCTCGAGTTTCAAACTATAAATTGTATTGTATATATATACATGACGGTATGTACACACATATTGAAAAGTGTAATTTTTAAATACCGTCCCTATTAATATGTGGTTCACAGCTTACTAATAAATTTTGCAAGTATTTTGTAAATTTCAAATGGTAGTACATCGATTAGTTTTTTAAACGATCGGTTAAATTGGTAACTTTGTCATGTGTCGGTTGCTCCAACGAATTGAAAGAAATTACAATGTTCAACAAATGTTGTAACAATTAATTATAATCTCTAATCTTATTATATATGTAATTGTTTGAATAATGAAAAATGAAACACACGAGTGGGCCGTATGAAAGAAAACTTTTTTTAAAATAGACAAGTCAATATTGATTTTCATAATTATTTATTAATTAATGGATAATTGTGCAGAAAACAATTATTTCATCTGGAAATAGTCTCTAAGCAAACTCCGTTACAAGCAATTTGAAGCGCAAACAAAATACTTAGCAAATCATTAGAACCTCGACTAAAAAGAAAGCAAAATTTCGTCCCTCAGTGAAAGACTTTGTAGTATCGATACGTAAATATATAGTCGATAGTCAATCGGCGAAAATAAAAAGTTGGCTACTCTCACTCGTTGACAATGAAGAAAGTGTCTCCATTTTCTTTATCACGGAAGACATGCGAATCCATACAAAACGTTCTCCATTTTAATATACACAGTATGCACACATACATATATACATATATATATATATAGAGTGAACACCTGATGTGCAAACTCACTGTCACCGCAAAGAATTTTTAAAGTGGAAAAGAGTCGAGGTACAGATATACACAAGTATATGTACCGTTAGAAACGACAGCAACAGTATAACAGTTTGGTGTCACAGTTACTCGCACACACGTGAGCGTCCGTGACCGATTATTTTCGCTGCCTGGAGTGTCTCTGACCCTCTTCATGTTCGTTCGCTTATTTCTGTTTTTTTTTTCGCGAACAATTATTTTTAATTTTCATTTTTATTTTGTACAATTTTTTTTCCGGTCATCGATTCACCGATATTCGGTGCACAACCGAAACTGGAGTTATTATAACTGTGAATGTACGTTTCATGAAAAATACCGTTTCGTGTTCGCTGCTGTGAGTTTATCTTCGATTCGTCGAAGAGAATTCGTTGTATAAGAGAAAGTTCGGAAATGGTATCATTTTTTTTTATTTACGAACGCGTGCGCGCGTGTGTATACGTACATGACAATTTCTTACAGCGAATTATACATTCCTGCAGTAGCTTGCGATACGCTGATATACGATATGTTACAATTAATTTATGGATAAATACGACTACTTTTAATCGTGTGAATAATAATTATTTAAGTTTACTCTTGTATTGTGTTATTTCAAGATTTTATTGTATTTATAGATTCCAATCGAATACATAAATCTACATCAATGGACGTAAACGACAACTAAGCGATTAATTTATAATTTTTTACTGGCCGAAGGCACTGGTAAATAAAAAAAAGTGAATCATGCCTAAAAATCAAATCTATCGAAATTTTTGTAATTCTCAATAAACTACTTCATATCCAACATTTATTCGAATCAATAACGATAGTAACTGAATTTGTAGATTATTTAAAAAATCGATTGATTTAATGTTAACAAATAAATTTAAAAAATTAATATTAAATTCTTCTACTAAAAATTTATTGAAATTATTGTAAATTTTATTTATGTAAACACCTATTTGCTTTATCGGTGGAATAGAAATTTTGAAAATAAATCGTTCATCGCTCCATTCGAGAATGCAATGGCAGAAGTTCTTTTGCAGTGACTGTAAACAGATATAGACACTTAATACGGGATGTAATTAAAAAGTGTTCATTACACGCAAGCATTGACTTCGATTGCTTTTAATAAACGATCTAGGAAGTAAGTGTTCGAGCGCAAATTTCAAGAGAAATTTAATAGTCGCTGTTTGCATCGGGTGAACAAAAAATCGATTGACTATGAATTAACAGGGTAATTAATACGGTATTAGAATATTTTGTAATTATTGTCATTTTTGTCATAAATTAATAATATACAAAGGAATAGTGTACGTAATAAATTTCGTTAAAGATACACTTAGACATAACTATATGTCAAAGCTCATTATTTAGCCAATCCTATTAGTACGTTTTTTTTTCTTCACGTATACCTGTATATACACCTTATAAGCATTAGCAAATTTTCATAAATAATCTACGTATAACGATAAAGTTCGTTACTTAAGCGATTTCTCTACAGCTTTTAATAAATAAATTAAAACACAGCTTGTAAAACTTTAATAGAAGAATTTAGCTTATGATCCGTCTCGTCATTGGCCTTGTAAATATCACACGTGAGCGTGTAGTTTGACGAAAAAAAAAACAGTAATTTAGCACTAAAAATAATCATGGTTTTTAGCACTAATAACTACAAAGTATAACTTATTTTATCGAACGTATATACGCTCTGACCTCGTTTTACTTTCAACTGCATTGAAGGTGAAAAAAAATTTGCCGTTTTGACAACTGCGACTGTTTTTTTGAGTATATCTGTGTACTAAAAATGAAGTTTCGCATTCGACTCAAGCACTTACCAAAACGTCCTTTTAAAAATTGCTTCGTCCGATATCCGATAGAGACAGAGCTTTTCGTTCATAATTTCAATGAAATAGATTTTTAACGCTAAACGAAACTTGCGAAAATGAAATGAAGTAAATTTATTCATTGGTTTTGCTATAGCGGACGAGAAACTGGTGACTAACGAACAGAAACATTTTGGGTATATATATACATATATATGTATAGAAAAAATTTATAATTTTTAAATCATTTGCAATTCAACTGCATTAGTATTGAATAAATAAATTATCGTTTATTAATTTCAAATATTACAATAGTGTGTTTAAGTATACACACATCGTTAGGGTTAAAAAATTAATAGTATTGACTAGTCAAATAATCTGTGCCTTCGACAATTTTCATTGACGATGTTTAAATAAAATAAAAAGTGTATTTATAACGTTTTGAAATTTTGTCAATACACGAGCAAACGCTAGAATTTCTTCACCTGTACGATATAGAAATACAAGTGAAGAAAACATCGATCCAAATTCACACCCAAAACATCACGGAGCTCAACACGGCATTTCGATCCAATTACAGGCGAAAGGAGGAGTAGCTCAATCCAGTTACTGCAAGAGTGGATGGGTAACGCGTGGGATGGGTATACCTATATAAATGTATAAATGTGTATACACATAGACATACATACATACATAGATATATACATATACAGTAGCGACGATTGTAGAGAGAGAGAGAGAGAGAGAGAGAGAGAGAGAGACAGTTCGTCGGCCTTGCGTCGAGGTGTAGGTGAAGGTAAAGCTTCCGTTGTATCGTCGTCGGGCAATTATCGGACCCGATCATCACCGTACCTTGCTAATTAAAAGTCCAGCCCGCTTTGCGGGTGGATGAGTACGATGGTGTGTCTATTTATCCGACTATGGTTTACGCCAATCTCGGATGCGATAGATCCGATTGCTCGTACAACCGGAGAACGTTTTTAAACAAACTACTCGGTTCGATAATGGATTTAGTTAAGCTGAATTATTGATCCGTAAACACGTACAGATATGTGCAAATATACACGGAGAATAAGTATCGTAGCTGTATTTAAGAAAATTAAGTTTGTTAAACTGCATTTTTTGAAAGCAGAACATATTCGCCCGAATTACGAAGCAAGATTTTAATTAAATTTTCCTCTTTCTAAATATGTTCTTCTCCCAATAAAGCATTTTTTTAACGAATACATTTTCTTTAACGAAGCAAATTTTTTTGCGGTACAAATATATATATATATAATTTTAAATCGGAGATATAGGCTATTCATTATTTATTTACGCAGAGCATTTGATTTGTTGTATTGGTGGGATCTACTCATTGTTCGAAGGTTACATATTTTATTATATAGGAGTTGATAATTTACCAAGTCAATCAACATTGTTCATAGCTATAGTCAATAAAAACGACTATTATTTATGCAGGCAAGATAATTTTAAAAAATTCTGACCCAACGAGTAATTGTTCAGTTTAATGTTCAATTTATCAAATTACTTATTCTAAGCTGTTATTTCCGAATATTGAAAACATACGATAAAAAGACGTTCGAATTATCATACGTGTTTAGAATAGACCGTTCATTGTTTTTTAATCAAAGTTACCGTAACGTCTTCGGAAAAAAATAATGAGATTGAAATAATGACTTTTCCAATTTCCGTAAACAATTTTTTCGTATGTAACATTGATTCAGTTTTATTCGATTGATATTGAAATTCATTTTATGGTAAACAATATATATATATGTGTATATCGTTAAACGCCTTACACTCATCTTTGTGTGACTTGCGTTATATAGAATACGACATAACAACGCTAAACCATTTATTTTTTATTTTTCAATTTTAATTTGTCGAGTGAATCATTATCGTCCTTGATGACGATTGCGTTATCAGTTTCAGGAGACTATAATTTTTAAATAATTTGCAGCTATTTACACATATCTATACGTGCATATACCTAAAGTTAAGCGTTAAATTCAATTTTAACTCCGATTGCGATATTATTTATTAATATTTTGCAAAAATTTTCTTCACGTTTGCGCATATGAAATAATATCGAAGGTAATAGTAATTTCAACGCATCGATAGCATTTCATTTTTTGTGACGCAAAATAAGAGTAATTTATTTTTAAATAAACTTCCTTCTACTTGATAAAGCGATGATTAGTTGAAGTTATTGTTAATAACACTTAATGCGATACGGAAAAGGGATTGTTCAGTGACTAAAAAACGTGCCATAATGTCGGGTTAATAAAATATTAGCGAGTGACGTCTGTTATTAAATAATCAGAAATTATAGAAGACACGCTTATCAATTGTCACGGATACTATTGTTATCAAAATGTCGAAGTAGGCAAAGGCAAGTAAAATAAATGATAAAATTGCAGTATTTATAAACAAATTATAAATATTACCCCGTAATGTAATTGCGAGCCAAGCTATACGCTATTATATTGTAATTCGTGATATAACATTGTCCAAAGTAAATATATTTTCTAATACACGAATAAATCTAATCTTCACCACTTGAGAAGGCAGTAAATTCAGCGAAACAAGCGAGCGTAAATCTCTTCACTCTACTGGTATACCTCTGGTATATTTCTCGTAAGCGAAAAAGAAAAAAATTACTCAACCACTAGGAAAAGAAAAAAAAAATTTTAGTTCGAAATCTGCACTCGTAATCAGCAAGCATTGACCCATAGAGAAAAGAAAAATCCATATATACATCAGAGCGAATAGTTTCGCAAGAAAATCATACAGTTGTATAACAACAGCTCAGCGAGCGAATCGAACCATTCAAATTTATACAGAGTAGTGTCAAATCGTTCGTTCAAAGTTAAAACATTTTTACGTAAATTTTATCTTTGTATACTTTCATAACTATTATGTATCTTCAATTATGAAACTTTTCTTCGCTTTTTATTCTTCATCACGGCGCGTAACAATGAAAATCAAAATTCAAACGTTTCGCGCCCCCCCCTAAACCGACGAAAAAGCTCTTCGTAACGAAAAAAAAGAAGAAAAAAAAATAGTAATCCAAACGAGGCGCGGCTCGCGCGATTTTTTGCGCTAAAGAAGCAGCGACGACGCGCGAGAAATGGTGTCACGCCCTACTTCTGTTAACACAGCCTCCGAGAGAAACACAAAAAAATGAGTTGAAACGGCCAAAATACCGTAGGATGCGATACATACATTGGCGAAAAATCCGAGAAAATTTTCTCAACGAGACTATTTTTTCTTCTTTAATTCCAACCTTGTGTATCTTCGTTTTCAAACGCGAAGTCGCGTTATCATCGCGATGATAACGCGACTTCGGCGAGAACGTGTAACAACGATGTTCCGATACTTTACGGATATCATGTGCCGTTGCTGCGACGTGTGTGCATACAATGGTGTAACGGGAAATAACGTGGAAAATTGCGAGATTTTTCGCCAACTTTTTGTGCGAAACGACGGCTTGTCGAAGAGAAAATTTTACCGTTTCTTTTTTTATGTATCGTCCGACAATAGACGAAACTGATGAGGTTTGCTAGTTTATTTTTCGGTTACTCGATGATGAAAATCCAGATGATTTTTGAAGTGTCTATAGGAAAAGTGTCGATAACGCGATGTTTAATAGAAAGTTTTGTAATTATAGAAATTTTATATATATATATATATATGTAGTACGTGCGTAAATTTACACGATCAATGCACTGATGAGCATTCGAAAGCTAAAACTTCCTTTATTTCGTTTTAAAGTGTAACGACGTCTATTTTCGTGAATACGATTCGACGCCTATTCTAAGATGGTTTAAAAATATATTGTAAAATAGATTCGATTCTCGGCTGCGCATATGAGAGATTATTTCCAAAAAGTACGAAGAGAATAAAAAAATAATTCTCTGATTAAAGAAGTTAACCTTGTTTATTGTACAGGAACTTCAGTTGCGAGTTGACCAGTCGATCTAGTTTATACTTGTTTCTGGTCAATTGACTCCGAGCTTTTGTACTTGAGGGCAAACTCTTGTTGAATACCAAATAGTTTACCGGATGTACATCTAGAGAATACGTTTTCGTACAATTTTGTTATACTCCGATGAAAAAATTAAGAAACACCTCTGTAGTACATTCTGCCTCTTTCTAGTCCGAACCAAGATTTTCTTAGTTCTAGACTGACTATATTGCACCTTACATATATTATATGTATAAGATCCAATGAGTCATAATGTATATAATTAATAGAGTAAGAATAAGAAAAAATTCAAATTTCCCGCCACAATGTATAACAGCAATTCAACGAAATCCGTTAGGTAATAAACAATGAAAAATCTCAGTGGTCATATTTTAAACCTATGTATATTATACGATTTTTCGGGACGAGTAAGAGGCGTTATAGAAGCGAACGTAACGGTGTGCTCTCGAGTTCAGTGCCACGGCACAGGGAGAAAGAGAAAGATGAGATAGCGAGACAAGGCACGGCCAAGCTCGTACTGAAGAAGAAGGTTTTATGTATATATATATATACATAAAATATCTCTGCGTTCACTAAATTGATGCGCTAAATAGCTCATTTTTATCGAGGTTCTCCCTCGATAAATTTTCCAATACCGACTTCGCGCGCGATTTTAATTTATATATGTATACGGACAGTCGTTTTCCGTCCGATAGAAAGTCACACTTGAGATTCCAATATCTGTCGTGACTCGTGGATTTTTTTTCTTTTCATCTAAGAATTGAATGAAAAAATTCGCGTAGGTAAAGTATAAGAGTGTTATTGTTATATCGACGGTTTGCACGGAATTGAAATTTCTAAAAAATACCCTCGACGTCGAGCAGTTCCAAAATGAGATACGGAGATCGGTAGATAACACGTGGCTTTGTTTATTTATCACTCGCCGTCTAGAAGTTTATCTAAATTTTCATAAGTTTATACACGACTACGTCGAATGCTTATATAAAATCGATGACATATATATATATATATATATATATATATCATCTCGAGCATCCGTAATTGGTATTTATTACCCGTTCGAATGCTTTATCAATAGGAATATAATTTTTTTTTTTAATTTACCGCGTTAAAGCACAAATAGTGTCTATATCGCGAAGAAAACGCCCCGATACGCTCTCAATAAAGTATACGTGATGTCATATTTTGCCGGACGCATATATATATACCGCCTGCACGTAACGTCATCAATTTTCTACAATTCTCAAGTCTCGTTAAAAACGCGACTCCCGGTGTTACTGTGGAAAACGTCGAAAAAAATCTGGAATAAAAGAAATCGGTACGTAAAAATCCAAACTAACCGATTCTCCTCGGCAATGGTCTCTCCTCCTTGTTGACGCACAATTTTCACGATATGCAGAAATTAACTGTTAAAAAACAGTAAAGACAAAATGGAAATATCGAAGAAGCGAACTTCACGTAACTGTTTTAACGTAATAAATAATTCACGCGCGTTGTGAGATATACCGCTCGATGGTGTACGTGATCGCGCGGCTCAGAAGCCGGTACTGAAAGTCTTGGGCCCGATGCGATATCCCTTATAGTCGACTAATGGGATGCGCCGCCACCGTCGCTCCTGCCCCACTACCTGCATCTTTGAGACGCGTATATGGTATTTGTGTGTGTGTGTGTGTGTGTGTGTGTGTGTGAAAGTAAGAAAGACGTTTCGGTGTGTGTATGTGTATGAGAGAGAGAGAGAGAGAACCTTTCACGGAAATGAAAATCTCAGCTGCTAAACGGTTACGCACTGTGTGCTGCCTGTGAAGTTTTCCGAGATTCTTGCGTTGGTGCCATGCAGAGGGTTCGGGATTTTTCGAGCTGTTTGGGGTATTTTGAATTTTCTTTTAACGAACACTGTGAGGTGAACATAGCTTTGGGATTTTTGAGTTGTTTGAGGAATTTTTATTTTTTATTTTACGAATAACGTAATGTTTGTTCTATTTATGTGCCAATGATTGAAGACAAATGTCGTCTCTCAAAATCCTTACAATTCATTATTGTTGGAAAAATAAAAGAATTGTTGTAATAGCCAGAAAAAAGATGTTCCTTTATTGTTTTTACGGAAACAGCCTGGTATAACTATTTATAAAAATAAAAATAAAAAAAATAACATCTTCAATCAGCAGAAAAGAAATTTGATTTCAGCTATTGCTCGTTCTTTGGTTTTTCACAAAAGCAGTTTATACAAATATTTCGCTATACATAATTTAAATGATATTCAACGTTGAAACTAGTTTGGTATGGAGTTTTCGAAAAAGTTAACATCTTTTACGTTACTCGTGCTCACAAGGAAATGTAAGGAGATCTCGTCAAGGAAAATGAATAAAGCTAAATCCCTAAATCCTAATGTAAATCATAGGAAATTGCCCGAATATCACAGGACCGAATTTCACTTAATGAATTCAAATTGTTTGAAGCAAATAATAATACGCTGACAATCAAGTTATCTGAATATTTGTGTACGATTTCCATGGCGCGAAATTTAAATTTTTAATTAACCTTCGGGTAACTCTGAAACATGTTTGCTCGTAATAAAAATATCATTCTAGAAACACGTGTACCGGCGAAAATGACGAAATTCCTACCAGCGTCTTCCATCTGAGCTATTCACATGTATTACGAAATCAAATCGATATATCGTGTGTATAAGAAAAAAAAACACGTGGCTGAATTCAGTATAAATCGTAATGCGTGTGCCATTTGCCCATAATGCTCATCCTTGGCAAAATGCGTCAAAGGATTGCGAAAACGAGGTAAATACCACTTGAGGAAAGAAAATGTTCAAAAATACCAAAAGGGTAGACTAACGAACAATTCTGAGATCGAACGCGAAGGAGGTAGAAACTATATTTTCATCGACGCTTTTGCACCTTTGCGTTCATTACGAGTGTATTTTTCAGAATTTGATTAAATTGTTTCGTCCAAATATATATATATGAATAATGATTAAAATATTCAGGCTATTTGTTGAAAAACACTGTATTTGCGTTGTTTATCTTGTATTGAACAAAATTAATGAACAGAAATTGAAACAATTTTCATGATTCATTCGAAATTATTGTTATTAATTGGATATACCATAAATTAGAACTGTAATATACATAGTACATTACAATGACTATATATACGAGATTAAGGTTGATAGGAATATATTAAAAATGTTTGTTATTATAAATTAGAGAAGTTACTCGGATATCATTTACTTGTGAAATCTTTTATTGTAGACGTGATTCTCGATAATTGCTGGCCCATTGAACGCAAAGCAATATCATTATATTTAATCAAACGTGTAGGTTTATTGTTCAGTATTTTGTTTGTTGACAAGCACTGGTCACTACATGTTAAAAAAAATTATAATTTTTTCTATCGTTAAATTGTCAATAGTCATGATGAATAAACATGACTTCATAAATGCACATCATTGCATTTGATGACACGTAGGATTAATTGATTGATTCAAATTATTTAATAGTTTCTTCTACTCAATATAAAATATTGTAGTATAATGTTTATTTACTTTATAAAATGAGTCTTCTTCGTTTACTTCATTATTACGCATATTCCGTAACTTGTATTTATAAATTGTTTTATTTTCAGTAAAGTAAAAGTTACTTGCTGGATAGAAATACAAATTGTTCGTGAATAGATTAAATAATTTTATTCAGTTTAAAAATGTGATTGGCAGTCCAAAAAAGTCATATGATTAATGACACATGGATTATTATTCGTATGAATTTATTATTCATACGATAATAACACATAA
Organism: Apocrypta bakeri; assembly: GCA_018906985.1. NCBI lineage: Eukaryota > Metazoa > Arthropoda > Insecta > Hymenoptera > Pteromalidae > Apocrypta > Apocrypta bakeri. Next base: position 7,940,197 of record JACCIA010000005.1, read on the forward strand.
CAGATAGAATCGAGACGATAAAGAAAATTTCTGTAAACCTTTTTAAATCTGAATTTAATAGCTCCTCCAATGTGTAATTAAAAATGTCGAACTTAACTGTGGTTAGTTAACACCACCCCTGTTACCAACTCCAATGCACGATAAACAAAGATTCCGCAATTCCGGTCTGACAATTTAGCTATACGTATAACTGTTCGTGGACTTTAAATTTGAAGTAAATTTAATGTACATTTATAATTAAATCGATTTTTTTTTCATTAAAACAAGGATTTTTACATATTCCACGATAACAATTTTGAGTTAACGAGTAGAGTGTCTTTGATTCGGGCTTAGCTTTAATGTCGACTAATCGATTCATTACCCTCGAGCTTTACATACTTTGTTAGCTCGACAACTTGCTTATTAAAAAAGTATAAAGGCGAGCATTTAACTTTGCCTACTTTCACAAGTAATTATTGTACCTGTAATTAAATCTCGAAGGGAAACTCGTGGCAATTATCTTTTGTAAGAATGGATCTACGAGCCAATACTGAATTAATGTGCGTTCGTTGTAATACGGTAAGTTTATACTTTTTCAGTATTTAATCGATACTGGAGTGATAAGAATGGGATGTGCTTCATGTATGCAGATTATTAGATTTAAATAATGGATGTGTATTAACTCGATACATTTATGTAAAATTCTCGGAGAATAAAAGCTTAAAGGAGAATTGAATGTCTGTAACGATAAATTTAAAATTATTACAATGCTAAACTTTTTTTACTTGAAGCTATATTCAAAATTTTGTTAAATAAGACTTACCAGAAGTTGACGTTATCATTCTGAGTAATGATATGATTTTTTTTTAATTTTGGCACAGCTTGAATAGTTTGATGGATTTTTAAGATTCAAAGCTCAAATAATATTAATTCTGTGATATTTTGGGCTATCCAATTGGAAATTTACCATATATATATAATGTTGTGGTATAAATAATTTAGTTCGTTTGATTAAAAAGAACAACGAAATTATGCTCGTTTCCTTCTGAGATTCAATAAAATTAACAATTGTGATAAGTTAAAAAAATACAATCTCACAATTAATTTTAGGATAATTTGACATAACAATGACGAGTTAATACACGTCCGTTATAAATATAGATGTACTTTCGGAATTAACTTTGGCCGCGGAGAGTTCAAAATGTCGCGTTCATTGCCAATATTATATACAAAGTATATCGTGAATTTTTTATTAAAAAAATATACTTTACTTTCATTTTTTCAGAACGATCGAAGCAATTGTTTCTATTTTGCAATCTAATATTTATTGAAACATAAAAATTCAGTATTCGTTGATACTCTTTGAATAATCCAAAGAACTATTTCTTCTTTGATATTTTACTCACAAGTATACTTAATTCTCTTTTTAATAAAAATTAATAATTATCAAATTATTTATGATTTATAATTCAATTTTTTATAAAACAACGTAAGCGTATTAAACGAAGGAAAGGTTCCCTGTTGGAAGTTACGTCATAATTGTTGGCCAACGGTTGGTCCATTATTGGTAAAATTTTCATTACGGACATAATTCCTCTAACTAACTCGGAACAATCGAGAATATACTCTTAAAGAATGGATTATTTAATTTCTGCAAGTAAAAATCGTCACAGGTACGAATAAAAAATAGATAAATATTACAAATGAAATTACTGAATAATATTAATTAAATAATTATACAAAGCAAACTCTATTACTTTGATCCATATTAAAAATATCTGATATTTAATATATTATTAATTGTATCGTAAAATTATTAACTTTCGTGACCAATAAACATTTCACTATCTCAGATGTATTTACGTTATTGTTAATGCAATGGTTCGCATTTACTAGGAGGCAATGCACTATTTAACCGTAATTGTCTGTATCAACAACGGCAATTCTTACCAGTGATAATACTCGTAATACAAAACGGTTAATCGACTGAAGTCTGAAACTTGCGAAAGCTCAACTTTCTTCTTTCACGCGAACTTCCAAAGATTTGCCGTAGAAGAAAATAGAAGTAAAAAAGAAGCAGAATTGAGTAGGCGTTCAATGAAAGACTGGAGTAGATAAAGACTTATATAATGAAAAAAGAAATGAAGGAACAGCGAGCAAGTGAAAAATTTTTAGATCTCGAAGTGAATCGAGACAAAAGCTCTCGTCATTTCACTTATTTCAATGTTTCCTTCTCTTTTCTTCTTTTAATTTTCCGTAAAAATTAGGCTTTCACTCGTCACCTGTCTCTCGTCGATGTTTATTTCAGCTTGCAGCTTTCTTCGTTTATTGCTTTTACAGCTTTTATACTATTCGTAGAAATGTATTTCGCATTTATTAAATCATTATTTTAATAATATATCTTCACGCTGTGATCAAATAAAGCCCGGACAATTGAATTTATAATTCCATTATAGAATATGAATCTAATAACTCCAGTGAATGCGTAGTGAAGCAATAAACATGGCAAAATAATTAAAATTTTGTAAATCGATAAATAATTATAAAATGTTTTCATTAATATTATACCTTAGGTATATTAAGAGATTTATTAATTTAAGAAACTACTCGCGATTCATGTAAATCATAGGTCGAATTACTAATGTTTTTTAAATTAAATCAATAATTTCTTCATTTGTAACATAGCAATTTTTTAATAACTACGGTTTCTAAGTGTACAAAGGGTCATTCTCTAACTATTTATTTTTATTTTCTTCTAAAGATATTTAAACTATTCCTTGACACTGTATCTACCTTTATAAACTTAATTCGATAGTTTTTTTCATCGAGGCTTAAGTTACAAGAATCCAAAGTTGGAATTTTCATTAATTTAGGCATTTTACTGCAGAATATTTAAAATTGTTTCGGACTCTAAGGAATAACTCATATTGCGATAGCTCATTTCTAACGAGAAATATATAGAGGTATAAATTTTTAAATATTGATATATTTATCTGTATGCACTATATGTATGTTTGAGGGTGTACGTATAATGCATAAAGTGTACTATATAATTCACATATAATATATATTATCTGGTTTATTAAAGCAAATTTGTCATCTTCGAAAAACACGAAATCAAATTTAACACGTGTTTATGTATTAAATGAAAGCATCATAAAATATTATTGCAAATTAGGCACTGGTTTATTCATCGGCGAAAAGCCTCTTTCGCATCGATCTGTACACGCACATGTGTATTCAGTATATAATTTACAGAACCAAAAGTGGCTCTAATATGAATTTGGAAAACTAATGCTACGATAGCGTGTTTTCAGCTATTCACGCGCGCATTCAACGTCGCCGACACGAAGGATTTCGAAGTCGAGTAAATCCCCGGCATTCGGGTTGTAATTTTCGGCCATTGATGCTGTATTAGGGATACCAGCCACAGAGTCGACGAATGAATGATGACCACTTAATAGTACTGCTTCTTGAATCGCGATTGGAACGTAGAAGGCTTGAAATTTCGTCGGACTAATGTAAACACAAACTATTATGGTTATCGAAAAGCGTATCATTATAATCTGATGTAAAAATTAACCAACTATTGAACAGCGGTTGATCAACTCACGTCAGTTTAGTCAACCGCTGATTAGTATATAAAATAACCGCTATTTCCATCACATTATTGACGATCGGTTGGTCAAGTCTGATAATTGTTTAAATAATACGTTTTACAGCAATAAGCTGTAAATAAGGATAATCTTCAGTTAATTAAGTACTCATTTGTAATACGCATACTCCATTATTCATACCATGCAGTCTAGACGTTCATTTAAAACATCGAATACAAAAAAAATTTGCGAAAAAAATAACATTAAGCCTCGCTAATTTATATAATGAATGAAAATCTTATCGGCGTGCAAAATTAGTCGTAATATATACAAATTTCACCGCTAAACGGTTGATTAATTTTCTGCCAGGGTGGAAAACGCGAAGTATCATCGATGACTTTTAATTTTTACGTACGTATCTTTACAGTGTTTACTTGAAAGTATTTTACGAATATTTTATTTATCCCATTCCTTCAAATATATAAATACAAGAATAAAAATCAAACCATCTCCCCTTAGCGGCGAACACGTTCACCGAAGCTCAAAAGAAAATGCCACGTGTATAAAACGGATCCTCGAATCTCTTGTGCATCGGAGCTGCACATTCCAACTTCTGACTCGCTTTTCACCGGTTTTTCCTCTGCTCACCGCTGCATTTCTCGGCGCCATCGTGGAACTTGCACAGTCGCTTCGCTTTTCTGTTTTTATTTTCTTTTCCTCTCGTCTAGAACGCAAACACGCGACAGATGTATATATATATATATATATTGGCTTATACGCTTTACGAGATAATCACACTTTACACACAAAATAAGTGTCTTATAGGCGTATATATATATATATATATATATATATATATACTTCGAGATTTGTTTCACGCGTATCGCACGCGAATAGCTGAATCTTCGCAAGATCCAACGTGTATCGCACGTGAAATATAGTGATATGTGCTTATCGATATTTCTATAATCCGTTTCGACCAAAGTTCACCATCGACCACCATGTGTGTAATCACTGTTAGAAAAGCTTGTTTTTACGTAACGTTTGTTCAAAGTCCAATATCTGCGACATTCGGAAATCAATGGAAATGTACACGTGAGATAATTAAGTTTCATTCACTCGAATATGTACAGTCAAGTACGTTTTTCTCAAATTTACATTAAATTCCTGAATGAGATATTTGCAACAATAGTGACGTACACTAAACACACGAATTTCCACGGATTAAATTGAATTTTTTGCTTGCACACGCAAATTTATGATATTTTTGGTGCTATTGGTATATTTGTTTGTCTTTAATACATTGGTATTAAATGAAATTCATGCGCGGATGTAAAATTAACTTCCAGTTTACACTGTGGCATTAAAATTAATTGAGAGATTTTTAATTAATGAACTATTCGTATTAATGCGCGTCTTATTTTTGTCCAAATTATTGAGCGATATAATCTCGGCTGAGGTTATATCGTTATATTAAGGAATGTAGATGTATAAGATTTAATAACTTTTCTACCACCGAATATTTATATCAGGTAATAGATTAAAAAAATCCAGATATACGTAAGTGTGAGCGATCCTCGTCGCAATGTTACTTTAAAATTGTATTATTGTTTTTTCGAACATTTTTCTAGGAACAACAGAGTATCAAAATTCGATTCAGTACAATTGTTAAATTCGTCATTTAGTCAATTTCAAGCTATCCAGTATTAAGAAACAAGAACAATGAATTGTTATATCGCTTGCATCAGCGTTTTTTTTTTAATTGAATATAATTCTTTTTTAATATTATTCCCATGAATCGCTCTCGTAGCTCATATAAGCAGTGCATACAAGTGTGAAACATTTAATTTGCATCGATTAATTTCATTTATTATTGATTTGGAAGTTTGCAATGTCCTCATTTATGCATATACGTCAGTCGCATGAGTCGTTCCGTAAAATTGATAAAAACTATTGAAGATGTATTTAATGGACTATCAGACTAAGCATCGATTATTTTAGATTTAACAGGTTAGGCCTTTTTATCATTTTTTCCGCTTTTAAGATTTTCGTTTATTAGTAACACCTGGAACGCATATTTCGTAAGTGTTGTTGATATACACTATAAATGTACGGTTAATAAACTGCTATATGTCTTACTGACAAACGCGTCAATATTAAATATTGAAAATTAACTATAAAGTATTTATAGTTCTAATTAAAAATTGAAAAGTGACGATTTAATAGAGAAGACATTATTATAATTTTTTAAATTTCGTGAAATTTCAAATTCTAGAACTTTGCGGCATCCTGGCACATGACGCTAAAACAGCGCGATATCTCTGAAATATCGAAAATATAAACATTTGAAATAGAGCTTTTTTATCAGAGGTTATATTCAAACATTCAATTCTAGTCGTTTCGGTATTATTTATTTCGATAGAGCTTGCGGATGAGCGCAATTTTGTTATCGATAGCAACTCGAGTCGCTCACGTGTTTTGTTGTGATTTCGGGATTCTCTGGTTTATCGATTGTTTTTTTTTCCTTATTCTACGGAGTTCGTTTCTTTTATTTATTTTTTTTGTATAATAACGCGAAGCTTTTCGGACGCTCTTAATTGTGTGCACCTTACAAAAGAGGCTGATTTTTTCATTGTTATCTAAAAATTAGGTCAACTGGCGAAGTAAAAAATGAAGATTTAAACGTTATTGTGATGGTGTATATTCTTTTCTGAAGTGTATTCGCAATTGTAGAGCTGATACTTGAATAATAATTAAAATGTTCATTTTTCATTTGCTCTATTTAGTGTAGAAAGTATTTCATGATTAATTGTTCGTTGAAAATATCAATTTTGCTTTTTTACAAGAGGAATATCTTCAGTTTTGATCAATTTCGTTTTCAAACACGTCTGGTGCGTAAGAAATTATTTCATCTTGAATTTGTTAATTTTTCATAATTTCCGTCTAGGTTCTTTAAATAGGTTCTTTTTTCATAATGGCGAGATTCTTTTTTTAAAAAAATGTTATGCATCTTGTTATATTTATTAATAAGCGATTAATCAAAAAACAACATTCACTGAAATAATATTTGCGGTACAATCGAAAATTTAAAAATTCAAAATGTCAAAATCACTTTTGTCCGTTCTCGCTTGTTATACACCTTAATAATTAATTATTATTGCTGTTCCTACGACTCGATTCGGTTAAAAAAACAAAAGTTTCCAATAAAAAATAATATCGACAAATTCTATCGCATCGATTTATTATAAAATAAATACCTTGATGTTTTATACATTTACTCTTCACTATTGTTATTCCGATCTACATTTCAGATTATTTAAACATCCACTAGAATGTTTGTCTGCAAAACGATTTATTCATTCGATAAACAATTCGACTATTATATATATATATATATATATATATAGTTCTATAGCTAAATGGTGTTAATATTGACTCAAAGGTGCCTTGTCCCACTGTGGAAGTCCATTGGTCGGGCATCTGCATATCAAGTTTCAGTTTGTAGTGAATTGGGCTTTTGTATCAGTTCTATTGCACCTGTCATAGATAGATCTTGAATTGAAAACGTCAATATTTAAAGTTGGCCCTTATAACTTGTGCAAGTAAATTTGAATGGAACATTTAATTGATGCTTTCGAAGAATAACTCTGGATTCATCTATAATTGCACTTTAATTCGATTTACGAGAAGTACACACACACACATCTAAATTGAAATTTAAAAAATATATATCTATGAATAATACTCTGGCAGATCGACTGAACAATAGTTTTGTCTAATCTAAATATTTTTAAACTGTCTTTGGCTTGTCAATCAGCTACTTTCACGAATTTTTCTAGCTTTTTCAATCTGGACCAATGTTGAGAAACTCATATTTTCTGATACGATAGCTCGTACGATGGCTATATTTCTAGCTTGAAATGCAACGTGATTTACAAGTTAAGACCCTCGAAGACACTTGAATGGATACAAGGCGTTTTCATGAATTTTTTTATTTGATACCAACGAACGAAACTTTTCAAAACTGAATACGAAAACTTTCATTTAGATATATATCTACAGCTTTGACAGTATTTTATTAGTAAAGTTTAACTAATTTCACATTAAAAGTGCCATTTGTATTTTTAGTGAGAAATGCTTTCCTGATGAGTTACGCATTTTTGACATAATCATTTTTATTAATAAAAAAAAATCTAAAAAAAATTCAAATTTAGAAGAAAAACAATTTTTAATCGGTCAATCTATCAAGGAATGACACACACACATATAATATATATATATATACAATCGTAGATTCTTATATACACTAAATGTGCATTGCAATAATTTGTCCATACACTTCTTGCGTAAAAGTGATCTACATATGCATTATAGCTTTTAAGTATCAATTGTGAATGTAAGCTCGTGATTCTGACTATAGTGACTATCTTGTTATGCAATGAGATAATAATAGCACCTCGACACGTACGATGAGGTTTTCGTCAAATATAAAACTTCGTACGACTTCGTTCCCCGTATCTTTCTGATAATCAAAAACTTCTCATCGCTACACGTTAATTGGTGGCTAGAAAAAAAATGTACGCAGTAAATAGTATTTTTATATAGGAATAATTAATTAATATCGGAATAATCTGTACATTAGTATTTTTCATACAGATGTAACTAAATAATCAACATTTAAATATAATTCGATCGTCCTCTGTAACTATAATGAAAATTATACATTTACAGACATTTTTCGAGCATGTGTTTCGCCAAAAATATAAAACTACACGATTTACATATATATATATATATATATATATTTATGTATACATACATAAAAGTGCGCATGACTAATCTTAGCTAATTACACGAAATTCATTTGCGCGTTTCGCAGCTCATGCACATCAGAGACGTTCGTACGTGAGAAAGACAAGCGAGGAATTTAGCTTCGCGCAAAGCCAAATTCGTGAGTCGTCGCCCTTTAAGACACAAAGAAACAGAGATTAGAAGAGCCCTGGCTGAGGAGAGAACATAAATTAAAAAGTTCACGTAGAATTCGTCATTGAGATAATCTCAAAGAAAACGATGTGACAGTGAATTCAAGTCCAAAATACGAGTAGCCGACTAATCAACTTTACCGCTTTTTTTAAAAAGACGTATATATATATATATATATATTGGTATATCTTGCTCTGTAAAACTGAAACAGTCAGCTTCAGAAATAATGAATCTAAACTTTATATATGATATTTAGTGTATATTTACTATTACGTGGTTTAAATTATTTCTTAATCTAATTTAATAAATATTTAATCGTTACGAAGTGTAGCGCGTACCGATATAAAATTTACGATTTTTTGTTTCGTACTATTCGAAATATTGGAACTTTTTTGAATTTTTGAAATTAATCGTATGCGCTATGCAGTTATTATTATATCTGTTTGAAATAATAAAATTTACGATAGCATTTAAATTAACTTAGTAAATTATGGATTCAACAATGTAAATTGTAACTTTTTATTGTTTAACTTGTAACCGTCAGCTTAAACGGTATACAAAATGATCACTCATTTGCATTACAGTATTTTAATATGAATTTAAATTAGATGTTGATGTTTATTGGACAGACCCTTGTATTTAAATAATATACAGGTGTGCTTTTAAATTCAATTACTTTTTCAGTTAGTCGAAGTTGTCGTTTTTAACAATAATTTGTACAATTATATATGAAGAGAATTTTTTTTTTCGTTGTATAAAAAAGTTGGAACCAAATCAAAATAGTGATTATTTTTTCGAGTTACAGTAAAAAAGTGAAATTTCATTGTTTCAACTTAACAGAATATATAATTGGGTTAAATATACGTTTGCTCGACGACTTGCGATATCATTTATTTTACTTTATAAGCAACCGATCAAAATTTTCTCATTATCTAAATGAAATAAAGAGAACAGACTTAATTGTGTGCTCAATAAATACTTACATCTTTCTTTCATTGCATTCATCAAAGTAATAAGTTTAGCTATAAGCGTATTTCTTTGTACAAAACTTTATACAAAGAAATTTAGTTTCATATATACATATATGTATACGTCCATTGTGTAGGTCGAAAAATGAAAATTGTTGCAGACAGGACCAAGGTATTTTTATTTTCTTTCATTTTATCCTGTGTGTAAAATAACTCAATTTCGCGAAAAGTTATTTTGTAATCGATTTTCTTCTTTCTTGTGTTCGTAACTTTGCTATTGTTTAAAAATAAAAAGCTTTTTTCTATTTGTTTAAATGGAGGGATGTTGTGAGTACGAGTCAATTGTGGGAGTAAGAATCTTTCCCTGAGCAATATAGTGCAATTTTTTTCACACTCTGAAAGTTAGAGCGACATAAAAATTGAACTATTTATTAAATTACAAATGTTGTTACTCTTTACAATAAAATAATCTTTATTTTGTTTAAATTTTTGTAGATAAAAATTTAAACAAAATAAATGTAATAATCTATGATAATTCACTAATTAGTTTAACAAAACACGGAAAAACTCTTCTAAAAATGACGGATCTAACTACATTCTGTCGGTACGAAAAACTCGAACTGTATTTTGTTACTTACATTTTTGTTGCTAAACATAACAAAAAATTGAACGGAGAAAGTACTCAATTCTACATACAGTAAATTTGAATATTCCTTTACGAAGAGTAAAAATTCACTCTTGTAGAATAATATTCACTATTAAACGTAAGCGTTTGTGTATATTAAAATGAAATTTGGATAAACAGTCTTCTGAAATAAATCATTTGAAATAGTATCAAAAAAAAAAAAAAAAAAAAAAAATTTAATCATTGCGCTATCTCGTATACCATTTAATTACATTCTTCGCATGTTTACCATATTAAACTGCTCATGCACGTCGCTGAATATCGCTACTTGAAATGCAAAACATATTCGCGTGTTTAAAAAACCGCGTCGCAAAATCATATCTCGTTCGCTTAATTGACTATTTATCAAACTTCTCATAGATCTAAGTGAGTCACACCGAGTAGAAGCAAACCGGCGCGAGAAAAAAGAATACCTGCAATTTGAAATTCGTCTTTTTTGTTGAATCTCCTAAAGTGCAGCGTGTTTCGTGAAAATAGATTTAGCCGTGTACTTCTGTCGTACAATTCAGCTTAAGTACACACACACGCACACACATATCGATATGTATACATGCGCGTGAGTGTATATAGGTATACGCGTATAGCAATAAAGCATAGATGTACTATATATACAGTCCACCCGTGAAAAACGAGATACGAGAGCGAACGAGCAATAAAGTCAGCGAAACGTCACCGCGCCTATACCAACAGTTACACGGACCGAGTGAAGTCGAGAGTCGTGAAGAGATAAGGAGGTATATATATATATATATATATATGTAGCGTAAATGCGCAAAAACTTTTAGACCCTCTGTAAGTTAATTAGAACTTTCATTGCGCATTTCGGGACTATCTATTTTTCTTATGAAATTAAATCCTCTGTTTGTACGTACAACGTGTTTGTTTGGGACACGTAAGATTTGACAAGACTGTAAAACTGAAATAGTGAAATTTCTATTACGACACGTCGTGGTAAAAACAGCCTTAAAATAGCGAATGATACATTACTCGAAACAAGAGAAAATAATTAACTCTTTAAAAGCTTGTAGACTACTTGTTTAACGACGACGATTATAAACTAATATGTAACTATCACGGTATTAGTATATTCATTGTTGCAATTAAAATTTTGACTTTTCCCTTGAAAGCTAACAGTTATATTAGACGCTAAACGCTTATAAATATATATCTTGTTTTTTTTTATAGCCCAATTAATTATTTTTATTCCTATTTAATGTCATAATTAACTACATATATGCTGGATCTTCGTCGAGTGCATGAATAGTTAGTCGCAAAATAAAGTATCGATAAAAATTAATCATTTAAGAAATAGATAATATCAGTAGCTTCAATTTTCAAAATTTATTTTGAAAATGAAACACAACGATTTCATGAGCAATTAAATGTTTATATTCTTGTGGACTTCTTTAACAATAACTTTTTCAACTATAACATACTTTTTATCTGTTATACATACGTGACACTGTCGAGTGAATGCTTCACTTAATGTAATTCGAAAAAATCCGCTGACGCGAGATGCTTCAAAGAAATCGCGTTAAACTGCATTTTTGAATATAAAAACTGAGCTGCAACATAATGTATGAGCTTCGAGTTTTTGTTAATTTTTCCATAGATATTCTCGAACTAGGAAAATATGTTACGTTTAATTAAATCCGAATAAAGTATTCTTGTGAATATTGAATACATCACGTATTTTAGTAAATATTTAAAACATCGAGCCAAAATGCCAATATATATATGTACATATATATATTTACTTTAATTAGAAAATGATTGTTATGCAGAAACGAGTACACGATGAATTTTAATACAGCCCATTCAAATATGTATTAATTCTCGATAAACAATTATTAAACAAATCCAAATATAACATATATATTTATTAAACTATATTTTAACTCTTAATATATTGTTTATGGCATCTATCCCGAACATGTAAAGTATATTTTGCTTTGAAGCGCATTTAAAAGTTCCGCCACTCGTCGAGACTCGAAAAGCAAATTTTCAAGCATAGAGAGAAGAGAATTCTGTTTTTATTTTCTTCGAGAGACATTGAAATACATCGAGCCCCTCGTTGGAATTTTAAAATGAAAAGTCTTTGTTTTGAAGTTCATACGAATTGAAAGTATCGGAAAATTGTAGACAGCCAGGGCAGCATGCCAATGCCTATACACATAGCATTAAATCATACGATTCTTCGTTATTTACATATAGAATAATAAAGCTCACGAAAGCTCCATCGATATCCGAAAAAGCGAATAATAATGACTGTTAAAAAAAATCGAAATCCTCCCATTCTTCGCACCGAGTTCAATGCGCAATTTTACACTGTGAAAAGCTTTTATTAGCAGAGATAGAAAAAAAGCTCTCTGCTTTCTCGAGATTAGTATATATAGATAAGAACACCCCGTGCACAATACGGTATATAGGTATATATATAAAAAAAATATATATATCTATATATATAGTACGCGCAACTCACCGCTGAATATCGATGACTTAACGAGATTATCGCACGGTCGACACGAGACACAGTGTACAACGTCTCTTTCCCCTTTTTCTCTGCTCTTCGTCTCTTCCGCGATCTTTTTGCACGAGTCTCAGGTGTCTTTTTTTCCCTCGTTTTATATACTGCATGTATGTGCGCGCGGGAGAGCTTAAAATATTCATACGTTGTCGAGCTTTCTTTTCCGATTCCTCTCAACGATGAAAGATTTTTCTGAGTGGAGTTTTGAATTTTTTTTTTTTTAATCGCGTTCAAACGAACATTTATACGAATAGAAAGCTTTTGAGTCGATCGATATTTCGTTTTAATCGAATTAAAGTCTCATCGGTTTTCCAGTTGCGTCGAGAATGTTTGATGCGTAAAGTTAAAAATGATTGCTTTATACGTGCGATGGAAGTAATGAAAATTGAGTTAAAAACCGCGAGGAATTAAATTTGAAAGACAGTCTAACGAAGAAACTAATTACTACTAATAACATTATTTACGCTACTTAAAAGGTAAATTAAAATTTTCCAAATTTATCTATCACTATTACCGAGATAAAACAAAGCTTTGTAAGCACATTAGTGCCGCATGCAAGCTCTGCTCGAGTGCGCGAAGAATTTCCTCTCCGACGGCGATTGAAAAAGGACGAAGTCGTCGTCGCAAAGGGAATCACAAGCGGCAAAGCAAAGATTAGCATTGTGAAGATTAGCAAAGACGATTATGTAATAAATCCGTGTTCCGAAAAAAGAAGAGGATACGAAGAGACGACAGTGAGTTTGAAAAAAAAATATTCCAAGCCCGGCTTTCAGTGGGGATCCCGAGAACAGTAAAATCAGGGCGCAGTTGCACGCACTCTCTCTCTCTCTCTCTCTCTTTCCAGCAAATACTTAATCGATTAGAAAAATAATAACGCTCAAAAGTGCAGTAGCGTATGCGTAAGGGGGATTACGCACGAGGAAGAAAGACAGAAGGAGAGCTTTGGGAGGGTAGGGATGGTTGAAAAAAAAATTCAAGCAAACCCAGTCACGAGAGACTAGCAGTAAGCTCTCGACAAAATGCCAGAGAGAAAGACAGTCTCAGTGGTGGCGGCGGCAGTACTCGGTAAAAGAGCACCGCGAGCTTGCGAAGTGCAGCCGTGAGAGCAGCAGTAGTAGAGTAAGTATAGTAGGGGATGCGCGAGCGAGACGGAGCTTGCGCGCAAGCTCTAGCAGACGACAGTGAGGCGACTTGCTCATCTCTCTCTATCTCTTTCTCTCTTAACGCTGCATCAACCTCCTGCTCCTTGCTCCCTCTACGCTCTCTCTCTCTCTCATTTTCTCTCTTTCTCCCCGAAGAGGTTTCGAGTATTATAAGGGATTAAAGCTAAAGGGAAAAAAGTTCTCGATAGCCAGTAGAGCTTTCGCTGCATGTAAATATCGTCCGATAAATGCGCTCCACATAAAAAAAGCTCTCCCTTGCGAGCTGGACCAAATTCGCCACTCCCGTGCAAGCTCTCGCCGGAAAAGCTCTGCCACGATGGAAGTAGCCTCGAGCGACGAGAGGGCAGAGCAAAAGAGGGAGAAAGAGAGAGAGCGTTAGGCGCGGCTGCCTATCGAGCGTGTGCACGCGCGCGCTCCCAAAGCTCTATCTCTATCGCACCCACATATACTATACACGCCTACGAAGGTGGTACACTAGTCACTCACCTTTTCAAGCTCCCGCTCTCGCGAGAGAGGGTCGAGGAGGAGCCAGCTGCCGTTGGAAGCCCCGAACGTGCTGCTGCCGGCTGAACTCAAAATGTGGAACGTTTTCGCTGCACTGTACCGTCGTGTGTATATATATGTGTAAATATATATATATATATATATATATATATTTATATATATACGTATATATATAAGTATATATAAATATATATATCGCCGCGCGAGCTCAACACTTTCCGCACTGGCTCGTGACCTCTTGCTCGCGGAAGCTCGGCTGCTGGTCGCTGCTGCTCCTCGCTAGGGCCAGCTCGCCTGCAGCGGACACCGCCGAGTCGTCCGCCATCTTGGGCCAACTGGCACACTGTGCTGCCGCTGCCGCTGCCGCCGCTGCTGCTGCTGCTGCTGCTGATGCAGCTTTCTCTCTCTCCTCGAGCCACCCCCTATTATAGCGCCGCTCGCCACCCACCCGGCGATGTCGCACACCCGCACCGCACCGCAGTAGATACCGGCTCTGTCTCGCTCACTCTACTCTCACTCTGTCTCTCCCTCGTGAGCTTTTATCACCGCGGCAGGCTCTTTCCCGACCCGGAGGAGCCGACGAAGACGAGCTTTCCACCACCGAGGAGGCGAGGCTACTTCCTCCCGCTGCAGCTCGAGAGCGGAGAGCGGCTCCTGCCTGTCTGCGACACGAGAGAGAGAGCTTGCACGTCTGCCGAGCGCGCGCACCCGCCAGAGCTTGCGACGATACTGGCGCCGCTTCGCGTCGGCTCGAGCTACTTCGCTGACCCTCTCTTTCTCTCTATATATCTCCTCCGGTCTTTTTATATATACTTCCGCGTCTGCGATGCTGTTTGTAGGGTTGGACGACGAGAAGAGAGGGGGAGGGGAGAGGGACCGGCCAGGGTTTTATTTCGGGCACGGGTTCGAGGCGTTTTCGTCACGATGAGCTTGCGAACTTGTACGGGGAAGTGTTCGAGATTTTCGTTTAGCGGCTCTGGAAGAAGATTGAATGGGGTTGCGAGAGTGTTAGAGAGAGAGAGAGAGAGAGAGAGAGAGAGACAGGAGAGAGAGAGAGAGAGAGAGAGTGATGCGAGGAGGGAGGAAAGGGGTGTGAGTCGAGAGTCGAGTGGTGGTTCGATATCTCGATAGACAAGCCTCTGTATCATTTGAATTACGAATTCGAGTAGCTGATTACAATAATCGTAATAAGCATGTAGCGTTTATTGCCAGGATTGAGTGGCTTTATTCGTTTTTGGCACTGTCTTTATTGCGGTTACCCAATATTTCAAATTAGTCACCTACTCACCTTCGAGCAACAACGAGTGTGAATAACAAATTCATTGTTTCCACCTTATCTATCGAGAAGGCCAATGCTTATACCAAGGCTTGACTATAGTCCCATGTATTCCCCTATATACAAAGTCATTATTTCATAAATAATTCACGGTAATAACACGTTTAACCGTACAATCAACCGATCGTACACCATAAGAGTAATTGTTTCACTAACAATTCATAAAATACACCTGTCCGTGTAATCAATCGCAGTTTATACGAGACGCTTTATATACGTGTCGGTGAATCAATCCTCCATGACTCGTCGCTTATTAACATATCAAGACTAGATAAGTTTCAAATGAAACAAATGCAACAAATAATCTGTCACAGATCTTCAAACAACATCGCTATTCAGCACGCGATACCTTTCTTCTCTCCCCCCCCCCCCCTCTCTCTCTATACATATATATACAGAGAGAGAGAGACTACTCAATGAAACGAAGGCTAAAGTACATCGTAGCTTGCAATAGAGATTCCCGTAATAAATTAAAAAATCATAAAATAAAAAATGTTAAATGTCGTTCTCGAGCTAATTCAAAATTGGTCTATTTAATGATTACACATCACTTGATTTCGATGTACGGTACTTTGCGAAGTGATAC
Source organism: Apocrypta bakeri (assembly GCA_018906985.1). NCBI lineage: Eukaryota > Metazoa > Arthropoda > Insecta > Hymenoptera > Pteromalidae > Apocrypta > Apocrypta bakeri. Next base: position 7,956,524 of record JACCIA010000005.1, read on the forward strand.
GAATGGACGCGTGTAATTTTTTTTTTTTTTTTTTTCGCGAAGGCACTTTTCTCGCACAGCCACGGAATTTGCATCCTCTAAGTTCGTTACACAATATATATGCCATACATGTAACTTGTCGGTTCTAAACGACCTACTAACATGGAAATGTCAACTTGCGACAGTTGTACGGCTGTGTACATGTAAAGTAAAAGAGACAATAATTGAAAAGATATGAGAACGAGGAATAAAACCGTTGACGATTCATTACAACGTTCATGCTGGTGAAAGCTTTCAACTAATTTATACATTACGCATTTGATAAAAATTGTCGAAGTGTACTTTGTAAAACTGATGCTGCGAAATTTCATTGTTTTGATAAGATGAACGTGTGCAACGTCGGGATGACAGTTCCATTGGAAAAATTAAGACAGTTGAATTTCCGCTGATTTTATAATCAGCAGCTCAGAAACAGTCATTAACGTTCGATATTCACGATGCAGCGATTATTAATTGGCGAAATTTCAGAGAATATTCAGTAATTACCGAGTGTGGTGCAATCGTGCCGATACAACTGCTAATTTAGCGCTGATTCGATGTTTAAAACAGTGATATTTTGGAAAATAGAATTTATTAATTTTATTGTGATTTTAAATTCCTCTTTTCGTATCAGTGCATAAATATTGTCATTTATATCTTCGAAGAGAGTTCAATTGATGTGAGTTTTCATATTTTTAAATTGTTCTGCTTCGGTTTCGCAGAGTAGGAATGCATTTTTCACAAAGTGGAAATAACTCACGTTGGAAGAATGTTTAAATGCTCCGTTTAAAAATGATATAATATAGATACCAATTCGTACAATGATCGAACGATTAAATAAGGGTTTAAAGAATTACCTCGCGGATGAAGAATGTATGTCTGAGAATGATCGACGTTGTTAAATGGAAAAAATACAAAGGGGAATATTTGATAATACGTAAGAATATACCATCAATTTGAACTTTAGTAATACAAATTATACACTATTGTAGTTAAAAATAATCACTCGTATCTTCAGCGCTATCACTAAATTATTAAAATTTGTAGTATTCATAATTTGCCGAGTTAAATTACAATTGTTAGACTTATTATTTAAAAGCGAGGAATTTCGCTATGTTGAAAATAACAGAGTGCAATTTTGGTTCAATTATAAAAAATGTAACTTCATACGTAGTGTAATACAAGAAACATTTTTTGCTATAATATTCGCGTCTACTACTGAAAATTATTCATTTTTTTATAGAAGTATTATCAGGTATCGGAATTACTGGTTTTAAAACATGATATCTAATGAATTCACAATTTTTCTTCGAATTGCTTGTTGTAGTTAGCAATCAATGAATATTCGATGGATATAAGTGGTTATGCAAATCTCACCAATTGTATAGTGAATGTCAAATTGGGATTCCCTATTTTCGAAGTAAAATGTACGAGTTTCCGTATTACAATCTAATATTGTAAACATTTTTCGTTTTTTTTTTAAGCAATGAATCTTCACTGGATTTGCACTTTTAATACAGATATATGCAACATACTGCAGTTAACGAATATTCGTTATATGCAAAAGAAGCCGTGTAAATTTGACCAATTCAAAAGTGACAGTACCTTGAATATTTTACTAAAGGGAACATTCAAATTCGTCATTTTTAAGTTGCCGATTTCACTGTTTCTGAAGTAAAAAGTAGAATAGCAGTAAAATTAGTGAAAAATTCACTGTTTCAGTTTTACAGAGTATAAAGCACGCGTTAAAGTATTTCTAGGAAATTAATGCGCTTGACGAACGCAACGTTTCATGCGACGCAAAAAAATTTTTTTTTTTTTAATATTTTATTTTCGTTGGAATTTGTTGCATTACGAGAGTACGTGCGTCAATTCTGTATGAGATGCGTATAATAATAAATAATTTTTTAACAAATTAAAAGAAATTAGAAACACAGGAGGTTGCACGCGGTGGTTATTTCGTGTTTTTGTATCAAAATGTTAGTTCTATTCAGTTTTTTCAAAACTATTATTAAAAACACATTGTTTTTTAAATCGGGAAATTAAAAAAACAAATAAATAAACTCCATTGTCTGACGTAGATCATGAGGATTTTTATTGTATAAAAATTGAAACATCAATTTATTTCCTAGTCTTTTCAAACTGTCATTAGAAACATACCGATATTTAAATCCGACGATGTTTAAATAAACAAAAAATAAATTCAATCCTTCTCCGCCGATCGTCAAGATAGATGTTCAATATTTTTTTAATCTAAAAATAACAAGTTGAAAAATCGAAATGTTTTTGCATCCTAGATTTTAAAACTGTTATTGACATATGCAACAGAAGATTATCAAAGAAAATAAATAAATAAAAAAGAAAATAACATCAATCTTTTTACACAAAGTAACACGCTTTACCACAGCTTTAAAAAACCATTTGAAATCTCCATAGCTACAATACACAATTATCCCGTATTATGATTGTTACCGTTTCATAACAAGTCAAACTTGAAAAAAATCTCTCAACACCTTCCAACTCCTAAAAGAAACTTTTAAAATCATCTTACAAAGTATCTTCGTCTTCGATGAGGCAAAACGTCTCGGTTCATCGCACTTACTTCCAATTTTTCCGAAGCACGTTCATGGCAAATACGAGTTTAATAAGCTACGCTTCGAGAATCTCGCAAGTTACAAGTCGAAATCGTCAATTATCAAGTAAGGGGTCAGCATCGCAAATGTATATAATGCGCAAGTCGAGTAATAACAGAAATAAGTGCTCGCGGTCGAGTCCTTGACGATTGGATAACTCGTTGTACGTAAATATATATAAGTGTGTACCTGATTACTTTTATTCGAGTAGAAAGCGAATAATGTCCACGTACACATGCGTGATCTACGCACAAACGTAAATAATCCATTGATTTTTTTTCTTGCAAACTTAGGCGAAAATATCGATTTAGCTCTATGACATATATATATATATATATACGTGTCGGTAATTGACACGTTAAAGTCAGTTTGTTCCAATTTATCGTTTTACCTGTAAAGGATTCGCGATAGTCGGTGCAAGTAGAGGAAATATAGAAGAAAAAACGAATCACAAGAGACTGTACAATCAGCGCGAGGCTCTTTGCGGTTGGTCGTGCCGCTAACGCGGATGGCAAAGCGCCACGATCAATTTTTTTAGGTTTTCTTTTTTGTCGGGGCTTTAATTCCTTTTTTCGATTTCTCCATTACGTCGACTTCTCTATTCGATTAGGCGACAATTATATCAATTACGTAATCGTTTTTCAATATGAAAATTATATGCCAAGGAATGAATGGATAGTACGATTGCCTTCTTTTATTGTACACATTTTGTATTTTTTTTTTTTTGCATTGTTTACAATAAATGGTTGTGCTTAACGCAACGATTCGTTGTTTTTTTTTTTTTTAAATCAATTATTAATCGGATAATAGAGAAATGACTGTCATCGAATTGTATAATAAGGGAACCAAATGTTATTTTCGAATGTATTTTATATTTTCGAATTTTGTACATATTTTGTTTGAGCAATAGATACATTGCTCGTTGTTTATAATAAATTATGAGGTCTAAAGTTACGATTAATAATCCAATTGACAAAAAAAAACGGATTAATAAAGCAATGGCAATTCTATAAGAATATAATAATCCTATTTTTAAATAGCCTATACATGTACAGTATTGAACAAAATAATAAAGTCAATAACAAATGCCTTGTCGGTATATAGTTTCATTTATCTTTCCAGTCGAATTATAGAGATCGACGTTACCCGCCCAGAAACTTACGACATCTGACGTCCACCTGTCTCATTCGTATAATGTCTTTGAATGTGTCATATTATATCTGGCCTATGTACCACGGCAGATAAAGAAGGAATCCGTCGTACCTAATTTCGTAATAATTCATTCATAAATTTTATAAATACTTTAGGTTTTCATTTTACTGAAAATCGAAATTTCTGGTGTGAGCGCGGCAATGAATAGAACAAAAATTTGTTGTCATTGCAATTCAGATTTTAAAGCCTCAAGTTGAAAAAATAGCTTTACTGTTCCAAGACACGCGATTCTTGCCTGATCACTGTACTTATTTGCTATGTACTATATAATGTAGAAACATCGTCGCATAAACAAGTATCGAACACGCAACAGTTAGTTTTCTATTGTTTCGAGATAAAAACAAAGAAAAGAAAGCTCTTTTCGCGAAAATACAGGGAAAACCCAGCTAACTCAGAAATGGGATTAGTTTCGGGTTGGAGAATTATTTCTTTCAATTGGCTGGTTGTTGAATTCGTTTTTTTATAATTGGCGGGTTTTTCCACTAAGGCATCGATTTACGCAAGGCTTTTTATTACATTGCATGTAATTGTATAAGTTTTATAAGAGATGTTAATTAGGAGTGAAAGTGAGATTGAAAACTGTTTTTATTTATTCGTCGTTCAGTTATGTATAGTTGAGTACAAGAATCTGATTTGATCAATTCTCGAAACGCGATAAATAAAAAATCGAAGGTTAATAATCGTTTATCTTTAAAATTAATATAATATTTGACAAATGGTAGCTGTTATTGTCAATGAAAATTTATAGTCTTCTTGCAATATTTTTTGACACTCGTTGTAAAGTTTTTTAGGATTTCCAATGATGTCATGGAGAAGAGAAGATTATTATTCTCCCACTTTTCCAAGGTCTTTGCTTTGTTAATATAAACCTTTGACATTAAGCTTTCTCTGGATGAAGTTGGAATTTTGCCAAAATTAATGCTGAAAACGTATCTTAGAAATAATCACGTGTTTTTTTCACATCTGCATGATTTCATGTTGTACAAATACTGGATGAAAAAAAAACCCTAACTCGTGTACTTTCTATTGCTGTATGACGTTTCCTCTTCCTTTCACCAGTTGCAGTGCTATCGGCGGCCAACGAGACTTGTCGCGTTATTTTCCTCAACCCTCTAGAGCAAAATATTATAAAATACTCCGTAAAGCTGAAATAGCGAATAATCCAAGGAAGCATTTGCACTACTGAATTACAAAAATTTAGATGACCACTTTTGTATTCAGTGCTTATTCATTAATCAAGAGAGGTTTACTATAGGATTCCCTGTCTGAACTTTAAATATCTGGAATAAAATGTAATATTATAAAAAGTTGTTTTCTTAAAATTTTATTAAAAACATTAATTAATAAAATGTTCGTAAGGTCGATCTTATTGCCCTGTGCACAGATTGCACCTTGAACAGCTTGGTAGATTTCTAAAATTCCAAGCTCTAATGATGTAATTTCTACGCAACATTGGGCTAAAAGGAAATCATTCAAAGGAAATTCATAAATATCAAAATATTTATGAAGTATAATTAAAATTACGTTTAAACAACAAAGTTGCGAAGAAAATATCAATGAAGAAATAGTTCTTCAAATGTTTACTACTGTAACAATGAAAATATTGCTCCGATCGTTCTGAAAAGGTATTTGCCCTTGCTGATTTTTCTGACGATTGCGATTTTTTATTTTTCAACCGTAAATGTTAATTGGATGTACTTTGAAATATAACCACTGAAAAGTGCGACCTCTAAAATAGCGGGATGTGTATACTGCGCGAATTTCGCTGAGATTAATTTGCTCCAAAATAACCCGTCAAGAGAGGACTTGAAAAAATGTTAAAGGGATAAATCTCAGCAGTGAATATAATTCAAACGCTCAAAAAGAGGTGATTTGTTATATTTAATAAATTTTTGCCTAATTCAAATCTAGAGAAATCAGTTCACACGCGTACACTTTTTAGTTATCAATATTAATAGAGTAAAAATTAATTTATCAATACTTCTAAATATTTTGAAGTAATAATGTAAATACGCCACCGAACAGTAAAACTGAAATGTTTCACTATTGCACAGTAGACCTACATACATATTCACACCTTCTGAGAACAACAATAATTCATTATTAGATTCTAAGTTCCAGCTCGCCCTGTATACATAATAAATATACAATTTAGCACAATTAGAGCTAACCCAAATTTTTCAATTGCTCGACAACCGAACACTTGTACACTCAAATATACAGTAACTTGATTATACCAGCTTTTGAATAATTTACAATTAATTCTGCGTAATCTCATGACCTCGACTAGTTGCTCGATAATCTGCGAGTGTCGTTGACAAAACACTGCTCGTAATGATCCTCGAAGAAAAGTTAGCGAAAGCCGCCTCTTTTCCTTTATCCACGCGTACGCACACATGTATATGTATTACTTATACATGATAAATGTAACTCAGTCACCGAAACAACGTCACTACGCTGTTTTTCTCAACCGTTTCGTCATCGACAAGGCACACTCGACATCCTGCTTCTTTCAGAGCTGTATAACAAATAAAACAATAAATCTCGCAATAAAAGTATACTCGCCTGATGTATCGTATCGATGTTAAGCAAGTTTAAAAAAAAAAAAAAAAAAAATTTCGGAATTCGCTAGGCTCTGCAACTTCTCTTTCTCTGATCAGTCACCGATGAAACTCGTTAACCGGCCTGACTACTCCTTCGTTTCGATCTTCGACGTATTACCTATACTTAGATACATATATATATGCGTATGTCCATGTGTATACTTACCACACAATCCACGCAGTCTAGACGATAAGCCTAAACACACACACACATACACACACGCGCGCACTTTTGGGAGTAGCCCGGAGGAAGGCATTTCGGTAGAAAGTCACTGGACACGAAGACTTGATATAGTACGGCAGTGTAGCTCGCGTCGACATGGTTTCGTGCATTTCTACAAACTTGTACTTCGGATAGAGAAACGCGAATTTTGCGTTTGTATGTGTGTGTGTGTGTTTATGTGTATGTGTACGCGGGTGAGTCGGTGAGTCGCCGCGATATAAATTCGAATCCGTGAGTTGGTGAATTTGAATTGCGAACGGGTCGATTACCAATAGGAAAAAAAAATTATTCAAAATGACACCGAAATCGATCAGTGAAATGACGGCTGACAGCTGTGTGTTCATCACGGGTGCAACCGGCTTCGTCGGCGGATGCGTTCTCCAGAGGATCTGCAAGCTCGAACCTGGACCGGCACGAGTTTATGTACTGGTTCGCAGAAAACAAGGAGTCGAGCCTCAAAGTCGATTGGACAAGTTGTTCTCGTCACCGGTAAGTTGGATGTTTTTTTACATGATATTGCAGTTTTGGAGTAAATGAACAAATGTAAGTGTATAAATGTAGAATACAGCAGCGCATTTATTTATGTAAAAATCAGAGGTCACTAGTACCTTATAGGGGGTGCGACATTAAATAAATAAATTTAAAAAAAAAAACAGAAAATAGAAAATCCTTCGAGTAAACGTGGAAAATTTACGATCGATGGATCGTGAGTGAACCGAGGAATATATTGGACGATAAATTACGTTTGGCTAATTTTTTTTTTTTTTTTTTTAGTAATGGTATTGTGGTATAATACGTTAGTTAGTATAGGAATGTTTATAGTTTGAAATTTTATGACAAATATTTATTAATATATAATAAAAAATATTTTATTTGCATAACTCATTTATAATTATAGTACGACTATAATGTACATACATTTAATTCGTAAGTAAATTGCAAGTTGAGGCGGTAAATAAAAGTTCGAATGAAATTGAAATTAGTTTAATATTCAACCTAATTTCTTCAATCGTTACATCAAATATTGCTCAAGAATTTTCTAATGCCATCGGTACTTCGTACTTTCCAAATTTGAAACGTTAATGTGCCTACGCTGATGTAACCATTCTTGACCTTCGCCTATACAGCGTGACGTTAAAGTAAAATTATTACCAAACAGTCGAGCAAAGTAATTTTTATATCGTCATGTCTAACGATGAATTTTCTACAAACAATCAAATTGCACAATAAAAAAATGTTTACTTACAGCTATTCTCGGGAATACCTTCAAGGATGATCGAACGAGTCGTAGCAATGGAAGGCGACATTGGCAGCGACAAACCCGATCTCGCTCTAAGTCCCGAAAATGTGAAAATTCTCGAGGACAATTGCACACATGTCTATCACTCAGCGGCCTTCATCTCTTTCGCAGCTCAAGTTGGACAAGCCATCAAAATCAATCTTCGAGGAAGTCGAGATGTGCTTCATCTGGCGCGTAGAATGAAGAAAATTCGAGCTATGGTGCACGTGTCATCGGCTTATGTCAATTGCACCGTTGGCACTGAAAACGCTGAATTCAAGGAGAAAGTCTATCCTGTTCAATTCGACGTCGATCCTGTCGATGTTTTGAACGCGGTGTGTAGAAATGATGATTTTCTTTTTATTTAATGTGCTTTGGAGTTTGATGTTTTGACAAAAGATGAGGGATTTTAATATTTCTTTGATTTTTCCGCTATTTAGAAGTTGTCTGAACGGATGCACATTAACACCGCGTATTTGTTTTATTTAACACGGACAGGTCATTTTTTACGTTTTTAATTTTAATATAAAATTATTATATTATTTTTTTTTATATTGAAAATGTCAGAAAGAAAGGTATTCATATATTTCTTTAATTGTTGAATTATTTATTTTATTGAGTAGCATAATTTCCCTCATTTGGATTTTTAAAATACATCTTCCTATTGAAAATATAAAAAAAAGGTTTTATCATTTGTTTAATTTGCAAATTATTTATAATTAATTTTCGCTCGAAATGTACAATTTTTAAATTAATGTAGAAAAAAATTTCAATATTCCTTTAATTTTAAATATTTATAATTTATTAGACGAAAAAATTCGGTATTTCTGGCATTCACTTTAATGATTATCGTTCCTCTCCGTCGCAATTTGTGCGTATAGTAATATATAATTTTCTGTACGTTTAAAATCGCCATTTATTATTGGTAATGAATTAAAAATTTTTAAATCATGTTTTTTGAACAATCATTATTAGGTGACGAGTAAAACTGCAGACGAAGTCGAGAAGCAATACGGTGAATTGGTCAAGAGGTATCCTAACACTTATGCCTTTTCGAAGCAGTTGACGGAAAATTTGCTAGTTCGAGAAAGAGAACATGTACCTTTGGCAATCGTAAGGCCGAGTGTTATTTTGAATACGTGGCGGGAACCTTTTGTTGGTTGGGTCGACAATGTGAACAGTGGGGCTTGTGGATATATCGCCGGTGTGGGCAAAGGAATTTTCTACACGTGAGTTTTATTATTTTATTAGAAATGTACAATTCAGTTTAAAATTAAATATATTTTTAAATTATTTTTTTTAAACTAATCAATAAATTAATAAAAAACATACCAGTAGACCGAGTCGAGATTAGTTTAATAGACCTTATAGTTTAGTATTTCCTCTTATCAAATGAGCCGATTTAATTGAAAAAAAAAACACCATGTTCGACGCAAAATGTCGTGTTTTATCCGAATATTATATAAGAATTCGATTGGCATTCATTCTTGAAAAGTTTCAACAGGAATATATTTTTTATCTAAAATTATTGTACTACACCGTATATAGACATAGATGTAAATTTTGTTCAATATTTGCCAAGAGTAAACAGTTTTTTGGATTTATTACAAATAAACACTGAAGTTTGTCGAAGAAATGTTAACTTAAGACGCTAATTTGTGAGCCATCGCATTGAATTTTTATTTCCAACCCAAAATAAATTTAAGTTTATGAGTCGAAAACACTTGGCGATCTACAAAAGAACTTTTATATCACTGGCCTCATATAAAAATATTTACACTTAATAAAATAGTATTTTTTACAACAAAATTGGTATATGTTTATTACGAAAGAGAAGTGACAACAAAAAATATTTCCAAAAGGACCATAAAAAAACGTTCACTTTTAACAATTGCTGCTATGGAATAATGCTTGGTATCTCAATTTTTAATAACTTAACTCTTAACTTTGAATAAGTCGTTTTTCAAGTACTAAAGACTATTTACTTGACAGACATTTTTAAACGATAGTTCTACGTTAATTTATAGATTATTTATTACACTTCCTTTCTTAATTGACAATACATGTATAAGTGTATTGGAAAAATAAAGTTTTGTTATCTTTAAAGGCATATATAGCCAACTACATCACAAAACTCAATGTGTAGAACATGGAAATAAAGAAAGACTATTATGGAATAAATTAAATTAAATTAATTAAAAAAGGTCGATACCAAATGACCAAAGGTTTACATGGTATATTAATCAATGCCCGAGAAGTAAACAAATCAGATAAACTTAAAATTAAAACTAAATTTTATAAGTTAAACGTTTAATAGTTAAATAAATATTCGCAACTACAAAGTATGAAAAAAGCCTCTATTTCCGGATACACCCTGGAAACTAGGAAAATAGTATCAAGTCGAGATGTTTCAGTATCTTTTTGTTCCGACAAGAAATTTTAATAGACTGAAGAGTAAAATTTAGTAAAAAGAAAATGTAATACGCTATTTTTTGCTTTTTTGTACAAGTATATTTGATCAAATATCAGTAATCAATAACAGGAAATTTTTTTACTCTAATTATAATAGAAACAAAAAATGCTAAAGAAGAAAGGTCATTCGTGCTTGAGCTCGAGAAACAACACAATAAACAACGAAATTTGCGGATTTAAAATTTACAGATACTTCGTAATCTTGGATCTTATGGCGAGATCTAAATAAAGAAACGAAATTTATTTCATCTTGAAATCATACAGAAAACTCGGTTCAGCTTATAGCCGAGTCTCATCATTTCAATTAGATTCATGAATGTGCTTGAATAAATAAGTCTCCGTTAGATTTTATTGGCAGTTATTCGAGTCTCTAAATACGCGTATTAGAGAAAAAAATTAAAAAGTATTATTTGCTAACTCCAGCTAGTGCGGTAAAATTAATTTCTGCAATTGCATCCGATTAAAAGACGACAAAGTTGTCAATTTAAATTCTTTCCCGTTAAAAGTATACGTCTCTATGTTATTACTGTTCACGTCGCGGCGTATAAATCGCGCGAAAATCGAGATATTGAAGAGACAGGTTGAGTAATCAATTTTGTAAAAAACAGTTATTGTCTCGATCGAATAGACTTGTGAAACTGTCAAAAGAGAATTTTCAAATAATTTAAAACAAACGTTTTAATTTATTGACACTTTTTACGATAATTAAAATTAGATTGATTCTTGTTATCTTATGTATATAGTCTTAATTAAGTTAATCCATTGACGACTATAATCATAAAATTTCTAGCTTATCTTCGAACTTCATTAGTAAATCAAGAAATGAAAATGAATGTCTCCGAACCAGCTTTATTCGGGTCTTTAGTTGTGTTCATTCGATTTATGAGATCGGAATTGCGATTTGCTGTTTAATAGAAACTAAATGCGATAAATTTTATTTGAAAAAAATACGCCGTAAGATTATCTTTGGAAACCTATTCTTTAAATTGTGAGAAAAACAGTTTTGTAATACAAGGAAAATTTTTTATCGCTTCTACATTAATCCACTTATTCAAAATAACGGCCTTTTCGTAATTCAGATGTACATCGAAATAGAGAGTAACTTTTCTCCTTCGAGAATACAAATTTTATAATACTCGAACAATCAATAATGTCCTCGTTACGAACAGAAATGGTATTTTGAATATAATATCAAGTAGAATACTAATATTGAGTATTTCCAGAATAATTGTTAAAAATCTTAAAGACACTTAATTTTTAATACCAATATACGTAACATATACATCGATCAAAAAAATTGTCATAGCTTCCAGGCACATGCGGACAAGGTGATGGACGTGATACCAGTTGACCTGGTGGTCTCCACAATTCTGGGTGCAGCTTTAAAGACCGAACTTGAACCGGAACAAGTGCACGTGTTTCACTGCACCTCCGGCACGGCTAATCCTCTCACCTGGAGTCGATATGCCAGTAGTATCATCAAAGCCGTAAGAGAACATCCATGCCGAGGAGCGATTTGGTATCCTAGGACAACTTTACGGAAGACTCGTTTCAGAACAGAGCTCGTCATGTTCATATTCCAAATGATACCTGCCTTACTGATCGATCTGATTTCTACATTGGTCAAATCGAAGCTGCCTTCGTGAGTTATTTTTTAATTATTTATTAGAGATAATTTCGCATTGGCATAAATTTATGCGTGCGCTTGATTATTGTTAGTGAAAGTGAAAATTTTTCATTTTAAAATAAATTGTTAATTAGAAGAAGATAATTCTTTCAGTGGATGTCGTACGCAACAAATCCATTATATTACGCAAGACTGAGAGTCAGTTGCTCTTCAGTTTATCATCATCGGATACGTACGCAAAATTTCGAATGATTATATTCAATCGTTTACGAGAAAATCTTGAAGGAAATTTTCGGTAACTTTTCTCAAGAACACGTGAATAATTTTCTTTTGAACTTGGCGCAGTGCTAGATAGTGCCAGGGTGGAAGGCAACGAACTCTTGGTTCTGCGTAATTCAGCGGACTTATTAAGATTCAAGTATTTTTCTGTCGATCTACCGACGTATCGACTCAGTCGGTAAAAGTTGAGTTTGCCACCCCCCTTAAGAAACGGCAAGATACACATAGCCCCCTCTACTGTACCAAGCATTCGCCCCCTGGATGTGCGGAAAGCGCACCACGGAGCCAACGTCAGAGCGCACCGAAAGAAATATTGTAAAATGTACAATCCGAAGGTTTTAGATTAAAACTAATATTGTCCGGTCTCAATCGTACATCTCGCTGAATATTTAGGCATAAGTTTTTAAAATAGTATTTTAACTTGATATTAATATCCATAAATTTTGTTTACTCCTGATGGTTGGTATAATTGATTCAAGTGATTAAACACACTGTTTTATAGCAGACAGTATAGTTTCACCAAATAAGTATCAATATAGTAATTGAATTGAAAGTCATTAGAATTATCTTATGCACATATCAATACAATCTCGATCTAATATTCTAATGGAAGAAAAATTCAGTTAGGTGAGTTCTCGAAGTGACTACTTTTAAGTCTCGAATAAGCTCCCTATGCGCTTACCTACAAATTGTATATTTTGCAAATTGTACCTATTTACTAAAAGTTTGCTTACTGGACACTAGAGTGCGCTCTTCTGTGTCATTCTTATACAAACTTCTGTAATTTACGTACTCGTAGTAATTGGAAAGGCTCAAACGACAACTTATCGAGAGTCAATACTCTTTAAAACATCAAAAGTGGCTTTCTAATCAATTATAAAAAATATGTTTTTTTATAATATTATTATAATATTACCTTTTAATTCTTATTACCTTATTAACGGATAGTGTTACTTATGAAATATATTTTTCTCTTGTGTCATTTAAGGGAATAAGACAGCTTGGAAATGCAAATTACTAAATTCAAAATAGTTTATAACAATGCAGTTATAATCTACACTTATTTTAATTAGAGAATATAGTTTTGAAATAATTTTTTTTTCAATATGTAAAAATTTCTCTTTTTTGTATCAATTTCTGTTTCAAAATATAATAACCCTCGTATGGGAGTTCAAGTACTTAAAACGAATTAAAAAAAATAGAAATTTGATTATCCCCTTTCGTATATATTTTCGTATATTTCGTATTTTCGTACATTAATACAAAAATGTGGAAACATACAAATGTCATCCAACCTAAATTCCTAATATTTCGTACTACACAAATAATATTCTTATTCAATAGATCACAAATAGCAATCAAAATCTAAATCTCTTTCTTTGGAGTAAATCAGCTAATCGATATCTTACCTTCTCTCAGGCTGATCGACATTCAGCGTCGCTACGCCAAAGGCGGCAAGTACACGTCGTACTTCGCGCAACGCGAGTGGCGTTTCTCGAGAAAGACGAGTGATGAGCTTGCGGCTATGTTACCTGAAGAGGAGCGCGATATTCACCCTATGGATCCAAAACTCCTTAACTGGGAACGTTATTTCGAGGGTTGTGTTATCGGCACCAGGACCCACATACATAAGGAACCAGCCAAGACTTCCGACAAGGCGATTAAGCACATGGCTAGGTGAGACCTATTTTGAATTCTTTTTTTTTCATGCGTAATTTATCGATGGTTACAAAATACAGTGAGTCGGCAGTTTTCGATGTGATGTTTTTTTTTCTTGGGTTCGTTGAGCTTTGGTAATTATTCGAAATCGATCGTTCATGGGACGAGGAATACGTGAATCTCGTTTTTCGATCCGGTTTTACAACTTTATACAAGTGTGGTGGGTTTTGTTAAAAATGATATCATAGAGCAATTGAAGCGTCAAGTAGTGAAGAAGTGAAGCTTTGTGAATATGATTAGATATAGTAAGAAATATACATTTAAAATTGATTTTTTAGAAGAAGAAAATACATGAACTTTAAATTAAAAAACCTTAATTTATCTTTAAAAAATATGTATTCGAAGTTGAAATTATTTCCAGTGACATATTACTTATGGTATGCAAATAAAAATTTGCAGAAAAGCAGTCAAAATTGACTAAATAAAAAATTATACTTATTCTAGCGTATATAACTATGCAACGGATATAATAATCTAATTCAAATAAATATGCTTCTAGAACCATTCAAAGAAATCATTTTATACAATCAAAAACAATTTTTTTATTCTAATCATCTTACTCACGATATAGTATTTATTATTAGAACTAAAGCAAAATTTGCATTTTTCTCATAGCAATAAAATGCGAAAAAGTAATACAAATGCGAAGACGTGGTTTATATTATATAATGTTCTAACGTTTTTGCTTTGATCATAAAGACAACATGTATGTTTTTATTCTAAAGATAACATCTTGTTAAATGATTTATGAAATTGGATTGTGGAATTAGACACTATAAATTTTTATGTTGCAAAAATAAAATGTGTCTGTAACTTTGAAAATAATAGATTTTATCAATTTACACGCTGGACACGTAATTTATTTGACTTATAAAACAAACTGAAATTATGGAGACAGATCGTTAGCCGAAAATAAAAATGGTAATTTACATAACGCGCATCTCGTTATCAAGAAAAAAAAAAACATGTTTTTGTGGATTTTTTGGATAATTTCTACATCCTTATACTTTTAAATCCAAAACATTGCTTCAGCATCGTATCTTCCTTTCTTGTACAATTTATTTCCTCATTTTAACCTACATATATTCTAATTATGCGAATTTACGAAAATTTGTTAATAGTTTTGAAAAGGTGACAGAGAAGTTTGAAAAGTAAATGATATCAATTTTGTTTATATAGCTATATAAAAAGTCGAGAAAAGAAAGTGTTTTTGTTTATATAAGAAGAAAAATTTTCAAAAAATTTCATATTTATAAGTCATTTTATAAAAATATACTTTTTTCAAAGCAATCATATCTAAAAATTATATCCAACATAAATACAAATGGTTAATCTCCAATCTGTTATTATCGGAACAGTTTTGTAAAAGTGATTTTATTTTTCGACTGCAAATACATATTTACAGCGAAAATTCATCAATCACTCGAAACGATTTCACATTTAGAAAAAACTGTTCATTCGATCCTAATTTTAATATATCCTTGCAAAAAATCATCGTTGACACTTTACGCTAATGACACTTTCTATACTCGCGGCATCGCGGTTACTCAAATATTCTAACCGCAAATACGTATACACTTCTCCGTCGACGCATACAATCCAGTCACGCTTTTCCGCATCGACGAATCTTATTTCCCTGTAAACGTATACGAGCAATTCCAAGGTCAACTGAAAAAAAAACAGTTTTAGAGACCACAAATTACACAATAGGTGGCATTTTACGTTTTAAAGTGTAAATAACTTACGATCCGAGATACCCAACGTTTGAAAAATGATAGAATAAATAAAAATTAAAAAACTGGTTTAAAAATTCGATTGTATTCATTGAACAATTGTAAACATTTTCTCTTCTCCACAATTTGTTGTTGAATGGATCGTTTACAAGTTAAAAATGTTTTTTGAAAGTTTTTTATTACATATATGTGCAAATCGGCCATTTTGGGTGACCGCCATTTTGTGCACAAGTTTCTTCCGCCATTTATGAAGGTTACAGACTTTTATACTTCTTTGGATGCGAAAATATTAATTAAAAAATGTTGTAAGACTCAAAAGTATTTGTTTATAACTTGTTAAATATCCATTCGTCACTAAATTAAAGGTAACATTCAAAAAGTATACAAATAGTACGGAAAATTTTAATTGGGCAGGGCAAATTTTCTGTACGAAAATGAAATTTGATCGTCTGAAGTGAAATTTCCTGTACTAGAATCAAATCTACTGTATCCGAGAAAAATTTACTCGTCTAACGTGAAAATTTATTGTACGCATAAAAATTGTCTGTACTAGAATAAAATTTACTGCATGCGAGTGAAATTTGCTCGTCTGAAGTGAAATTTTCTGTGCTAGAATGCGTGGATTTGCTCGTATGTACAATAAGCTATATATAGCGATTGTTGGATATTTCAGTTGAAAATTCACTGTTGCAGGCTGCGGGTAATTGCCGCGCTCTCGCCTCTACTGAGTTTCATTCTGTTCTACGGCTGTTTTGCACATCTCTTGGCTCTTCACTGGACGATCGCTTTGCCCTTGGCTGCTTTCGTCGTTATGACGCTCGTTTGGTTGTAGACGAAATGCGTTTTGTAAGTATAAGCTTCGTGTGTGTTCTAATATGTTTTTTTTTATTCCTCTGCGTGTAACTACACACTCGTATTGAGATGTTAATCGACGTATCATCCAGGAACATCCAGGAACAAGATACGCTCGATATCGCATAATTTCTAATTTGCTCTTTGTTTGAAATTGGGCACGCGTAGTAGTGGTAATAACGCCTCGAAGGTGTAAATCTGCGGTTGTAGGGCAGCGCAACTTGGTAATGAAAAGTTTATTTTGCTGAAAATAACCGTTAGATTCTTTTACATTTTAGAATGTACTTACAAATGCTAGTCTAATAGGCGCACTTTAAACGAAAGCGATGACCGCAAAGAAACGATTATTGTTTGTTTTAAATTGGTTCTCGAATTCGAGTTACACCGATGTAATTTGAAGGAATTTCCGTTCGGATTTAAGAAAACAAATTTCATCTGGATTACTATTTATACAACGGGACATTTATTACATTACTTACAAATAAAAGTTACAAGAAAAGAGAAGAAACAGTTCGAAGACCTGCATGTCGTGTTCAATGAAATAACAAGTTCGCGGTTAATTATAAGTTCTGGAAAAGTAACAAACGTGTTCTTGGCTATTAAATACTTTATATATCTTACTGGAAAACAGAATTGTAAAAGTGATCCGCAAAGTTTAAGTGTCAAGACACCTTTAAAATGACGATTGTAATTAATGTATAACTAATTACATCTCCAAATATGTATCCGCAGAAAAATTCCGAAATGTATTTTATTTTAAATAATTTTTCAAACAATTATTCCAAAAAAACCTTATACATTATGTAATGTCAAATTACTTCTGATCATTTTATTTTTAATGAGTATTACTACCAAGTTTGAGCTCAATCCACCAATCAATTCCTTACGAAACTCACGAATAGCGAATTTTCCTGAAACAATTCGAGAGTTTTCATTCATTCATTCTAAAGTATTATTGCTTTTTATATCTTTCTATAAAAGTCGATCTATAATTTAAAATGAAATCTGTTTATTTTAAAAATAATTTTTCGGGGTCCGAAAACGTCAGTACGTATGTACTAACATATTAAGCAAACGAAAAATAATTATGAAAACAAATTCCATTCGTTCTTTATATTGTTGAATGGTAAATCGTGATTGAATGAACGTTTAAAGGCCACCACATAAAAGGTCGACCTTCGAAGTAGTGTAATTCAAAATAAGTATAAATGCGTGAAATTACCAGAGATTATTTCGGAATAACCCGTCGGAAAAGTGGCCTAATAACGCACACATTTAAAGGAGTCTTGCCCCAATAATTAATCGTCGCTGTAAAAAAAATCTATAAAATTATTCTTCGCATTACAGGCTATCAGCAGTGTTGTTATCCACGAAAATGACCATTTCAATTCAGCGAGATAATACCAACTGAGCAATGAATCGTTGTTGAAGAACAACTCGCACCGAAGCTATTGATTGTCGAATATTTGAAATAGTGTTCCAGAAAACATTGTAGCTGTAATGAAATAAAACTATGTTCCAAAAATTGACTAAACCCCATCACTTATTTGTGTTTCAATTAAAACAACGAGACTACGCTTTCTAATTCGAAGCGACATTTCTTGTAGAAGACTTTGGAGTAGAAAGCAGCCGCGAAACATTAAGAAAACATCTCATTTCACATGCAGCCTTAATTATAACTCCTGTAGTTTTCGTACTCTCATCACGATTCTTTCGCAATTCCTGCTAATAACATCCAACTATTTTTTCTTTTTCTCCATACATTTGACGCGAGAATCACTTGCGAAACAAACAAAAAAAAAAAGTAGTTCGCACAAAACATCGAAATTTCCAACCGATACGTCATCCGTTATTTGACGAACCCACGATTATCTAGTATATTTTCGCACATCCGCTGATTACAGCGTTTAATATTCATAAAACCGAGAGTCAAAACGATTGCACGAGGATTGGCGGAAAGCGCAGAGCTTCTTGTGTTAAATTTGAATAATCTTCAACTTATTATTAGTTTATTGTCGATTGTAAAGAATTTCTGAGCTACGCACGTCAAAATGTCCAATAAACACGCGTCGAATAATCACGTTATTCTATAATTAGTCTCGTTGCGTTCCTGATGTTTTTACATCATAGCTCGTCGTCCATCACGGCATCGGTTACGCAAAAAAAAAAAACAAAAAATAAATAAATAACTATGTGAACTTGAATTCCAAGAGCGTTTACAATTTCTCTCGGCTAATCGTAGTTGCGATTTGCATAATTCCGTAATCCAGTCTCTTTTTCGTCCGAACGACGCGTGTCTTGGAGAATCGGCCAAGCTTTGCGCAATGTCATCTAATAAAACTTTCTCATAGTTTAACAAAGCACAGAAAAATACATTAATACATTGTTCAAAACCACAAATCTTCGAGAAAATTAACGCAACTCCTTGAGTTATATATATATTTTATCCTACACAGCGTATAAAACTCGTTTAGTCGGTGAGCAGAGAATTTTCTGTTGCCACATACGTGTCACTTATATATATATATATATATATTATATTCCTCACCACTTCAGCGTGTATTACATCCGTGTAGGTATATGTATGGAGGATTCTCTGACAGATTGATCGGCTAAAATTTGTTTTTTCTTCGAAATAATTTAGAATTATTATTCGGCGCACTGTATCTTTCGACAAATCGATTTTAAATTACAAAGAGTTAAAATTGGCTTTGAATTTTAATGATTTTTAGCTCCTCGACAAATATCCAAATATTATAAATGACATATCAATAAAACAATACGATAGTGTAAAAGGATATTATTTTAATATTGAAAAAAATTTAACGAACAATCTGGACAAACAATTACGCATGGAAGTCGGCATTACACGTTTTAATTAATGCAATACAAAATGTATTCGATTAAACACCATTAACAACAACAAACTAAGTGTAATTTAATTAAAATTTTTTTTTTTTCGATTTTACCAATAAATTTACGTTGACACACATCACACACTGAAAAATATCATAATTAATTTCTCTGTATTACACGCTGTTATTCTGAAAATGTTCGTCACGATTATAGGTGATAAGTAGGCATTTTAGTCATTATGTGAAATAATTTGATTGTAATTTAATTATAACTCTTGATTGACGAATAGCGACTAATATATATATATATATGTATATATATGCATATGAGTAAAAATGAACTTTTTGGGTTTTTTTTGGGCCGTTTCGAAGGAATGAAATTTTTCAAAATTGGATTTCAAGACGTACAAACGTATATATTCGGCAAATTTGACAAACAAATCTGCCTTCTACATTATCAGTGAAAAAATAGGCATAAAATGCAATAAATGTCAACGGTGATTGTTCATTAGTAAATGGTTCGTGAGAAAAAAATCTAAAAAAGACAAATAGAATACGAAAGAAGAGTTTGAAATGATTTAGAATAAGAAAAAAAATTGTTGTCCGGTAAATTTGCCAGTGAATCATGCATATATACATACGTTTACTCAGACAAATTGCCAGAGCCTTCTCTCTCATCGCGCATTCTAACCTAAAAATTTCTCTCGAAGCGTATTTTTCCATCTCCACCCGTCGAAGAATCTCCATAGCTGGTCTATCCATCTTTCTCTTTCGAACGGTACTCCCAGTAGTGAAAAAGAGACGTACACTTGCTTCGAGCGACCCGTGAAAAAAAAAAAAGACTGCCGCCGTACTCCTTCTCCCGACGCGCGCAGAGAGCCTCTGCTGACGTACATCTATAACGTATATATCTATATGTAGTACTCCTTCGCGGTGTGCATTACGCGAATTTCCGCGAGGGCGAGCGCGTGCGCGGCTCAGTTGCCTCCTGACAACCGGCGACGCACGTGTGCGACGTTACTGTTATTATTATTAGTTTTTTTTTTTTTTTCGTTAATCGTCTCTCTGCGTTGGGTTTCCACGTCTTTATATAAGATTAGCTTGCACCAAGTACACACGGTAGACGAGATCGAGTAGTGCGCGCGAGCGTGTGCGCGAGTGTTTGCGCGTGTTCTTTTTTCGATTAGATTCGAAGAAAGCGAAGCTATGGCATCCGAAGTGACGGAATTTTTGCGCGACAAGAGCGTCTTCGTGACAGGTGGTACCGGTTTCCTGGGTATTTCGCTCGTCGAAAAGATTCTTCGATGCTGTTCGGATGTGAAGAGAATTTACCTGTTGATTAGGCCGAAGAAGGGCAAGAGTGCCCAGGATAGACTCGAGGATATCACGAAGAACTCGGTGAGTTTCGTGACGTGTACTTTCGAACCTTTTGAATGCTGCATTTTTTGTACTGTATTGAATGTTTAATTTGTATCGAATAGTTCAATTTTTAAAGTTTATCGATCGTAATCGTCGTGATTACGACGTTACAGAGCGTTTGTTTACTACTATTATGGACGAGTGAAACGCGTATTTACTCGACGTCGTTGTAGTGTATTGATTCTTTTAATTTGCTTTTTATAGTTTTATTATTATGAGCTTGTAAATTCCGTGTGTACCGATGGATGTGTGCAGATATGTGTAAACAAATCGACTAAAAGAAATTTTTTAAATTTGCTTTGATAGTTAGCTTTCTTTTTTCTGTTGGCGAATTAGGTAAGACTATTTTTCATTTGTTACTATGGGTTGTAAAACGAGAAAAAAAATGAAATAATAAATTTATCGAATATATATATATATTGGTTGCTACAATTTTGGTACTAATTTATATTCGTGTATCAAGGAAAATGACGAAACTTTGACTACTTTTATTCAAATGACAACTTCAAAGTTTGCTCAAGAGTAGCTACTTTCTCCACAGCTATTTAGCACTTTAAATATCTGTTCTGAAGAATTACGAAGCAAGCTGTTAACTCACTGCTTTTAGCATATTAGAGCGAGAAATAATATTTATTTTAAATTATCCTTATTATAAAATTCGAAATTTCATCCTTCAAAATTGTTTTGCAACAGGTTTTCGATCGAATTAAGCAAGAAGGAAAGACTGAACTTTTTAAGAAAATAATTGCTGTTGGAGGAGATGTTGGAGAAGCATTCCTAGGACTATCCTCTGTCGATAGACTGACCTTGGTAGAACATGTTCAAATTGTTTTCCATTCGGCAGCTACATTGGACTTCGAGGCTGATTTAAAATCTACTGTCAATATTAATCTTCTTGGTACTCGTAGAGTTGTTGAATTCTGCAAAGAACTAAGGAATCTCAAGGTAAATAAAGTCCTTAGTAATTTTTTTTCTAATTATACATAGCTATTTTAGCAGAAGATATTTTTTAACTGATGTTTTAAAATACTTGAATATTGATATAATCAAATTCATGTGCATAATGATGAAAATTTTTTTCATTCCACAATTCTAGGCTCTCGTGCATGTATCTAGTGCATATGTAAATTCAACGTTAAGCGAAGCTCACGAACGTATTTATCCAGCTCCTACAGATGTAAAAGAGCTCCTAAAAAAAGTTGAAGAATTGAGCGATGAAGAACTTAATGCATCAACTTCAAGTATTATTAAGGATCACCCAAATCCGTATACATTCACAAAGCACTTAGCTGAGCATGAAATAGCAAACTCTAAACTACCTGCCGCCATCGTTAGGCCATCAATGAGTATGTATTTTTTAATTATAAATGTTAATCATGAAATACAATATATTTAATATTTCCTAATTGTTCAGTTGTTGGAGCTTGGAAAGAACCTATTCCTGGTTGGACTATTTCTAAAAATGGCCCACAAGGATTTTTAATGGGAGCGAGTAAAGGTGTTGTACGTCGTTTACCTGTTGCTAAAGACCTTATTTACGATTATATCCCAGTGGACATTGTTGTCAATGGTCTTCTGGTAGCTGCTTATTCAATTGAGAGAGATAGGTACATTTTATTTTCAGTACTTTTCTCAGTGTTCATTCAACAGTCATCAAAAACAAATACAACATTCAGTTATTCTTATTTAAAATAATTATATTATTTTCAGACCACAAACCACAAAAGTATATCACTTGACGTCGAGTACTTGTACTCCCTTTAAGTGGGAACATGTTACGGATAAAATAAACAATTATTTACACTCATATCCATTAACTAGTGCTGTTTGGTATCCGCACTTGAAACTACTGCCATCACTGTTTTGGTTCAATATTTCTGCGTTCTTCTTGCACATGATTCCAGCTTATATTTTAGACACTGTAACTAAAGTGTTTGGAGGAAGACCTATGTAATTATCCAATTAAATAACAATTAATGTCTCAATACACGGTATTTTTTAGAAAATCCATTCTAATATCAGTACATTTCATTTTTAGATTGGTCCGTCTTCATACAAATGTAAATAAGTCTTTGGTGAAATTGGAAAAGTTTATTTTTACAGAATGGAAGTTTTACAATAAACAAACACAGGAGTTGCATGATTCACTTTCAGACGTAGATAAAAATAAATTTACTTTAGACATTACGGAAATAAATTGGGAAACCTATTTTGTTGATCTAACAAAAGGTGTAAGAGTTTATTTAAGTAATGAGCCACTTAAGAATTTGAACAAAGCCAGGAGGAAAGACAAAATGTAAGATTTATGAATACTTTGAGTATTTTAATTATCATTGATTAAAAATATTATCATAAATTACATTAAATTCTTGTGTTTTTTTTAGATTACTCGTATTTCATCTGCTATTACAAGCCTTCGTATTGACTTCCGTTTGGTGGATTTTCAAAGCAGCCCTTGGCATGTCTTGGACACAAACCGGCATGATAGTTCCGATAGCATATTACCTTTTCAATTTATTGTAAATTTAATTTATAAATACTGCATCGATCTATGAAAATTTTATACTACATTTAAAGGCATACCACCAGATTTAAAGATAATGATTAAATAACTGTATAAGAATCAATTTTTACAAAATGTTGAGCTAATATTTTATACGGATTCAATTTTTGTAATGTCACTTCACGTTAATTTTCATGTTTTCGTAGTCGATATGATAAATTTTGTTAATTTGCGCAATATTCGCAAAAAAAAAAATGAATTTGAACCGTTTGTTAAACAAGTTTTAAAAAACTTTAGGTAGAGGTTTTTTTGTGCATCTTTTTATTTATTTATAATAAATAAACAACCGATAGATGTTTTCTGTTAGAATCTATTGACTGGTGTAAGTTGATTTATATACGAGTTTATTAATTAAGCAACTGGAAAAATGTAATTCTTATTAAGTAGGATTTTTCACCACGTTGACATTTTGTATTCATTAAAATAAAAAAATTCTAAGTTCCAACAAGCGCTGATAAATAAATGATTTCTTTCTAACACCAGCTAATACTATATTTTCATATCAACTGGGCTGTTAATGAAAAAATCGCTTAGAGTAAACGTTAGTAAATAAATAATGTATTTTTAACATTGTATTATTATTGCGAATCGAGCAGCTACTTTACGTTTGCGGAATTCGTTAAAATTGATTCGTAACTTAATATGCTTAAAAGAAGAGTTAATTAAGTAGCAATAAATAAATAAATAAATAAAAGAGTTTAGGACAAGCGAAACTAACTTACCGAAAGAGAAATTGGATGTTGCTTTGATCGCGACGTTTTGTACAGTCGGTACAGTACAGCTACTTCAAAACATTGTTATCATTCGATGGCGCCACTTTCAAACTTCAGCGCTAAGCACGAAATCAATGTTGCAGTTAAAATAAAATACAAATCCATTTTGTATCAATTAAATCGAGTATGTTCTGTTGGTGTGAACAAAATCTTGTTCGTAAAAATCGTTAGATATATCATTCGATTGACTTTACGGAAATAATATTTTTATACTAAGTTGCTTCATAACTAAATATTATTTAAGAATAACTATTGGATTTTCTACTAATATCGTTGTATAATTTGCAGATTAGCGCAAATACATTTCAAGGTAGTCGGATTGGCGTTTCACCAGATCAATCAATTACACAAGTCTATTTACTATTTCTAGGGTATTTAAAGTATGGCAATATTATTTTCATTTGGAACCAGGTGTTTACAACTCGAGGACTTGCAGATCCCATTAAGAAACGAGGAATAAATTTATACGATAGACTTACTTACCTGATGAAGATTAAGTAGCACACGGATGTGTTCGGTAAGAATTAAAAATATTTCGTTAGAAACGAAGCGATTGCATTGTATATTTTATTGTATATACGAATTATAATACAGTCGTTCGAAAAGTCCACTGATAAAGACTAATATTTTTAGTTTTATTTAACTGGATTTCTATTTCGTTTACATGTTTACAATGTTTTTATGTAATATGCAATACGTACGTATTTTATGATTTACAAAATAAACAAACCGCGCACGGCTTCTAAATTTAAATTCTTTTTTAAATAGTAATAAGATTAATTAATTCGAAATTAGTTGTATCCTATAGTTATGCCAAGCTCTTAAAATTATTCGACTTGTTATTTCAATCGATGATTTTTTTTTCCTCGATTAATCTTAGCAATCATTATTCAATGGCGTCTTCGCGCTCATTATCTTTTTTTTTTCATTGACAATAACTTCTTTTAATTTAGCTCAATGCATTGTTATTTTTAGTAATGGGATTTTTCAATTTTTTTTTTATTTAAAATGAGATGCAGCGCACGGCATTCTTAAATATTATACATTCTAAATATTGTCTTTAAAGATCGAGTGACTTCGCATGTTTTCCTTATTTCCACTTTTCTACCTTCGCGTATTATATATATTAAATTCTTTTTATAAAACGCGTAATACTCATAGTGTCATTCGGTATGTAAATAATTCTAATTATGTTCGTAATTTTCACATGAAATCGCAATAAAAATTAATGATTTTTTTTTATGCAAATAAACAGTTCATATTTTTAGAACTTTAGACACTACTAGAATACGCTGCCGAGTGAAAAAAACGATACGTTTATTAAATGTGGATCGCACGTTTATAATTTAAGAATAATTTTTTTGTGGAAAAATTATAAAACACTGTGCAAAGCAGTTTTAAGGCGTTGACCGGTGTTTTGGAAATGAAATAGTGTTTTAATTATAAATTGCTTGCAGTTACTAAATTTGTGCACAATAATAATCACTGTTATTTCGTCTATTTCTATGCGAAATTTTAAATGATCTATGAAGGGTATTAAGAGTATCGATTTTTTTATTTATAAACTTTTGTTAACGTAAATTTTATTAAATTTCGTACTATACACTTTGATGTTAAAGATAAAATATCGTCGCTTGGTATTTCACCAATAAGTATTATATTACATATCTATGCACTTTATAAATTAATATTCTAGTCGATATTTGGTTTTTAAAACTTTATGTACCTAAATTATATGGGATTGTTTGTACTCTGACGTGAAATTTATCAAAACATACTTATATTTACCAATATTAATACACGTAAATTACGTGTACTACCATTTTCAAATATAGACGCACTAGTAGTTTATAATAAATCTTGCTTTACTTGTATTAATATATATTTTCACGCAACTAATTTAGAGTTACTTTAATTTTCGAATCTAATACCAATGATTTCCAACAAAATGTATTTTATTACTTGCATGAATATATTTTTAACATTTTAATTTGCCAGCTTTATTAATAAAATAATTAATATGTCAATGAAAGTATATTCATATTTGCACTAATACGTGTTTAAAAAAATTAATTTGCACGTATTAAGTGTACAAATAATAATATATTTTCCACGTATTAATGCAAATAAATAAAAAGCCATACATTGTACAGACACGGTAATAGTCAACTGCGAATGTATTGGTAATTTGTTACAGCAGATTATTAATCTTGCATTACTCATATTAATTAATATATATTCAACATATTAATTTACTAACTAATATTAATGAATTTTCATACACCAACAGAAGTAAATTAACTCGTTAACTAAAAATAGTACATTTATCGATGCAAATAAATGAAATGTCACCTACTGCTCACATTCACGGCAATAATTAAGCGCAACTGTACAAGTGGTCATTTTTCACAGAAGAGCCCTTTGTAAAATGTTTCATCACATCGTCAGTCTCAATAAACAATACGCCGAATAATTAATCATCAAGCCTAAACAAAAGAATCTTCATCGCCGATCCTTTTCCTCAAGGTAAATCCCACCCCTCGAAGTTCTCGATAGTCGATTGCTCGCTGAGCGCTCGGCGCTTGAGTTACGAACATAAAGCGCAAGTCAATCGTCCAACACGGCTCAGTCACCGGCCGACCGAAGTAGCTACTTTCTACTACGCAACGTTCTGTCAAAAACCGATCGCTATTCGTGACAGTCTTCGGTTTTCGGAATTGACAGGGCCATTGACGGGTTATTTATTTATTATTTTTTTTTTCCAACGAAACTCGTTCGTATCGTAAGTGCGGATTTTCCACGGTTAGTAACACAAGTGAGCAATTTGTAATTTTACTCAGTGCTTTGTTTGGAGAATTTTCGGGTACGTTTTTTTTTTAAACACAGTGTTTAGTTAGGTGTATTTTTTCGCATTTACGCAGTTGAACTCGTTGCTTCGTTTTATGAAGTGGGTAAACGGTAATTTGTTATTTCAAGTGCTTCTATTGGAATTGTTGATCAGCGATTAAATGGGATATTCTGTTATTGCACAAAATGTAAATGACGTTATTGAATCTGATAAATCGTCCGTTGCACCGATGGTTATTAAGTTTGCACAATGTCACGTCGATGTAATTCCTTCATTCGGTGTAATCTCGCGGATTTGTCTTGGATTTTCCAGCAAGTCCTATTTTAATCGGACAGTCCTGTGCGTAATCCACGTAATTAATGCCTCGCTAGAGATGTGTTCTTAGAATGTCTGAGCATGCGAATCTGTTGGGGAATTCATTTGACGCCTATTGAATTAGTGTTATTATTTTCATGTAAGATTTTTTTCAATTTTTTTTTTTTTAAGAAAAAAAAAACAGGATAGTTAGTCATTGAAAAAGTTGTTTGTGTATTATTACACTTCGTATTGAATTAACAGGTAAGATGAATTCGTCCTAGAAAATAGTCTAATTTGAGACGAAGGTTATTAATAAAATCAAACGATGTTGTTATATTGTGATTTATGTCTACTTTTTTTTATTTCATCTTCGCTTTGAATCCTAACTCGACAGCAAGATTATACAGTTTTGCGTTACATATTTCGATGAATTTGTTGAGCTTAGGTATTCTTACTCAAGTAGTTTACAAATCGATGTTAATGAAATACTCCATTAAGCGTAATTTTTCCTTTGCAATCTTACGTAAAATACGTTTGAATAAATGATTTTCACACGATTTCTCTATAGGCTGTTGGACAAATCGTTGTTGTACCATCCATAGTCAATGCTAATCACCAAAAGTGGGATATACACGTATATATAAATATATGTGTGTGTGTATACGCACGCTTGCGTTGTATATGTAAAACGAAATATGACAATCAGAATGATTTACAACATACTTATTAACGCTTCTATTACGTAAAGAAAAAAAATCGGAACTTCCTTCTATCGAAATATTCTTCGGAAATATTCAAATTTATTGAAATGCCTTCAGGTAAAGCCAAAACTTTTTCCCCCTTTACGCAAGTGAGCGTTGTGTCGTCATCAGAAGTCATCTCGAATTTTTTTTTTTTCTTTTTGTGGCGAAAGAAATTAATAAAATACCAGGATCGATCGACATACTGCACGTTTGGTGGCGGTTAACCGTTTATAGATATATAGAGACTTTGCAACGCAGGTCAACACAATTAGGCAACCCGATTTCAGCTTGTGAAAATTATTGGTGCGTGCGTTGCAAGAATTTACATATATATAGTCGACTTGATTATTTGGACGTTATATACGTAATAAAGTCGGTGAGTATACGTGTGTTACATTGGAGATAGTTAGGGCGAGAGGATAACTGTCTTAAGTGTTGCGTTACTCTATCTAATTCAGATGCTTGTCAGTGAATCGGAATTTGTTATTTTCTCTTCATAAAAATATACATATGTTTACAATACCTTTAAATACCAGGTCTTTCTAATAGGTTCAGACACTGTTTCTGTTCGATCGAGATCGAGAAATCAATCGCACGTAACTAGCCGTCCTGTACTCGTTGCTTTTTTTTTATTCATAGAACATTAAACATTTTTTATTTAATGAAAATCGTAAACAATTTAAATACACATTGCTTGCGTTATCGACGTAATTATATTCTGTCAAAAAGTCGAACTCACGATTTCGTTTCTCAGAACGATAACGTTGAAAAAGAATTTGCTGTATATAAGGAAGTGTAGTTAATACAAAATTAGTTTTTCGAAAGAAGAAACGACTTGCTTTGGTGCACGATCTTTTATTTTAAATGCGTTAACGTACTTTCTTCCCTTGAACGAAGCGATCGTTTAATAAATAAACTTTTGTTGGCGTAAGAAAGGTGCAAGAAAAGGATTTGCATAATTATGAAAAGTTTAAAAGAACAAAATTATATAAATCAGTCTAGGAAGGCAGAATTTCGAATTAATTATTCATGTGGTTGAAAGTAATTGCATAAGCTGTTTTCTTTGAATCATCTGTGAAACACGACACGTGCCATTTAACACACCATCGAAAAATGTTTCCATTCGCATAACTCAAGGAGTAAATCTGTAGGACCACTTTCGGTCTAGACAAAATACCAGTTAAAAATTGGCCAACAGCTTTGTTGATTTATATGCAATTTATCGTGTATTCGTACTAGGGATTGCCTTAAAAAATACAGCTTTCAGTTGAACGAGAAACAAATATGCGCTTGTAATAATAAACAACGATGACTTTGCGATTAGATCCAATTTATGGTGTACGTTTTGCATAGTTCTGGAATAAATTAAAAAATCGTACATTTGTAAGAAGCCATCGCGTGGCTTGTCATATTTTAATGTTGTTTTCTTCTTTACAGATTTATTTATTTGATAAAGAAATTTGAAGGAACATGACTGGCGC
This sequence comes from Apocrypta bakeri, assembly GCA_018906985.1. NCBI lineage: Eukaryota > Metazoa > Arthropoda > Insecta > Hymenoptera > Pteromalidae > Apocrypta > Apocrypta bakeri. The sequence continues at coordinate 7,986,153 of JACCIA010000005.1, forward strand.
AAGCACGCGGAGACCGACTATATCGGAATGGTATCGCGGCAGAAAGGTGTTGGTCACCGGTGGTACCGGCTTCATGGGAAAATGTCTTCTGGCCAAATTGCTGATGAGTTGTCCAGAAATCGATACGATCTACGTGATTATTAGAGAAAAGAAGAATTTATCCTCACAAAGCAGACTTCTGCAATTGTTACAGGTATTTTTGCAATACGAAAAATTCCAATCCCGACCCGATTACAACTTACCGATAAGCACATTGCAGTGTTGATTATAGTTAGGATCGCGATTGGCTGGCATCTTACCGATGGATTACAGCTAATTCCGGTGATGATCACGCAATTAGCATCTGGATTGGTAAAAATCGGTTAGAGATTCGATGACCTAGTAGCTGATTCTGCTGCCAATTAACTAGTTAACACTTTAATTTAACTATAATTAGAGACGAATCATAGCGCTGATAAGCGAGATATTATCTGAAGTACAATTTGTGTTATTATTATTATTTGGCTGAGTGCATTGGGCTTGTGCAGATCTCTGGATGCACAGGTTATCTTTTGACGCCCCTCGTGTGCGTATTGTAATTGTATGTATTAAGTTAGCTAATTCCACTATTGATCAGCGACAAGTAGGTGTCAGATTTACCAATTACTTAGAGTTTTGCGGTACTAATTGACTGGTTACTATTAGTTTTACCGAACTAGTTAGTGTTTTAATTATCTAAAATTAGCTAGAAACTTCAGTCAGTTTGCGGTACTAATTAACTGTGAATTAGCTAATTAAGCTAATGATCAGCTAGTCAGTATGTCAATCAGCTATACTTGTATACTCGATGAAAGTTGACGAATAATTCCGAATTTTTTGATATTAATTAACGAGTTTTTAATTAAATAGCGCATCTCACATACACATTAACTGTTTCTGGTACTAGTCAGCTAGTTAGTATCCGAATTAGCTAAAACTAGGTAGATACTAAACGATAATTCGAAACATCATTGTATTAAGTAACTAGTTCGTATTTGAATTAGGTGGAATCTCTTACAGACTCAATAGTCAACTCGGGATTCACCACAATTAATTAAAACGTACCAGTGGCTTATCAGCTAATTCCAGTACTATTTACTTAGTTTATACAAATCTTGAACTATTTTTTTAAATCGTCCTTCACACAGTCGTAAAATATAAGTTAAAAAAATAATTCCGATGCATATATATATATAACTGCGCTAAAATTAGTTTCAATAACAATACTGATCCAAAGGACCCGCGAGACAGGTATGCGGAAAAATCTCGCATAATATGTAAATGTATTTTTTTTTTCTCGTGGGAATCCCGACTGCAGTTATAATACCAATGTGCAATACGTTGAATAAAATAGCCTTGATAGCTTCGTCGCGAATACATACCTTAGCCTTGGGCGAGCCGATTTTCTCTTCTCTTTTCACGATTCTCGATGCTGTGTGATACGAAAGTTCGAGAGAGCAGGTAAATATTTCTTATTCCGAACAAAGTCGAAAATCCTTATTTTGGATCCTTGACATGGTTTGATCTCAATATAGTCCGGTACAACTTTCGAATGAAACTACATATATATATATATATATATATATATATATGTGTGTGTGTGTGTGTGTGTGTGTGTGTGTCGACGAAGGATGTCGCGGCAGTTTTGGAAATATGTATTAAGTGGCAGGTTAATGAACGATTAATGAAATACTAATGTGGTATCGTATACCTGGAGAATAAAGAAATTTTGCAATAGAAAATTGCAATAGCGATCGTTAAAAGCCAGGTTTTAATAGAACAAGTCGTTTTTTTTTAAATCCCTACGCTCGCGTAATAGTCATTAATATTTATCTAGTAGCGCGTTGTGTCTGTATTGTGCAATAAAAATTACTTTCAATGATTTGCAAAAAAAAAAAATCATATCGATGGAAAATTATTTATAATAAAAATCTTATATTCGGGTTTTCAAAGTTAAAAACTATAAATTATTTATGTAATTTCGTTGTCAATGCGTAAACGGCGTGAAAAATGTTCGGCGAAAAAAAATTTTTTAAAAAAACGAGACCCTCATTTCCAAGCAAATGAGACAATGCTTAGTTTTCGAATGTAAGATTATATAGCAGAGGCACTGACACGGTTGAGTTTAAGGTAGTTCCATCGTCTCACCGATTAACGATGAAAATCTCATGAAATTTTAAACGAAGATGGTTGACAATTTTCAATTCCCAGGCTACCAATTAACACGTAATAAGATATCTAAATAATACGTTTTGACTAATGAATTATTCAAAAAAAAAAACCATTGAAATTAGAAAAAAACATCAAATCAAACCAGATTATTATTTAATCCACATAATGAATATTACGCGTAATTTCATTTGTGCAATATCGTGAACGACGTTAACCTGGAAAATAAGTAATAAATTAAAAGTACGTTCCATCGCATCGAAAACGTAGGTGTCGAATCTCCTTAAATGCCGAGTTGTAACAAGTCGAGCAAACAAAGCTATTTCATAATATTAATCGGTAAACTGAAACATACGGTATTTCACGTTCGGAAAACAAGTTTAGAACGGATCTGCAGGCGCTTGGACAATTTTCTTTTCGCTATAGTAACTTATCGCGTGATACGCTTACGTATACTGTTAACCGGTAAGAGGTGAGCGCAGGATTTACATTGTATAGTGCACATTGATATAGGTAATGCCTGATTAGATCAAAGCTATAGATGACAGTTTTTCTGTTTAACCGGTGCAGCGAAAGATCAAGTTCAGCATCGGAAATGCGTTCGACGATCGAAATATCGAAGCCAAAATCAAGGTGTCAAGTTTATTGATCAATTTCATTATCGTTAATTCGATCGAAATGACGATTTCGTTCGAAAGTACAGCGCGAGATATCGAATTTTCGCGATTAAAGCATTGACTCGACCATGTATACACATACCTCTCGACCTTTAGCCTAGATTTCGCACTTGATTAACCCGATCTAACAAGCAAGGACATTCTTAAGCAATATGATTTTCAGTCGCAGTGGCCAAGTGACTTTCAGTTTTTCCAATAGAATGTCTGCGCTTTATACACATCGGTTTAATAACTCGATATAAATCGAGCTCAACTTTGTATTAAGCAATCGCTTGATAAAGTTAAAAATAATAGAAAAACTTGACCAACGGATGGGTTGCAGTTTAGAAACAATAATACGCGGAATAACGATCGGTTACCCGCGTCAATTGTCAGTGTATGCATATTGCAATCGGTAAGTGACGTTAAGAAGACAATTTGAGGATGTCGATCTGCGAGTGCGACCAAGCGTCGAATGCATTAGTCAGCGGTGACGTGTCGTTTGCGAACTTTGTAGAATTTCAAAGACAAACGCATCATTGCGAAGTCTACAAGATGCGATCGGCGTGTATAATGCGTCCTTCGTTCGGTCTTTTAAATTTCACGAACTTCGTGCGTTTTACAATATTCAGGAGATTTTCTCTCTTTTCTTTTTGTCCGCGAACAAAAAATCTCGCAAAATTAACGAAAGACGCGCTCACGCGTGCGTATCTCATGCACATGTTCTCTTCTCTTTTGGAATAGATTACGTTCGCACGTTTCGTTTTCTCATAGAAACTCGATGGTATTACGAGGAGATAATTGTCATAAGGAAATATATCGTTGGAGGATCTTGTGGATGAGTAAATTGTTTAATTGTTTTCTTATTTTTTTTTTTTTTTTAATTTTTTTTTTATAATTGCGGTAGTTACTTTGTAGACACAAGTGCATTTTGAGTACCCGATGACTTGGAAATTTTACTTCGTAAATTTCGAGGTGTTTATAAAACTTCGATCCTACGGCGTTAATAGTTATTGCTTCATTGAAAAAAATTGTTTTACATATGTACGATGCGCGATGTAAACGATGTAGTTACGCGATTAGCGCGAAATAATCGCTATTTTCATCACGATCGATTAATGTCATAATTACCGATTTTCAGGAAGAACCATTCAGAGTGCTTCGAGATAATAATCCGGAGAGATTGAAAAAGCTCGTAGCTGTAAACGGCGACACAACTGTTTCCGGACTCGCGATCAGCCCGAAGGAAACGGAAATTTTAAAAAATACTGTCTCCGTGGTGGTTAATATGGCTGCCAACGTGCGTTTCGATTTATCTCTGCGAACCGCCATCAATATGAATACTAAAGGCACCGCAAACCTCATCGAGATGCTCAAACAGGTATACAACAAAGCCATTGTTGACTTAACTAATTAGCATTCTAAGTGCGTGTATACATTATACTGGAATTACGTGAAGTTTTAACCGATTTTGAAAAAATCGGTTACTCTGTCGATGTATTAAACGTTGAAATCGCATTTTGTAGTTTAAGAAGTTGGACTCGTTCGTCCACGTATCGACGGCGTATTGCCATTGCGGTGAGCCAGTGCTCGAGGAAAAATTTTATCCGATCAGTTCGACACCAGAGGCGATGATGCAAATCGTTAACGAAACCGACGATACCATTCTCGAAGCGTTGACTCCAAAGATTCTTGGGGAGCAGCCAAACACTTATGCGTTTACCAAAGCTCTGAGCGAAGATCTCGTCAGGAGATGCGGACTACCTTCAGGGATAGCTCGACCATCGATTGGTAAAGTATATTTCTTTAGTAATGAGCTAACCGATTTTCCTTATAACACTCATGTACCATTAAATGATACTGCAGATTTCTTCTTATTTTTCCATTAACTATATAATAGTGTGTATGTATATGTAGTACAAAATGTTTCTTTATTGTAGTTACAGTGTAACTTAAGGAATCACAATATAGTTACACGATTTATGTATATATTCGGTGAGATATTGTATAGTTGAACAAAAAATTAATACAATTTCGAAGAAAACTCATATATTATAGAGGCATAAGTACTATGCCGGTACATGTAGTTCTGAATTAGTCCTGGATTACCTGTTTTTGCAGAACCAAAAAAAATACAAGTAAACATAAGAAATATAATGAAACTCAAAGCTAATTTGATATTAAAATTTTATTAATTACTATTAATCTAATAATTAAATTACAGCTATGTCTGTAAATACATCAGTTATATATATATATATATAGATATATTTTTCACTTTCTTTTAAATTTTCGGCGTATAAATATATTTTCTATTGAAATAGATTTTGTTCTTTATAAGTGTACATATCATAGCAAGATATACTATTTATACGCTTATAAATATTTAAAAGCATTGTCTTCGTATGATTTATTGCTTTTTTTCTTAAATCAAATCTTATAAATCAGCTTGCTTTAGCGCCTTAAACCAGTTTTTTATATCGTATTTTATGATTTGTTTTTGCTCACTTATGTTTTGATTTTAATTTTTGGAATATCTTTCTCTTAGCTCTTGCACATGCCTGTAATAAATGGTAACATAGTGACATCAATTCTATTTTGACTAATCGTTTATTTTGAATGTTATTTTCGCGGTATCTTCAAAATTGATGATGCCATAAGTGAGTATTCTATGAAATACAGTATAACAGAGTATCAATAAATTATTGAAGGCCATTATTTCAAACAAAATTTCGAGATATACAAAGTAAAGTATCTTGTTTTGAAGAGTATGTCCAAAACGACTTGAATAAATTTCTCATTTTAATGTATAATCAATAATCCCTCGTTTTAGATCTTGATCGTTTACTTTTACCGACTTATTCATCGATTTAAATAACAAGTACATTTTCATTATTCACAGTAATCGGTTCGTACAAGGAACCCGAAAGCGGTTGGGTGGACAATATGAATGGACCAACCGGTCTGATGGTCGGCGCTGGTAAGGGTGTAATTCGTACGATGTTGTGCAATAAGGACTACTTCATCGATGTCATACCTTGCGATATGGCCGTAAACGCGACTATAGCTCTTACGTGGAAGATTGGCCTGGAACAACCCAAATCACCTGTTATCGTTAATTTGACCGAAAGCCACGATAATCCCATCACATGGGAATACGCTCTCGAGACTGGAAAAAAACACGCACTTGCCAATCCTTTCTCAGGTATACTTTTTTGTTCTTGCTTTTATTTAAGAGGAAAAAAAATCTTTTCGATCGTATAAGACGATTAATCGTGTAGAAGCGTCAAATGAATTACATTAGAAACTTTTTGTTTTCGGAAATGACATTGTTCTATTCCGAACGAATCATTAGGATACGAACAACGTTCATGTCGACGATTGGATGTATTTTTAAATGTGCCTGCGATGTTTTGGAGCTTGATTCAGTTCAGTGATTTTTCAAGCTATTATTAGTTACGCTACGGAGCGCATAATACTGTGACGTCGATATGTCGAGTAACACTTTTTAATGATATTAATGATATTAATGATATTAATTTTAGACTTTTATACTACACATATAAATATACATATATATACATATGAGGCTTCTCAAAATTGATTTTCAAGACTTTGATGCCGTAGGAGATTCTTATGGTCTATATATACACTACAGGTTTTAAAGTATTTTACTTGTATAGTTTGACTTATTTAAGAAAAAAAGTCTCTTTTGTGTTTTTAATGACAAATGCTTCCCTTTCAAGTTAGAATTTTTTGAAAATTGCCTTAAAATTGCCAACTTTGACAGACTGTAGTTTAAAAATGTTTTCATAAAATTTTATAATTAAAGTAATAAATATCGTTAAAAACTGTTACTCGACATTTCAAAATACACGTATATACACCGAAATATCGTAACTATCAATTTACTCAGTGCCGTATTTGTTTATGTACTTGTCAGATTTAATATGTTCTTATGTTTTTTATGAAACTTATATTCTATAGAAATATAATCAATTAAAAATACAATATGGCATAAGAAACGGTAAACTAAAATCTACAATGAAAATAACAGTTAAACACGTTAATAATAAACAACCGTATAAATATTTATGCACATGATTTATTGACATTAATCCGCATTTTACTGAAAGCTAATGCCTAAAATAAAAAATAATGTAGTAGCAACTAATGTGTTATTAAAAATCGTACAATTATTTACATAAAGAAATTATTTAAAAATTGTAGGTCCATTATGGTATCCCGGAGGAGGTTTCACCAGATCAAAAATAATTCATTTTATTTTGGTCTTTTTACTCCACACTATACCTGCATACCTATTGGATGGTATTATCCTACTGACCGGGAATAAACCTTTCCTGATAAAAGTTCAAGCTAAAGTTACTTACGGCATCAATTTAGTCTATTACTACACTACGAAACAATGGAATTTCAAGTAAGTCACTGTAATATTCAAGTATTTATTTATTATTTCAACAATTCAAACATTCAAACTCAAATCGAACTGCTCGATCAACCGGAACTTTTCGTAAGCAACGAATAAGCGTTTCTTGTATGTACACGGAAATTTCGATTTTTCTCATTATCGATGAATCGATGACAAATTATATTTTTCTCTCGCTTCTATCGTCGTTCTTTTCCTTTTGCCAAACGAACGAACAGTGAAAACCACCACGACGACAGGTCGGTCCGGAGGTCAATAGGTTAATCGCTGACAAGAGCTATTTGCAATTTAAAAATAATCGCCGTTTGAACACTGGCTTCGTCTGCGCCTGCGATTAATAAGCGCTTTTGCGAATAGGTTTGCTAAGATGATCATTTTTTACGACGATCCACAGCTGGTCATTGTTATATATAGAACTGTACAAAAAGCCCGTTTGTTTATAGTTTTGTGAGAATTAAGACTGTGGCTTTCACTTTTAAAACGAGATGAAACGGTGTCAATACATAATTAAGTTCAATATTTATGGCGAAATATATAATCATTTATGCAATCAGTGAAAGCGTCTGGATGCTAATCTCTTTTTTATTTTGTTTAGTTCCGATCTCTGTTTGAGACATCTCATTCGGTCCCTGAACGTTGAATGTCCGTGACGAAAAAATGTAACATTTAAAAAACGTAGTTTTTTGCTTTTTTTCTGCAAGTATATTAAAAACATTATTTAATAAGACTTATCAGAAATTGATGTAGAAATGTGTTATTTTTTATTTCGACTACTGTTGTGTAGGATACAGCTTGAGCAGCTTTGTGGGTTTTTAAGATTTTTAATTCAAACGAAGCTATTTCTAATTTGATTTGTTTGACTCATTGACAGTGCAAATAGTGTTCAATCAGTAAAGTAAAATTCGGTAATCCGAATTACATTTAAATAATTTAAGCTTTGAATTTAAAAAATCCATCGATCACAGTCGTGATTAAAAAAACATTTCATTTCACAAGACATCAACATCAATTTCTGGTAGATCTTATAAGGTTTTTTTTAATACACTTGTAAGAAAAAAAGTGTAGCTTGTAAATAACATTAAATTTTTGTTACGATCATTCCAAATTCAGGTGGGGAACAAATGTATAGAACAACCCGTAACGAAAGTGACCAATAATTGCAGGATTACAAACGTATTCAACATTGATAACGATTTTTTTATCATTACATTCCAGAAACGACGGACTAAAAGCACTAAGAGCAAGTTTAACACCAGAGGATCAAAAGACCTTCTTCATGGATATAAAAGAAATCGTTTGGGACGACTATCTCCTCACTTACATTTTGGCTGCTCGTAAATTCTGCCTAAAGGATGACCCATCGACTCTTCCACGTGCACGACGCGTTTTCGCTTATCTTTACGTCGCCGATCTCGCAGTCAAGTTAAGTTTTTGTCTGATGTGTTGTTGGTTCGTTTACTCGTGGCTTTTGGCGCCTTACAAACCGAGCGTTGGAGCAGCTCTGGAAATGATAACGGTTCATTAGACGTTTACATACGATAACGTTTGGTTAGAAATTGTCAACTAGTTCGATCTCGAAATTATGTAAAAATTAAGTTGTAATTTTCGTTTCAATTTTAAACGCTTAGGGGTTTTGCCAGAGATGACGGATTTTTCTTCGCTGGACACGCTTTGGAGAAATGATGAATGAAAGAGCGAAATCGGGTGATGTACAAAGATTTGAAGTTTTTTTTTTACTTGATGTATGTCGTAGTCAGACTATTCGTCGGAGTTTACAAGTAACAAATTTTTTCATTTGTAAATATAACGTTAATTAATAAACTATGGATATATAGTTGTATAATCTGTTATTATTTTATTTTGTTTGTATGTTATATGTTAACTGGCGTTTTTTTGCATACAGATGTAAAGAAATCATTTGTCGCGTATGTATACGATTAATATAGTTATATTGTGTGTAAATCATTTGTATCAATGAGTATCCAATTGATATCCTACAAAAAAATACATTTCATTGCATTAATGTTGTAACCATTATTTTTCACAATTCAATAAATTTCTGGTACTGGAATAAACGTTTCAATGTTACTAATCGTATAAAACTTTGGAAAAAAAGTATCGCGCGAAAAGAAAATGTTGTGAATATTTTAAATACTGCATATGTATACATAAATTTCGTTTGGTGTCTGATAAGAAATATTTTGTAACTAAAAGTAAACAGTATTCGTAACCCGAAATCGTATTCGATCGAAACTCATTACAGTCTACTTTTAGGTCTTATATAAATTAAAAACAAATTCATGTCCCTTTTAATCTATATCCGAAACAAAGTTCGCAAAAAACGCAGCTTTCGCTAATAAATTCGCAAGTAAATCGAATTTTAAAAGTATTTTATTTGCAAAGTTCGACGTATTTAAAGTCTTTTTTGTGTTTTTAGCGAGAATTGCTTCCCTGAGAAATAACAATTTTTCAAAAATTGTCTTAAAATGCCAAGATTGGTAAAAATGCCAACTTTGACAACCTGTAACTTTAAGAACCTTCGTGAAAAAATTGTAAAAAAAAGTATGCAAACGGAAATATAAATGTGTCCACGCGTATGTCTCGGTACGTCAGGGTAAAGAAGTGTGTAGGGGTGTAGGTACCGGGGTATATTGAAAAAAATGAAGTCATTTTGCAGGCTGTGACGTAACAATGAAATCTCGAGTGGTCAACACGTCGAAAACAGCCGAATCACGAAGAACCTGTTGAATCAATTACATAATGAATTGCACCCAATTGACCAGCGATCATTATTATCAGTGAAGTATTTCAACTAAAGGTAAAATAAACCGATTATCGAATCATCGTGAAAGTATCAAAGGATCCAAAGGATGTAAATGTGCAGGAAAAAAGCGCATCTGACGAGGTCGTCGCCAACGAGCAAATAAAAATATTTAAGTAACATCACGTGCGGTATGTCGTAATAAGTTTTGCGAATATTTGCATTTGTTATTGACATAATAGTATAAGCTCGTATGGGCAGAACTAACGTTAGGTTCTTCCGACTCGGAGAAATAATTTGCGTTGTTCATTCATATACTGGTGAAGAATAGAGAAGTTTTGAACGTGTACATTTACTGGGATTACGAGTCCTTGAGTTTGTGGTTACGTTTTATGGTTGGGATTATGGAAGAGCTTTTCATTCCAAGTTTACTGTCTGCGTATCCACGTGTTTTTAATATACAAACGATTTACATAATAAATAATACTTAATTATGTTTGTATTTTTCGTTGAAATACTTTATTATTTATTGCAGTACACATTTCGAGTCTTATATATTAATGTATACGCTAAAAAAGTTTCCTCAATTTAAGAAAGTTTATTTATTCAAAAATTGCTCTTTTTAACGAAGAAAATATATGCTTGAATTAAAAGACAGTATTTTTGGTTTAAAAAATATTTATACGAAGCTATAATTATTTTTTATTAATATTAACTCAAATATATGAATGTACTAGATGCGAGAATAAATTACGTAAATATATGTGACATAACTTAGTTAGTTTAAATTAGTAGGTGAAAATCAAAGAGTGTAATTATAGCACACAATTTTTAAAAATTTAATACGCTCTGTTTTAGCAAAATGTTATCTAAAATAAAACGTACATATATTTTCATTCTAATAAATACAATAAGAAAATATTTTCTCAAAACAACATACCCGTTTTTGGAGCCAAACAAAATATTTTTTTTTATTTTAACTATTTTTTCAAAGCATTGGAAATTCACGATCTTTTTCACAAGATTTTATAAACTTTTAAAGAAATTTTCGTGAATTTTCCTGTAAATTACTGATTATTTAAAGTTTCAAATTTTTACTAGTTAGAATGCATTGAAAATGCATTCCTTATAAATAAAAAATTGTAAATTATATCTTTCTAAATTATAATATACTCCCACAATGACAAAGTATGCAAACTATACTACTAATTATAGTACTGATGATATAAAGCCTTTTTTTGTATGTATAATTGTTTCAAATTGAAAAATAATATGCAAACTTTTAATATCATAAATATGTCTTCAAGGTGTGATCAAATAAATAATTTTTTAAAGTCCCAAACACGTGAGTATGAACATTTTTTAATACGTATTTAGACCTGTAATATAAAAACTAATTAAAAAAATTTTTTATAGCTATCAAACTTACGTACGGTCGTTATAAATAATTTTGAAGCGAACCTATTAATCAAAATTAATTATTTCATACTAACTTATATAATTACATATGGTGACACGTACGGTACTGTGAGAACCATAAGATAATAATATAATTCACGGTCGGTTACTTTACTATTTTTTTTTCTCATTATCATAATTATATTATTTTTTTCGTATTCGTTATTACGTTTGGTAACTTTAAAAATAATGAATATTTTATAAGAAAAATGAAAATTATTTTAAAAAATATGTACAAAAATTAAAACCATTTGCTATTCAAAGTATATGCTCTTCATATTAAGACGCGTTTTCTTAAAAAAGCGACTACAAGAAATACACAGTCCATGTCAGATGTAATTTGAATGAATCGATCGACAACAATAAGGTTTGCATTTTTTTGCTACTGCAATGAAAAACAATTATTATAATAGTCAAATGAAGAATTTGTCGAAAATATCCTTGAGAGTAAAACCAATCAATCAAACTTAAAATTTTTTTTATCATTCATTAAAAGTACATGGACGTTCAGTTCATTAAAATCAATTGTTTAAAGATCCAAATTGTAAATTTTTTTTTGTTAAAACGTATGCGAGTATAGACTTGGATATGTAAGGATGACGGAATGTGCGTTCGATTAAATCACCGCTCATAATATGACGTAAAGATATTCTATAACCAAAATTTATAGCTCTCCATAGAATAATTAGAAATAGAACCGAAAAGATACAAGCTTCATTTGAATATCCCGCCGAAAAATTTTTTAAACAATCTTTCAAAATCTCCATTGCCATTGTCAATATCGCGTAAGAAAAAGCAAAAAACCACTCGTTTCCTGTGCTCAAAACAGTCCCAAACTTTCTTCACTCACACTATATACACACGCACAAAGAGCGTTTTCCTCCTACGATCGATAGCGACTGGTGGCGCGTAAAATTGAAACATAATAAAAAAACGTCCAAAGAAAAACAACAGCGGCGCAGATTGCACTGGGAGATTTACGCGTGTACACGTATACATGCGCGCGTACACACGCGCATACAGCCGCGTATGAGCCAGGCGTCTGGCATCCTGAAATGTGTCGAAATAGCGACTATATATACTTGTATATACACCAGCCGCGAGAGCGCGGTCACGAAAGTCCATTGCGTCACGTGCGAGTAGCAGCGCGAACTCGGACATTATGTACGACGACTTCTCTCCGCACAGTGGATTCTGGCGGTGGACCTTTTTGTCGTGTAAGGAGCCGTAGTGGGGGGATGTACGAATTGTTTCTATGCCGATGAATGTGTTTCTTTTTTTTCTTCGGATTAGACACTTTTTGTACAGGTCTTTGGCTGGCTTCGCGAGGCTATGAGAGAAAATCGTGAATATCGAATGGCGCGAGACGAAAAAGAAAGGATTCGAACGCGAAGTAATGTGAGGGGAGGCTTGAGACTGGAAAATAGGTCGATTAGATGTGGTGCGTAGAAAAAGTAGGTGTATACACAGAGCCAATGGAAAATATGGGGATTTCGTTGCAATGGAAAGATTTTCGTGGATTTCTTTGTTAACTTGCTGTTGTAGCGCGAGGCGCGAAGATTAGAACCGGTGGATTGAAATTGAGATTGAAACAAAGTTTAAATTTAACAGCATGCGAATAAATGCTTTTTTTAACGATGGCAATATCGGTTATTAACGACTGCGTATTGACTCGCGAGTGGGTTACGTGAAACATGTCATATATATGTGTACGTATGGACGCAATCTCAGACTGTCAGACAGCAGGTAATCGGGTGAGATCGTTGTTGGACCTGAAATAAATATCGCCGAAAGCTGTAAACGTCGTGCAGAAGCGAAGGTAAACGGGACGTACATCGCGAAAGTAAAACGAAAAATCTTACGTACTTCTATTAGCTGATATTGCAATGTTTCAACACTGTGTTAATTTATTCATCCAAATCTGGCGGATACGGGATACTGTAAATTTTTATGACTTTTACGCTGGTGCAATTTTGAAAAATTTAATAAGGTGCACTTAGGCGAAATAGACATTGGCAATAATGATAATCGAAAAACTCTGTTATCCTATCCTAAGTACACCTGTTTACGTTAATACACTGTGCAGGTGATTTTTATTTTTCAACCGAGTTATTGCGATATCGTAATATTAATAATAATCAGTAACACACATAATATTTATTTGGCCTCATCTTTAAAGTTAACTTTCTCTAATGGCATTGCCACATATAGATGTTGAGAGTTGAGTTTTCTTTTGTTCGGAAATTACGTATACGGAGAGTAGACTCAAAAATTCAGTCGGAATTAAATGAAGCGTAACGCGGTAATGATACTGCCGGCAAAGAGTATTTTCTAGACGTCGTTTAAAATTTACGATTCGCTGAGCATTTCTACTAAACGAGTTATAAAATGTACATTGTAGATTATTCGCAAAATAGATTCTTCGAACGTTACGTTTTGATTAATCGATAATGATTGTTCGAAAAAATTCGAAAAACGTTTCGAAATTCGAAAAATTTCCTTCTAATCTCTAGTCGAGCGAAATAATTAGATTACAAAATGAATAATTATGCAGAAATTATTTCCTCAGCGGAAGTAACTACGTGTACGTATAGTAATAAGAAAATAAGTTCAAGGGCAGTTGCAGTAAAAGAACTGTGATATTAACTTGTAGATGGCCATCGTGTGTCTTTTATATAAATGTAACAAGTAATAATTAAATCGAATATGTAAATGTTGTTTATAATCTTCCATTGTAATTAAAAATGACAAGTATCGACAAACGTGTTTCGCGCAGTTTCCCTGAATGTATAATCTTAATATTTTAAAATACACTTGTCATGTTATTATAAAAGAATATACTAAAAATACATGTAGGTAAAATAATAATATTGAGAAACATTAATCGAGAGAGCACAAGCTAAAACAGGATTTTTTCGGCATTTCGACTTTTTGCGAAACGTTTCGCGAAAAGAGCGCGTAAATAGAAGTGCTTTGAATAAGGAAACGTTTCTGTAAACGAGATTTATCATTTTCGTCAGTGGCGTACAAAATGTCAAGTATAAAAAGGATAAAAAAGATGATTTTATGATCGGTTTTGTGACTTTTTAATACGGACACTTGACACATTGCTGATATCGATTTTATGGTAACGGAATGAAAGAAATTGGAGAACTGCTGTTGAGGAGCCGATTTTGCAAAAATGATATGTTGTAATCATCGCCAGTGAAAGTAAAGATAAAGAGATGAATTTACATAAATGCATTTGGTATCGCGAAAAATAAATGTTTAATTTAAATAAATTGTAAGCCGGCGCTAAACGCAATCACACATCCGTGCTATGTATATACAATGTTTCTAAAATGCAAAGTCAGATGCAAGCTTAAACTATTGACTGCATTTAACATTTGAACGAGCACTATATTCTCGTTTGAATCATCTTTTTTTACTTTGAACAAAGTCGTAAAAGGTTTCCAAACAACATTATCCTATAAAAAAAGTGTTAGATAACACTCTTAGTTATGGACATAAAAATCTGCATAAACTCAAACCACGCCTATAACGAATTTTAAATAAAACAAATGAAATAAATTAAATTGTTCTATTCTCTTTTGATTGATATATTTACGTGACATATGCCGCCATGTATTGCGCAATAACGTCTCTTTAAACGTTCCCTCGAAACAAGCTCTTCCAAATATTACATATACAGCATGTACATTGCGGTGGTACCGTAAAATCGGTACAAAGACACACCGAAACATACCTTACGCGCATACAAACTGCGCATGTATATTAAATACCTGTCCATAAATGAGAACGCAACCTTTTGCGACCAGTTAAATTTCACATTAAAAACTTCGGGGTCGATTATCAAGGGGTGGGAAAAAAACCTTACCGATCTCGAGCGGCCCTGAGCGCTTCAGAGCGGTTTGGGAGTAAAAGCGGACGGCTCACCGATAATACGCAAGGCAAGCACAGTCGCGCGCGCACTTATACGCGATCGGCCCTGAGCGAGCAGTGTAACGTTCGCCAGTTTTTCGCCGCGAGTCGCTGGCTCAGTTCAACCGATTGCGCCCGAGCGACAGGACTCGATGTTTCGTGCGAGCAGCCGGTCGAAAGCAACCGTATGCTTTCGGTGATATAGATTTTCTATATTTTCGATATTTATACGACTTTTGTCTCGAATCGGTGAACCTGTTCGTGTATAACCGATCGAAATCGGCAACCGATTTTCTTCGATTCAACAAATCAAACGGATCGAACGATACACAAGGTAGTTCCGTTGATCATCAGTCAAGAATCGTTGTTCTCGATCTGTAAGTTTTCTTCCAGATAAGTATATAATCACCTTTTGCTTTTACCGATTTTTCGTGCGCGATCGATCGCGTTGCTTGTTGAGATAGAAAAGGGGAAAGAGAATCGTGTCGCAACGTTTTCCGGAATTTCACTGGAAATTGCTAGTCTGTCGTGCGTGGAGCAGTGCGAAATCGTAATAATTCCTTGAAGTTCGATCGTTGATTGGCTTATCAAGAAAGGTGCTCTTAATTAATTATATATCAAAGGTATTATAACACAAGTGTAACATACTCATACTTAGGTAACATCTGTTTAACTTTTATATGCAAAGAAATATCAAGAGAAAAGAAAAACAGAAAAAGTTTGCATTAATTATGTATTACAGCAATTCAAATATAGATAAAAACATCGGTAACCTCGGAGTTGCGCAAAATTTTTTTTTTCACCGAGCAATTAACGTTTTGTTGTTCTTTAGTCTCATTACATTGATTTGATAATTGAAAGAATGTGAATTTAAAAAAATAACTTTGCTTAAAATAAAATTCTAAACATAGTTACCTTTTTTAATAATATGCGCGGATTGCAGCGATCGACGGCTTAGATCACAATAAAAATAAACGGAAAAAACGACTAGAAAGTCAAATCTCAAAGTGTTTCGAAAATGGTGTGTGCTTGGACCTTGACGTAAAGAGAGACAATTGAAGTTTGTTAGATTTATATAAAATACTTATTCGTTGCGTTACAAAAAAAATCCGTCGTTGGTACTCCAATCGTAAACTGAATCAAAATTCAAACAGATTTACTTATAATATTTGTTGAATAATAAAAACATACACAATCATGTATTTCATTTCCATCTTCTATACGCTATTTCGTACGCTATCAGTCTCACAATTGCGATAACTAAAGAATAACCAAATCGAACTCGCAAATAAGCATTGGCTAATGATTTTTCTTCATTAGTTCTACTTCGAGAATAGAAATTGATCGATCGACATCGCACTTCCTGTTTCACAGGTATCGTAAGACACGTTGGTTTGTTCATACCTCATTGATAGCGCTACATACAATGCGCATACGCTAGACGTACTTCCAAATAAATTTAAAAAAAAACAATCTAGTCTCACGCCAATCGCAATATCGTATCACGTGACGCGATAGTTTCCCCACCGCGATTTGAAAATTTGCGCGGGCAAGTGCTTTCGAGATCGAAAGTGAATCGACTCGTAGACTCATCGAAAGTTTGTTTACTCCGCTCGGTGAGTGGATGATACATAAGCTTCGCTACCAATCATTTGTATCTCAAGTTTATCCGCAATGGACAAAAAGCGTAACGTGCATTAGTGTAGGGATAAAAAATGATTTTTTAATGGGAAGAAAAAATTGATGATTTACGATCGTGATATAATGATCTGATATCTAGTTGGTGGAGCTGTATATTATTGTACGGTATTCACCTTGTATTTTTAATGCGATATGTATACGCGTATGAATATATAATCCATAGACATAACGTTTAAATGAATCAGCTAGAATTTGCCGTGGAAAATCCTCGGAATTCGAAATGCGAAAAGCCGAGAGATGGGTCGCGATTTCAAATATACGATTTCAAAATATCGAGGTTAACGAACTGCGATTCCGCGTTGGTAGCTCTGCGATTGTATTTTTCTCGGCTTCGACGAAGCATTACCGACGACTAATTGTAACATACGATTAGCCAAAAATAATGTCAAATTTGGAAGATTCATTTTTCGTTTTTACTTGGAAAGTCGGTTCGTAAAAGGTTTAAAGCTCTATGCGCGGCTGTACTATTAAAAGTATAGTTTCGCTTACGCGTTTATTGCGATAGCGTGATTGTAATCACAATGAAGTTATATAACGACGACAAGTTTACCGCTTTGCTTTGAGGATCTTCTCGTGTGTATAAAATCTATAAGTATAGGAATGCACTTTTCGAAAGCAAAACAAACTAAGAGTCAATGATAGCTTTTAATTTATATTCGCTCGTTCGTGACGATTCGTTATTCATTTATTTATCTTTTTTTTTTATTGGTGGAGTTTACTTTTACTATGCTGTAGTATTTATAAATAATTAACAGACGCAGAATCGTATCGAAAAAAATCTTACGAAAAATTAAACAAAACAACCGGTCTAACTCATTGACCAGCGCGACGTCTCGCAAATACCGCAAATTCCTCGAGCAAACACATCATCTTTCGTAACGAATATTTTTTTTTACTATAGACTTTATCTGATGACATTTTAGAAAGTCCCGGAGCTTGCGACGAGTAGTCTCCGATAATATAGTTTTTTCTTCTATTCTTTCCCATCGACCATCGTTTCTGTGCATTATATTCTGTGTATTCACGACGAAATTTTACTTTGCAATTTACATATACCTATATGTACATAAAACGTGAGCAAACGAGCGCGAGCCCACGCAGACGTTCTGCTTTGTGGACAAAACGAAGTAAAGTGCAAAGTTACAGGTGGGATACACGTGTTCAGTCGCATACGGAAAAGTGTGTTTATAATCGGAATTTTTGAAAGACACTGCTGACGAACCGTGTCGTACGAGTTGTTTCAGTGGGAAAAGAATTTCATGGAGTTTAGACAGTGTGTGTGTGTGTGTGTGTGTTTTTTAGTGAATTGCTCAATTCAAGACTCGAACCGCGTAGTTAAAAATTGTCGTAATTTAGCTTGTTATTTACTTGTAGGAAAGGTTAATTAAATTTTTTGTGAAATTTAATGTATTTATGGTACAAATTTTTATTCAAAGTTTTTGAAAATAATGCATATGGAAAGTATAGCTGGTAATAGTAAACACTCGAATAGAAGTTTTTCTACTGCACAGAATAGCAATTGGTATTAAATAATAAAATTTCTCTGTCGATATGGTAGGTATCTAGGTATGGTAGATCTTTTTTTTGTATTACTATACGATAACAATAATATTCACTATTTATGGTAAAATATAGTAATTTTTACTATGTCATTGGGTTAAAATTCCTAAACTTCGTCAAACTAGTATTGTTTCGAATGCATACTTAAATCAAGTTATTTATAAGTCTTGAATCTAGGTGGCGTAGGGTTTATCTTACACACAAGTAACAGAAACACTTGTTAATTGTTATATAAGGACGCTTCGTAAAAAATTTCCGTAGTAAAATATAATATTTATTAATATACAAAATAGTAAAATGCACATAGGGTAAATATTTCTCGAAAGTAGTATTTATTATATATATCATCTCGGACGCTTGCCCTTAAACCCAAGCTGTTTATAAGTTTGTTCATCTAGGTGGCGTCGGGTTTTTCTTACACACAAGTGGCAAAAACACTTGTTAGTTATTATATAAAGACGCTTCTTATGAATTCTCGATTCAGAGGACAGATAAAACTGATTGGAAATGAAATTTTAGAAGAAGCGCAGAGTCATAATTGTCGCATAATCGTCATTGAGTGAGATGAATGGGTTTGCGACGTTAAAAATAGGTAATATACGTTTTCTCTTCTACGAACGTCTCTTGTTCTCTCTCTCTCTCTCTCTCTCTCTCTCTCTCTCTCGAGTGTACCAACGAATTATCGTTAAATTTCAGACGTACTACTTGTCGCTTCGGCGAAAGGAAATCCGATGATTTTCAATCATGGGAGAAAAATTAGCAATGAAAAAGATTAACTCGTAATATTGTCTAGAGGAAAAGTGACAAAGGATATTGTGACCTCGGTATAAAAAGTGTGCAATATGGTTAGAGCGAGTATCTTGAAGGGCGAAAAATTGCGCGAGAGCGAGGTCACTTGTGTCTTGACGCGTGAGCCTGATGATTTGTATTGTCTGCATATTTTCGCGTGTTACATCAAACTTTTATGTAATTTTGGAGAAATTCTCGTTATCCTTGATGTTGGTACTGATTAATGCAATTTGCATAACAAACTTTTTTTTAATGTCTATATCATTCTATCGACACAATTTAATATTTAAAAGAATCATGCAATTGGATTTCATCGTTTAACAACGATCCTAATAAAATACGCCGGCCACAAAGGCTACAAAATATTTTGGAGCAAAGTAGACGTAATGGTTCCTTGAATCTCAAATAAAAAATGCATATAATTAATGAATTAAAATATTTCTCATCTGGTTTATTTCATAGATCAATTCAACGAAGAACAACGGCAATGTCATCCACGATCATGGAGAACGAGCCTGACAGAATTGGAGCAGTTTTTGTCAATCGAGACATTCTCATAACCGGAGGGACTGGATTTCTTGGAAAAGTGTTAATCGAAAAGTTCCTGCGTTGTCTACCAGAGATTAGTCAACTGTATCTACTGGTCAGGCCAAAAAAAGGCAAAGACCCGAAGCACAGACTCGATGATATTTTCAACTCGGCGGTGAGTAAATTTAACCTGAATCTTCGTCAATTCAACTCGTTAATCATTCGTGCAATCATTAGCTCGAACACTATAATCGATACCTTCATTCGTAAATAAAAAAAAAATCCTATTGCGCGAAATGTGCGTAATTTTGAAAATCGTCAATGGATTGACACGAATCATCAATTATATTCACTTAGTAAGCGTTAATAGCGTGAAATTTTTTTGATTAATAATAAAACACCGCAAACACTGTACGAGCCGCTGAATCGCGAGAAAATATATAGGGCAGTAGGGGTCGCGCCACAGAGGGAAAGTCTACGTCGGCAAGATGTCTCCCTCTCTTTTTCTCTTTCTATACACGTGTGACCACTTTACACGTACACTCGCCCGTTCTATAGCTCCTAATAATTGTGCAATACTCGGCAAGTCGGCTGTTTACACACCTGCACCGCCAAGCGGATTCTTTTCGAGACGGAAGTTTGCTCGTGTCAAATGTCGTGCTGACGCTTTCTATGCCTCACTTTCGCTTTTGTTCGGATATATATATATGTATTTATTATATAGATATATCGACACGTAATGCGTCCGCTAATTGAGTGTACGCTGCTTGTAATTGCCGGCGAGCGGAATTTTTCATGTATTCTGTAGGTTATATTTTAGTTGAGGATATATTTCAGCCTGCTCTGTTATTTATATGGGGAAATTATTTACCAACGATAATTAGGGCAATCTTGTTAAAAAAAATTGTGGACAATTTAAAGCCAATGGCTCACTCGGCAATAATCTAAATTCCCGCCTTCCGGCGATTTTACTTTATTGTATAATATTATATATTATGATCCTATCGATAGGAATTAGTAGTTCAGTTTATAATGTAATAAAAGAGGATTCACTGCTTTTAATGGTGTACCCACTATCACAAATTATTCGGATTCAAAAACTCAATATATATGAGTCGTTCTCTGATAGATAGAACGAACAAACAAATTTTTGTTTAACATTTTTAAACTATAGTTCGGCACTGTGTCTACCTTCACGAATGTTTTTTAAGTCACAGTATGCCAAAGCTGGCATATAAAGTTAATTTTCCTTATTAGTAATAATAATGACTTAAATTGCACTAAATACACTAATAAGACTCTTGTAAGCTAGTCCTGGATGACGATGAATCAAACATACGAATCACTTCATTTTTTTCATAACAATAACTGAAAAATTTAGCATATATATATACAGATATCAGTCCAAGTACATCAAATTACGATTAAAATGCCTATTTCACTCGTATAATCGTGACTTTGACAGTCCCAACATAGCTAAAATTTACAGAGAAATAACTTATATCACTGGAAATGCTACGGAAACAATAATTATTTTTATTAAAACGTTACTCATGATAAAAGAATAACAATTTTCTTCTGTTTCGTTTAGAAAAATAATAGCAGAAATATTTTCTTACGATTATAAACAAAAAAAAAATTTTTTTTTTAAAGTCGAAAAATTGTTTTAAGTGTACATAAAAAAATGAATACAAGTTAACAATTTGATTATTATTACGATATTTCTTTGACAATTTCGTAAGTAATTATTTTTGTCCATAAATCGTATTAAAAACGGCATATCAAACGTTCTATTCAATTTTCGTTACATTACAATATGCACATAGCAAACATACGCTTCTATTCTGTATCTGCTCTTTCTCCTCTTTCCTTTTCGATCAATATTTCAATATCCACCAAATAAAAAATCTCACTTAATTTACAATTAACGCGGTAATTGCTCATTCTTCAAAAAAAGAGACGAAATAAAAAGCAATCGGCGGTACGATAAGTGCGCGCATACGTACGATTGACGAAATCAAGAGCGAAAGTATCCGTAAAAAGAAAAAACAGAAGAAAAAAAAAACGACGAAACACAGCGAAGTCTACTACGCGTCGAAGTTTCGATATATCATTGCGTTCCTCTCAATACGTATATACATATATACAGCTATACACACTTGCCCAAGCATACACAGTCGTTCCAATGCACCAGTGTAGGTATATATACATTACCGGAGTTCTATCACTCGCTTTGGCCTCGATGCGCTAAACCCGTGCTCAAAAGAACCGCTTCTCTTTTCTCTTTCGATACATAGATGTATACGTGGATTTGCTCGCGCAACTGCGAAGAGACTGTCGCATTTAGCGCAACGATCGAATTTGACTTTTTAAATTATTCTGCCGGTGAATAATCATCGACCTATACGCGAAACGTGCGATCGATTGTCTCGGCACGAGTGTGGATTTTTTTTTCTCCGAACACACGTGGTTCGATGCTTGGGTAATCGCGGTTTTGTATACGGAGATTAATGAAAAGTCGAATCCGCGGGATAGCCTGAGATGATCGATGCACTGGATGGCGATGGAATATGTTTGTATCTGCGAGCTCTACAGATTTTTACAAATGGACTTTGATTCCATAGAAATACCTTCTCGGATCGAATACACAGTACAAGGAAATTATTTTCATTTCGATGTAAAGTCGAAAAAACGCAGTGATTGTGAATTTAGTGGATAATTTTTAGTTCCAGTGATACGCGGTTACTGCATTTTTTATAAAATTAGATGTTTCTCAACAAACTAAGAAAAATGAATTATCATCTTTCTTCGGATTATTCTTTTAACGTCGACAATGCAAGTTAATAGAAGCTTAAAAGCTAAATAAAAAGTTTCCGTGTATTAGTGAATTTGAAAGTATCCATTTGACAAGCTATATCGAAGCATCGAACGTCGCTTCTTTTTTCGTTTTTCATACTCTAAGCTGAATTTCGTATGCAAATATTCCTTATTTAATCTTATTCGATTTTACATAGCAACGTAAAACTTTAATAAATAACGATATTTTAGTAGCTTTTTATTATTATCGTCTCTCTTGATAAAGTATCCTCTATCCAGCCTCTGCTTTGTCTGTCTTGACAGTGAATTTATTGCGTGATCGTCGTGTCTTTCATCGAAATACGCGTGTAAAGGATACTTAGAATACTAAAAATAATGTCAGGACTAAAATCCAGTCTCAGAATGTTGTTTCGTCATTTTTCACATTGTTGGATGAAAATAATCGTAACATCGGTGCTTGTGAACCTAAACGCTCTTTGGCACGTCCACGACCGGTTTACAGGACCTCCAACCAGTGTGTGTATTTTTTAAATTTTTTTTCATCTGAGTTGTTATGCGGTTGATCCTGTACGCGTCTAGACTAGGCGGGAACTCTCCAATGAGTCATACAAGGAAAATATACAGATACGTATAAAATGGACTGTATATAGTGTAATAAACGAGTCTAGTTTTTTATATCAAAGACGGTTTTTTTCTTGGTTAGAGGGAAACTTGCGAAGTTAATATTCTTTTTTATTTCGACGTCATAGCTGGCGAATACGCGAGGATTATATTGAAATCGTGAGAATAATTTTGAGGTTGTGTAGAATTTTGTTAATTTCTATTTATTGTGCAGTGATTATTAGCTATGAGGCATTTTTTACAATTCACAATGTATCACTATTTTTAATCTAATGTTGCATATTATATTTGTATGAATAAAATCGAATTCTTATTTTATGGATTAAAAAATCGATGGAGAGTTCTGGGTTTCAATCAATCACTAAAATCGAAATGTTCATATAAATTTTATCAGCATAGATTTATATTATTAAAAGCTTATGATTTATCTTCCATGTCGATTGATACGTTATGAACATGCAGTTACACGAATAGTTTCAATAATAATGAATATTAATTATTGAAAAATCCGTTATAGCAAAATTTAGCTTTACAATTTAGAAAAATTCTTAAACGAAAAATTGCCATTTTAAATACATCGTTTATCTTTTTACAATACGTTAACAATATTTCTAAATTAAGTATTTTAGATTGTTTATTGCAAACTGTTATTTTCAAATAATGTCACATAAACAATTGAAACTATATGCTAAAAGGTCTTTAGAATTATCAACCGTGATTTTTAATAACAAAATTATTAATTAATAAATGTTTATTTATTATTTTCATCGAAATAATACTGCGTATTAAATTAATTATAATTTTGTTTCTAAATAGAGGTCCAAACTAAATCCATTAGCACGTAAATGAAGTTTTTTTTTCAATACCTATTTCTACGTTAAAATTAAGTAATATAAAATGATCTTTACCAAATTTAAGCAGCCATGTTCTTATGTGAAATTCTTTCTACTTTTAGAATCTGAAGTTATATTTAAGGGGGCAAGACACCTTTGAAGTGCATATTACTAAATTAAAAATTTTAAATATTTATAACAATTTAATTATAATTTACACTTATTCTAATAATAGAAGAGCTAGACCTTTCAAGTTGAAGGTAAAACTATTGTTATAAACATTTTAATTTTTTAATCTAGTAATTCGCATTTCAAAGGTGTCTTGACCCCTTAATAATATGCGAGTCTAAATTTTTATAAATAATTTACTCAAAAAAACTTACAATGTTAGTTTTTAATTTATATTATAATATCCAGGTATTCCCATAGATCCTACTAAACTTGGACATTCAAAATTTATTATCATTTGGATCTGTCCATGAACGGTGACAAGTAAATTCTAAAATTACGTACATATTTCGTAAATTCTTAAAAGTAACCGAAAATAACGGAAGGCTTATTATTGTTGCCTAATTCATCAACAGAATATAATTAAACCAATACATCGAATAATTAAAATACGCAGTTTCATAAATATATGTATATTGAAATTTTGTATACAAATCTTTAGGTCACATAGACACTGATAATTCACTTCCTGAGTTGATTATCTACATAGCAATTCAAACCGTCTACAGTATATTAGTTAACGATTAAAAGAAAAATGGTTTTTAACAATTCGATATTTTTTCCATGGAACATCGTCGCCTGCATATTTCTATACATACATTTGTTACAATTATATCGTACCCAAGAACTAATTACAGTTAATTGCGGAATTAAAAAAAATAGTAATAAAAACCGAGTATGGACAAAACCAGAATCGTATGTAACCTTGTTAGGTGCAGACAAGTAGTGCATTTCGTATTCAACAATTAGTCTTCCTCCTGAACTCGAATCTAAAAAAAGCATCCTGAGTGAGAAGTTCTGGCGAAAAATGACCGGTTCACCAGGCGATCGACTGCTGCTGCTGCAAAGACAGAAAGATATGACATAACCGCGGTAACCGCTTCTTGAATAACTTTCACCCGCGGTGCGATAATATGTTTCTTGGCGTGCGTTCGAGAGGCCTTGACTCTGTTTCAGCGCCGCCGTGTGCCTTTTTTTTACTGGGTCTGTTATATAGGTGGATGCATACCATAGTATGCATATGTGTATATATATATATATATATATATATATACCGTCTGCGGTTAACCGGAGTTCGAGTGATTTTAAGGAAAATCTATTGAGCGTCTTCGACTCTTTGGGTTTTTTTTGTATTGAAATATTTTTAATGTACGTATTATATACATCCTAAGTGCATTTACGATTATGCAGGTGTTTGTACTATAACTAGTTTTCTTCAATGAAGAAAATAACATGTTTTTTATAGTCATGTGGATATTTCGATGTATATCGTACGTACACGATTTTCAATCGAAAGCATGAATGAGTACAGTATATATAGATACATGATTATTATTGAAAAAATTATTATTATTATTATTTTTTTTACGAACTAAATAGTTGACTTTTCTTTTGCAAACCATGGAAAGGACTCCAAGGCTTCAAGATCGAATCAGCCTCTTTTTTTTTTACTTTCTCTTTTGCCTATCCCAACCAATCGTGCGTGCATTGAAGTCTCTTGGATGGCGAGTGTTTGCCTGTATAGACCAATACTTATCCGGTGACTGCAATGCGTGACTTTATCCCCAACGTACTTACTTTTATTTATTTATTTTTTATTACACGTTCTTTATTAGCATAGATATACCTACATTAAATATCTTATCACTGTATATATATAACATGTTCTGTATACAGTCGTGTGGATATTCGATATGTGATGATTTTTGCAAAATTATTATTATTACTTTTAACGAATCGCGAGTGATCGTCCGTTCTTTTGCGAACAATGGAAATTTTTCTGTAAAAGAATGAAGTGAGAGATTCTTGATTATTTAAAATAGTTAAAACTTGACACTAGAGATAATGAATCGGTAAAGTATCTTATTATTATCTTACGATTTGATATAAGATAACACGCGTGAAAACTGACGACTGACGTAACGGAAGGAAAAGGTCAAGGCCGAAGACACTTATTTCTGTATACTATTAAGTAATAAATTTAGTACTGCATTCATTCATCGATGCAAAATTATAAATAGAAACAGTCTGAAGTGTCACTTTGAAAAATGAAATAAAAAAAGCCGCAGTATACGGATATCTTGGAAATTAGTAGCCGTTTAAACAAACGAGTGAGAGAACGATGTGATGAAAATTGCATGAAAGTGATTTTTCCTCGAAATAAAGATAACAGATTCTCTCGAATTATACAATAACACTTAAAGCATGCGATAGATTTACGGGCACGTCTCAATCTGCGGAAAGAAATAAAGTGCCAAATATCTCTTTTCGTCGGATAATACAGACGGATAGCAAAAAAATCGTTCTCTATTAATATTAACAAATTATTTCAATTGCTTTATTCCGCCCAACGAAATCTCTGCGCTACGAACTCTTCGAAGCGTCCAAACGATAGAAAAAAAAATCGGGTAGTTCCAGCTAATTCTCAAGGTGTCTCAATCACGTGTACACGTACAGGAGGCAGTCTAAAGTCGTATCGCGCGGAAGTCAATCGAGTTCTGTAGCAAAGCAGAAAGTCGACTCGTTAACGGTGTAATTTTCAAACGTATGTATTTGCGATCGATCGCAGGATGCATATTGCAAATCCCAATGCTTGAATTATCGTTAAAACCACTTTTTTCTCCCTCTCTCTCTCTCTCTCTCTCTCTCTCTCTCTCTCTCTCTCTCGATCGATTCGCGAAGCTACGCCGGATTCGAAAAATCTCACGGTTCTATAATAATAATACCGTCGAGTGGACGACGCCGTAGGTTTTTCGAGTGACGAAACGACAGTTGAAAAACTTCGTCGCAACCGCGTGCAATGATGTAGAGATGATCGTGCGAATTTTCGTCGTTCAAAAGGAAAGTAGGTTAAGTGCATGACGGAATGTTATATAAGGCGTCGAATATACATATATACACACACACAAGCGAGAAGATTATACAGGTTCTTGGAAATCAATATAGGGGATCATTGCGAATCGCGACAGATATTAAAACTGACTATGTATAGAAAGAGTTAGTATTGAAAGAGTTCATTTTTACTACTTAATTTTACCTTTTGATAATTCGCTATTAAAAGTCCATTACATTGCGTTTGATGAATGTTAACTAATCACGGTGCGCGGCGAACAATTACGATACGACTCTGAATTTATTCAAGATGCGCTGTTCAAAATCGTAATTTTTCGCGGGATAAATAAAATTTATCGATTTAACGGAAATTTCTCTTTTTTTCATTTTTAATCTTGCTAAGAGATTCACTAATTTAACGTTGCAAACAATGATTGGCAATAGTGCTAAATATAGAGGAAATAAATAAAATTTAACTGCATTAAGCTGGCTACTTAATAAAGGATTCATTATTTTAATGTATACTAATAAAAGGATAATAAAAAAGGCTATTTTTCATTATATTATTGTCTATTTTTAAATTGCACATTTTCAAAAAGTGAATTATTTTCACTTCATGACAGAGCCATTACTCACTATTTCCTGGTTACATAATTATAACATTTTGAAATGGTCAAAAAATATTGCTGAACAGGGCAGTTTCACTGAGTAACAGTTTCGAAGCCAAGACTCGCAAATATGGAAATGCACAGTGTATATATTACGTAAAATTTTCTATATTCTTTCATTCACCTGCTAACGCGGCTTGTGTGTGGATTCATTCTATTGAATCGTGAGTAAACGCGTATTCGAGCTTTCAATCATTGTTTTAATTTGTTAATATTACCATTTTTAACAGAGGATTCAGATATTTTCAACGAGAACATTATTTGTCACTGTACGAAAAATGTATCCTTCATTATTTCGGGGTTGCGTATATCTATATCATTTCGAAATTAAAAAATCACTTTACCAAACTGTGATTTTCGACCGTCTCAATTTTGCAAAATCTTTCTATTGTCGTTACAGTTAAAATTTATATTTTATTCGCATGTCGCGTATTCTTACACCTTGTAACAACACCGCCGAAATTTAAATAGATTTTGTCTCGAGAATAAATCCTAATTAGAACGATCAATCACTTTTCCAATTACCATCTATTTCCGAGATAGCGAAAATTC
This sequence comes from Apocrypta bakeri, assembly GCA_018906985.1. Classification (NCBI taxonomy): domain Eukaryota; kingdom Metazoa; phylum Arthropoda; class Insecta; order Hymenoptera; family Pteromalidae; genus Apocrypta; species Apocrypta bakeri. The sequence goes on from JACCIA010000005.1 coordinate 8,014,712, forward strand.
ACTTTACCGTATCAGGGCACAATAAATTCACTATTTTTGGACGTCAGAACGATGATTTACATTGTCAAAAATGTTGAGCGAAAAGCCTTCACAATTTTGAAAAAAAAATTGTTTACTCCGCCAACAAATGCAGTATACAACGTATGATAGTGTACTCGCATTATTCCGCCATTAAAGCAGTGCACGAAAAAGTAAACAATACATTGTTCACAATTAGACGAAAAATAATGTCGAATTTGTACGATTTATCAAAGACGATAATAGAAGGTGTGTGTGTATACGCATAAGGTAGTTTTTAGCATCGGTGCATTCGGCAAAATGTGCACACGTTCGCGTGCGTGTCCGAACGACCGGAGAAAGTAATCGAGGCCACGGCGGCTCACGAGGAATTCGCGAACGGTGTGTAGAGTTTTTTCTCGTATAATCCGGTCGGCGAACGTTGAAAAATCGAGTGGATGGGATTTAGGTGGTTTTAAAGGTGTGTACATTTTTTAGTAGTAATATTCTAGTTCACTGTGTTATTCATTCAACTGACTGTACACAACGTTGACCAATTTCAATACTTAGTGTATTTTTCACGATTTGATGCAAATTTAAATTCAATTTCAACGCGACAGCGCCGAAATTTCGAATTGAGCGCACGCGCGCGTTGTTGGCATTGCAAACAAGTGTTAAAAAAAAAAAAAAAAAAAAAACAGAGGAAAACTCGTTCGTGATTACAATTACCGTGCAAAACGTTGCGTGCAATTTGGATTGGGCAAACTATGACAGGCCATCGTTTGACTCTTATGATATCAATACATTTTTACAAGTGCGCAACGTTTCTTTACCTTTCAAATTTTGTAACTATTTAATGCTTCACGTTACTTTAATGCTGGTATGTGTATTTAGTGTATTATATTTTATATATATAGACATTATGATATATAATGCTCCGAGGCGTTCAGTTTTAACGTTATATAACTGGATAATTGTAGAAAATTTTTTTTTTAATCTAATCTTGAAACTGTGTTTACTTTGAAATCTCATAACTATATGTACAAGGTAATTGATGGTCTGCTTAAAAGTCATCTCGACGTTTTATACCAGAGAGCGATCGATGCACAAGTGCAGTCGCAATATCGTTTCGACAAAAAAAAAACAACTTTTATTCGCCTAATAGAACTGTAAAACAAACAATTTTTTCTTTGCTTGTTAAATTCGCATAAAAAGTATCTACAATGACAATCGTGAACTCCATTATTACCGGTAGATTACGTGAATATGAAGTAAAATATCATTTATATGCATACACTCACACACACACATATATATATGTGTATATATATGTATATATTGTATATATGCGCAGTAACGTAATAAATTACATTTCTTCTTCAGTCGCAAATGATAGACTCGAATAAAAAGCATTGCGTAATTACACACGAGTAAATTTGAATCGATCGCGAAAAGCTCTAGAGAGCTGAAAAGATAGTACTGTTCTTTTTTCAATCTCAAGCCCAGCTATATTATAAGGAACTTTTCTCAAGCAGTTATATCCAAACGTAATTACGATTATATAATAAATCATACAAAATATAAGTTTGTTAACCTTGTGCCAGGTTACTTGATTCGCATACGTATTTTCACGCTTCAATATTATCTAAGACTTACCAAGTGCTTCGGATGTATTATACAATACGCACTATACCAACGGGTTGATTGCATTTTTTATCCGCGAATTCGGCAAAGTACATTACAATTTTTCATTAAGTAGTCTCATAATGAAGGCTTATTCGAGTATTATTTCCAACCAATCGATGGATTCAACTCACAATGTTCTTTGGTAGTCTCGTTTACGAAGTAGGTTAACATTTTTGAAAAGTAGTCCAAAGACAATTTTCGATTTTTAATCCCTACATTCGTTCGATTAGAAATATTGCATTGAAGTTTGAATTCAATCCACGCACAGATTTTCCTTTTACGTATAGCCGATTGTAAAATTAATGATTCATATTTTATTCACAATGAAGACTAAAATCCCTTTTAATAGGTGAATGTACGTATACAGATATCGAAACAAGCGTCAATAATAAGTTCACAATTAAAAATAATTGAAGTTCTGATTTTCAAAATCATCATTATAAATGTGTCTCTTCGAGACAAAGAATAATCGTAAAAAACCATTAACACTACGCGGCTAACCGCGAGTTACGGATCCTACCGATGCATCATTTAATTAATCAAAAACGCTATTAATGGATATATTGAGAAAACTGTGTGTATATTAATAAACAAGTATACGTATTTATGCGGATAGTACATTAATGAATGCTTTCTCTAGCGACCGCAGCCCCGAAATGTCGAAATAATTCTCTCCCATTCTATATATACATATATACATATATACACACACACACACACATATATATAGCATACGAAGCAATTGCATATGCAGAAAGTTAGATAATAAATATTGCTTACAGTATCGAAACGCGTGTAGAAAACGCGTCGAGTAGCCGAATTACGTGGATTCTCTTTATTTCGTTTCGCTACTTGCATTTCGCAAATGTATAGCCGTAGATAATGTTATGTATATAAATTGCTTAAATACAACTATAGTATCTGCTTAATCCGGGTGGATGTACTGGTTCGATGCAGACAAGAGTTTCTCCACACTACACGATTTTAGCTTTACGAATTACATGATTTTTGCTTCCAAATCGATACTTGTACATGAAATATGTATTTTCGTAAAAACTAATATGAATGCAGACGCTTCGATCTTCAAAATGGTATTAAAACTGCAATTTCACATGTAAGCGAATTAAGCATTAAAAATGAATAATATTGAAGGAAATGTATACAAGGAAATTAAATATTTTTTATTTAATCGTATGTGAAAATTAAGTGACATTTCTGGGGTATTTAATGTAAGAGTTCGCGAAATTCAATGAAATTTGCATTAAATTCCCAAAAAGATCAAATCTACGAAATGCAAATTTTAAAGATTTTACATAAAATTCAATAAACTGCCTTAAATCAACGTTTAAATAATATTTACTTTCATATTAATTTACACATTAATTATTGGCTATTGTATATCAACTTATAATTAACTAAAAATTTAATGTCTAATGTGGAATTAAACTAAAATAAATGACATTTAATCCACGAAATTTTAACCACAATTAATTTATATAAAATACCTCACTATTACTTTCAGCAATTTAAAATCCATTTCGAAAGCAAATCCACCTTTACTGAACAAAATTCACGCCTAAAACGCATTTCCAATGATAAATATATATGCCCGTGAATCATTTGTCGAAAAATCGATTTGCCCCGAAATAGAATATTTCACCAAAATGAATACATGCAATAAAAATATTAGTCATTAGAAATGAATAGACCTATTAAAACGCAGAGTTCTCATTGAAACGAGTTTTCGAAATTTATTAACTTTTTCCTTCTTCGATATATTATCAAGATTTATTAAAATCTGACATTAAAAAAAATCACGAGCTTTTTTCGTGCATATAATTTTACATCTGGACATTTGTTTATTTTTTATTTATTGAGGAAGACATTTATTTTTCTACAACTCACGATTTAAAGACGAAAGACAATAACGCCCAGAGCCGATGCGCCGATAAATAAACAATTTCGTATACGTTCGGTTATTCGATTCAATCGCAGGGACTCGATGTCAATGAAAATTATTTACAATTAATGACGCGTTTTTGATAATCGATTTTTCGTTTCAGTTGTTCGAGAAGGTCAAAGAGCTAAGAGGCATCGAGGCTCTGCAAAAGAAGGTCACGATAATCGGTGGGGACGTTTCGCTTCCAGGATTAGGTCTTTCAGCAGAAGACAGAAAATTGTTATGCGAAAGAGTGAGCATAGTTTACCACGGAGCAGCTACGGTCAGGTCTGTGTAAAAAAAAAAAAAATTTTTTATTTCTAATTACGGTGAAAATTAAATTTGAAAAGTCACGTGAAAACTGTTTAATAATCAATAATCGTTTCTGCAAGGTGCTTTTGAATGTTGGACTCTGTACCGAGATTCGTGCACACATTTGTGGACGAGATTTAATCGTTCGAGTGATTTTTCACTATGCGTAGTAATTGCGCGTAAATGTGCATGAAAATAACTTTTTTATTTCTATTTATCTTCGTACGCAAGCCTGAATACACGCCGGAATGGCGAATCACTGGTTTTAACGTTGTCTTTTTTTTTAACAAATTTAAACTTGAATCATAACAAGTTTTTGTCGGCCGTGTAATAGCAATGCTAAAAAAAAAATTACATAGTTAGCGTTGAAAATTGTTACTTACACGATTGTTTTAGAAAATGTTTAATGCGATGAACTTATAGATTTATCGTTGAATTACCGACGTTGAAACAGTCATCCTGTTCGAGACGATGCAAAAAACGACGAACAAATAATCCTGCGAGGAAAAAATCAACAATAATTAGTTTTAATTTTATAGATTCGACGAGTTACTGAAACGGGCTGTCATTTTAAACACACGAGGCACAAAACAGATGTTAGATCTGGCCAAAGAAATGAAAAAACTCGAACTCTTTGCACACATAAGCACGGCGTACTGCCACCTTGAAGAAAAGGTAATTTTCATCTTGCTCGAAATTTCTCCAAATTTTCCTACGAATAATACCTTGAATGTATGATTCAAAATAACGTTATACTCGATTATTTACACGAGAATTATAACGAGACAATTTATCAATGGCATCACCAGGTATTGGGCGAGAAACCATATCCTCCACCGGCGGATCCGCACAAGATAATAAAATGCGTCGAATGGATGGAAGACGAAGTTGTAGAAGCTATGACAGACAAGATACTCGGGGATCTTCCGAATACGTATGCCTTCACGAAGGCCTTATCCGAAGGACTTGTCGAGGAAACTATGGATGAAATTCCTTCTATAATCGTAAGGTACGCGTATCGATCGCAATGGAAGTATAAAGTATATCACTTTTACAGTTCAATATTTCTTGCGTCGATCGTCTATTGAAATTTACGATTTGGTATATGTTGGTACAGTACTTGGTATACAACACGCGACCGAATAGAGTTCGCGCTTCGCATCGCTGATTTATTCGTCATTTTTATTGAAGAACATCTGTTTATAAAATATTTATAATTTTAACTTGTTATGCAGAAGGATTTTTTAAGATTATTTAAGTTATCGTACAAAAAAACTATTTTTCAAAGCCATTGCAAATAGCGGACGAATGAACGTTGGGAGCCGGCTTTTACAGACATTCGATAGAAAACAGACTTTAAAGCGCTAGACCATTCAAAATTGACATTCGCAACATATATAATACATATTACAACGTATCAACGACATTTATGGCAAGTGATTTTTCATCGGATGATTCGTTTATTATTATTAATATCGAATGAATGAAAATTCAATTGGTGAGGGAACTTATGTATTAGAACAATTATTGAAGTTCAATTATATTAAACGACCCAAACGTAGATACATCTGCTTTTCTGAATTGTCTAGTGCTTGAAGCAAATTGTGAATATTTTTGTTAATCGTCTAATTCTAGAAGCCTTTTCAAATCAGCAGCTACTTCTCGACTCAGCTGTTGATACACGTACAGCATCGAATCAACCATAAAACATTGGTATACCTAGTCGTAAAGATAATCGTTCTCCAATATACGTTTTGTAATACTCGTAAAAGCAAATACACATGTCTCGCATTTAAAAGCTTTACGGAATATCAACAAAAAAGAAAAAGAAAAAGAAAATGAATGAAAATTGACAAAGTTGGCAAAGTAGCAAAGGAAGAATTTTTTTAATCGAGACCTTTTTCGTATGTAAGACCAAGCATAGTTATTCCAATCTGGAAAGAACCAGTCGCCGGTTGGACAGACAACATCAACGGACCAACAGGTTTGCTGATCGGTGCAGGCAAAGGTGTTATTCGAACAATGTACTGCAACGAGAACGGTTACGCCGATTACGTGCCCGTGGACATCGGCGTGAACGCAATTCTCGCGGTCACGTGGAACTACATCGGCAACAAGCAACACGATAAACGCGTTTACAATCTCACCAGTAGCAGTGAATTCAAGGTCACTATACCCAAATTAAAAACCGCCTACGGTGAAAGAGAAAATACAGAAGGAGAACGCACTGTATACGCAATATTATGGGTATCGGATTGATTTCTGGCATTTCGCAGGTTTCGTGGGCCGAAATAATCGAACGGGGACGTCGAATTACGGAGAAAGTGCCACTGAATGGTGTCGTTTGGTACCCCGGAGGTAGCATGAAGAAATCTCGTTTGATGCACAACATATGTGTTCTCTTTTTCCACATGATACCAGCGTACCTCATCGATGTGCTGATTTTTCTCGCTGGTCACAAGCCTGTGTTAGTAGTCAATCCTCCGTAGTTGTCTAACTCTGTGCAAAGTCAATATAAACGATGAAATCAGTGATTTTTTCATGTTTATTCATTGACCAATGTCGTTGTTAATTAAATCGGAAGTACTAACGTGCTCGTTCGAATTTCAGGATGTGCCGGGTTCACCGCCGCATCAAGAAAGGCTTCGAAGTATTCGAATACTATGCGAATAACCAATGGGACTTTGAAAATTCAAACATAGCGGAGATCAGAGCGCTTCAGAATGAAAAGGAAAAAATACTGTATCAATTACACGGCGATGACATGGATTTGGACGTCTACTTCGAAAATTGCATACGAGCCGCAAGAGTTTTCATTTTGAACGAGCCACCGGAAACTCTGCCAGCTGCTCGGCGACACATGAGAGTGTAAGTTCGACGTATTTTAATGAGAAGAGTTTTTTTAATTTGCTTTCTGACTCGTTGTCCTTTTCGTTCGTTACAGAATGTACTGGGTAGATATTGTAACGAAAATACTGTTTTTCGTTCTGCTGATATATACCATGGCTTGCTGGAGCGATAGTTTCAAGGCACTACTCGTCGGTGCATGGCGGCTCGTCAACCGGGAATTAACTAATTAATGGTGCCTCATATAACTTTTTTTTTATATTGTTACGTACCTTCACATTGTACATTTACCAAATAAATATTAAATAATTAAGGCAAAGAGGTGACTGAGACGAAAAGTCGTCCGAATACCTCTTCGTGAATTCAGCGTATGTACATATAAACTGGTAGATATCTCAGACTTCGTTTTACGAGAAGAAAATGAAGGAACATATGAATCATACGAAATTTTTCACGGACCCACTCGTGTTTAATGTCTACGTTAAACAAAATCTTTGTATATTGTAATGTCTATTTTACAAAAATAAAAGAAATAACGTTGATGTATCGACTATATGGATGGAAAAAAAAATAAATTTTTAAAAACGCATTGGTTGCACTAAAAAGTGGCTTTTATTTTTTTATAAGATGTTATGAACATTACCCGCCTAGACGGATTCTTGTACAGGCGGTTCGTAGCCTTCTGGTCTTTCTACCTTCGATCCCGTTTCTCCACCTTCTCCTCCCTTGGCGCTTCCACCGTCACCGTGAAGTTCGAGAAGCTTGCTCAATTCAAAACGAGGCTTCTTCAATACTTTAACCTTGAAGAGTACAAAAGAACATTTTAGTTAATATAAGATGTTTACATTCAAATATATTTATACATTTTACCAAAGTTACTTCTATTTTAAAATATCAATTTATTTACAATTTCAATGTCGAATATAGTTAATAACCAGAAACAGCAAATTAATAATTCTATTTGTACCAGAAAAAAAAGTTACTTTTGTAACGTAACACATGTCACATGACAGTTGAATTCAAGAAAATATAGTAACACTTTTGCATTTATAACATACTGTAGAATTTATTGAGACTAGTAAATTAATTTTAATAAATTATTTAATAAATAGATTTCAATTAAAATAATTATAAAGTCAAAGAGTACATACTTTACGAATGTAAACATCGTGAAGTGGGTAGATTCCTTGGCAGGCCTTTTCGATGTCCTTAGCAATAGCATCGGGCAACAGTTTGCTGACAACACCCTTGAGGTCGCTCTTGCTAACTTCATCGGTGATCAGTTCAACCATCTTCCTGCGGATGCTTCTGACCTGTATAAAAAAAATGGTTTTTAAAATGTTAAATACTAATGATCATAATTAAATGATATAATTAAGAAGTTAATTATAGAGTTATCTGTCGCATTACAAAATATCACTGCTCATATCAAATTAACGAAGCAATGTGGTAAGAGAATGCCTTTTTTCTTCGCAGGTAGAGTGACAGAACAAATGAAAAAGCATTTGTCTGTCGTCGACTTGCGGTAATACCATAAAATCAATTTGAAATAACAAATTTTTTTTCAATCAATGAAACCAACCTGAGCATGTTGTGCGTAGCAGGTCTTCCTTGAGCTCTGTTGGTCCTTGTTGGTGAAACCAATGCAGAAAACTCTTAAGCTGTAGCCGTCAGTGGTTTTGACATCAACAACAGCCTCAATCAAAGTCTGCCATTTCTTGACCATTGACCTCAACTTGTCTGTGGTCAGGTCCATACCATGGAAGTTGGTGAGTACATTACGTCCCTGAACATCCTCGGCGATCAGTCTGAATTTACGGAAAGACCTTTCGGCATCATTGTCACTCTGGAGGTCAGCAAGAGAGACCTCAAACACACGGTGTTTCAGACCCTCAGAGGCGATTTCTAAAAAGAAAGATTTTTGTTAAATAAAATTATACTTTTTTCAATAAGGTTATCTTAATTTTTATCTTACAATGTAAATTACTGTAGTTCAAATACATACATCTGAATACAAAGTTCGTTCGTAAAATTATTAATAAAAATAAAATGTTATCGTTTTTAATACGCCATTTTAATAAAGAGATAAAATGGCAAAATCTAAAAACTAAATTTAATCTTGCAACTTTGAAACGCCACAACAATTATAACTCTATCATGGAGCTGGAGTTGCAATTTATAAAATAATTTTTAAAATAGTTTTTACAGAAATGTAATCTACTCAATCACTTAATAGTTTTAAGATTAAATTTTGTAATTCAATAAGTAACTATACTACTGAGTCTACAACTTAATATACTAGGCTACCATGTGCTCATTGAAGGTTAACAAGGACAAATCAGAAAATTTTGAATAAAAATATCAAGAGCAATGAAAATTTCTATTAAGAATGAAATCTATTTCATGGTAAATGTTAATTCAGATAGTTTAAACTAGTTGTAAAAAGTGACTATGCAACAAACATTGAACAATTGATAAAAATATCATGATACAAGTGAACGAATACAAAGTATCTAATAAAATCTTTTACAATTATATACTAAAAATAACTTACTTGTTCCCTGAGTCCTGTTAACCAGAGTTTTTCCGACCTGTCGGAGGGTGAAAACTGATGGTGCCTTGACATCGTACCAATCCTTACGTGTGAAAGGGTCGACACTGAAATACAAAATAATCATTATTAAAATTTACTTCAACACAATCAAATGAATTCTCCGTATTTACAACTAAAAGCTTAATGAAACATGTGGACAACTGTGCTGTAACGGTTACTTCTAGGTTAACTTTTCATTGACACTTGCACTAAAGGCATTTAAAATGCATCTAAACTGTTGCGATTCTCAAAATAACATTACCTATAACGAAAAAATAGAGCAATGTGGTAAGTGAGTGCATTTATTATTCGCAAGTATAGTAAAAAAACGAATTAGTTACATTTTCGAATCATTGTCTATTCTTGCGGTAGTCACTCATAACAAGTCTCTCTCAGGTTAAAGCTCAAGAAATAACTTTTTCCAAACCATCAATTTCAAACAAAAAAAGAACAGAAATCAACAATCCAAAACAATAAAAGAAGCGCGTTATTTCACAACCGAGAAAATGATCTTAGTTAACGAAACACGAGTTTATCAAATCGGGAAAAAAAGTTGATCGTTGAATGCATGAGGAGCATGGAGGCTAAGTCCCGCGGTCCAAATTTCATCCTCAATAATCAAGTGCATCGGTGGACATTAATCGACGGTTTTTGCAAATTCGATTAAAAGAAAGCGCAATGAATGAGGTAACAGTAATATTGATTACTCACATCTTCTTCTTAACTCCCTTTTTACCTCCTTTCGAAAGCCCCTTATTTTTACCCACCGCCATGATTGAGGCTAGAAAACGGAAAGGAGCGCAAATATCCGCACGCGGTGCGGCACTGCCTGAAGATGGCCGATCGATGCCTCGACTACGTGGATTATCGAGATATCGAATGACTGACTTCGTTCGATCGGTAAAAAGGTAATCTGACGGCGGGGTGATATTCGACTTTAGAGCGCGGTTTATTTGAATCGCTTTTTTTAATTATTAATCTTTTTTTTTTATGAATTGTTAATTATAAAATTATATGTGTTGTGAATATAAAATAAATAAATATGTCGAATAGTACAATAAAAAATGAAAACTGAACAAGTACTACTAAATACTACATACATGTGCGATAAAATTGTTATTTACACAACTTACGAGGTTGGGACTACTTGTCAAGATTATAATTGATAATTTACATAAAAACGCATTGAAAGTGGGAAATTTCGTTAAATTATGTATTAAACCAAAATATATTTATTATTGATGTACTACATCTAATGCATATATTTTCAGATATTTATAATACAGTTGAGAAAACATTATTTTAAATATTTTATTTTTATATCGTAAAAATTATTATTATTTAAACTGAATGATTGAAGATTTTAGTATTAAATTATAAATATATATTCTCTAAATCCTATGAATTTTTATTTTTAGCCTACTGGAACCAATAGAGTAAAATGTGAAATGTTCGAGGGAAAATTACGAATTTTATTGTCTTTTTTTAATTTGTCACCGGTAAATATCAATCGAATGAATTTTTAAATGACACAAATGAAAAGAGCAACCTTCAAAATAGTGGAATACGCATTGCGCAAATTTTTCCGTCATTATTTCTGTTTGGAATAGTGAGTGAAAAAGGACTTAGAAAATATATTATTAAACTATAGAAAATATATTACTTAGAACTTTTGACTTCTTGCCTTTTAAAAAATATCGAAAACTTGTCAACGTCAACTGCGATATACCTGGTGGACATAGGCTTGAGTCCTACGAAGTGACTTGGTCGACGTCAGGAAGAAAAGTAATTCCAAAAATTTTGAACCAGGTAATCAGTTCTTCCCCACATTTTGTTCTGTAAAAAAATTTACAAAGCAAACAAATTAAAGATAATTTACAATTCGTCGTAAACAATTTAATCCTCCAATGGACAAAAATGACATGCTCGTCGACAGAAAAAAAAATTTGTAGCATAGGCTTAGGCATCTTGGAAAATTTTCTTCGAGACCTTTGTGTCTATTGTCATGGCCTTACATTCTGGTGATGGTATAGTTCACGTATGGTAGAACGAGCTTGATACTCGCAGGAGACCCTTGCTTACCTGCATTCGACGCGAATTTGGACAGCGGTTGGGCCTACCCCAATAAAAAAATCCAACATGTGTCCTCTGCGTTGTTGTCCGTGGAACGACACTATGATCGATGGATTTATCTTATCAAATGATTGTTGTCGATGTGTTCCAGATTCGAACCACTGTGAGAGTAAAAATTCAGCCGTTACCGCGTACTTCAATGGGGAGGGCTATAGCGTCATAAACAAGGGATAATTCTTCAGAACCTATAGCTATTATAGTACAATGCATTATTCCTATACCTGTAAAATCCAAGTGAAAGAGAACAGTTCAGGTATAGGTAGACGAGAAAACTCTTGATGACTGCGAAGTCCAGAAGCACAAAAGCGTCCCTTTAAAGTTCTGCGTGACATACGGCGCAGCATCGGGTGTCGCCGTAATGACTGGCGCGTGCACAACACGTGTTTCGACTTCAAGGCAGAGGTGAGCGTAACGTTGGGACCATATTTACAGTTTAAAAAAAGAATTGTTGCAGAAATCCGAATTAAATTTTGTAATTTTCTGCCAAAATTGAGTTTCATTATTTTATTCGTTTTCGCTTTAAATAATCATTTAATTTTTTGTTTTCGGTACTCATCATTAAAATAAAGGACTTAATGATAATTGCGTAACAAAATCGCTGCTTTTTTTACTTTAGTATAGTCAGGGGAATAAAAATATTACACTTTTTACACGGATTTAACTAATTTCGAAGTAGTTTATTTACTTTGTGCACTATTAACCAAAAATAAACTTTTGTAATTGAACATTTAACACGATTATGTACATCGCTTATAAATAATTTTACAGACATATGTCATGCTGATCATCAATTTACTTTTTATTTGTACTACAACGTTAGCAAACTATAATGATTGCTTAATGCTGTAAATAAAGTAAAATAAAAATTTTTAAACTTTAAAAATATAAATAAAATATTTTTAAATTTTTAAAATATAAACATGGACACATTGTTTATGTTCATTCGTTACTAAGGCCACTTCCATACTTACAAAATTGAAAGAACGTTTGTGACTACGTTGGTACAACAGATGTACTATATAATGGAAACAAAAACTGTAAAATATGACATAGCCGTTTTTAATATCTAAAACATATATATACATATATACGAGTGTTTAAATAAAATAAATTGCTTTCTGTGTATTTAACCAAGTGTAAACAACACAATTGATAAATGGAGTTAATGAGTTAAATTTGTTCTATAATATATAATGCGTATACAACATTTCTAATTTTACTGCAACACTGTTACTATTAGAATCATACTTGAAGATTTTTTGAATAATTTTTTATGTACCTGTATAGGTGATGTAATGAAGTCGAATTCGCATGATTTAAAAGATGAATATACTCACAATCCCACACGTTTCGAAATTCATTGTAAATATACCAGCTTTTAACATGATGACATCGGCACTTCGTAAAAGTACAAATCTTATTAATTTTTGGGTCTTTAATGGAAATAAATACCATTTGCAAGCATAACTAAAAATTCGTAACGCGTTGATTAAGGAAATACAAGCGTTGTATGATATTCAAAATATACAGATATTTTTGGTAATTAAAGCGTACACGGTTGCGAATATTTCTTCACTGCTATCGATAACTTTCTGGCCTGGCCAATTCAAATAAAACATGTATACGAAAACACCCAAAGCACCTGATACTAACTTTGGTAAGACCAGGTAGTTACCAGTACTAAAATTTAAAGATATCTGAAAAGAAAATAGAACACAACTTTATTTTTCTCGTATGCGCATAGGACGTGTTCATTGATATGCTTCTGACAAAATACCCACGCCTATTAATAAAATGATCAAACTAACTAGAACCAGCGAATATAAAAAGAAATGATATGTATCATATGTACTATCAATAAATTTAATAAATCTGAAATTAGAAAATATAATATTTGAATATTTTTATAAATTAGATGAACTATTTATCATAGCTATCGCTAGCTTTGATAAAAAAAAACTCGAAGTAACTTAACTGCAGTGACTTCCTGTGTATAACTATGCAACTGATAACAGTTTCGTGTATACTAGTTTTATTTGTATGGTGAGGTGTTTTGCCATCGAGACTTTCGGCTAACTTATTCAATCGATACCTAAAGCAGTAAATCCATGAGCAAAATTCAATCAACCATGTCAGACGAGTTAAATTTTAGACGCAAATAAAGTGAAATTTCTAATAAATGGAAAGTAGCATGAACCTACTTTAAAATTTGAAATATCCCAAGAACATGCTGGACTATTAAGACAAATGTTGAATCAAATGCCATGAATATTAATGCTAAGATGGCGAAAAACATAGCTATATGAGAGAATAAGTAATTGAAGTACTCATCCTCATCGACATAGTAATTCAGTTGAAAAGCGAGTGATTTCTTAAAAGTTGTGTTAAAAATGTGATTCAAAATTACTGGACCTAATGCGGGTGACGATACCAAAATCACAACGGTCGCCAGCATATAGACTATGGAATTCAATATAATATAATGTAGAAGATGCGTTATTATAGTTCTGTTACAAATATTAACGCATTTGTTCACCGCAATATATGATGCTTAGTTTCCGGCCAGTATTGCAAAATCGCTGGAGTACTACCCGCTCTCCGAAGTCGCTTATTTCATCCCACTGTCTTGTAATCTCTTCAAAAATATATTTCATCTATATTGCATAAAAAGTTTTTTCTATTAGTATGATCTTCGCTCATCGGCATGGAGGGGTGTAGACGAAAGTGCGAAAACGACGATTGAGCCCAAAAATCCAAATGCAAATACTGGAGAAGAAAGATCGTCAGATTTGTGATATATAATATCAGCAGTCTCTATCTACAGTTATCGTAGAAGCCTACGCTATTGACTCGTAAGCAGATCTGAACCAATGAGCTTATTTCATACCAAATTTTTATTTCCAATGTTTTTTGGTGTTTCGTACTTGCGTATTGCCCTAAATTCAACGAAATTGAGTATCGCGAGTATCTAATAGTACTAGTGGAAATTTTAAATTTAGATATTGATACCGTTCACGGATAAAGTAGGTAAGGATAATATATGAACGCAACTTAAAATGAAAACACAAATATAGAAATACCTTCAAACATTATATATTAAACCAGATGAAGTAACAAGCCGAAATCAAATATGTTAATAAAAAAGGTAAAATAAAATCAAGCGCGAAAAATATTCTTTGTAGAATATACATGTAACCAACTAAGCTATTCATGTTGAAAGTGTACGATGAGTGAACTTTCTACTTTCTGTTGTAACTAGCTATCGAAGGGACTTATAAAAGAACTAGAACTTTCAAGTTGAAGAGAAAACTGTCTTCTATTATTAGAATAAGTGTAAATTATAATTACATTGTTCTAAATATTTAAAATTTTGAAGTAAGTAATTTACATTTCAAAGGTGTCTTGCCCCCTCAAGTCGAGAGGGCATTCGCGAGCCATCCGTATAGCATATTAGGTATAGCGACGAGCGAACTCGCCTCAGTTCAAATTTGTATTATTAGTCATATTGAGCGAACCTCGGTGTAGATTCGGGCGTCATTATTATCCCAATATGTATATTTTACTGTTCGTTAAACTTTACTTACGCAATAGTAATTTTTATAGAAAATAAAAAATACAATAAATTAAACACTTGAAGTACTTATATCCATGACCTGGAATAAAAAGCATCGAAAATCAGGAACTGCAAAAAAGAAAAACTTCAGGTGTCATTGAAGTCGCTCTTTACTCTGCTTGGTACGCGTCATAGAGAGTAGTTAAGTAAATTTAAGCACGAAGTGTAATAAGAAATATTGCCATGATTAGCGATTACAGAGACAGACGTAATAATAAACAATAAACAGTAACATTACAATAGTAATGAATAATAATGAAGCACAACTAACAAAGCAAATATTTACAATCGATGTCCCGGTCTCACACACAGATCCTATGCTCACAGCGCTATCTACCCCCACTATGCGGATAGTGCTCTCGGGGCCCGGGTGCCTTACACAGATAGCGTTGCATTCCTACTAAAGCAAAGCGTATTCTCTGTCCCACTATCGTTTGAGCTCTTTCTCTGCTTGGGATCAATCGCCGTTTAGGATTTTTCGCCCATGCCTACGTTAAGTTTTTCATTCCAACTATTCTATTCTTCCCAATGTTGTATATTTAAGTTTTTTCATAAAAATCAATTAGCTTCGTGAGTTTACCTTTTCTTCCTGTATTGCTATCATTGATATCCTTGCCAGCACGGCTGTAGACAACAGAAGGCCACACAAACATTCTATGATAATAGTCACGTCCACTATTTCTGAATAGATCTCTTGATATCCCCTTGAGAACTGTAATAAATATTGAATATTTCATGAAACTATGAGATTACATAATAATTTTTTTAATTTATTTGGTTTTACTACAGTAATTATTTATAATAAATATGTCGACTGCCGAGTTATAGAAAACAGTCGATCTAATTCGGTTAAAAAAGCAGCAAAGGACAGGATATCAATTTTTTATTTGGCAAGATACTTTCAATCAGTCGATACTTTTATGCGAGGAAAAAACAACAAATATCCAATACCAATGATTTTTTTCGAAATACTTCTCTGGCTGTACTGATTATTGAACCGGATTCCAAGTTAACTGGTCGCCCAGTGATTAAGCGACATATACGATAAAAATTCATATTCAACGCTTAATAAAACTAAAATAAATTGAAAAAATTATACATATTCGTAAAATGACAGTTCTAAAAAAATATATTGGCCGGTACCGTATCTAATAACAAACTTTCTTTGACAAATAAAATCAATTTATTTTAGTTAACATACTAGTTTACGAAAAAGTCCTTAATAATTATTTTAAAAACGCGCGTTACATAAATAATCGACACTTTCTCATATAACACTAAAGTTGTAGACCTAATTCGATTTAAGAATACTCTTTAATTGTGAGCTTTTATGTGGGGAAAAAATAAAAATAGGAGTTATGAATTTTTTCAACATCTGAATAGACGGAATCTTGAACCGGATTCAAAATTCACTGCTCATCCACTCAGTAATCGAGATACACGATAATACAACATGAACATGAATTTGTATAAATATTCAATATTTTTTCATACAACACACAAATTTTGCGAATACATTTTTTACAATAATAAAAATAATCGGTTCGTAGAAAATAAGTTATTACATGAGTCAATGGATTTATTTTAGAACAATTAATATTGCTTATTGCAACATAAAGAAATTTTAAATCAGTAAATTAATCCGTACGAAAAGAGTCTGCGAGTCTTATAAATTACACAGTTGTTGATATATACTAAGTTACCTTATAATACAAAGATACAAAATTGCTTTATAAACGATAAAAAATATTTCCGAAACTTATAATAGCTGAAAAAAAACTAATTAAATTCTAGATAAGTCAATTGTTTGCGTATGCGTATAAAATACGTATTTTACTACATAAATTTACTTATCTCGTATGTCCTTTCTTTTCTTCGATAATGTCCCACAGGCTGCCGACGGGAATAGGATCTGAATATTTCGTCTGCCGCTTCACGTTGGTCTCTTCGAGATGACGTTCGACGGTATTACTAATTGTTATGGCATATGCACAAAGACAACAAAAATGCCGATAACTAACTTTAATTTACACGCATATTACTGCACATACGTCAACGCATCTGCACATTTCTACATTTGTATTCCCTTATGATTATAATATTAAGTATCTTATAAAACATTTGAAAGATCGGGATCCAATGAAGTAATCGTTAACGACATATAATCCGCAAATTCATTGGTATAGGTATACATATATTGTATACATATGAATTAATTTTGACCTGATGGTTCTTGGTACGAATAGAAATAAAACAGCTGAAAATGCACTAGGTAGTTTAAGTTTAAGGAGGGTTCACGCTTATTCCCTCCCTGAAGTTCGAATTTATGAAGAAAAAACTTTTTTTCTTAAAATACCTGGAATACATTATTTAATCAGGCCTATTAAAGGTTTATATTAAATTTTGTCTTCGGTATAGGCTACAGCTTATAATGTTGTACTTTCGAATTCAAAATTTCTTTTATATCTTATTATTAATTTAATTTTTTTGAAAATAAAGAAGCATTTAAGCGAATCTGCGTTTTTCATTCTGCACTCATTAAAATGTAAATGTTAATAAATTGATAAAATACAATTCGATAACCTAAAATCAGGTAGGAATGACATAATTTGAGATTTTGATTTTTAAAAATCCGCTAAGTTTCTTCAAACCACAATAAAAAAAATATATAGCCACGCACGATAATAATTAGGATTAATTAAACAACATTTTTTATTGTGTTTTTAAGTTTTTAGCTTTGTTTCAACTTCTTTTACAAAAATTCAAAATACAGGGAGGGCTAAACCCTATACTTAAGTTGATAATAATGAATATTTGTCATCTTACAATTTTTATAATTTTAATTGTAATTCAATAAACTTACAATATTACTCGTGTAAAATCTACATTTTTACGATAGTAACAAAGTAATTATAATTATAGGTATATTATTACTTTAGTTACCTGCGGTATCATCAAAGAGTACGTAGTAAAAAAGAAAAACATCCTTTTGGACCATTTTAACCAAAAATTCTGATAAGGCCAAAGAGCTACCAGTTTTAATAATTTTTTATTTAATATAAAGTATTTATTATTAAAAATATCTTCCTCTTTAAGTCCAGAAACCACTATCATCGGCACTTTCAAATCCATCTTTCTCTTCTGGATTGGAAACGACCACTGAGCGTTCACAAAGCATAAGATATACGGGCTATGGCTATACCCTGCGATTTATGATTGAGCAATTTTTTAAAATTGCCGTGGTTGTGATTCGTGCATTTCTGTAGCACAATTGAACTGTAAGTTCATGAATAATAAATACAAAGTTTCTTTTCAATATTATAATGACCTTTTTCTAGTCGCTATGAAACTTTAGCTCGAAATATTTTCAAAGCGGGTAGGTAAGTCCAAATTATACCTCAATTTTCTAAAATGGTTTTTTAATGAACTTTTCAATGTTATTTTATGTATATACATGTAATTTTAATCAACGAAATTAGTTGAATTTCAATATATTTAAATATATATACATAAGGTTTTTGGCGCTTACTGCGTTCTTCTAAATAGTAAATATTCCTACAATTAACGAATACCCTTGCCAGTATGGCAAATTTAAGTTTTGTATCTTTGTTCGTGTGCGAAATAAAATTATTTTAAATTAATATGCAAAGTTTTAAATCGTTTAAAAGGTTTTGATGTTCTCCTTTGTGCTGTGACCTATGACGTGTTCTGCAGAAAATTTAACAAAACAATTTTTTATTCTCTAGAAAATTGAGCTATTTTCCACATTATCTTCTGTAGAGCATAATATATAGTAACATTCGATTTTTTAAATCTGCCTGCAATAGTGATTTATTCTGTACCGCGTGGAAATTATGTATAAAAGGCAATCAACATTTCTGTTTTCAAATACGAAAATTATAAGTAATTTTATGTAGGTACACGGCGATCCTGGAATAAAATGTTAAATGCTAATAAATCCATTGGAATCTTTATGGCATATGTTTTAATCATTAGAAATAGACAATAAAATAGCTAATTGATCAAGTACATCTACGTTTATAACGAACGATTGTTATTTAAATATCGTTTTTTTTTATTTTATTAATATCATAACTGTATTGACGTTATAATTATATTGAAACGAGAAAAGAAATTACTCGCAAAAAATGTTAAGCAAATACCAATTTTGTTAAATTTACTAATTTTATTTAACAATTACTCTCAAATACACGAAAACGGACAAGTGAGGGTTCAAATAGGGGACGAAAGTAACATTGAGCGCTTATATTAAGTAGACATAATTTTAGATCGAGTTTTATCAAATATACGCTATTGTATAAATGGCAATTTGTAAATTATCAGTTATATATTTTGGATAAAACGTGTAAAACCCCTTTTTGAACGTGCCTCTCTCCCCTCTATATCGGGAATAGCTCAATTTTCTTTAGAATAAAAAGTCCTTTGTTGTAAAGTTCTATAGAACACGTCATAGGTCACAACACAAAGGGAATTATGTTTTACATTATAGTACAGTGGGTATAAATATTGATATTATAATAGAAAATAATTTTATTTCGGCTAGTAACTCTCGAGGTTTATCGTAAAAAATTTACATTCACCTTTCGCGAGGTGACATTGCTTTGATATTCGATAATTTAATTGAATATTAACGCAAAAATAAACGGTCTATAAAATAAACTTAAGCGAATAACACTAAAAAGTTCATTGAAAAGTCATCGTAGAAAGTTAGGGTTTATTTGACTTGCAAGTTTTGATAGGTCACAATAGAAAGGAGAATGTCAAAAGTCGTAGGACGTGTGTTTTACATTAAAAATTAAAAAAAACTTAAATTCACCTATTCGAGTAGAAAAGGTCTTTACAATACTTTTCATTTACTATTCAAGAGCAATAGTTCAGTTGTGCTTCAGAAATGCACGAATCATAATCGCAGCAATTTAAAAAAATTGCTCAATCATAAAACGCAGGGTATAGCCAAAGCCCGTATCTTATGCTTTGTGATCACTCAGTGGTCGTTTCCAATCCAGAAGAGAAAGATGGAATTGAAAGGGACGATGATAAAGACTTCTGGACTTAAAGAGGAAGATATTTTTAATAATAAGTACTTTATATTAAATAAAAAATTATTAAAACTGGTAGCTCTTTGGCCTTATCAGAGTTTTTGGTTAAAATGCTTCAAAAGGATAATTCTCATGGTTACTATAATCTCTATGATGATACCGCAGGTAACTAAAGTAATACACCTATAATTATCATTATTATATTATTATTATAAAAATACTGATATATTTGTGTCTTCGTGATCAAAATGTACGCAAGTAACAAATGCTTTGAATTACAATTATTTGTATTTGTATACGTGCCAAGAACCATAGGTGCAACCTAATTTATATGTTTCAATGAGTAATTCTCCGACAGTTTGATCGAACAAAAGAAATTTATTTTTAAACAATTTTATACATTAGTTTGGCACTATATCTACCTTCACGATTTCTTTTTAGATTTTTTTTCGTCATGATTTTCTAAGTTAAATTTTTACCAATTTTGGCATTCTCAGGGAAGCATTGGAAATGGCTTATAAACACTGTATAAAAGAATTTGGCGTTACTAGAATCCAATAGTGGAATAATTATATAATGAAGAATTAAGAACAAATAGATAATATAAATCAAAGATCATATAATTATAATAAATATATTTCCTTAAATATTGTAATATTAACAGAATTTGAACGCAAAAAATCGGACCATTTTTATGTTACCTAAATAATGAATAATCGATAATATAATTATACGATTGTTAACTAATTTTAGATAAATTTGATCCGATTTCTCTCGTTCAAACTTTGTTCTAATCAGTATTTCCCATAGATACTAATTACAGTATGATATAATATTAATTTTGCCTTGTTTTTAAAGATATTTCAATAATATTAATTTTTTTCCCGCAGGGGGTCTAAATGTTATCTAAATGATCTAAATGGTATGTGCGTGTGTACGTGTTAATGCATGCGTGCGATGGATGGGTCTATGTGTCTCACGCACTTTTTTGTGCCACTGTATAGTATTATGCTTAGTAACACATACTTTTTTCATTTGCCCTTCAATCGCTACGTACTTTCAGATGTGCTTGCACATTACATATGTTCATGTATTTTCACAATTAACTGGTATCGTATCTTAAAGTGTGATATATGAAAATGTATTTCGAAATTGGTGGGATTGTAGTAAAACATTATTATAAACTTCATAATAGTGTTGCAGTAAAATTTGAAATTAGGATGTGCACTAAATGTTTTGGTACTTTCAATACCGTTAATAAATTAATTGCAACTAAATATACGTTAAAATGTTTGTTTATAATAACTTATTAGGAAATATTTTCATTCGAAAATTATATAACAAAATTTGTCGTGTACAGGAATCTCCGACAAGAACTTTATTAAAGTATCGGTTTTTTCATTAATTCTATTATTAATAATTATCGTTGCAGTGAATTGTGTACTTAGCGTTGTTTTGTTTCTAATCAACATAGAATGATTTATGTAAATAAATGCGAAAGCAAATTTCATACATTATTCTATTGACCTTACGACTTCACTCTATAAGAATTTCAGGTTAAAAACTAATTAAACATGTAAAATTTACTAATTTCAAACCTTTTTTTCTTTCTTTAATCCAATTTTCTTTTTGTAATTTTGTATCTATACTAATTAATAGATGCGTATTTAATGACTATTAACTGTATTCCAAATCTGGTTTATTATTATAAAATTTGGTGCAGAATATATTTTACTCAAATATCATATTATTTCATGGTTTTAGATGATAAGGGGCATTGAAGAAACGTTTGAAAAAAATCCTAATTCTGAAATAATTTTAGAAAATTTATCGGGTTTTCTTTATTTTCAAGGAATAGTTGCAAAATTTTTTGCAGCCATACTAACTGAAAAAAAGGTAATCTAGTATCATAAAGTTCTATATAATTTTCATTTGGCAGTTTTGCATACGAATAGATTAATATTCGTCTCATTATTAGAATTATTAGAACATGAAATGTTAAAAATTTAAAAAAAATACGAGAAAAATACATCTTTGAAATAACGATTTAAATTACCTTGTCGTATCCTATTCGTTGACAGATTGGACAATTGACCTTCTTTTTCATCTAACTGTAACTTTTTATACTTCAAATACACGAGCAATTTATAATGTTTACAGCTTAAAATAATCCATTAGTTTTGGGCTTTACTATTGAGTATACATTCTTTCATTTTATTGAGTCGATGTTTTTGAGCCACATACAATGCTTATACTAATATATTATACAAATAATTATTAGAATTATTAGAACAAGAAATGTTAAAAATTTAGAAAAAATACGAGTAAGACACAAAGATGAAATTGAAATCGTTAAAATCAAAGGATTTTAACGTTTTTAATTTCCTTTTCATATCCTATTCTCTGGCAGGTTAAAGTGTGAACCTTTATTTCATTCACATAATTTTTGACTGTCATTTATTGTTGCATCTAAATTAAAACAGCATAACAAAATTCATGAAGATCAGTCAAATTATCTCATATTTAGACAAGAATCTCGATTTAACGCGTATAATCATAAAATTCAGAGAATCGAAGATGTTTCTCTGAAGGAACGTTTAAAATTTTTTCGCCAACTACCTTGGTTGCAAAAAAAAAAATTAAATAAAAAATTGATGAATGCCAGGGAAGAATAAATTGTAACGGCTGAATGTCGATATACCCAAAGCTCAAGCACTCGTGCCACCTCCGATCTTTCTATATTTTTTTTAATTTCTTCAAAAATTAGTTTTTACTTAGCCACTCGCATCGACAATTGATTCACGTATGTTCGTAAAGCCTAGCAACAAATTCCAATCATAAAAAGTAAGAAATAAAAAAAATTTTTTTTCGTTGCGTCAAGCATTGGGTTCTTCAAGCATATAGAATTACAGCATAGATTACTTTAGGCTGCTAAACCGTGTACACCCTTGACATTGAAGGATTAAAAGTTATAACTAGCTAAGTAAAGTGGTCTCTTTTCTTAATGGAATAATTTTATCGTTTTTAATGTTAATTTATTCAAAAATCAAACGATTACGTATCAACATACGTTTAAATCACTGCAACAAAGAGTCACCCATATATGCATAAAAATACTTGATTTTATACACTAATTTAGCTTCGATACGTTTACGAAGAGATAATGAAAGATTGGAATCAAATAACAGACAAAAATGAAAAAAGACTTTTAAATGAATCTGCTAATACCGGACGTTACCTTACTATAATTTGGACAGGTAAATATATCAATACTTAACAGTTGTAA
The DNA here is from genome assembly GCA_018906985.1 of Apocrypta bakeri. Classification (NCBI taxonomy): domain Eukaryota; kingdom Metazoa; phylum Arthropoda; class Insecta; order Hymenoptera; family Pteromalidae; genus Apocrypta; species Apocrypta bakeri. The sequence continues at coordinate 8,038,178 of JACCIA010000005.1, forward strand.
TTTTGTTTCTATTTTCCATTCACTTTTTAGGCTACCTTTTATTAACCGGATTTGGATTCGTAACTCTACCTACATTAATACCAATTTTTCTCAATTCTATTTTAAAGGGAAATGAAACTTTTCCAATATCGTTGTGTATTTACTCAGAGTATTTTATCGATGAAGAAAAATATTTTTCTTATCTACTATTTCATCAATTAGTTGCTGGGATTACTACCGTTGTTATAGCATGTGCCGTTGATACTTCTTATGTCAATTGTGTTCAACACGTACTTGCACTTTTCAAAATTGTTAGGTAATTATTTCACTTTCTATTGGTCCCTATTATTACTACGGAATGGCAATGATATAACATAATCATTACTGCTCGATTATGTACTGTTTATCTAAAAAAACAAATAATCATCAAATAATGAAATAATGTGTAATTTGCAATAACCGAATAATTTTTTAAATATTTTAGTTACAGATTAAACCTATCCTTTGATACCATATCAATTTATTCGCAAATAAAAGACATAAATGTAAAAAGGTTGGAAGCCGATGTACATAATTATGTAATCCGTTCCATTAAAATGCATCAAAGATTGATAGAGTTACGTAATAATTAATAGTAATGTATATAGTATATTACATTTAATATATTACTCCTTTAAAAATTTCAACATTATGTACACAGGTTTGTAGATACTATTCAAAGTGCGTTCAATGCGGTCTTTTTCATTATATGTGCATTGCTGGTTCTTGGAATAAGCATTTTTACTGTTGATGTATGTATGTGTTTCGGATCCTTGGATTATTTGAGTAATTTATATACACAGGAGGTACTCGAATACTTGTCAGCTTTTAGGGCTTTGAAAAAGTTTAAAATCTGAGTTTCCGTCGAATACAGACACTTAAAAAGTATTGATGCTGAGAATACTTCAACGAAACTGGGATTTAAAAAAATTTGGGACTAATTTTTAAGCCTTATCGTATGTTTAGCGATTGCTAAGAAAAAAAGAATAAATAAATCGTACGCAAATAACTTTGTATTTATAAAAATTAAATATTAACATTTTTTAAATAATTTTCTTTATATTATATAAAAATTGTTAAACAAATCAAATTCAACATTGAGCTATTTAACAGCACAATAGTGACCGTTGAATAATGAGTATACTAAAATTGTTTTACCTCAATTAGATTAACTTTTCAATGCATTATAATGCTAATCGAGTATGATGAGCAATTTTCATCCGCGCTCTTTTTCGCGCGAGTCTCATAATCCGGAGTGTCGGAGTAATGTTGTTTCTGTGTATGGGAATACATATACACTTAACTACAATCGGCTGACAAAAATGCAAAGAGCATGCAATCGAGTGCCTACTGTATTATAATTTTTTTCATTTTTCTAATTTTAAATGTCACATACAGATAAAGTACACGAAAAGAAATTATAAATTATTATTTATTTATTGGGAAAAATCTTCTCTTAAATAATAAATATTCTAACCTCTTACGCCCATTTTTCTATTTGTTATGTTCTTTAGTTGGTGTGGAATCTACATAAACCATTAAATTTACTAAGAATTAGCCTTCTTTGGTTCGGTACCATTCTGTACATGTTTTACAGCAATTGGCCAGGACAAAAGTTGATAAACAGCAGTGAAAAACTGTTCGATGACATGTAGAAATTCGCACTATTAATAATGAAATGTTGGCGTTTTATTATTATAAACATATTATTTTTTCATAATCATTATACGTTGTTTTAGTTATGCATGTGGCTGGTATGCATTTCCTATGAAAACGAAATTTTTAATTAGATTTATGCTTTTACGATCGTACAAATCCTGTCGATTGACAGCTGGTCCACTGCTTGAGATGAATTTTGAAAGTTGCACTCTTGTAAGTTGCGTATTTAATATGAAATATTTCGATAGAACTAAATGTATAGAAAATAAAATTAATACTTACTTTCGATTTTAGATTCTACAGACTGCGATGTCTTATTTTACTGTTTTAACCTCATTGGCCTAAAAAGACATTTTCATGGGATATGAAATGTGGAACAATTTAATAATATTTTAATACTATATTCTTCACTTAGACGGTTAGAAACATGTTATTTCAATATTGTTGCATACAGAATCTTGTTATATTTATTTTTGCGAGATAAAAATATAATATTAAAAAATACTATTTTCTTAACTGTTCTGTGAATCATATAGGTATTTATGTCGCGACTCCCGAAAACACGTGCAAGTGGCTTGGGGTCACCTTGATGTTTTTTTTCCTCCTCGCGTCGCTTTGTTGTTTTTTTCCGCCGGGCATAGACGCATTCCAACGTACACATGCTTACCCCCTATCCTAAACTACCTATATCGTATCATACGCGACTGGTTATGAATTTTGGGGGCGGGGCATTTAACGGTTTTCGCATAGAACTTAACACCGAAAACAATGTAATTTCGACCCTGTGTCTTTTTTCGCGTTACTGTCCCTTTCTTTTACCGCTCATCTACCCCCACGGAAGGGGTTTTCAAAATATCTACATTTTGTGTTCTAAACTTTCTTTCTCTACCACTAATGGTTATTGCGCAATGGTAAAAAACCGTGTTTTCATCACCTCATTGTTTCAACCATTTTTCCAACTTTCTAGCTGTTTCGTTAACGTTCTTCCGAACACTTTCGCGAAAGAAATCTCATCGTTCGCAGATTGTTCGAAAAATCGCCTGTTTTGATGCTACAGCGACTGGACTGTATTACGTATTCCGGCAAACGACGTCATTCATTGAAGAACAATATCAATAGCCAAATTCGTGAGATTACCGGGAGCAATGACAAACGCAACGTCGTCCAATGAAGCCGAATATTATTCTAAAATACGCGGTATTCCTACTACGAGAGAGAGTTTACGAAATCACCTAATGAAGAATACAACGATGTCGAAATTCGCGGAATCAAAACTACGCAACTACGCGCGAGTCTGGTGCAGTAGTGTGCGTAGGGTCGACTCGAATCCTTGACCGAGTTACAAAAACAAAACACACTCGCGATTTTATATTACGATCGAGTGTACTACTCGAGTTGTTCTCGCACAATAACGAAAAGAACGCCTTTGTCAGGAGCACAACCTTACCTTATTACTGGCTACGTCAGGCGATAAGGTCGAAGGGAGCTCGTCCCTTCGTCCTTCTTGTTTGTGCAGCTCGCAGGGATCGTGCTAACATAACCACTTGGATCGTTTTAATCCAAAGATTCTGATGATAACGATAACGATTTTTATCAAATAAACTCCGTAAACGCGACGAAGAAACCCGAAGTTGCAGTTCCTCGAAATATGTAGCAGCTGAACCGGCAGATACAAGCACGTGCTATGTATTGCGGATAGCAAGTGACAAGTGAGTGTCGAGAGAGAGAGAGAGAGAGAGAGAGAGAGAGTGAGTGAGTGAGAGAGGGGGGGGGGACTGTTCCGTAAGATAGTAAAATGTAGATTTATTTTCTTAACTGTACTACGAATATAGCTATAGGCATACCTATATGTGTGTATTATACGATATCTGTATTAGCCAGTGCAGCAAGTACAAATATACTTTAATTGTGCTTTTTCACAGTTAGCTCTGGTCTCGTTAATTGTATAAATGAACATTCCAGCAGATACACCAGAAACCGTGGAATCTTTTATTTTTACATATAATTTTGTATATTATTCAGAATTTAAAAGAAAAGGAGTAAAATACATCGCTGTATCCCACTCTCCGTGCAAAAAGTAACAAAATACCGATACCCTAAATCTTTGCAAATTTCCGTAAATAACAGAAGTTTAGCAAATTGAAAATTCTAACAACATTCGGTCGAAAAGTTTATCCGTGTATTTTTCATTTACTGACACCATGTACAATTTTGAAAGTTCCCTGTTGTACGTAGGATTAAACGAATGCTTAAATATCTATCTATCGGTAGTAATTTACAACTAAAACATCGTTTATTTATTTATTTACTCGAGTAAATTACAACAGTCACTTTATAACCAATTAAAATTATTATGCAAATGATTTTAAGCTGCAACGAATAATTAAAAAAAAAAATGACATCAGCTTCCTGTAAGCTATTAAAATGAGCCGCGTTCAAAGTCAAATATCACTCGTCAGATTCCTTCTTTACCGACCGAGAGTAGTCAGCCACATCGGATGTGTATGTGTCTCGAACTCTCGATGCTGGATCTTGAAAATAGAATCTGAGAATATTGTATAATATTATATATATATATATATATATATATACACGCAATACATAGATAGTCTACTGTACATGTGTACACCAACGCAGAGTGAGTTCTGCAAGGCTGCATAACAGCATAAAGCAGCACTCGCGGATGAGGAAGCGCGCAGACCGCGGAGAGTTTGCGGCACACAGAAACAGTGCTTGTCCAGATAATCGCGAAAACATTACAAGTTTACAAGTCGTATAATGTATATATGAGTACACATACGCACCTGTACGCGCCGCTTCCCGTCATCAGTCACAGGTCATAGTAGCGCGAGCGAATACACACATACGCAAATGTCGTGCATCGGCGAGGTAGTTCAGTGCTAAGTGTGCGAGTCCGTCAGCAAAGAGAGAGAGAGAGAGAGTGACAAAAGAAACGAATTAATCGAAATAAAAAAGTACGACATGTCGACGATTTGCTCCAGTCGTTGCATCGTCCCCGTCGCGCTGCAAACATACCGTCGCGGATGAGTGCGCGCTACGGGGCTTTTCGTTCGTCTCTGCAAATAATCGCAGAATAAAAAAGAGTAATAATAAACGGAAAAAGAAGCGACTACGGATAGTGCAGTGAAGAGACCCTTGGCTATCTTGAGATTTTACCCAAATAACCTACCCGGCCTAGAAACAGCTGACCTCCTTTTTCTCGGATTACTCTTTTGGCTACTTCATTTTTGTCTCCGTTCGTGTGTTTGTGTGTGTGCGCGCGCGAGTGTGTGTGTAAACGTTAACCGTGATCATGAATTTGCAAACGCTCTTCCAGGATTTCAATCCGAGGTTAGTACAATTTACAAATGCAGATTTACTGTTACGAGTAATGTTGTGGTTGATTTTGCGAATTTTTTTTTTTTTTTTTTTGCGGTTCTCGCGTTTGTCATTGCCGTATACGTTTTGAGAATTGCACTCAGCTGACTCGATTGTTTTTTTTTCGATGTTTACTTATACTTTTATCGATATGGCGAACGATTCGCGATTCGGCATATTCGGTGGATGATTTGTCGCGGTGTGTCGTAAGATTTCTAACCTTGATTTTGTTCAAGAATAATCTGGGTTGTAAGAGATTTTATTAGACGTTTGATGAATATTCTAGTAGATGAATCTTCAACGAGTTGTTAATTCAGATTAGTTAAAGTAGAGCATTGAATTGTATCGATGGTTGTCTTATTTTGTACGAAGTGTGAATATCGTTAGAGAGGCATAATCTGATATATATTTTATTTTTAGCAAATTTCTGGTGCACACATGTTTGATGATCTTTACTGCTCTGTTTGCCCTTCGACTCGATGGATTTATTGAGTGGAATTATTGGGCTGTATTCAGTCCAATATGGTTTTGGAAAGGAATGGTTATTGTGGGTGCCACAATCGGCAGTTATGTTTGGTGGAGGCATCCGCATTCTCGACTGGAAGGAGATGCATACGTACATTATAAAGCTATGCTTATTACTTTAGCATTACATTTGATTTTGTTGATGTTCGAGTTATTAGTCTGCGATAAACTGGAATCTCAAAGACACCTATGGATCCTCGTATTCATTCCTCTAATTTTTATCTCCATTGTGTCAATAGCTGTAAGTGTTTTTTATAAATTATTATTTTAAGAAATATAAAAATATCTAAAACATTGCATAATTTGATTTCAGGTATGCATTTGGGCTGTGAAACATGATCGGTCTTTTGAGCTTGAACTATTCTGTGCTGTTAACGTTTTACAATTTATCTTCCTTGCTCTAAGATTAGATGGTTTTGTTACTTGGAGTTGGGAAGTTGTGTTTGTGCCTCTTTGGGCACTTTTATGTTTGTCTCTTGTGGCAGTTCTTTATGCCATTGTATTTGCTGCTGTCTTATTACGAACACCCCAAATCAATGCTAGGCAAAGGAGAACTTCTTTAAATTCGGCATTAGCATATACATTTCTAGTTGTACCAATATTAGTCTTTCAGGTAATATTAAACATATACAATATCTATAGCTCAAATATTATTGACTCTAAATTGTTAAATCTTTTCTTAATTTTTAGGTACTTTTAGCCAATAAATTAGATGAAGATATTTCCCTTAATTACACAACAGTAGCAATGCCATTATTGTTATCACACTTGACGCTTATTTTCATGTCATTTGGAGCTAAAGGTGGAAATAGATGTGAGTACTCTATAAATATTATGCATTAGTAATTTATTTGTAATTACTTATATTTGTATTTGCATAATTCAGGGTGGTTTGGAATTAGAAAGGACTTCTGTCATTTTCTTTTGGGTTTATGTCCTCTGTTGCAAGAATATGGCAATATTTCTTATCAACCAAGAAGTGCACAAGATCAACCTACGGAAACAACAATATTTGAAAAGAACGAAAAGAACATTAAGAAAATAGACTTAATGAAACCTGTTGAACCTATTATTTCTATAGACATGCCTGATTGATCATTTAGACATAGATAATGTGTACTGAATTTGAATTTTCATGAATACCTTTTTGGGGGAGCAACATCGAAATTCACTCTTAACCAACTGCTTCGCTTTAGCAGTTTTAAAATGATATATTTCAAATGAGAAAAATCGTCATCAAAAT